>JAVDOI010000015.1:7483810-8083810 GCA_032191485.1 Leptoclinus maculatus | reverse complement strand
TACTGTTTTCGACATACTCTAGTAGTTTCTCAAAAGAAATGGCTTGATATATAAATCCTCCCAGTTATTATGTTTTTAAAGTGAGAAAGAGTTGCCCTTCTGATGTTACTGACATGACTTTACAAGTTAAGGTCAGAGTCCAATATAACTCCTGACTTACTGTCTCTGAAATACGATGAGTAAGTGTGAATACATTTCCTCACTCTGGTTTTTGGGATCTAACAATGATCTGATGATTATTTTCCAATCGATTGATCTCCTGATTATTTGATCTATTAATTAAGTGTAGGGAAAAATGTCAGTTTTCCCAGATCCTAAAAACAAGCTAATCTTTAGGTTGGAGAATCTGAGAGTGTTTGACATTGTGGCTCAAAACGTGATTTAAACAATTAATCAGTCAACAAAATAGTTGCGATTAATATAATGTAGATCAACTAAGCAATGATTCCATTAATCGTTTAAGCTCTAAACTCGTCACATTTGGTTGTAAAGAGGAATTAATCCGGATTTGGATAGTAGTCGTCAGCTTTTAAATTGTTCAATTTAAATTGTAGAAAGAGAAAGAAATATTCAGGCAGGTTCAACTTGGTTTGGTCACCCAAGGACACAAAGAAAACGTGACATTAAACATTTCACAAACACATTTACAGTTGAGGCACGCAGCTGCAGCTCTTATCCAAAGTAATTCATAATAAATGCAACAGTGGAATAGATGTACGGTCTTTGACCACTAAGCAGAAGAGTTCCAGGGTGAAAGCATTAGCCAGAACCAGTAAAAACAACAACAATGTGGAGTCAATTAAAGCATGAAAAGAAGTAATTACTGTAAACAGAAGTTTTTAATCCCAACAGAATACTAACACAGAAAACATATGCATCTCCTATATGATGGACCTCATTAGGTTTATGGTGAAACCTTCAGCTACATATATCATAACATAATAAATGCTGATAATGACGTAAATACTTTTCCCCCCATCAGGTATCCAAAGCCTGACCAGCTGTTGTCGCTGGTGGCTGTTGCAGTGGAAACAGGCAGGATGACCCATCCTCACCCCACTGGTTTCCTGGGAGCCGTAGCATCGGCCCTTTTCACGGCATACGCGGTCCAGCGCAGGCCAATAACGACTTGGGGTCTAGGCCTGTTGAACGAGGCCTGTCCAATAGCAAAGAGCTTTGTTCAGGGTCGAGGCTACGCCGTGGAGGAGGCCGAGAGAGACTGGGACTACTTCTGTGACAAGTGGCAGTGGTATGAGCTGCTGAAATCAGGCTTTGTTACGTGGTCATGCTGTAGTCAGATTTCCTACATCAGGAAACTTCTATTAACCTGTTACTGTTCATTTTTATTGTAAAATATTACTTCCTTTTTTTTTTTAAATACGTGTCAGTTATAATTACCGTTGATAAAAAAGCTAAACAGCTGTTTCCACCTCATACATACAGTAAAAAAGACATGTCAGGATGTCTATGAACCTTGGAATAACTTATTACTTCACTTTCACGTCTGCAGAATCACATTACATTGGAGGATAATGTGAATGTTAGGAAAATCTCTTGCATCTGTCCACAGGTACCTGGATGTTAGGGGCATCTCTTGTGGGGTAGGGCCTGTGATTTGGCCCACCTCCTATGGCCCAGTTGAGAGAGACGAAGCCTACAAGAGCTTCAGCCTGTCGGGCTGGGCGGGACGCAGCGGCCACGACGCTCCAATGATTGCGCTGGATGCACTGCTGGGGGCGGGTTCAGACTGGGAGGAGCTGATGAGCAGAGGAGGCTTTCATGGAGGTCAGAGATTCAAACTGGAAAATGTCTTTTTTGGCAGCCTTCTGGTTTAGCTTGATAATCACAGCATGGCTATTCATGAAGACATAATTTCACATCCTTTTGAATTATGAAGACGGGTGTTTTCCCCATCTACAGTCAGGGCACTTTCTCTCAGACAGGCCATATAGACAGATGTTCTAAACTCTAATTGGTCCTAATCTGGCATTATCAATGTAGAGGCGGCACAAATGAAGTGTAAAGGAAACGTCTTTCATACAGCAGGTAGTGACCAAGCTGTCTTTACTGCAAAGTCTGATACAAACACATCTGCTAATGAACAGGGTATTTGCAGGAATCCTAAAGTTAAATATACAACCTTTTTAAGGAGCTTTCTGTACATTACCACCTTGAGTTCTAACCGGTTACATCAGCGACAAATGCATAGTATACTATGACTACAGTCATGTCCAGGCCTTTCCAACTGGCAAGAGGCCCTGTGGTAGACCCAGAACATGCTGGAGAGATTATACGTCTGGCCTTGGGACTCCCCAGGACGAGCTGGAAAACATGTCTGGAATGCCAGAATATAGCATGTCATGTTGCAGTTTACATAACTATCTGCCCAAAATGTCCTTTTATTCTATTATACATTGTGGGATGTTTGTGCCAAATTTGAAGAAATTCGCTCCAGGCGTAACTGAGATATCACATTCACGTGACTGGACCGGACAGATGCACATAAAAAAATGTCAGAGTATAGTATGTCATAAACATCTCAGTATGTGAAGTTCTATTCCTCCTTTCCTTCCTGCCTAGGAGACAGTGACAGCACAGCAGTGATTGCATGCTGCTGTTGGGGTCTCCTCTACGGCACCCGAGGGGTTCCTGAAGGCAACTATTCCAACCTTGAGTACCGGGACCGCCTGGAGCGCAGCGCCGAGCAGCTCTACGCCCTGTCGCACTGAGAAGGCCGCCACACACACACAGACTGCGTCCCAGCATCTTACACTGAGGGGAAACTAGGCCACACAGTCTGTAGTACATCGATCTAGAGGGCTGTCGCTGAGCCTTTTCCCTGAAGGGAAAGCAGAGTGCCCCACTAACCCAAAGTCATTTCTGCAACCAGGACCGTGTGCCTCACCAGGCTGGTGTATAAAGAGGGTTCCCTCTAGTGACCATTTTAAATTAACATGTGTGAGTGGAACAAATTCAAGCTCGGAGGTAATTACTTCATTTTGTCAGCGTGACATATAATAGCAAATGTTTAACGAGCTCTTGTTGTGTAATGAAAAATAAATGAGTGTCTCATTATGGATGTTAACCGCTTCATGCAGTGCAAAGCAAAACTGTAACACTCAAACAAGTACAATTAATGATGCAATAAATTAAAACAAAGCTTTGAAGTTAAGTTGAAAACTTTATTTTTTTGGCCATTGTTGTTTTAATATTTTTTTTGTCTTGTCCATTTTTTTTTATTAATTATATTTTCCTAGAGGAGAGAAGAAGCAAAGGGGTGTTTTCTACTACTTGATCGAGTTTAAAAAAAAAAAAAAAAAAAGGAAAATGATTTGCTAAAAATCCCCTCTCCTTTCATGCTGTATCCGTGAGAATCCCACGACAGTCTGTCTCCCATGTGTGTCATGGTACAAGGCTAAAAACACACTGCTGGAAGATGGTGTCTGCTGCCGTTGTTCATCCGTATATTTTCCTCTCCGACTAGTCCGCCCAGCAAGGTGCCTCATGTCTCTGAAATGGGAAGAAGTTGGAGAGAAGAGCAGGATGGCAGCAGGGGTCGGCCATCATTAGCATTAAAAAGGTCCTCAGCGACACCGAGGTTTGTTACTGATGAATGTTGCCGCAGAAGAACAAGGTGCTGCGAGACTTTCTGTACGATCCTGTCAGTTTGTTTCTCATGAGTCGCGTTCAGCTTGGGCCAACATCCAGCAGGCAGCGGGGATGTTGGGGCTCATTCCTAAGAACAGTTTGGGAGGTGGGGAGGAGGGTAGATGGGGTTTAGTTTCCTTGCTGATGGAAGGGAGCAGGGTGCGCTTGTACCTGCATTGCTGTGAGGGAAACAGAAAACACTATAAATGCTACACTTCAAGCCACAGACAGCATCAAGGGACGGCTTTTGCTTTCACGTCTCGTACCTTGTGGATGTCCTATGTAAAAGTGTTGGTGTGCTCCTTGCTGTGGTCCATGCTGGGGATGCTGGGGCACCGAGCCGGGGCCCTGCTGAGGAGGCGGCTGCAACATCACTAACTGGGGCTGACCGTGGCCCCCCGAGTGGTGGGGACCCGACATGGCTCCCTGCACATGGGCCTGGAGATTGACAAACCAAGTTTAAGATACAACTTTCTTTTCATTTCACACACGCTCTCATTTGCAGTGACGGCTGTATCATACCTGTGCTATCTGTCCAAGGGGGTACGATTGTGGGATACCCTGGTGGCTGTGGATGCTGTAGCCTTGAATGGGGTAAGAGGCTTGTGGAGACGTGTGGCCCGGCGGCATGTTGGGTGGGGTGGGTGCTGACAGGGGACCTGAGTGGTACAAGGACTGGGGCTGTGGGCCTGACTGGGCATTCTGAAAGGAGAGATCACAAAGTCAAAAGAGATAATTGATTAATCTCAATAACCGGGACCCACCACCTCCCCAAATGATTTCATATGACGAGTATAATTTTGGTCGAGGCTTTTTGAAACGGCCCAGGCTCGTCCGCCTGTTATAATGCAATTCATCTAGAAGTCCAGACTCTGAATTGGGACACAGCGTAAGTGTTTCGGTATATTTGGGGAATTCCATGCAGTCCTGTGTCTCACCTGTCCAGGGCTCTGTGCAGCGTGCTGGGGAGGGGGCTGGTTGCCTGTCGGGGTAATGGAGGGCTGGGGCTGATGAACTGCACCCGAGTGGTGGGCAAAGGACTGTTGAGCTACACGAAAAAAAGAAGATAATTATTGTCAAAATGATGCTTTATACTGTTGTTTTACTCTTAATAGAAGTACAGAAATGACTCATCGTGATGACGTATCGGAGCGTTCTCTACATTAGCGTGCGTAGAGATATTTTGTGTTGGGGCCACTCACCGTAGAGGCCCTGCTGTGGTCCCTGAGATCCGTCTCCCTGTGTAGAGAACTGGGGGCCTCCTGGGGGTCCCATGGCTTGTGGGTGGGGACCCCCACCTTGACCTATCATCCTAGCTCCACCTTGCAGCATGGAGTACATCGGCTGAAGAGGGGGAGAAGAAGAGCTTAAAGTGACTGTTGAAAAACAAGCTCAAAGAACGACTTATGTTTATTTGAATGCTACTGCTGAACATTTAAACCCTGAACTAAATAAAGGGGTCAGAGGGCAGACGTCCTACCTGTCCAGGGTAGGGTGTCATGGCCTGGATGACCTGCTGCTGGCTGTACTGCTGAGGGTTGTACTGGAGGTAGGACTGAGGGTAGGGGGACGCTACCAGCGGGGCCCCAGCTGCTGACGCTGCAGCTTGCAGCATGGGTGGTGCTGAAGAGCCGTGGTCAGAACGCTGCGCCACTACTTGGCCTGGAGGACGCAAAGCATCATCAAGACGAGGATAAACATTACAGCTTTAACACACTTAAAACTGTTATTTTGTTCAGCAAATGTCACTGCACTGTTGTACCACAGGTTATAGCTATCTGGCTTTGACAAGAGCCGACAGGACATTCATCTTAGAAATCAGTTTGTGAAAATGTAAATTAAAAACACTGCTCTTACCTTTGGTCCTGGGGTATTTTCCCTGGCTGACTGTAGACATGGTGTACTGGTACATTGGTGGGGGCTGAAATACAGAAATTATTCAATTCAGTTCAATTTCATTTGTCTCAGAGGGCTTTACAATACATACAATGTCCTCTGTCCTTAGACCGTTTCATTGGATAAGGAACAACTTCCCCCAAAAAGCTATTTAACTAGTAAAAAAAGGAAGACTCCTAAAACCTCATTTGTATGGGCAGCTGGTAAAAATAGGAAAAAGCACTTCACAAGCAGCAAGATGGGGGGGTGGACTTAGCATGGCTAATTTAATATTTTACTACTGGGCATCAAATACTGAGTTGGACTGGTGTAAAATGGAAAGCTTTGACATGCTCTCCTAAATTATTTGCTAGCTCAGTGGTTTTGTCAACTCTGAAGACACTTTATAGGTCTATTTATTATCCAACCGGCGTGTTCTTCGTTTCAAACGGAACCGAATGCAGGACTCTGCCATTGGTCTGGTTAGCTATGACGGGCATTTTATACAAGTTTTTTTACTTTTTATAAACTTAATGATTGAGAAAGTAATCAGCATAATCAAAATGAGTCGATGACGGAAATAAATGTTTTTGTAGCCCGAAATAAATTTTAATTGTACCGTAGCTGGTCAGACCAGCTGTTCTACACATCTGTTGAGTTTCCATGTCTTAAAACAACACAAGCATTAAACATGTAAACGTTGATTTGCTCACGTACCTGCACAGAGTGGATCTGCGACACATAGGAGAGGTAGGGGGTGTTGTACAGTGGACCCTGTCCACCGGGGTGCTGCTGAAGGACCACTGGGCTTGGAGGAGTTGGCCGAGGAGGGGTGGGCGCCGTGTTGGGCTTCGTCTGTACGACAACAGAACCAGAGGTAAATTAAATCTGTGTGTCACTCAGCCAATCACAGACGACTCAACACATTTCATTAGAGACGCACCAATTCAGATTATTTAAAAGTCTGACCTGACGATTCTTTTATACTACAATTGACATTAAGGTTCCAAACTAACTTTTTTTTTACCACCATTCCGAAAAATTATTTCAACTCTCCCGAAGTAAGTGTTAACTGACAAAAACTCTTTATCGTTATCTGTAGTGGTTACTTGTATTACAAAAAACAAACGCACAATTAAAATGATAAATGTTTTTGTATGAAAAAAATCTCCATCAAACAACTGTATTTATTATTGTGTGTGTGCGAGTCTGTGCCGCTGCGTGAGACCGATCGGCCGATCAGCAGCCGTAAGCGGTGCACCTCTATCATTCATTATTCAATATAGGAACACTTCCTAAATATATTAGCTGCAATAAGTATTCATACTAAACAATAGTATTTATCATTATTTATATACTTTTGATACCACTTTAACACATTCTCTGATTACTAAAGTGCTCTTACATTTCACGGGGTTAGCAGGAGTAACTTGGCTTACCATAGGCATTTGAGCTTTAATAGGGTTGAACTCTTTAGCGTTGGGGTTTAAGGTTGATTTCTTTACTTGGCTAAAAGATATGGGGGGAAGAAAAGTGTTTACAAATGACATCAACAATTACATAAGCAAACAAAATCAAATGGTTTACAATGAGAACTCACTCTGCCACGCCCTCCGTCGACTCAGACCTGGCCTCCTCGCTTCCTGGGGTCCTGGCTGGCTGCGGGGTGGCTGGGGAATGCCTGTCTGAAACGGGTGCCGTGCTGGCGCTTGATGTAGCGCCGGGTGTAGCTGCGGCGTCCTTGGTGGCATCCTCAGCGGGGGCTGGTGAAGGCTGAGGTTGGTGCTGGGAAGCACCGGGAGCTGGAGCCTGAGCTTTGGGCTCTGAGGCAGGGTGAGCGTCTGATGGCGAGGGCGGGGCGACCTCACCGACGGCAGGTGGAGCTGCGGTTGCTGGGGAGCTGGGCGAGCTAGAGCTGCCTCCACTCGGCTGGAGCTGAAAATAAAAGAGGTAAAGAGGGACAGAGGCAACAGATGAATGTAATCTAAATCATTAACTGAAGAGAATATACTTTCAATGTCATGTGAAACACATAAATGGTTACAACCCAGTGAATAAAACATAAGTGATGTTTTTAAAGAAATCGTGTGACACCAGTGACGGCTCAGGTCACAGCTTCTCAATTTGTCACAGCTTTTTTTTTTATTTCACGCTTCATGGAAAGGCAGCTGAACTCTTACCCTGAATTCCTTGCCAAATTTACGCAGCTCCTCAATCTGCGACCTTTGCTGAACAGAGGGAGCTGGTGGAGGAGAGGAAACAAACGTTAATCAAAATGTGAAAAATTGGAAACGGCAAACTCCGGGCATGTTTTCAAAAACATACAAGGAAGTGGATTGTATATCTTCTGATTTATGTGTCAAGTTAAACTAAAAGCCTAATTTCTCAAGAGTAATCATTAGTCTAATAAACACACCTTTACTATTCTTGCTGTCCTCTGTGCTGCTCTGGATCTCGGCGGCGCGTTCCTTTGCGCCGAGGATCTCATTCACTGTAAAGACGAGACAAACTAATTAGTTGAATCCATCATTAGATTCCATCTTGGATACCTGTGGCGTACTGCAACGAGGTGATGGTCTCATTAAGGCACATGACTTTATCGACTTTGATTTCAAACTCTAAGCTATAAAACAGGAGGCGAGAAGTCAGACAGTACCATCGACAGGGAAGAGAGGGGCGGGGCCAGACGTCTTATGGGGAGGCATGGAGACAGACGATGTGTCCAAATAAGGCGTGTCCTGGGAAGAACCTGATTTAGGAGAACGAGCAGCTGCAAGGACAAGACAGTGAAGAATAAAGGTGAAATTGTATGCAAAAAAACAATCAATAATATAGAAGAGGATTTTGTAACAGCAGTTGACTGAATGTACCTGTGGACTGAGCATGCGAGTTTGAAGCACGGACTGTTCTGCTCGACTGTGGAGGTCTTTGGGCTTTAGGAGATGTTCTGGAGACTGAAAAGGGCAACAAAAAAAAAATCGTACAGTTTATAACAATTCATACTGCCTTAGAAACATGCAACGGTGCTGTTTAAACACATACCTCCATTAACAGGCCTGCCAGCATCAGACAGCGAGTGTGGGAGTGAGTGGGAATGAGGGACCGTATGTCCGTGTGGGGCGGGGGGGCTGGATGGAGATGGAGCAGCAGAGGCTGGCGTGGGTGCTGGTCCTCCTTGAGAGGCGGGTGTGTTCGGGCCTGGGTTTCCCTGGGGGTGGTGGGGAGCGTAGGCTCCACCTCGGCCTGACAGGGGGCTGTTTCTCTCTGAGGGGGAGATGCCAGACTGGGGGCCAGCAGCAGAGGGCAGTGGGGGTCTGGGGGAGGAGGAGGATGGAGGGTTGGACCGATAACCTCCGCTTAGACGATTGTGGGGTGGAGGACCACCGGGACCTCTCTCAGCCCGCTCCCGGTTCATCTCTCTCTGTCGTTGAGGTAATGGAATGTACTTGCCCTCTCTGTAAGAGACAGAGAATACATCACACAGAGGCGGAGCAGGAGATACAAGAGATACTACACCGTCAGAACTGCCTGGTGCATAGAAACATGATGACGAGTCTCTACATGCCCACAAAACGACTGGCCCCTCTCACCTGGTGCTGGCTCCGGGGCTGTCTCGGCCCCGTTCGCGCTCTCTGTCGCGGGGGCTTTCGCGGCCCCTCTCGCGATCGTTGCCGTCCCGCACCACAGCACTGTATTTGTCCTCCTCACTTTTGCCGTCATCATTTTCCAGGCCGACGCGGTGGCGATACTGGGGGCTGGACTCGATCTCACTGGCCAGGCGAGCGGCACGTGCCTCCCTCTGACGAAACACATCAGAGTTGCCCTTCTCCAGCGGCACACTGGACAGCAGGAGAAAGTGGGACGACAAAAAACGTTGATTATATTGTCATAAATATTCAGACTTAAGAGGTAATAATGAGGGATAAAGAAAGATTCAGGGGGCTGTTGTTTGACCCCCTAAAAAGCCGCCCAGCTGCAACGGTGCACAAAACCAGCAATATTTCCCAACGTTTGGAAACTTACGTATACATGGAAAGGCTGGAATCATATGTTGACGTGACTCCATATTTCACTTCATTGAAACGGAACATCTCATTGGCATCCCAGCCATTGGACTGAAAAAATAAATATTAAAAAAAAAGAGATTAATGGGGGAGTAAAAATAATCAGTACTTTCAAATAATGCTAAATTGATAGAGCAGTCAAGATAAACTGTCAACTTGTTTCTTTGGTTGAGGTATGAATAATCAACTAAATAAGAGCCTGTTTGTATGAAGTGTGTATAACTGAGGGTGCATATTATTACACCATTTCTGGGTCCAACGGGAATTTAATATATTTAATATCATTAGATGATTAGTTGGTAGGGATGTCCCGATCCGATCCCCACAATTGGTAATGGTTTTGATCAAGGCATGTTTTAACTGATCGGTATCAGCTATACTGAGCACAAACCGATCCTCCGTTCAACTGTCACGCAAGTGTTTTTACTCACAATGCTTTCATGCACAGACGAATTTAATGACTTGACTATATTTCAAGTGTGCACTGTGCAGCTGTAATATCAAGAAAATAAAAGGTATCACATTGGGACCCTGAAGTGGCAGATTCTCAATATTGAATGGCTCAGAATGGGACACGTCTATTAGTTGGTGTTTATGTGCGTGTTAAAGAGACTCACTGCATCATTTTCCAGATCGTAACTCTCTCCATTGCTGTCTCCTCCCTCCCATCTCTGTAAAACCTTATCCTTGTGTTCTCCATTGACGCGAGTGGCGCTGATGGCTGTATCTGTGAAGGTGTCTAAAATCCAAGACAAAAAAAAAAAAGATGAAACATTCTTTGAGTGTTTAATTTGGCCAGAGTTGTTTACAGCCAGCATCTCATGGGTCTGAAAATGTTAAATTGCGTACCATTATGTTATCATTGTTTACTTTTAACCACGTTACAGAACAACAATTATTTTCACTCCCCTTTTGCCCCACAAGATCAAGAAGCAATTCAAAATACTCTCGCCTAACAAAACAATGTACTTTAAATCAAGGACACTCTAAGCATGAACACAATCACATGTTAACCTTCACACAAAGCCCTTTTTGTTTGTACCTTTGGTAGCAAAGTTGAGGTCAACGTCTCTGCAGATCATAGTCACAAGGTCTGAGGGGCTGAAGATCATCGTGTCAGTGATGTCCTCCTTCCTTGGCAGAAGTGATGTTGAGCTCTCCTCCTCACTGCGCTTGTGTACAGCGTCCACAGCCAACTCACACTACGGACCAGACGTTAAGATGATATTGGAGGACAGTGTGAGCTTGTACAGGATGACTTAAAACAACGCAAGACCATTTTTTTCCCTTGAAAAGTTCACCTTAATGGTGACCGAATGACTTGCAGTGCTTCATTAAATTGGCAGCAGGAAGTACATGACGTTAGCTTCTTACCCGAGAACTGAGAGTCTTGAATATGCCTTCGAATACACTGCCATTCTTCACTCGTATGTCACAGGTGGAACCCTGAGAAGTCACCAGAAAAGTTTGACACAAACAAATTGTTATTTAGATAAGAAATACCTCCAAAACTGGAACAGCGTTTGTGGATTAATTATGCATATTTTCAGAGGTAGCTTTGACACAGGATGCATAGCCTGACTCTCACATGTCGGAGTCATATGGAAAAGGCATTTTAACCGCCCAAGGCAGTTATTTTCTGGAAAACATTGATAAATGTTGACCAAATGACTTACGACAACAGCTGTGAGGAAGTGAAGCATTCTGGCATTGTTGTACACTCCCTCGAACACCTGCGGATAGGAAAAGATATTAAGTATCAACCAAGCAGAGTTTCACAAAAACATGACATAAAAACCATCACACAGTGTTTTATCTAAAAAAACAACATGGTTTAATGCGTTTCAGGGCAGGGACAACCACTTAGGCCTATGACAAACTATCCCGAACTGAGGTTTTGACCCATTCATATAGACTAGTCGTCAGAGGTTTAATCCTGGTATCAGATTACATTTGATTGTAATTTCATTCACACAACAGTTTGATTATATAAAATGTGTTCAACATCAGAACTGTTTGTAAACACAGGAGTAAAAAACATCCATATATTTAAAATCATGATCACTTCAGGAACCCACAAATGCTGACGGCCCATTTAAAAATTTAAATCGTATGTGATTACACCTCAAATATATCAAGATGATGATGGGTTGGGACTTAAAGATAAGACATTTCTTCAATATTGCACAATATGTGGTGTGTGTTTGTTTGTTTGCTGCCCAACTTTTCCCAGGATACTCACAGGAGACGACTGGAATGATGGCTTTGCAGAAGTCCGATTCCTGTGGAAAACAGCACAGTTAAAATATGTTGGTCTGTTCAGAAACAGAAGGAGTATAACCTGTTTTCAAAGCCTTTGAAGGCAGTGTCACATTGCACATATAGTTAGGTTAGGAGACGTTGACAAGCTTACTTAGAGGCCTAACAAGTTCCCACATCAGTATTCCTACTGCACTAAAACTCTACAGTGTATACTTGGTCTCTAGAATAACTTACTATGAATGTCTACTTTACAGATACTTGCTACCTGTATTGAGTTACTGCCAGGCTTCCACATGCACCTTCCATCTTTGTGGCTAAAAAAGTTTTTAATTTTACTACAGTGAACAATGGGATTAGATCACTCTTGATACTAAGTAACCCCTCCATTAAGAATACATACATGGGAAGGTATCAGTGTTAGTCACACACGGTTACAAAACAAAGACTGAGACGAAGGTGGCAAGAGTTCAGTAAACACATCTCTGTGACTTACACCAACATATGACCTGGAGCTGAACTTAAAACATGTTAATTGTTTAGTTTGTCTAACAGGCTTTCTTACAAAGTAAAACATGTTCAATCATCACTGGCACTGAGCGGTCAGATAAACTTTGAATAGCATGTATGCCGATTTGCTGCTCACCGCTTTCACCAAACCGGACCAGCCTCACTTTTTTTAATCTTCGATTCAATGTGGGCAGCCATTGGTCCACATCCCCTTTCAATCTAACAAGAACTAATCTCATTGGCCTGGAGAGAGAGAGGCTCTACGTCCAAGAAACACCCACTGAGCACACAGCGCCCTAACCGGTAGGCCTCACAAGTACCAGGACAATCCCCGGACTGTCCTGACACAACCCCCCGAGCCCGCTTACCTCCCGGCCGGAGTCCTGTTACCGCTGTTGATGCCGCTGACTGGAGGAGACACACCGGGGCCCGAAGAGGTTCCGTTGGACGCTTTTCTCCCGCCTGAGCCGGGTTGCTGCTGTTGTTTCAGCATTGCAAAGCAAAAGGCGTTGACACTACCAATTGTACGGTTAAGCTAACTTACAAACACTGATACTTAACGGTGTGAAGTTGCTTTGAAAGCTAACGATCTTTAGCGATATCGCCTGTCCCGAAGACCGCAGAGCCGGTGTAACCTCAATGAGACCGGCTACTGAGCTAACGCTACTCTTGCTAAGTGACTACGAGTCGCTTGTGGCCTAGAATGTGAAGGCAAAACACCTCGCTATTTTAATTAAACGTAACATATAACTTATCAACTCCCCCTTAACTATCTACGTTGTAACCACAGCGGTTATGTCAAAGCAAGCGAGGAATGAAATTACACGAGTTTCCGTGTAATTCTTAAGCAATGGCTGGCTAGCTTAGCATTAGCTTTGATCCTCAAGCTCACTTCGGGCGCTTTCCCTCCGGGATCTACTTTCTTCTCTCTGTCGCGTCGCCTTGACTGCGGCACCGCTGACCCTTCCGTTAAAAAGAGAAGGTCTTGGCGTTACTGTCAGTTACTTAAGGAAGTTAGATTGTTCAGGTTTCTTACTGAAAACCTGCTGCGGTCGGTCAACACCACCTCTCGGTAGGTTCACTTGACTCAATCCGCGCGCGGCTGACTGGAAACCTGCTGAAAGGGGGAGGGGGCGTTAACGTGCGCGTGCGCCTCATGACCTACTAGTGAGCGCGCGTGCATATGGAATGATGTGTGCGTTGAATCGATACTTGATTCATCCTTATTTGTCTCTGATATAAACAAGAATGTGTGGTTTCTACTGCACACGTGGCAGTCAGCAAGCAAAACATAAATATTGTTTTGCCTACAAAGTATTACCTTGATATTTATGAATTCCACCTTCACCTTCCGCCTATTCGTGCGTATGTTGCTGTTGCTTTCTTTATGTTTTAATTAGTTTTTTATTTCATTCATGCATTCATCAATGACTTTAAAGGACAGCCAAAGCTTAGGATAACCGACTAGAACTAGTTCAACAACTTTGTCAGTGCGTCTATACACCAGCCATTACGACTGTAAGCTGCAGACAACATGGCAGCCTCCATTAACAGCGTTTGTGTTACATAGCAGGGATTTGGTAATTTCCTCAAGGATCTTCATCTTTCCTTGAATCTTGGTTTCTTCTGACATTCTGGTCATTAAACGTAAGATTGCTTTCATCCTTTGCCAAAGAAGTCGTAAGTAGACCTTCATTTTATACTCTGAAGGGATTTGGTAGTTGCAATGAACCTATACATACGTACAAAGAACTGTTAGGTGTATGTATGCGTACATATGAAAGGATTTGTCAATCTTCTGATCCTATTAAAAGATACGTGGAATTTGTATCTCTAAAGGGTATTTAGATGCTATGATATTAACACTCAGAAATGAGGAATATACAGTTTGGCCAGTGCTGTTGCGTGGAAAGTAACCCATATGCTTCTCATTTTAAGTAAAACTATGCTTTTTAATGTCAAATAGTCACCCCTAAAGGCTTGAAAGGTGTTAGGATCGTATTTAATAGAGAACCATGGCTCAAATGCATACCAATTACACTAGATTTAATCATAAATTCATTTTAAATATCAAAATAATTGTTAAATATCAGACCTGAAGCAACAAAAATGTAACACTTCATAAGGAACCATTGAAATGTACGGCCACTGGTAAATCTTACCATGAATACCTCCACACTTTTTAAAATCACAATTTTAGTAAACTATTGAAGCACGACTGACTTACTTTTGACAGAGTAATTTTCTACTTAGGAATCAAGTAACTTCTATTTAACCAAAGATTAAAGCGGCTTTGCCCTCACTCTGTTCTGCTCCGATTAAAGAGTCACAATGTCCACATTTCTGACCTTCTGACCCTCACTCTACAGCTATGCATCCCACATGTTGACAAAGAAGCCTCCCGCCCTGCAGAGTTTCCTGTCACTAGTTTCCAGACGTGCCAGTCACCTTGCCCGACAGCAGTACGATGTCATTGTTGTGGGTGGTGGTCACGCCGGGACTGAGGCAGCGGCTGCAGCAGCCAGAGTGGGAGCGGAGACTCTCTTGGTCTCACAGAAAATACAAACCATTGGTGAGATAAAGAGACCGTTTGCTCTTTACAAAAATGTTTCTCTTTGTGCAAACTAGAGTGTTTTTTCCCCACTAAAATGAACTCCTTCTCTCTTTACATCCTCCCAGGTGCCCTGTCCTGTAACCCGTCTCTGGGAGGAGTAGGGAAGGGCCAGCTGGTGAAAGAGGTAGATGCTCTGGATGGGCTGTGTGGTCGAGCAGGAGACTGGGCTGGCATCCATTTCTCCATCTTGAATCGCAGAAAAGGCCCCGCTGTGTGGGGCCCGAGGGCCCAGCTGGACCGGCAGCGCTACCGGGAATTCATTCAGGTATCTCATATACTGATGTGGTTTGTTTTGTTCTGTGACAGAATTAAAATTGTTGTTAACTATGTTGCTGCCGGCTGTTTCTCATTCAGTCTGAGCTGCTGTCCACTCCCAGGCTGACGGTGTTGGAGGGCTCGGTGGAGGAGCTGCTGGTATCAGAACCAAACCCAGAGGAGCCTGGACACCACCGAGTCACTGGGATACATTTAGGTAGGGAACAATGTTTACCTTAGCTATTTTATCCTACACTGGGATTTGGGTTGAAATGAAATTAAGAAGTTTATCAGTTCTTACACATAATGGCTAGTTTATCTTTACTCGTCTATTAGAAACCAAGCTGTATAGATTATACTACTAGTAGTTGTAAAAACTTGATTTGGTTTCAGGAAACCCTAAACAGCTGATGGCATATAGTGTATACTGAATGTACTATTACTGTGGTCAAGTTATTTGAAATATATTAATACACAATGGCAACCATGTGTCATGATTTTGCACCTCTTTTGACAACTTCTCAGCAAATGTAAGCCACCCAATCTCAGCCAGCTCAGTGGTTCTTACTACTGGTACTTTCCTGTCTGGCTCCCTCTTCATGGGCCAAAGCACGTCCCCTGGGGGGCGGATTGGAGACGCTCCATCGAGTGCTGGGCTATCCCAGACACTGAGGGAGACGCTGGGGCTAAGGATAGGCAGACTGAGGACTGGTACCCCTCCCAGGATTGTGAAGGATTCAGTGGACCTTTCCTTGGCTAACATACACCCCCCTGACAGCCACCCAACTCCATTCAGCTTCCTCAATACACACACACACTGCAAGGTAGAGTTTACACTGTAAAGTTCTTTCAGCACTAGTAATAAAGGAAAAGCTTCATAGTTTCAATAGTGTAGAAGATTTTGTTTAGTCAACAAAAAGACTTCTAAATTATTCTCAATTTCTACTTTTATTTTGGAACTAATGACTTCTTCAGCCTGAGGAGCAGCTGCCTTGCTACCTGACCTATACTACTCCTGGTGTAGAGAGAGTGGTGAGGGAGAGTATTCATCTCAACTGTCACATACAGGAAGACGCCAAGGGTCCCAGGTACACACAGACACACACACACACACACACACACACACATACATATACTGTACACAGTGTGCTCTGAAACTCAAAAGTAACAACTCTAGTCTTTGTATTTCACAGATACTGCCCCTCCATTGAGTCGCGGGTGCTTCGCTTCCCAGGCCGACAGCACCAGGTGTGGCTGGAGCCCGAGGGGGTGACCTCTGACCTGTTGTACCCTCAGGGTCTGTCTATGACCATGCCCCCTGACGTGCAGCTCCGCCTCATCAGAGAAATTCCTGCCCTGCACAGAGCCGAGATCCACACGCCTGGTACACTGCGGCGTGATCTGCATAGTAACAATTGATTTACAGTGAGTTACAATGATACAGCAGGTCCGCGTGTACCGTGTTGACTGAATGTTTCTTATATTTTCCAGGTTATGGTGTTCAGTATGACTTTGTGTGTCCCACTCAGCTGAGCCCTGCCCTGCATGTCAAAAGCACCCAGGGACTTTTTCTGGCCGGTCAGATTAATGGAACAACAGGGTACGAGGAGGCTGCTGCACAGGTAGCTGCATTTATATCTTCCCCGTATTTAGCAATTCAAGGTTCATACAAATACTGTTGGTCATACAACATGCAGTGAGTCTTCTGCTTCACACTCTGGACCCAAGAACACTGGGATCTGATGATTTCAATAGTCAGTTATTCAATTCCTGCTCTCTAACTGGACAAGAATATTGTTAATACACAATTTTTAAGTTGTATTGTTTTCCCTGCAATTACCCAACAGCTCGTTTTAACCTCGTAATCACATTGTAGCTTAACAGCAGGTGATCTAAATGTTATTTTCCAGGTGTAACAGAATGAGGAGCTTGTTGTCTTTCTGGTATTACTTGTATTTACTGCTTGTATCACTTGGAGGTAGATTCTTCTTCCTTGTGGCAAATGTTGTTGAACTCACATTGCTTCACACAAGTACTATTGTTTCCGTCTGTGCAGGGCCTGTGGGCGGGGGTGAACGCTGCCCGCTGGGCGCTCTCCATGCCTACGGTGGCATTGTCTCGGACAGAGAGCTACATTGGAGTTCTCATTGATGATCTGGTGAGTCGAGGAGTTACAGAGCCCTACCGCATGTTCACCAGCCGGGCTGAGTTTCGAACCTCCCTAAGGCCGGACAACGCTGACCTCCGTCTAACTCTGAAAGGTAGGCATAGTGTCCGGGTCCCACGATTTGTTCTACCGTCTGCTTTTTTTTTTTTTTTTTTTCTCCTCTTATAAACGTTTTCCTCTGCCAGGGTTTGAGGAGGTGGGATGCGTGTCCACCGTGCGCTACCAGGAGGCTGTGAGAGTTAGGGACAGTTTGCAGGATGCACTGGCAGCCCTTCAGGCTCTCTCTCTGTCCACCCACAGCTGGAGAAAAAAACTGCCCGACATGCGTATGAGTGAGAACAAGAACACCTTGCTGACGTGAGTGACAAATATGTGAATACACCTCTGCAATGGACCAGAATTTGCCCAGCTGAATCTCAAGATTCAGTCAAAAAGTGGTCGACCGTTGGTCCTGACTTTGCGGCTTCTTTTTCAGTGGTATGGACGTGCTGCAGTACAACGATGTGTCCTTTGAAATGTTGGCATCTGCCTTCCCAGAGTGCCTTTCACCTCACATGGAATTCTCACAAAGACTCAAGATAGAAGGTAAAAAAAAACTGCTTTCGCCCATTTTGAGGCAGCGCAGAAGGAGTCATGAAGACGAGGCTCCCCTTCCTCGTTTCCTAAAAATGTTGCTTTGATATTGTGTTCTTTTAAGCTACCATAACATAGTTCATGTCTCCTCTCATTTAGCTGTGTACAGGCCTCACTGTAAGCTACAGAAGAAAGAAATTGAGAGAATCCAGAAGGAGGAGAACATGTCTCTCCCACAGGACATAAACTATTTATCTCTGCCGGTGTCTCTGTCTCAGGAAGTCAGAGAGATCTTGGACAGAGTTCGACCCAGCACTGTGAGTATAAAGTATTTTACGAATATCATTTTGTTCTTTTAGCCTCTTGGCTAAAAAATGTAAAAACAGATTAATATGAAACTAATACCACGCTTTTCCTCCAGCTGGGTGCTGCTACTCGTTTGCAAGGTATGACTCCAGCTGCAATCGTCCATCTCCTCAACTACGTACGCCACACAGGACAAAAGGAGAGGAGAACACGCAGACACAAACCAGACCAAAAGGAAGAGAGGAAAGCAGAGCCGTCTGCAAGAAATGCATCTTTACCTCAGTGATACGATGTCTTGTAAAAATGTATGTATTCCTGAAAATGTACAAAAGAATAAATTACGGTATTTGTTTTACTTGGGGAAAGATATCTCTTTGTATTGTAAAAAAAAAAAAGCATTACAAAATAAAGTTACATAGTAAACATATCAACATCTTTTATATACAACTACTTCCTCCGATGTTAGCGATGCGACTACCTAGTGAAGAACTCTGATCCTGTTAGTAACAGTACTGTGAGCAGCATTAAACCCCTTGTGATCTTCTCAGTGACACCGCCGTTAATGACGACGTGCCCGTCCAGCTCAGCAGTGCCTCTTGTGAAGAAACCAAACGGAAACTTCCAGTTAGGCTGAGGCAAGCCCCTGGGGGGTTCTGGGTAAACTGTACTGTCGACAAACGTCACGTCAGTGGTTAGAGAAATAGGGGACGACGTAGGACACTGAAAAAAAAGAGACAGGAGGAGAGTATTTGGACATTTTCATAGAGGTGAAACAATGTGTGCTGCACATGAAATAAGAATTTCTGATGCTGGACTCGCAGTGAGAAGTATATTGTGTGCCTACCTTGAAATGTTGACACTGGAATAGATATTTGGCCCCCAGGATGTAGTTCTGAGGAAGGTCTAAGAGACCCTGGCGGGCCCACAGTACTCGGATAGAGAGAGACTTGGGGAGGACGCAGCCTGATTCACATGTTTCCTGTGAGAGAGGAAAAAACAAGTCACTGTAAATAGGATAACACAAGCTTATGAATTCAAACCAGAGGCACACAACTTTCAGATCGTTCTACAAGCACAACACTCAAAAGTTCTTGAACGTTCTTAAAAGCTTGAAATTCCTGATTCAGCTGTACCTGCAGGCTGACAGGACATTCCTGTGTTATGACTCTCGTCCAGTCCGGTTGGGAACCAGAGTTCATGGCGATCACATCAGGAGTAGCAAGACCCTGCAGGATTCCGTACATGTGGGAACGCAGCTCTGAGCAGTTGCTAGATGGAGAGCTAAACAGCACACAGATAGAGTGAAGTGACATATGGAAGACTGAATAAAACTCACCATTGCATCATTATCATTTCTAATACTGGGACTCATTTTCAGCCACTCCACCACTACTCTTCATGTAAGAAACATCAGTTGCAAGATGGCGTACTCACCTGAATGCGCAGCCAGTGACGGTGTTGTGTGCGAAGAGGATGGGAGCTCGTCTGCGGGGGTCAGAGGAACACTCGCCACTCTGTGACAACCCCAGTGTGTTCAGCTAACTCACTGTCAAGGAACCGTGGTGCCTGATTGACGCAGAACTAGCTGAATAAACGAAACAATAACTTTAAGAGAAGTTCATGATGTTGTTTGTCAGGATACAGGCTTCAATTCTCCATCAAAGCGACCAATGACAGGGGATCCCACTTTAATTCCGACAGCAGGGATTGGACCTCCTGAAGTCGAGCTGGGTGTGGCCAGCTGGGAGAGAGAAATGGTATTCATCTTAGTGATTGAATCCATACAGTGGTTCATTTTAGTGATGCAATCTGTGGCTTTAACAGCCTACCTGAAACTGTACAGAGTGCGTCTGCAACAGAGACTGATTTGGATCCACGTCAGCTAAGACCACGTTCACTGTTACATGTGTGAGTTCCCCTCTGCCTGTGTATCCTATGACAAACTCAACCTACGGGAGAATCAGGAAAAGGAGAACTTAGTTTTGACAAATGTGTGATTTAGGAAACAAAATCACACATTTTCATCTACTCACATTTTTCACCACATTGACACACGAGTTGTTCTGTTCACTTGGTGCAGGCCAGTCAGACAGTGGAGTAACTGGGATCTGAAACAAGAGTCAGTACAGCACCTTACTTTGGAAGAAAACACAAGCCTTTAAATGGCATTCATTCTTTGTGTAAACATTGTATTTTAATGCACACACTGTTCCACAGTGGTTGGAGGTATTCATGCACTGTAGATACAGTACAAGGGATGCTGTTTCACTCTAAGACTTGTACTTTACGACATGCAGGAGAAAACCCCAAATGCTATCGTTGGCAGCTGACATCGTAGGTGGACTGATGATGAACTTGTGCAGAGGCATGTGAAGTGCAAAATGAAATTGTTCCTTCTAATATGGCTTTAAGCTGTATGTACTATCAGTAACTTACCAGAAAGTCTGACACCTGTGCCGTCTCAACTGTTGGAATCTGTAATAGAAAATATTGATGTTAGCCTATCTGCTGTGAGATTCTCGCCAGTATTTGTTTACATGCGGACATGATGACCTTGATCAGGCTCAGGTCAGAGTAGTAGGAACGGGCGTTGAAATTTGGATCCGTGGTGCACGACTGAGGAGTCAACATGCGGGTACAAGACAGAGACGCAGACCTCAAGAACTCTGCCAGCAGAGGACAACAGAAGGTGTTACAATGGTTAATATGGTACACAAAAGAAAATACCTGCAGACTTAGTTTGAGCTTGGACATCATTGGTCTTCAGTCAAATTACAATATTATGTAATTTTTCGGTTTCTGGTGCACTGAGAGAGTGACATGAGAAAGAGGAAGTCCCTGGCACAAAACGTAACCGAGATGGCAGGTCTGGATTTGAAAATACTTGGGGAATCTCCGCTACACCGTGATACGCAACCGTTTAACATTCTTTGTATTTGGTGTGAACTTACTTGCAGGGTTGCTGTTGATACAGAATGCAGCAGCGGCCCCTGGAGATGGCTGACGGAGGAGACCCCACACGGTCGAGTTGGAGAAATACGTCTGGATGACATCATCAACCTACAAAAATGAGTCTTTTTTTTACGCATTTCATTTACTAAAGATACACTCTACGATTCGGGCGTATCACTTTTGAACCCTTTAGAAACATGATATCCGGTTACCCTGTAGAAGCCTCTGCTGTGGCTGCTGCTGGTAGGTGCTGGTGGTGAGAAGTGGTACGAGTCCCCTAAACCTGGATACTGCGGTGGAGCTTGGAGGGACTGGGTTGCATTATCTGTTGGGAGATGCAGATTTTTAACTACATTAGTTGGGAATACTTTTTATGTTGCTCATTGTTAGCTCTTACAAAATTAGCTGTAACATAATCAGTGATTTTCCCCGGTGACAGCACTGATGATTGTTAATTAATTACTTATTACTTCTACTTACCCTCAGGCCTGACACAAAACAAGGAGTCAGTCACAGTGACAAGAGACGAATCCACATTAGCCATGAACATCAGCCATTTCTCAATGCAAACTCCTGATCTGGAAAATAAGATAGCAAATGTAAATACTGAACTGCTTTATGTGCTATATACCTTAGAGCATGTGCGGAAGACTTACATGGCTTTCTGAGGACATCCGGTGAAGACAGTACTCAAGTTGGCAATGCCACAGTCAACTGTGTCGCAACAGCAGCCAATGTCACAGAAATCAGGCGTTAAATCACAGAGACAACCTGGAAAACAATAGAAAAGACTTGAGTTAGTCAGTCGGGACAACTTCAGTTCTGTGTGAAATTACAGAATGTTAGGGGGTTCACTGGTTTAACAAGAGCATGCTAGAAAACAGTGGATACACTATCAAATGATTTAGAATCTTAAGCTATGTCAACAAGTGTACTGTACTGTACTGACGATTGACCGTATTGGAAAGGACTTAGATCTATTGTTCTGGGTCTAGCGGGGTTGCTGCCCACTTTTTTATAAATCTTCTATATTTGTTCCTTGATGGCACATTACAAACAGCGATTGTTTGATATTGATGCAAATATTGTATAACCCTACAAAACCCAATAAGAAAGGTTTGAAAAAGAAAGTAAAGGACCAGGATCAATACTAATATTTACTAAAGAAGCTCTAATTAAGAGTCTTTCATGAGGATCTGATATACTGTTCATTAATAGTTTCTCAACATCAGCAGCTTTTACAATCGGCAACTGTCATTGCACAACAGATAAAGGGCAAATCATTTTAAAGCTGACAAATACAAGATTGTTTTATAGACAAATTGTATTAAAAAAAAAGCACTGTTGCATTACAAAGGGGAGCCTGAAAAACAGATGAAAGGGTTGGGCAGGCATAGATCTACAGAAATAAATTGGGTCTAGTCTGCATAAACAGTGGGAGACAGTTTGATGGATCATGTAGAACCTAATTGGTACACAAACTTGATCCCCAACAACAATCTACTTGTATCAACAACAACAATCTACTTGATGCTTGTATCTAGTGATACAAGCATCAAAACAAGGGTAAGAGGCTTACTTGGCCTAACAAACAAAAGACTGCTGCAGAGTGGAAACATAACAGGAGGCAGGTGTAGTGTAAATTACCTTCTGAAGTCAACAGAGGTTGGACGGTGGTTGCAGGGGCCGCCTCAGTGACTACAGTGGGAGCTTCAGACCCAGGAGTGGAGGCCAGGGTGGAGTCCAGGGTGGAGACCAGAGTGGAGTCCAGAGTGGAGTCCAGGGTGGAGACCAGAGTGGAGTCCAGAGTGGAGTCCAGGGTGGAGACCAGGGTGGAGACCAGAGTGGAGTCCAGGGTGGAGTCCAGGGTGGAGGCCAGAGTGACCGCCTCAATGGTGCCGACACTGGTGACGTCCACGGCCGCTGTGCCGCCCGGAGCAGGGGTCGCTGAGCTGAAAGGCTCCCCATTAACAGGAGTGGGAGTGACGCTTGAAGTGAGCCCTGAATCTGTGGCTGCGTGAGCCAAACATCCACACAAGACCATGCATATCTGCAATGAACAATACCACTGGCGGAAATTCATTTCCTCAAAGAGACATGGTGCGGTCCAACATAGATACAATATGTGTATCAACAGTGCGAAGTCTAACGTTAACCTAGCTAGTTATCAAGCTAACGTTAACTTTACACTTAACGTTAGCTGAGCTGGAATTGTTTCCACTAACGCTACGTCACTCGTTACAACTTCACACCTATGAATTATTACAGTAAAATAAAACGGCGTTTAAATAAAATAAGCAATTCAGAAAACTTCTTCCATTGATGCATTTTGCTAATGCTAAACATGCTAGCTGTAAATACACCAAAGAGCTTATTTTTGTTGCTAAGGAAGTCGTCACGGCGACTTCCGTTCCTACAATAAAACTACCGTAAAACCTGTCAACGAGGAGAATGATATTTTTCCAACTCTTTCCGAGACACCAGAAGCAACACATTGTTTTTGATGCACTTGTCAATTGAGATATTTTGAGCTATTTTGCTCCCATAACATGTCACATCTAAAATACACATTTAGGATTTTATTTGACTAAACTTTGCGTCTGTAGATTTCACCCAATTCACCAAATGTTAGCATAATATATGCCTCATTAGCATATTTAAACATAAGATTCCAGAAAACTTGTAATAATAAAAAAAAAGAACTGTCTTAATGTAAGTAATCAACTGTTGATTTATTTTCCCCTATTTCCCTGAAGTATCTATACTGTCTTTTCCCCCTGTGGGTTGTTCATGTATCATTCATATCCTAGTTGTGTTCCTAAAAACATGACCAATTTTTTATTTATTTTTAATCTCTGTTTACAGTATTTTCTGATTTATTGAGTGATACAAGAGATATCCAAAATCCCTTTTGTGAAAACCTTTTGATCATGGCTTTATCCAATGTTAAGATTTCTATTCTGAAAATATTTCCATAAATCATATATTTAATGAAAATATGGGAGGTTATGGTGGTATCTATTAGTTAAGTTGTTTATCATTGTATTATATTTGTTCATGTAACCATTCAGCACTGGTCCTCGTGGTTATGCTTACAGTACATGCCATTGCATTTACTAACTTTTGACTTTGTACAATATTCCAAAATACATGGACTGTAAATTTGACTTTATCTGAGGTAATGGTTGAGTTGAGCTGTTTTCACTTCACTCCCATATATTTCCCCCAAGGGACTTGTCCCCATAATATCCACTCCAAATGCAATCAAATGAGCGGATTTTCCTCAGCTCCAAAATGCCCGACTTCAGTTAGATAAGTCGAGTTTAGCATGCAAATGAAGTGATTTCTCCTTAAGAAACTAGCCAAAGCAGTTAATAACTGAATAGGTCATGAAGTTGTTTTGCTGTATTTGCTTTTTTCTGATGCCTCCTGTGTCTGGATTGTACAGAGGTATAAACAGTTGAAGCCTACACATATCATGAAGGAAAAAATGGTGAAGGAAAAGCATTGCCCCTGTGTGGTCAGTGTACAACCACAATGGTCTCGGCCTTGTGAATAGAAGTGTGTTTCCGTATCTACGTCCATAAATGTATGTAATGGGGAAAGTGGTAACCCCAAGAGTTATCAAGTATCAATCACAGTATATGCCAACAACACATGTCTCATCAGATTACCTGCTCTCTGTGTTGTTTGTGTAAATCCTGCCTTCATTTCTCCCACCTGATCATGTGTAAAGGTTAAACGTGACACGCGATGCCCTAAAGACAACCTGGTGAGCCACTTCTACTTTGATTGACTTAGTCTGGCCCAGCCTGAGCCAGGACCCTGAGAGGGCAACACGCCAGAGTTCAGGAAAGGAGTGTCAGTGATTAAATCACATTCATGACCTCCAATCAAACTGATTATTACTATTTGTTCAAAGTTTCTTAAAGATTATATGGATACATGACTATATGGATCAGTAAGCTGATTTCTTGAACTCACTGTTTTTCGTCATGAGATACTTAGTATGCATCAGTGGCCATGACTTTGTAACACCCTACAAGGCTGCAGACTGCAGCGAACAATATATCCCGTGATATAATTTGTATTATTTATGTCTGTTCTCACTTATTTATGAGGGGAGCACTATGACAATTGTTGCTTTGTTCCCTTTTTAGATAACTGAGGCTGTACTTACCAAACATCTAAAGGAGAGATTGTACAAAATATCATTGGACATGAAGAATAAATGACCAGGTTATGAACAAATTATTAACTAGTTTGAATATACAGGTAAACAGGCAGGAATATAAAGTTTACCCCCAACATTAAAAAATGATGAACTATGTTTTGGAACAGTGACGTGATCCCTTCTGCCTCTGTGCAGAGTTCACACTTGTGATTGTTGAAAACAAACAAACATGGCCCAGACCTCAAGTACATTCACTATTACTTTCTGTCTCAATGCTTCCATACAGTATTTAAAAAAGTGCTCTCATCTGACTGATGTTTTGTTTCCAATACTCTGGTGGAGCTGCATATCAGCCAAGAGGGAAAAAAAAAAAATTGAGCTCCCAGATGTTGTGGAACAACACAGATTTAAATCAAAATGTTTCAGAAGCATCCTTCAATGATTTAACCCTCATCTTGATTAAGTCATGTAAACAAACATGTTGGCCTTCAGCTGTACAAGGGACTACTTTCTTGAATCCTTAAATCTGCTTTGATCTAATTTTTAACAAACGGGTGAAAACTTTATTAAAATTTAGATTATATGCAATGTCTCTCTGACATTTTTTTTGTCACTCAGTAAAGAGAATGTCTTACAAATTAAATAGCTGAATATAAAAATGAACCCAAGTGCAAAGGGGTTAAATGCATGAAAACATAAACCTCAACCTCTCAATATTGTTTGTGTGCTGCTATCTCCCAGGTCTGTAACTATTGCCAGGAAAGAAAAGGTCATCGTTCGTGACACTGTAAAAGATTCACAGAGAGCATGGCCTTACAGCCCAGTGCCAAGCCTGCTTTTATTGCTTCCCAATGTCTTTGTTTAATACGTGACTGTGTACTTTTTTGTTTTTGTGTATGGAACCCCAAAATGGTCAATATTTAATCGAGCAAAAAAGATAATCATCACATGAAAAGTACATTTTGTTTTTCATGTCACTTTTCATGACAGTGACGTCAGTGCCCTCTCACCTCTCAGCCAATCACAAGCAACTTGCCTCTCTCAACGTATCCTCATAGTCGTATGAAATCTTAGGAAAGAGTAACTCCTCATTTGGCAACAAAACTACTTGGTTTAAATTTAAGAAAATATGGCAAATTACTTATTAATGTTTTGGCAACAAAGCAACGTA
This sequence comes from Leptoclinus maculatus, assembly GCA_032191485.1. Classification (NCBI taxonomy): domain Eukaryota; kingdom Metazoa; phylum Chordata; class Actinopteri; order Perciformes; family Stichaeidae; genus Leptoclinus; species Leptoclinus maculatus. The sequence goes on along the minus strand of JAVDOI010000015.1, from coordinate 8,057,242 downwards.
CTTAGGTTTGGAAAAAGATAACAATGCTACGTGACCAAATCAACGTTGACTTGTCGTACAGGCAAAAGCACGAGAGAAGCATTTCCTTTTTGTTATCTCTCTTATTGTCCTTGCAAAAACCCTCTTAGAAACATCCTGTCTGCATGTCTAAGTCCACTTCCTCCTCTGCCTGTCTGTCCGGACGAGTCATTACTGTTCAGTTACAGCTCTGTCCGGAAACCTGCATTCGCATGGGGACAAGGTGAAGCCTCTAATCTATAGTCGATCTGACCCTAAAGGAAATGTTCACGAGAGCAGAAATTATTTTTATTTTGTACACTCCCCTGCGAAGAACGTGTTTATTCTAGTCATTTCATTGTTAACTTTCTTCATCTTTTATAGAAAACTGCAGAATTACAGTTTAGATTTTTAACTGTCATTTAGTACAGAATTCAAGCTTCAGGTGGCTTTAAACTTCAGATTTATTCTTATGAGGTTCTGCACTTAAAAATACAGGATTCAAAATTCTTGGTGCTTTAAGCAACTGTCGCGCTGAGCTTATTTTCAGGGAAAATATTGTTTCTACCTTCAGCAGGATATTGAGTGTGAAATGGGACTGCACTACATGCTGCAACACCTCGACTCCCCAGGGACATATGCAAGGGTTCTGTTTGTGGACTTCAGCTCAGCGTTCAACACCATCATCCCAGCAATACTCCAACCCAAACTCTCCCAGCTCACTGTGCCAGCCTCCACCTGTCAGTGGATCACAAACTTCCTGACAGACAGGACGCAACAGGTGAGGCTGGGAAAAATCACATCCAGTCCCCCAACACTGCCCCCCCTCAACCATACTCAACAACACTGTGTCCGCTGTGGAGACCTTCAAGTTTCTGGGATCCACAATCTCCCAGGACCTGAAGTGGGCTCCCAACATCAACACCATCAGGAAAAAGGCCCAGCAGAGGTTGTACTTCCTGCACCAGCTTAGGAAGTTCAACCTGCCTCAGGAGCTGCTGATCCTGTTTTACTCAGCCATCATCCAGTCTGTTCTCTGCTCCTCTATCACTGTGTGGTTTGGATCGGCCACCAAACAGGACAGGAACAGACTACAACGGATTGTCAGGTCTGCGGAGAGGATCATTGGTTCCAGCCTGCCCTCCATCCTGGACTTGTTCACCTCCAGAGTCAGGAAATGGGCTGGAAAGATCACTGCAGACCCATCACACCCTGGACACAAGCTGTTCCAACTCCTCCCCTCTGGTAGGCGCTACAGGGCTCTGTACGCCAAAACCACCAGACACAGGAACAGCTTCTTTCCACTGGCCGTCACTCTCATGAACAATAAATAAGTAATATTGCACTACTACTTCTGTTTGCACTATTGTATTATATATATATACACTTTTTTTGGGATATATTTATACTTATATTGTATATAGCTGTTAAATGTCCTTGTTTTTCTTATATTTCTCTTGTTTATTGTATATATTTCATATGTGTGTATGTACGATGAGAGTAATGTGTAACCGGAGTCAAATTCCATGTATGCCCATGTGTGCTGTTTGGGTCCAAAGGTGTTTTTCAGTTGGAGACTTTCAACATGTCTCTCACAAAAAGTTTAGTTTTCATCTGTAAAAAAAAAGAATGCCTCATCAGATTAAATGTTCAAACAACCATTTGTACTCTTTGTGTAAATCATTGCCTCTCTGTGGCGTGTAGGGCTCTTGTAAGACCCTCTCTCATGCCTTCCTCAAATTACAGTGCACGCTGTTTACATATTTGAGCAAAGGTGGAATTCATACGTAAATGGGAATGTTACATAAGGGCACTTATAGGTCTGCCTGTGTTCGCCTGTGCTCGCCTGTGATCGCAGACGGACAGGAAACTGGTACAAGCACTCAGAGAGTCAGGTTACCAAGATAGAAAGAGGGGGAAAAGAAACACATTTTAGAGTGACTGAAGCACTTAGGCTTCAGCTGGGGGTTCAGGAGGGATTCCTTTTTTAGATGTTGGAGAGGATTGAGGCTGGAAACCAGAAGACATCAAGAGGACCGAACCAATAAATGAAATACTAATCAAGCAGGAGGAGATAGTTGGAATTTATTGGTGTATAATTCAAAAGTGAATGTTTGACAAAGGACCAAAAGTCAGCTGTCGGAGAAGCTGCTGAAGACGGGACGTCAGGAGCAACCACCGTACACATTTAAAAAAAACTTTGGCTTCTGGTTCCTGGTCTGCTCGACTAACACGACTTTTCACAGTGTCAGTCATGTCGGAGGAAAAAGAGTTCTCCTACAGCGAAGCCATTCAGAGGGCAGGCACCAGCATCTGTCGCTTCCCTCTCATCCCAGTCAGAGGAATTCCTCTCATGTGCTACATCGCCAACAACTGGGACTCCATCTGGGCTTTCCGTCCTGACCCCTCAGACATCCTCATCGCCACCTACCCCAAAGCAGGTACTTTAGTTCAAGTCTCAGTGGGTTATCAGCTTTGGACAGGACCGTTTTTTGTGTCTTGTAGTGTATTGTTATTAACATAGTCGGCACCAGTGGTGAAATTTCACAAGTTTGAGTATTACTTGAGTATTTACATGTTCTGCTACTTTATGCTTCTACTCATGATCATATATGAGAGGAAACTACTAGACTTTTGACTTCACTACGTTTATTTTTACAGCTTTAGTTACTTTTTATATCTAGAGTTTGCATGCTAAACATATACCTAATCTCATAAAATAGGATGCATTGTTATGGATACAACTTTTATTTTCAATGGGTTTCACACAGTGGTCCCCAAAATACAACTCACAATAACGCTGAATCAGTGGGAGCCCTGAGCTTGTTTCTCTGCAACGTCCCATCTGGGGGTAATGGGAGACAATGACACCCGAAGTGTGTTCCTTATGTCCAGTCTACTTCGTTTTGTTTTGATTGCTGTCACTGCAGAAAATCCCGCTTCACAAAGGATGTTGGAAATGGAAGCAGGGTTTTCGGTGCTTTTGTGGCGATCTCAGGATACTCAGCCTTGATTTTAATCCAAAACACCAGCAGAGTTGTTGTCTCAAACATACTTTTAAGGCCACCGTCATTTGAATTCTCCAGCAGCTGATCTTCCTCTGTCGCCACATATTCTGCAGAGCGGGCTTGGCGTGTCAGAATTACTCCTGATATTTAATTAGAGTCCTGATATTGTCTGTTAAATGAAGCTTTATTTTGAAGGCTTTATTTTGAAGTTGTAGGCTCTTCTTCTGTCTCCTTAGTGGGCCTTTTCCCCTTTGCAAAGAAGCTCTCCAAAAGTTTTTAAATCATTTTCGCTAACTTGTGGGCTTCATTTTTGAGGTAACGTATCACGTGACCGAGACAAGCGTCTTGACATGTGTCAAGAACCACAGGCGGATGAAATTGGGAGAGAATCCGGTCATTTTTCTAAATAAAACTTCTTTCAGACTCTGATAATCAATAAAACGGAAATAATATAATATTTATTCTTTCTGTGCGGCCCGGTACCAAATGACCCACGGCCCGGTGGTTGGGGAACACTGGTTTAACACACAATCGAGTACTTTCATAGTGTGGTATTGCTACTTTTACTTAATTAAAGGATCTCGGTATACTTCCACAGCTGAAATAAAGCTATTTATAAGAGAATACATAACATGATGAGCCTCTCATGTCGTGAAGCTGACAATACTTTTTCAAACAATGAAAAAGTACATAAACTAAATGACTTCAAGCAAAACAGTAGCCACTCTACAGTGAGGGCTAACATTTAAAATGTATATGGATATCTTCCAGAAAAGCAATAATATTAAAATCCTGATTTTTGTCCGTCTTTCAAGGTGGTAATTTATGTAAAATTGTCACATACATACATACTGTACTTCCTTGAGTCAATTTCATGGTTATTTTGGTGTGGGTGTAAGATGGGATTCCTCCTTAAACCTGTGTGGTTCAATACATGGAAAGTATCCTATTCATTCAACCCAGTGTTGTGTTTTGGGGACATAAGGGACCACATGGACCCAGGAGATAGTTGACCTGCTTCTAAACAACGGAGATGCTGAGACCTGCAAACGAGCCCCAACACCCGTCCGCAGTCCTTTCCTAGAGATCTTCTCCCCACCACCCATCCCCTCAGGTGTGTATTTAGGATCCAAAATATCAAAAGAGGACAATAGTGAGCTACTTACACATGTACAAACACTTGCTAGATGCTTGACTATTGTAGCTAGTTGCTACTTTTACCTTTTGTTTGGTGCTGGGCAGTGATGAACAAATACCTGTTGTTGGGCAGTGCAGACTTGCTAATAAAATTATGTCTGGGAGCAACTTCTGGCCCCCTACTGTCTTGACCCCTTGATCTCATAATCTCAACTGTGTGTCCTTCCGGCATGTCTGAATGCAAATGCTCCCTTCCTGTCTTTTGTTTCCATTCCAAACACTGCATTTGCTTACTGTATAATGTGCTTCTATTTCATTTGCTCTGGGTCAACACATCCGGAACACTTTGGGAAATATGTAAATTTTTGTATTGAAAGTTTGATGAGATCTAACTGTCATCGAGAAAGCAATACATTTCCCAAGATGATGATGTAATCCCTTAATCAAACATGACAAGTAAAACAATGAGATAAAATAGGCTCAGAAAGAATTTCATGTTAGGTAATACTTTTTGTGGTACCACGAGTAACTTTGCACATAATCTTTGTTTACAAGTTAACAACTATCCTTTGACAACATTTGTGTTGCAGTAAACACACCCTACATATTGTCCTCTTCTGTTTGAACACATTGTATTAAATGGCATTGTCTCACTTCCCAGATATTTGTCCCTGACATATCCTTTCCCCTGAACTAACGTGTCAGGTCTTGATCTACTGAACAAAACGGATCCTCCAAGGATTATCAAGACACATCTTCCTCTTCAGTTGGTGCCTACAGGATTTTGGGAAAACAAGTGCAAGGTAAGACTCAAACTGAGTCAACTGAGAGCAAAATCCTGCAGTTAATTGTTTGTAAATGTATGTTGAAAGGTTTAACGTTTCATGATGCAATGCACATAAAACTGCCTCATCAGGTTACTCATTGTCTGCATTGTTGTTGTAAATCCCTTATTTTATGCCTCATTGTGTGTAAAGGTTATCTACGTGGCACGCAACGCCAAAGACAACCTGGTGAGCTACTTCCACTTTGATTCAATGAATCTAACCCAACCTGAGCCTGGTCCCTGGGAGGGCTACATTCCTAAATTCATGCGAGGAGAGTGTAAGTAGATTAAATCACATTCCTGAGTGTCGTCTTTCCTTTACTCAAACTGGTTATTTCTGTCTGCACAAAGCTTCCAGCTGAACCAAGAAATAACCACCACACTGGTACATTTACCCACTCCCGCCAGAAGTGCTTATGTATTTTAACAAATTTAGGAATATCAAAGTGGCTGGTGGCAATCCATGACACCTCAGAATAAGTTTCCTAACCTCGTTGTTTTTCCCCCGTGAGAAACTTATTAGGCCTCAATGGCCATGACAGGATTAGCAGCACCCTGCGAGGCAGCAGAGTGAATGTGATTCCAATAAGAAGAACATTTTCCTTCAGATCTGCAAAAGAATTTAAACTGGTGTATTGTTATACTTAATTTTTGCTTTGGTGTCCAATTGCCAGCAATAGACTAGCTGCTACTTTACAAATGCATTTTTTTTGGGATCCATTTTGCTTTTGGTAAAGTTGACAACCCCTCTGTTGTAAATTGTCAGGTTTTGAATATGTCTGTATAACTGTTAATATCTACCAAATCCACTTTTTAATTATGCAATTTTAATTGGACTAATAATGCCTAATTGTTTGCTAATGCTTTACAGATCATTTGCAAGACACAAATAATAACATCAGTTGGGTTTCTTGATTGTGAAAAATCCCTTCATCTGGTGTTTAACCTGCATGACACGTGTTTTGCTTTTTCAGCTCTTTAAGTTATCAGGAAGATTGCTCCTAAAGACTGTTAGACCACTTACCTTCTGGAAAAAGGCTTCTGGCACTAATTCTATTTATTGGCAACTTACTCACATTTGCAACTGCAGACCTTGTGGTAAATTTGTAAAAAAAAATATTTGTTAATAACTTATTTGAGTGTCTTTATTCAATATCTGTATGTTGGACAATGGACAGTATGACTACTTGTATGTGAAAGGTGCCGTTCAAAGTCATGAACCTACAGAGAATAATTCCAGAATCAGATATAAGCAATAATCATTAAGACGTCTGCAATTGTAAATGTTGTTTATAAGGGTTATTGCAAAGATACAGTACATCCGGCCAGCAGTTGTATATATTAACAGGTTATTAATAAATGGACTTTGGTCCAGATTCCCTGCAGCCCTGTGTCCCAGAAGGTAAGTGGATTAACTGTTCATCAGTGATTAAAGAGTTTACTAAAGGGATTTTTCACAACTTTGCAACCCAAAAGTTAATGACCTATAATTGATCTATAAAGATAAGTAAATTCATTAACATTATTAAAACATTTGTTGCAACCTAAGTTGACACAAACCTTTCACTGAACTGGGAGTAATGTTACATGAAAGATACTCAAGGAATTCGGTTTCTGCAGTGTCATGGGGCTCCTGGTATGACCACGTGAAAGCTTACTGGATGGAGAGAGAGACAAAGAACATCCTTTACCTCTTCTATGAGGACATGAAAGAGGTAGAGAGGACACATGGACTCAGTATTACCAAATCATGTTGTACAACATACTCTTACCCTCTTATTTACCCCCCCCACAGAATCCTCGGCGTGAGGTGGAGCGCATCATGAGGTACCTGGACTTGTCCGTCTCTGATGAGGTCATCAGCCGGATTGTGGAGCTCACGTCCTTTAAGAACATGAAGGAGAACCCGATGGCCAACTACTCCTGCGTCCCAGCACCAGTTTTTGATCAGTCCATCTCTCCCTTCATGAGAAAAGGTGCCCCTAGTGTTGTCCATAAGCAAAATATTGATTCAAAATAATAACAAAATGAGCAGGGAATGTATCAATTCCAAACAAATCAACAGTAGACGCTTCCCGTAGACAGGATGCATTACTGTTATTGCATTGTGTCTTGTCTTCGTCCTGTACTTCACAGTGTACAGTGTAGTGGCGCCACCTAGAGGTTCCTGGATTTCTTGCCGTTGCTTCTGTTCAGTTGATTAATTGGTTGGTCTTTGTGCAGAAAATTAATCAGAAAATACGATTGTTTCTCTTCATCCCATAGTGTAGTAATTTGACTTTCTTTAAGTTTTGGACTATTTGACGGCGTCATCTTTGGACATTTTACACCGTTTTCTGATATTTCATTCACCAATCAACAATTAATCAAATAATCGAGATAATAGTTGGCAGATTAATCTATAAGGATTAAAATCTTTGCAGCCCTGCTGTTTAACAATTGCTGCTTTTAGGGAAAATAAATTAAGAACTATTTTCTAACTGCATATATAGTGATTGATTTATATATCTAACACCGTTGTGCTGCATTTCCTCTCTTTACAGGTGAAGTAGGTGACTGGAGAAACCATTTCACACCTGAGCAAACGAAGATGTTTGATGAAGATTATGAAAAGCAAATAAAGGATGTCAACATACCATTTAGGGACCTTATCTAACGGATTTGGGCTTCTTTCCAAACTGATGGAGCTCTTCAAACCAAAAACAGATGAACTGACGCTGTGCAGCAGTCCGAAAATTTGGCACAAGCTGAATACCAAAACGAAAAATTAATCATGAATTTGTTTGAGCCTGTTTATGTTAAACAATGTAATCACTGCGAATCCTGATGTGTAGCTACAAAGGAAAACCATCTAATGTGTGCTTAAAGGATCAATAAAAATGTCCGCCACAATACAAGTACATGAGTTTGTAATCATCATTTTATTGCAGCTTATCACGTAAACAATATATAAGACCACAAGTGTTGTGACTAAGTGGACGTGCCCATTTTACGTCATGAGAACCTCCAACAGAGTATGCTGACTGCATGGTGCCTATAGTGTGTTGGCACCTGGAGGCATGTAGTTTTTCTGCCCATATGAAGTCATTTTGCAACCCTACACCACACTGTACAAAGCCCAGCCAAAGAAGGGAGGCTGCACGAGACACGAGCAACAAAGACTAGAATAAAAGAAATGAGCTGGAAAGTCAATTATATGAAAATGGACAGAGGACACAAAAACACAACAGCTGAGAATATCCAAGTTTAACAAAAAAATCACTTTCACATACTTTATTTCTGAGAATAAAATCTTAAATATTTGAATACTTTATCGGCATGGATACTTCCTTTCATTTGAGTCAAATCTCCTTGTTTGTATAAAGTTTTATTGTTTTTTTAAAATAGGTTTTCTTGTATTTTCTCCTCTTTCTTCTATTGGTTGGCTCACTATGATGTTCTTCTCTCTCTTCTTCGCCTCTTTCTCTCCAACCCTTAAGATCCTCTTCTTGTACATCTCTAGCGTTTAGTTTCTGTACCTGTTAAAAAGAAAATAGATGAATCAGATAGGGGAATGGATTTGATTTCAACAATGGAAACACTTGACAAATCAAATCGAACAACACAAACTATGTTTGCAGACAAGTCAAAGTCCTAGAAAGTTGCCCAAAATTGAACTACTCTTACTCAGAAAGCATGATGTCATCTATAACATAATCTCTCACTTGAGAATAATTGATCTTTGACATCAAATCTAATGAAAGCAACCAGCTAACTAAGATGGTGGTGCCTTCATTATGCACGAAGAACATGACATTGTCATTTGAAAATATTTTCTAAAAATTTGGTAACACTTTATTACATCACGCCACCCCCATTAATAATTTATAAGCAGTATGTTAACATGATGAACTGTTTATAACACATTATAATGTAGTTATAATGACATTATGTTTATTAACATAGAGTATATTCAACAAGAATAACTTTTCCTATTAAGAAATATCTTATAAAATTACAACTGTGTAATATTTATAGTCTTAATCTGCTTCTACACCAGCATCCTGGGAAGAGTTGAATCTGTTATTTAACTACATCAATACTACTTTAAAAGCCCTTACCTCGGTTTCCAGCTACATTATAGGGTATTATAAACTATTAATTCTATGTTTATACTCTGCTTATACATTTTTATAAAATAAAGTGTTGCCTTCTAACTAAACACAGAGGAGGACATCAGACACAGAAAGCATTACTCAGGAATTTCCCCATTGTGTCACCTTGTCAATATGTGACAGTTGTTGGATTCATGTTTTCAATTACGTATGTCATTAAGTAATTAATTGAATTTAGTCTGGAAATCAACATGGGTTAAGTGAGTTAATGGTGAAGGAGTGATGGAATTAGGCAGATCAAAACACACATTATCAAACTCATGATCGATGAAGAGTTGATGTGATAAAATTAGATGACAGCACAGGAGGAAGATGAATTTCACAAACACAATTACAAAGTTAAAATCTCAAATGAATGATTAGCATAATTATTTAATTATTTAAAAAAGATGACAGTATTAATAAATTAAAATCATATTCAAACTTCTCAAAAAAGATCAGAAGCGTTAATTTAAGAAATAAGGTATGTCTTTATTATTTTAATATGTTAGAGGGGACGTACAAAAAATATGAGGCTACTTACAGTCAACGTAGTTGCGGGCCACGAACTTCAGAACCTCATCAATGAGGATGACGGGGAAGGAAAGCTTCAAGACTACCAGCCACTGCTCGACGTTCAAATGGGTCAACTTGAAGACCATCTGGGGGGCAAAAGAGGGGAATCAGAACTACTGAGCAAACTACGACAAATACTACACGTCACAATACCTCAATATAATCGAATCAATCTGTAGAGAGCACTTTTGGCTGACTTACGGGCAGAGGGTCAACATAGATGATCATGAAGTGGAGGGACATGGAGAGGGTCATGGCAGACAGCAGCCATAAGTTGCTCCATGGGGGCATGCGAATCAGAGACTGGTTCTCAGACAAGCTTGAAAAATAAGAAAAAAAAGGTATTATGAAAATAAATGTTACCTGAAGAAACCACAGGAGTCATCATCAAATGTATCATCATCATCATCACATGTGAAGCATTACCTGTTGAGAGCGTTGGCCATCTCAATGGTGACCAGCACAGACAGAGCCATGGTCATGGGACAAGAAGCCTCAAAGATCTCACACTCGAGACCGACAAAGAACTCGTTCTCATCGTGGCACTGCATGAAGTGGGACTGAACAGAGGAGAGGTGAGGTTATTAAGTGTATGCGTTGTGAGTGTGTGTTAAAGACAATATGAAAGAGACTTACAAGCTGGTAGTAGGTGACACCGGGTCCCTCTGGATCATACATGAACCAATAAGCAGCACCAGCAACAGTGGCAGCTCCGACGTATCCTGTTCGGGAAACAAGACAGCGTTGGTGTAGGCAAGAGTTTGTCCTGCATTTAAACAATATACAAACATAATGTCCAAAGTCCTACTTACCACCGATAGCCATATATCTGAAGAACAACCAGCCAGAGATCAGGGGCTCCTTGGCGGAACGTGGGGGCTTGCCCATGATGTCCAGATCTGGGGGATTGAAGCCCAGAGCAGTGGCGGGCAGACCGTCAGTAACCAGGTTGACCCACAGCAGCTGGACGGGGATCAGAGCTTCGGGCAGGCCCAAAGCAGCGGTCAGGAAGATACTGAAAGAGTGAGAAAGGAAACAATAGAACAGGCCGAAGTTTGCCAGAGGCAGAGAGAATGATGGCTGAAATGTGGCGTTTAGCTGTGGATCAGAGTGCATTTTACATAAACCACTCACCAGACGACCTCACCAACGTTGGAGGAGATGAGGTAGCGAATGAACTGCTTCATGTTGTTGTAGATAGCTCTGCCCTCCTCAACAGCAGACACAATGGAAGAGAAGTTGTCGTCAGCCAGGACCATCTCAGAGGCAGACTTGGCAACGGCAGTGCCAGAGCCCATGGCGATGCCAATCTCGGCCTTCTTCAGGGCAGGGGCATCGTTCACACCATCACCAGTCTGGAATAGGGAGGAGTGGAAGCATATGTTAAACTACTCTCAAACTACACACATGTACAGAGCAATTAACATAGACATACAGTAAAAACTGGGCACAAAACAAACGAACAGAACAGCTGAAAAAACACATGGACTGCAGCTGTGTGAGGCTAGGTTGTATTTCATGCTGCTGAGCTCTCACCATAGCAGTAATGTCATCATAACTCTGCAGGTACTCCACAATCTTGGATTTGTGGGATGGCTCTACACGTGCAAAGCAGCAAGCCCTGCGCACAGCCTCGCCCTGTTCGTGGAGGGGAAGATCGTCAAACTCGCGTCCAGTGTAGGCCTTGTTCTCCACATCCTCATCCTCTTTGAAGATGCCAATACGACGGCAGATAGCGATAGCGGTTCCCTTGTTGTCACCTGAAATATAGAGGAGGAGAAGTTTGATGGAGAGTCCGTACAGAGTCAGTTTCTAAGGTATTTTAAAATCCTACACATAATACTAACCAGTGATCATAATGACACGGATTCCAGCAGCTCTGCACAGTTCAATGGCGCCAGCGACCTCCTTACGAGGGGGATCCAGCATACCCACACAGCCAACGAAGGTCAGGTCAGTCTGAGGAGAGAGGTTTGAATGGAGTCATTCAAAATAACTTTTTACACGTAGTCACAGTTACATCCACACATCTCAATATCAAGGTGTTTGAGCTCTCACCTCATAATCGATAAATTTGGTTGCATCCTCGAATTTCATCTCCTCCATCTTCAGTGGTGTGTCACGGGTGGCCAGGGCCAGACAACGCAGGGTGTCACGACCGCAACCCCACTCCTTAATAACAGCCAGGATCTGGTCCTTGATGGCGCTGGTCAGGGGCACACGGGTGGTGCCAACACGCACATATGTGCACCTGTCAATCACACCCTCAGGGGCGCCCTGTGGAGGAAACAAAATCATCATTTAGTGTTATGTTGAATGCTGGAACAAAGGATGTGAGACAGAAAAAAAGAAGAAACTTGCCTTCACAAACATCTTGGCACCACCATCACCCTTAGTGGGAGTGCAGAACACGGACATTGACTTCCTGTCACGGGAGAACTCCAGAGTGACGTTCTTATTCATGAGCTGCTTGACCACCTGTTGAATGAAAGAGTTTTTTATTAGATAGGCAGTTATCTCGCAACCGGTTGGCCTTAATCAAAAACTTAAATTCTTTGGAACAATTTTAGTGGTTTGCAATTAGCTGTATAAATAAAAATGTGAATTATCCTCAACATGTAGCAAATGGCAAGAGGAGATTTACCGAGCAGCAAGCGTTGGCTCTCTCAATGTTGGTCAGGTTCTTCACGCTGCTGTTGAACACGTTCATCTTCTCAACCAGGCAGGACAGGGCAGTCTCAGTAGCCTCACCGACCTTCTCATAGATCTTCTTGGCCTGGAGAAAAGGAAGGAGATGGAGATCATTGGTTAAACTGTGGAAGGTCATGAGGTTTCGGTGTAGCAAATACACTGCATGACTTTATGACTTTACCTCGTTGTAATCCAGAGAGGAGTCGTTGCACAGGGCGCAGATGGTAGCCAGCTCAACAAGGCCGTCGTATACACTGCAGTTGACCTTGGCACCTCCCTGGGAGCTGAAAGACAAAGAGAGAATTAGAAATAAATAAGCGGCGGCTCATGGGCACTTTATTGTATGCCTGATACTGGATTTGAATGATCAAAACCAACTTACACTTCGCCCTCGGGGGTGTACTTGGAGCCAGAGATATCAAAAGCATCAAGGCCAACATGGTCGCCATCAGCGCTCTTGACGATGAACATCTGTGGCGGAGGAAACAAAGAAAGTTTTAACTGTGTCCGATGTAGGCTGTTTTTTTTAAGACAAACTCTCGACAACACGATTTCCTTCTTGAGTGTGACAAGTGTTTCACCCACCTTGGTGACACACATCTGGTTGGTGGTGAGGGTACCGGTCTTGTCGGAGCAGATGACAGAGGTGCAGCCCAGGGTCTCCACAGAGGGCAGGCTTCTGACAATGGCGTTCTTCTTGGCCATACGGCGGGTACCAAGGGCCAGGCAGGTGGTGATGACAGCGGGCAGACCTGAGAGACATTGGTGAAAACTGTGAGTGTGATAAACAAGCGGTGGAGGAACACACACACTAACTCTGACTGTCACTTTCTGGTTACAATGCCATGCTTCCCTCACCCTCAGGGATGGCAGCCACAGCCAGAGCGACAGCAATCTTGAAGTAGTAGACAGCACCGCGGATCCATGAGCCTCCGTGGACGGGGTCATTGAAGTGGCCAATGTTGATTGCCCAGACAGCAACACAGATCAGGGAGATAACCTTGGACAGCTGCTCGCCGAACTCGTCCATCTTGGCCTGCAGAGGAGTCTTCTCCTGCTCGGTGGCAGCCATCTGGTCACGGATCTTACCGATCTCAGTGGAGACTCCGGTGGACACAGCAACACCGATGGCCTTGCCAGCAGCGATGTTAGTGCCCTACAGAGGAGACAAAAAACAGGTAATGCTAGTTAAATGGAACAAGAACAAGAAATAGTAACAAGAAAAGACTTGAAACACAGGGAAGATGAAATATTGATGTTGGTAAAGGCCCTTACAGAGAAAAGCATGTTCTTCTTGTCCTGGTTGACAGCTCTCATGTCGGGAACAGCGTCAGTGTGCTTGATCACACTGATAGACTCACCTAAGAGAGAAAACAGAACATTTGTTCAAAACTGCCAATGTAGTAAGGGCAGAAAAACATGTCGTGGCAGATTTAAGGTTTCTTGAAAACTTACCAGTAAGGATGGACTGGTCAACACGCAGGGTTGTGGACTTGATGGTAATAAGCCTGATGTCAGCGGGGACTTTGTCACCAACTGTTGGGAATCACAGAGAAGTCATCATTAAAATGAATTCTTGTTAATTCTACTACATTTGGATAGAATGCGTTAATATTTGTGTTACTTACATTAAACATAAAATAAATGAATTTATATATTATATTTGAACCTCCTTAACATTCAAGTGATTGAAACAGTTGTAAGTAGCACAATTATGCCACCCAGAATGAAATCCTTAGCAGGCTTGTGCAAAATGGTGATCGGATTGTATATTGAAGAGATTGAAGGGATGATCTACGATTGCTCCTATGGCGAAATTAAGTTTTTAAATTTTAAATCCTTCATTACAAACCAGTTTGCCATTGATCTGACACCTCACATTTCCATATCCCTATTCACCAAAACTTTGATCTGCGCTCCATTAGAGTACTGAACATTCTGGATATGAATTGGATTTTGATATTAAAGATAAGTTATTAATGTTAAACGGAACATGATGCTGTCATATTGTCACACCAAGCACAGACACACAGACTTTTAAAAGGGAGCCGTTGTATGAATAGAGGACACATTGCTATCAAATAGACATTTTATAAATAAAATGTTCACACTCTTTTATAAATGTTTATTCATGTAACTTTAGCTGTTTTCCTTGCAAAAGCTCAAAGGTTTGATTATTTCAAAGCTCTGTCAGACTGCAGTGCTGGCATTTGGATCCACTATCAGCAATCTCGAGTAACCTCGACTGGGCGATATGAAAATAGAAACGACCGCCCAACCCTAATCCTTAACTGAAAAATAGTTCAACAATTATGCAACATTATGGTAGAAGTTATACTACATTTAGAGCCAAATGCTAAGAGTAACTTTCTATACGTAATCCATGGTTTGCATAATGAGGCAGTATCTAAACTGACATATGCTTGGCACAATGAGAATGAACCACACGTGGTGAGGGGGGGGGGGGACAGCCAGCTAGAGGGGCAACAGGTGTACATTGACAAATGAACGGACGTGGGCAATGGCAGCGAGGGGGAGAAGACGTGCGGCAGGTGCTAGTGAGTATTTATACTCATGATTTTGCTTTCCTTCAGTCAGCATGTTTTCACAGCAGTGCTGCTCACATTGCCTTAAAAAGACACAAGGCTTTGCTGTCAGCCTTTTCCAGACACATATATGCAGAATTTCTTTCTGTCTTCCTTTCCCTTTAGAGAAATGTATTCAGCTCACTGGATCTTTGTTGTTTCTTTTCACAGCTACATTGTATTTAGACAGTGAAGACTGTTGAACATAACAGGCGGTGACTAACAGGGTCCTATTACCCCGATTTTACCCCTAGAGCAGGCTGACAAATTGGGTTTCCGCCTATAAAAATGATGAACAATCCAGACATATCTTACCAGACACCTCCACAATGTCTCCGGGGACAATTTGTCTGGCCTTGATAATCTGCACACTCTTTCTGTCAGAACGGTAAACCTTGCCCATCTCAGGCTCGTACTCCTTGAGAGCTTCAATGGCATCTTCAGCGTTACGTTCCTGTGGCACACACAGACAAAAACACACAAACAGTCATTAAAAAGTCCGGGGGGGGTCGTCAACTCAAATAAAAACTGAAATACACATTTAGACATTTTGAGCCACACTTTAACAACTATCAATCCTTGAATGTAATCCATACTCATGTTGGCATGAGTCCTCAATGTCCTCGAGCGGGTTTTACACACAGCAACTACACACCGATACACAACCTACTGATGACACACGAGTAGGTCAAATCTATGATCTGATGTTTGCCACTCCATTTTAAGTTACCATGCATTATAGGTATTCTTGTCTTTTTCTTCTCCAGTGGTGCATGGATCTATGCTCGCATACATTATATAACTGAGGGAGTCTGCGACAAGAAAGCACACGCTAGCTTCAGAGATAACATCTTCTAATAGCAGGTTACCAAAGTCAGATCTGTTTTAACCGAAAAACAGGAACGAAGCAGCTGATTGTGACACTTGGCGGGGATGTGTTCACAACAATGTTCGCGTAGCCACTGATGCTGATAGCTTGTAGAAGAGCGTGACTTGCACAACGTGAATCATCCATTACCTATCTGGTGATCATATCATATTAATCTTCTCTATTCAAAGTGAATAATATTGTATATCTAAGGTTTACTCTATGTCGTAATAGCTACTTTAGAGAACACACCAACTATTCCAGTTGAGCAACCACGTCTGGTTAGAAAACATGGCCGTAATTGGAGCCCGTGGTCTTTCTGTCATAATTGCAATGGATACGTCTTGTTGCTCAACACGCTGGGCCTCGTCACTGACCTGCCAAACTCCAACAATGGCGTTAGCAATGAGGATAAGAAGGATGACGAAGGGTTCCACAAAGGCAGTGACGGTCTCTTCACCTTCCTCAAACCAGGCCAGCACCTGAGGTTAGAGTGGTAAAGAGAAAATCAGTGTTGGTGTGAGCACAGCAATGACAGTGGGCCATACCTGCTCTTGAGAAACAACATGCAAACAACATGCAAATGAGTCCGCACCTCTGTCTTTGATGTACCTTGAATGGACAATTAACATTGTTGAAGCATTGGGATTGTGCCTAAATGGAAATATTCCTCACAGCTTTATAACCTTGTATGTAATGTTTAAAGTCTGAATAATAAGAGGATACATGTTCAGGGATTGCGGAGACTTTCTACGAGCATTTATAGTTTTGTGAAAAGAAATCATAAAAATGTGAGCCTAATTGTCCAGGGCATTTTTAAGACCTTGTCTTCATTTACTTTGACACTTTTTAATCAGTTCCTTTCTTTCCTAGTGTTAACCGCTGTTATTTTTAATCATATATTTGTATGTCGTAATATGATTACGTAATTGTTTTTAATTTCATCTCGGTGTCCCATAACTCCTTGCTCCTTCTGACTTCAACCCTCTCTCTGCGGAGGCCCTTCGCTCCTTCCTTCAGGCCTGACCTTTCCCGAAGGATTCAGTTTCTCTCCTCAGCTCGGGGCTTTCTTAAAATAAACCCATACCCCTCAGCCCCCCTATACTTTCCTGACCCCCATCTCTCACTGGCTTCTCAATATTCGCCTTCTAAGGCGATCATGACAGCTGCCCGAAGGGGTGAAAGCTGGGTATAGGGATTAATACACCTCCTACAAGCCCTTGCAATCTGTCTCCCTCCTCTCAAGTTGTCATCCTCAAAAATACACGGAGGGGCGGAGGGGGATAAGAAGTTATGTGGACAAAGTGACCAACTGCAGCATGCTTGTTTTCTGAAAGAGTTTGTGTTATGGGTTCTTGATGGCTGTCAAGAATGTAAGAGGGCCAAAGAGACTATTGTGCCAAAAATGTAAAGTATATTTATTCTATAGTTTATTCTTGTTGAAACATTTTTTTTAAATGTTCTTTTGTAGATAAAAGTCAAGTGAAGCATCTGATCCCATGTGGTGTCAGTGTCTTGTGGAGTTTTGTTGCTACTATGTCTACTACAAATCCTGCTGTTCCTTGAGTTTAAAATGAACTAGACAGGAATAACCAGAGTTTAGCATTACTGACTGGTTTAAAAAAAAAAGAATAACACTTGTTTACTTACAAAAGAGATACAGGCAGCCAGCAACAGGATCCTGACGAGCAAGTCCTCGAACTGCTCAGAGATCAGCTCCCAGATGCTCTTACCTGGATGAGACCGACAAAGAAAAGAAAAAGAATATAAATCAATGGATAACTATCACATAATATGAATGTATTATTATTCACTTAAGCAAAGTGTATTTCAGTGCAAATGGAAGTGTTTACAGTATATAAAGTATGGATTTAGAAGGAAGGTACACTTTATCAATCCCTCTTGGGGGAAATTCAGTTTTCAAAATGTTGTTTCAAAAGACTATGGTCAAAATGTTTTTTACATTGAGTACAATGTCATTAGCACACAATCAGACTGCTTCTGGCATGTATTATTATTACAACCCTTTGGAGAGTATTCATGATGGTCTTCCCATCTGGGTCGAATCAGGTGTCTGGAAGTGCTTGTTCAGATTTACATATTTCGTAAATGTGGCTGGATAAACACTTACCCTCCTCAGCGGGCAGCTCTGGAGTTGGACACAAAGATGAAGGAGGAGGAAGGTTGTGGAGACAGAAAGATAAGAAAAAGGATGGTTTGTTAAAATTATTAATTTTCAGAAAAGAAACATGGCGTTCATCAAGGAACATTTTCAACAAAACTTTGGGAGAAAAGTTAGACTTATTGGTACAAGATGATAAATATTACCTCTAACTTCCACCTTTTCAAAAATCCCTGTGTGCTTTACACTTAATGTCTTCAAGCACTGTACGGATGGCTGAAATTTAAAAGCCTTTCTACTGTATTTGATGTTGATATTGATATCGGGTTGTAATTCTGACCTAGGCCTATTGAAAACCTCACTGCAGTGGCTGTTCACTTCATAAATCCCTTAATTTGTAAACAAAATCAAACATTACGTTTAATGACAGCTCAGTAAAATGTTACAAGGCAGCAGACATATCACAGTGAAAACAAGAATGATTTTGAATATAATACTAGTCTTTGCTGTCTAATTTGCCAATACACTGGTTATTGATTAGCAATCATATTACAGATAATTTAGACGTAAGCCATCTAAGGACCTCCCCTTTTCTACCCGGCCTAAAATTATCCATCCCTCCTGTTAACGGACGCTCCATATATCACCCAGGAAGCTTCTTGAGCCATCACCTGTCTCTCTCGCTCTCCAGCCATCTTCTTTGGCTATCTTTAAATAGCTCTTCAAAGCCCTCAAAGTCTCTGCTTCTCAATGTCTCTGCATTTCTACCAGCTGTTGCAACTCCCCTCTAAAAAAGTATCACATGCAGAATCTCAACCCAGCCCGACTCAAAAAGTATCTCCTAACTCCACTCATGTGGACTCAGGAAAACACCTCCACAAACTATCCCAAGCAGATGTACTTTGTGGAATATTTTCAATGCAAACACTCAGATTCTTTAACTTTGAAGTGAGAAGTTTCTCTATGTGGCCTAGTTGCCCAAACAGTGACTTTGTGACCCCATCCCTGACGCCCGAACTCTCACCATTGAAGCCATACTTTTCCAGGTTCTTCTTGAACTGGTCGGGAGTGAGACCAGTGACCTCACTCACCCCGAAGAAAGTCAGGCACTCAGGCCCGCCCTTCGCGTGTGCGTTCTCCATCCTTTCTGGATCGACAAGGGATTTCCCGTCTAACCGTGCCGCTCGTTTACTTCTTAGTTAATCTCTGCAGATTTTTCCCTTGTTCCACCACCCTCACCTAAGAAGTATGGCACCCTCCAATGCAGGAGTACTGGACTGACAGAAAGAGCGAATGACAGCATACATTTTCAGGGTTTTATACCACCAAAGTGCTCGGGATTGGTGGACACCCCGCCGGCACACGCCCCCAAATTCCAGCATGTGAGGGTTGGGGTGCGGGTGGGGCTCGAGGTGGAGCAATGGGGAGGTGAGATGGTGGACTTGGACAGGAACAAGGCTTCGATTGGGAAAGGAGGCAATGCAGGAGAGTGGCGGTGAAGGGGGAAGGGGGGGCGTCACACCGTGGATGAAAATTAGATCTGTTTTTGGAACATGCATGGTCAGTGGAATAAGACGAAGGGAGAAGGTGAGAGAGTGAGACAGGAGCTCATCCAGAGTGGAGGGAGGGAGGGGGGGGGGGGCATATTGAGTGATGGCTCAACTGGTTTCTGCTGAGGAAGGTGGCTGAGCCAGAGGGAGAGAGAGGAGTGAACTAGTGAGATACTGCTGAAGGAGTTGGGTGGTAGACGAATAATCTAGTACAAGTATTAGCTGGCATTTTTACATGGAGAATGTGAGTTAGACATGTCGCCACATTGACACATGAAGGTCAAAGCTCAAACCAGAAACAAGAACTTTATGCAACAGAACTGCCTCCCGGTAATGTCATCAACACCGTAGATGACTCAAGTTGCGCAGAGCCACTCCCAATAACAGAGACTACAGACCTGATAGTACACCTAGTTAAGTCAGATGTGGGAATGATAAAGGACAAGTGAGTGTGTAGTAGAGGAATGATCTCTGGGGGACAGGAATGCAAAGAGGACAGCCAGCGTGTCCCACTGGTGCTCTCCCCGGCTGCAGATACAGGAGGATCAAGTTTTATTTCTCTTTCTTTATGAGGAAAGGAAGGCCGCGGGGAGATATAGAGCGGCTTAGATAGATGCACGACACATGATCTGTCCACAAATGACAATTCAGTGAGGCACATTGGCCTCTTGTGGTGGATTCACAGCACTGAATGTGTTATCGGCCAATAACAATACTCATGATTTAACAGAGAAAATGACATACTACTATATGATAAATATATTTGTTTTGGTTTTTTTTATCCGGAAATCCGTTTGGTAGTTATTGATCGCTCATTATTTGTGTACACTTCATGTACTGATAATCCAGTATAAAACATACTGTTGAGCACAAACTCCGTTGATTTACTATCTGTTTGAACAGCAGTAAACGGGCTGCTGCGTGTTGCAGATTCAAGTTACTGTTGCTAATCAATAAACTGACAGGTGTTCCTGTAAGAACAGCACTGGCCACTGCTCACCACCTTTGACATCTACAGGGCATATTTTTTGCTGCAATCTACTTAATCTTCTTGTGTTACCAGAACCAAAGATCAATTTCTGTTCAGTGTGAGAAAGGTCTTAGTCTCAATGCACGCATCAGCAGTTATTGCATAACAATTTGCATTCTCCAAAGTTTATTTTTGGGTCAAACCGCTCCAGAAAAATGTTAACAGCTGTCAGTGTCAGCCGTCTGCATCATCAATGGTGTTATACTGTTTATTGGTGATGGATTTTGCTGTGTCATATTTAATTTCAATGCCACTGTGAAGGCGGTTCGCTTTTGAATGATAAGTGTCACAAAGTGAGGCCCTCGCGCATAGACTGTATGGTCAGCAAATTCAAACATGTATATGGCACTATAGTGTCCTGGTCTATACAAGGGTAATACATAGAACAGCATGTAATGACAAATAACAGTAAAACATATTGGTGAAGTGTTGTTAATGAATGATGTAATAATGATGATAATGATTTTTTTTTTGTTGCTCATAATTAAAAAGAAATGTGTATCACAATCATTTATATCACAGCTGACAAATGTTCCTAATTTCACTCTTCTATGATCCAGCTTTTGTATTTATTTAATTATTTATTTTTAATTCACAACAACTTACACCTTAGTCCAGGTGATGATTTTCCTTGTGTCCATAACAATTCAAATGACCTCAACCACTCACATCCTGGTGTGACCGACCATAATGTGAGTTTTAAGACTCCTCACTGATAAAGAATGAAAGATGTATTATCCCTCTAATTATACAACAACTTAAAGGGTTTTTTCTATCATGCCTGCATATATGGAACACATCTCTGTAAAGGAACGTCACTTTTACTGATGTGTTTAATACAATATTAATGTATGTATGGTTAGTGATTCATAGTAAGGGGAAAATTAGAATAAAAGATGACAAATAAACATTGGCAGCTCTGAAACAGACTCACTGACTTGCTCAAGGACACTCCAGCAGGTCGGATGTTTCCCAGTAATGGAGGATTTTACTCAGGTTGAAGGGCGGCCTCTCTAATCACAATGACCCTCGGGAACCGTGGACTGTGGGTGAGTCTGCCAATAACTTGTTACAGTACAGTTATTCATTTGTAGATATAGTAAATTGGTTTACACATTTCATGGATCTAAACCTCAGATATGTTAAATACTTTTAGAGTAACTGATTGCTGATATACTACATCAACCATGAGGACATATACATTTCATATTATTAGCCTATTGGTAACACAATCATGAGCTTCTGCTGCTCCTCCACCAAGAATTTCTAAAATAGGAAGTCGTTTTTGTGGCAGCTTTCAAGTTTCCAATCAGATCTTGGTTACCAACTGACCTGACCCTCTGGGCTGCGGGTGAGGGGCAATTCCTTCCCCAAAATATACAGTAATGTATCCACGATGTAGAAGAGCAGAAAGCATTTACTTTAATGCAGATTTGCACACGTGATGGCAGAATTAAACTCAGTAAAGCAATAAACTTCCCATCTCTTTTGTATGCATGCTAATACATTTAGATTTTCATTATGATTCAAGTATTGGAAATGATCAGTGCACATGTATATAATAATTTCCTTTGATTTCACTGAAATTGAAAATGATATGAGAACGATTAGTGCGATGACGATATGTGTGCAAACTCGTGTAAACCTACAAACCACACGATAGTTAGTTAAATATCCAAATGTCTAGTTAAGCTGAACTGAAAGTACATTAAACTTCAATTGGTGAATCTTATTTAATTTGGCATTAGCTTTATGTTGTGTTTCCAGACATGCTGCTCAAACATTTTATCGTCATTCTATTCTGCCAGTGTTCCCTTCTCTGTTTCACCCAGCCGCTCTCCAGGCCTCAGCTGTTGTACAGCCGTTCTGACCTCTGAGATTTGGGGGCTGCGATAGGGGTCGGGCTGTCAGTGTCTCCCTCAGGGCAGAGCAGTGACATTTAACTCAATATCCCAGAAGGATAAGGTTTCTCCCCCGTCCCCTCCATCTCCCGCCTCGGTCTATTGCTGAAGTGTCAGTAGCACTAGCCCGGTGGGTGCAGGGACTACTACAGCGTGAACCCTTTGCAAGTTGGGACACCCGTCACTTCCAACTCCCACCGAACATGCCACGCCCTCGTGCCAGGCTGAGGGATCACCATGTGCCACCTTAACCCTTCGAGCCCTCCCTCCTCCACATGTGAACTCTATACATGTTCCCAGTTCTGTACAAGTGTTAAGTACTGTGGAGGGGCAGCGGTACGCGCTGCTATCTTAAGTCCGTCTCATGCTGACTTGCACGGCACAAGCAAAGTGAGAGGAACATTTGTCACTTTAAGATGTGGGGGCCAGGAAAGACATATTTCCTTAAGAAGGTTATTGTGTTTAACAGCATATTCTGTGGGTTGAACATTGTACGCTGTCCAACATCTACAATAGCTGATAGTTACAAACACATTTCATTCCTTTAGTCTTATAAAAAAACAACATGAACTAAGTTGTCAGCCAGCCAGGAAGTGTAATTGTTAATTTTCTCTTATTTTGCACATTCAAAATAAATTATGGTTCCGAACAGTTCACTGGCCAAAGACATCAAATCAAATGACGTGTGTGGTATTGACAGTGAGGAGATAATTAGTAGTGGGCAATAAGGCAATGGATAAAGGAGCTACAGTGTCGGTGTTGTACTTGTTACAGCATTAGCTAATAGTAATAATAGAAGTGGCAGCTGAGTCTCTGAATCCAGAATTCCTCATGGGATATAAATAGAGCAGGGGACACTGTGCTGCTGGGCATGGCACCGCGACAGCTTTGCAGCTCTTTTTTATTGCAGAATGCTGGACCTTCAGCTCAGGCTCGTGAGTCTAACTTTCAACTATTGGGGGAAAATAAGACAGGATGTCGAGGGACACATTTGACGCCACAGTGTCATCAGTATCGGCGTGGTGCGCTGGGACGAGGAGTTCCCGGTTGTTCACACCATTCCACACACTTAGGGCTGTACTATATAAGCCTTGGGGGAGCCGATAGGAAAGTGAGCCCATTGAGCAAAAGTGGACTTTCATTCTACTGATGGGTCGAAATTGACTTTGGCCTGACTCTGCATCTTTTAGAACGATGTGATAGTACTGGTGGAGGCATTTTATTGGGAGAGCTCAAGATCTGCAGAATCAAGCACAGCCTCCTGTTAGCTTCAGATTTGACGTACAGCTGTCTCGAGTCAGTCAATGTACATTTCAGAGGTATTCACAGTACGTTATTTGCTGCACAATGGTTGCAAGAATCTACACACCGTTAAGAGTTTAATCTACAATAGCATGAATTAAAGAAGTGGGTACAGTAACGCGTTATATTTAATCAGTACTTTTTTGAGTAACTTGTACTTGTTAAAGTAGTTTTAATGCAGAATACCTTTTAATTTTTAGAGACATTTTTTGACTTTTGTTGCATTTACACACCCTCACCGCAGAACAATTCTTTAGTCATGTTTTAATATGTTGATGTAGCCATGGCCTACATTTATTAATTCAGAGATTTGTATGTGAAATTTCATCACAAATTGACCACAGACACAAGTGTGTATGAAATTCTTTCTCTTTTTTCGTACATGCTTTAGTATTCTCACTCAACTATTTAGATGACTGCTTTTGCTTCTACTTGAGTGCTTGTTTTCAGAACGTAAGATATTTTAATTTGAGTGCTCTTTCTTCACCTCAGATGAAATCATCAAGCCTTTAGCTCACCTGCGCTGTAGACCACACTGTCGGCCTTATAATACATTTACTGGCACAGCTCCATCGATGAAGGAGTTCCTGTTTCATTAGTGAACACTTATTTTTATGTTAACAACTATGTTCCCCAAACAGCAGGCTGCACAGACCGTCTGCAGGTGAACAAAATCCTTCTGGAGTTTCATAATAGCAGTCATAAATTAAACAATTTAGTATTTCAGTATTTTTCATAGCCGTATGGACGAGTATGTGCAGTATCTGTTATCATCTGAAAGATGAACTCTTTAAAATATATTACATCTTCAATGTCTTGTCTATTTTGAGGACTCTCATCTAACCAAGACACTATTTAGAGGCTGTTCGCTATGACCGTTTGGCACTCTGCAGCCGCAAAAAATGGATTGCACCCAATAATGTATGACCCAGTTTGATTTTCACCCTTTTTCTAACAGCATTGAATACAGTGAACCTACACACAAGGAGAAACAAGGACACATTTGCGTCCTTAAGAGTCACTGACCGACAACATTTTTTGGAAACACAATCTATAGAAGTGCCGCAGTCTGAGACCACACAGCCAGTGGCAAACTGTAACGACCAAGGGTGACTGAAGTCTTTAAGTTTAACGTCCCACTGTAAATGAGGATTGTACTCCTGAAGGAGAATGAGAAAGGCACCCGAGGGTCAACAGATTTGTGGTAAGAATGTAATTTCTATCAGAAGTTCAGTAACAGGTCAGAGACATCTTTTACTTTATCTTTTATCTTATTTTGTGTACAGAAGATTGGAAAAAGGTCACAATTGTTACTGCAACCAGTTGTTTTCAAATAAATGGGATATGAGGACAGGGATTTATAGAAAAACAATTTCCATTTAAAAAAAGTTTCTGCTCTTTTAAATCTCAACCCCCCCCCCCTCAGCTGTACCCTTCACCTCTCACCTCATTGGTCCTGTAAAAGGAAGGCAAAATGATAGACAGATCGTCTTGAAGAAGAGTGTTGATGACAGGAAGACGAATGAATGCAAAAAGAAATACCTAAGAAAGAAATGGGATCCTTTTTTGATAAATATAGAATGAGGAACGTAAACGAGAGGTACAGACTTTTCTACACAGCCACTGTGACAGAAAGGGAATATTAGTACCCTAAAAATGATTATATATTATTGATACAAAAATGATTGGAGGTATGATTCTGTACAAAATGTTGCAACTACTGCAGCGAGCGGCCATAGTTGTTTTGTGTTTTTGTCTCATAGTTAGCTCAACAGCCCCACCCTGTGGAGAACAGCTGAACACAGACAATTCAGGCTGAATTACCCTTTGAGCACGATCAAGTACATTACTTCACTAAACTGTAGTTTGAGTCTTTTCAGTTTGTTGCTTTTAAAGGTCTTTTATGGAGGAGTGAACTATTAACCACTAATGTCAGCTAACTTACTATTTGAATAAAATCTTAGTTTGGTAAATGGTATATTAAAATCGGTTACAAGATTCTAAAAAAAAGATTTTCAGTTGTGGCAAGTTAACACATATTACATGGAGAACCAAATTGTTCAATACCAAATATATATGAAGTAATAATATGAATAAATATAAATATGCAACATAACCATGATATGAGCTGATCTGTGTATTTATCAATTAACTGAGAAACAAACTATTTTGATAATTGTTAAAGATGCCAAACACATCTGCTGGTTTCAGCTTCTCAAAAGTGAGGCTTTGCTTTTCTTTTCCTCGTGTTCAGCGATTGTTGAACTGAACAAAATTGTATTTGATTTTGGTCAATTTGAAGGAGAAAACAAGTCATTTGATACCTTATATCACCGTGGTCTTCAGAAGATCGTGACGGGCATTTTTCACTACTTTCTGACATGTTACAGATGAAAGGGTTAATCAAGAAAATAATGGACGTATTAAATAATGAAATGCGTTTTCAAAACCCACCTAAATATTAGAAAGAGCCGATTTCATCCTGCTTCTTTAAACAATGACAGTTTACTGCGCCCCTCAATGAATTGTCATTGTAAAAAAAGACGCTGATCGAAGGCAAATTTAATAATAAACAGTTTATTGACTTGTTAAAACTCAGACAACTCCTAGTACTGTGAGGACTTGTATCAAGATATTCAAACAAGTATTTGCAAAGGATTCAACTGTAAAGCATAAAGGCAGCAGCGGGGGCGGGGCTTCAGATCTGCAGGTTGTTGAGCATGTCGTCCGCTGCTAACTTTTGCTGCTGGATGATGGACAGACCACCAACTTTACAACTGACCCTCCCTGGAGTCAACAAGCGCTGCAAGCAGCACTTCCAGGGGACAAGCAAAGACTATATAAATGAAGGGTCATTATGTCACCATTCTAATGTTGCAGGTATTAGCACCACCTCCTGAAAATAACAAACCTACAGGAAATGAATGAGAGCTGGCTGAAAATTGGCCCACCCACCAACACCACCACCACCACCACCACTGCACCAGCAATACCGGGAGCCACGCTATTGTCACGTAGCAGATACAGCATTGCATTAAAAATGACTCGTAGACGTTGTAGCTCAGATTCTCGCTTTATTGGTCAACTTGATGAAAGACTACAAAACGAATTCACAAAAAATCTCTTTCAAGTAATCAAATCTGTACAAACCTAAACTGTATGGGGTTTTTTACAGCTCTGGCTCATATGAATCTGAAGAGTCATATGCGTGTGTGTGTGTGTGAGTGTATACGTGTGTGTGTGTGGGTAAGCATGTCCTTGCTCTTTCTGAGTCAAGGTGACATACTCGTTCCCGTTCAAGGATACCGAGACGCAACGCTCCGATAGGCAAGTCAGCGCATGCACGCACACACACAGACACACACGCACACACACCTGTGATGGAGATTTTACAGTACAGAGGACAGGGAAAACAAAATACTTCCCCCCTCCACGAGTACACACACGCCACCTGCTGGCAGGGGTTCGCTGCTAAATTCATCACGTCAGCAATCTCCCACCGTCTCCCAGACCCTGCGTTCTCAAGTCAAAATTACTGTACAGACAGACACTGTGGTTTTAACCTTTCCACGGGAGGAGTGGTAAGAGAGAGGGGAAAGTATAAATCTCTAATACTCTCACACCAATTGTACACGTGCACACATGATTTTAATGCTCACCGGCAGACGAGAAACATTGGTCATCTGCGCACGCACGCACTCACTCACTCAGACAATTCGTAACATTAAATGTTTTAAGAAGTACAGATAAAAAAGGAAAAAAGCCCTGGGTATAGGTTTCATTTCTGGCTGTTTGGTGAAAGAAAGGAGAAGAGAGGTAGAGAGGGCAGGAGGGGTGGGTTGGAGGTCGAGGGCAGACTACTGGTGTCATTTCTTAGCTTTCCTTGGGGGGGTGACTGGGCGGCCAGAGCCCATTCCCCCTCCACCACCGTAGAACAGCTTCTTGTCTGCAGGTTTGAGAATCTGTAAACAGGCAAAGACGATAAAACTCAGCAAAAATGAACATCAGAAACGTTGACATTTGAATATGTAGGACGTGTGTGTTTATCTCTCGCTTCCTTACCTGGAATGAGCACATGAGGGTCTCATCTACACTCATCATGGCTCCGGCGTTGTCAAACTCCCCGCAGTAGTTTGGGGCTGAGAACAGCGTCACCAGCTGCCTCTTAGCAAAGAACTCGTATCCGTCCTCGACCACCTGAAAACACATTCACGACATCTTAACAAGTTGTTGTTCAAACATTTGCTTCTCACCCGTTTACAATAAATCAGCCACAAAATCAGAACCACACTGTAATTAATTTACAGAATGTTAACAAAAGGGCTTATACATCATAAATACATTGCCATCACTTAAATGGCCGACCTGGTTATCAGTAAAACTGGGCTGAAATCCAACTGTGCTGAAATGGCCATGGGGCTATCCAAGCAGTTCCACCTGACTTTACTTCAAATATTCACTAACAGCTGGACACGCTTGTTTGATAAAAGTGCTAGCCTTGCGTTAACTACAAAAGGAGTTTATGTAAAAATTCTAGGCGTTCATTCCTACATCCTAAATGGGAACGAGGTAGTGCACTGACCTGATGGGCCCGACAAATGAGGTCCATGTCGTGTTTGTGGAGGAATTTGGTGACCACGTCGGCGCCAAAGGTGAAGGAGACGCCGCGGTCATTCTCGCCCCAGCCGAGCACGTCCTTATCCGGGTCGGCCCACAGCAGATCGCAGAGGAGGCCCTGGTCAGGCACGTCAGTGGGGCGCATGACTCGTCGCACCTGCTCCATAGACTGGAGGTCTGGGGACAGGCCTGGAGACGTTCGATGTAGGACGATGAAATGTTAGAAAGCCGAAGAAAGAAAAAACATACAGTATGTTTCTTGGTGTTCTGAAGTCTAGGGTTGGTTTTACTGCCCATTTTAAAAAAGGTAAAAAAATTCACCAGAAAAAAAATATTACTACAAATATCTTGATGTCAATATCTCAACTAAAGCAAGGCAAATGTAAAATCACATAAAATACATTTACTGAAATAAAACCGGCAATCAACTATACAGGAACTACATTATTTACATTTACTGTGGTGTTTGTTCACTTTGTCAATGATCGTAAACACAGAAGTAAATCCGGCCCTAACATTAACGCTTTAGAGCCGATTAGTTGATCAACAGAATTCATTGGAATCCACTTAATCGTTTGAGGAACTTTTAAGCAAAAACTGCAAACATGACCTATTTACAGCTTCCCTATTAAGTATGATCTTGTAGAAATGTTTAAAATGCTCAAACTTTGAGTTGTGTATGAATACTTCTCATTTATATGATAAAAAAAAATAAAAAATCTTAACTGCAGTGTGCACGATTGAAACATACAATATCCTTTCCGTGTGTTTTGTGTTATGTAATTGAATGTTTGAAGGGGAAGATGGTGTTTACTGTCATGACGGTCGGTGCCTGTTTACATATATTACGTAGAGGGTCTCACAGATACGAGATCGCTGTGACTGGCTGTTGCCGTCACGTTGTCTGAACCTTGACCTATGGTATATTGGCACACGTTTAGTCCAGAAATGCTTTAGTCAAAAGCACAATCTCATACAGTTGTACCCGTCTATCAAAACTATTTCCTACTTGTTCGAAGCACCGTAAGTGTGATTAGAAATAACAATAAAAGAAATGCTTTACAGCCATGACCGCTGAACAGGACAAGGCTCCATAAATAAACCCAAACAACATATTAAGATCCCACACAGTCTAGCAGGCCTTTGACCGTTGTGTTGACAGTAACCACAGTGCAGAGGAGAGTTTGTGTGTGTGCGCTCTGGATAGAAGCCAAATTAAGTGTTTGAAGAGGATACCTCCATGGCAACAGAAAATCTTCTCATCAACAATGGCTGCAACAGGCAAACAGTTGAAGCAGTCAGTGAAGGTCTTCCACAGCTTTATGTTGTATCGCCTCTTACCTGTGGGAGGAAACCAAACTCACTTGAACCCCAATCTAATCTTGAAACCAATAAAATGAAGAGAACCTATTGCATCACTGTAGAAACAATACTTTCCATATACACGACTCTAAAGAGCAGAGAACAGCGTGTGATTATTCACGGCTCATACTGCCTTTTCATACCACGACGTTATCTGCGTTGTGGCTTTAGTTTCTACAAATAAGTCAGTTTCACTGTTTTTGTCAACTCTTAACGATACTTTTTATTTTTCCCCCAGGTTTTTACATTTAAAACATCTTAATGTACACCAATGATTGCATTACCATGACTATACAAAAGCCTTCAGGCTTGGGCTTACACATTTAGCAAACTGCTGGTATCTGTAGATAGAAGTGGTAACATTAATGTATGTATGCATCTCAAACTTACACTCATCGTAGAAGCCATATATTCTGTTAATGGAGGCGCACTCATGGTTTCCTCTCAGCAGGAAGAAGTTTTCTGGGTATTTGATCTTGTATGCCAACAACAGGCAGATGGTCTCGAGGGACTGCTTGCCTCTGTCTACATAATCCCCCAGAAAGAGATAGTTGCTCTCTGGTGGAAAGCCGCCATATTCAAACAGCCTCAGCAGGTCGTAGTACTGCCCATGAACATCACCTGGTGAGAGAAGCAGCATTAGAATGGAAACAGCAATGGTTGGTCAAAGGTGTAGTTATCATGATGTGTGTGTATATGTGCACAACAAAGGTGAAGGTACAAAAACACTGGGCACCCTGCAAATGAACAGACAACTAACTGGATGTGCAGGCGTGCATTTAGTGTGAGGATGCTGGCGATTCTCACAACACTGCACACTTGGCCAGTTCCTGAAACTTGTAGACTGTTTCTTTAAACTAACATTCTTCATTAAGTGGCATCAGCAGTGTGACGCGGGAGGGCAAATCCAGGGAGACTTGCGGTGCAAAACAGCCCTGCACTGGAAAGCCAGTGTTACCAGCTCATCCCTATAGTTCTGTAATCATGTGGCAAGATCACAGCCATGCACTATATAACGTGAAAGCAGGCTTTTATCATAATAGTCCAGCACTATAAGCTACAGTCTAAGAGTGTTGGTAAATGCTTTTTTTGACCACACTTGTGAATTCCCCCCAAACTCTAAAGAACACAACTAAGCCTCACCACAGATCTTGAGGGGCGCCTCAAGTTCGAGCAGAATTGGCTGGCTGAGGAAGATCTCCCGGGATTTGAGGCAGAGACCACGGATTTCATTTTCTGTCAGCTGAACATTTTTGCCAGGTCTGGAGCCTTTCACTGTGAAGAGAAAAGGCAACAAGAGTGAGAAACAAAAGACCATAAACACAGTAGAGTTTAGTATTCATACTCATGCGTTACTAAAAAATGTGAGCATTGTTATTGTGTGTGTGTGCTCATTAGTATTCAATCATGGACTCTTACCTCCATCATAGAAGCAATCACTCTAAAATAAAATGTGTTTGATTGATGTGTGGAAGAAAATAATGGTAGATTGAATGTTTTTAAACTTGAATAGCGAGTACTAATCTACTGAAGCTCAGTTTTTAAGCAGTAAACATGTATTAATATTCTACTTTGCCCTTGAATTCAGCCAAGTAGCAGCTTTAAGAGACACATCCTGGAGATGACCCATACATAGTGAACTCATGACTTTATACCACAAAGAGTGCTAGTACATGAATATGGAGATTACTATAACTACTAGCTCACAACATGCCACCTGATGATATACAGAGACATTTTAAATATGTTCCTTAGCTTATCTCTTGACCGTTCTGCTCAAATGCATTTGGGCTGTAAAGAAAAGTACATTTCGTCCAAAGATTCGTTAAACACGGGTATGATGTGGACGACAAAATTAGCAAGATGCTTTATATTGCTCCAAATACATAATTTTAAGCGAAAACGTTGATTCCAATTCAACGAAACCGACTATTATAATGTCTTGTGTGGTCATAATGTTGACGTTATTAAATGCTGGTGAGGTTAATTTTCTGCAGGAAGGATGCTGCTGACTATATGTGGCGGTGAATAGTCTGCGTTTCGTTAAAAGAAAGAGATGAACTCTACTATAACGTAGCATAGGTGGCTATCGTTGTCTAGCCTCTGTTAGCTAAAATGGCTACCTCGGAGAATAAATATCGAGCGGAACAGTCTTACCTTCCAGCAGACGTTGTATAATGGAGTCGATGTTCAGCTTATCGGCTTCGGCCATGCTATTCCTCTATTCTGGTTGGTTTCTAATCACTCCGACGAATACAGGACTTAGTAAGTGTTCACTGGCTACCCGAGTTACCGTTAGCTCGACTAGTTTAGCGTTAATCGGCTACCGTTAGCCCGCTAGCTAGCTAACCTTGGGGCAGAATTGGCAACCTCAAAATGTGAGGCTTGGTGCTGAATTGTTAAAGACGTGATGGCCGTCATGTACTTCAGAAATCCGCCTTAGTCAACTATTTTCCATCAGATATCCGAATTAATTGTCAGTATTCGTAATCTCTCGTGACAACTATATTTCTGCCGTAGCTACTAGCACCATGCCATCGACAAAAAAAGGCTAGACGAGCGCTAGCTCAAAGCGAGGTTGAACGGAAAAAAAAGCTCTGATCGTTCCCGTGCTCCCATTGGTTGGTTTGGCCAATAGGCGGTGTTTAGGGGGCCATTACTCTCCCTGATTGGCTGTTCTCAACGTCGGTCAGCATTTGCTTATCTCAAACCACAATGTAAAAAGAACAATCGTTCTCGGGTATATGTCACGTTTTTGTTGGCCGTAATTGGAATATGTTGTCAACAATGTAAGATAAACCGCGTTTGACCACATTTACTCAATTATTGGCGTTTGAATCGTTCTGTATTCGTTGCGCAGTAAAGCGACACCCACGGAAGTGACCAAGATGGGAGCAACTGACGACGTATTTTGGCATGACGCAATGTCCTAGCGCCTGGCAACACTCCCCGAATGATTCATTCTGAAGTTGAGAGATGGCTTAGCGTTACCTAGCTTACAATTGACTGTTAATGTAAACATGACGCTAACTCGGATACACGTTAAACTATCTATTTCCCGATAACCGTACTCTTTTGTACACCATACAACCATCCGACCATGAAGTTGCTCCATAAAGACATTGAAAAAGATAATGCCGGGTGAGTGACTGGCTAATGTTAGCAAGCTAACCAGCATGGTATATTGCAGCTGATTGTAACGTTACATGTGTCAACTTAATCAACTTAATCAAGTTTCAATATGTGATTTACATTCCCCTGTACCAGTGTGCGGAGACGTTGTGAGTTTTGGGCTAGTTGGTACAAAGTAGTTATTATATAATCACACACACACACACACACACACACACACACACACACACACACACACACACACACACACACACACACACACATGACGCGAAAGATAACCATATGAGCATATATTAAATGTCAAAGACTATGTCGACAAAGCTTTTTAATGAGTGTATACAAAACAAAGTAAGTAAACAAATCTAACCCTATATAGTTATAATTGATTTACACTATAATTACTGTAGCAGAATGGACGCATAACTGCACCATCTGTGTAATTGCCCTCACTAATGACTAGACATCTTTAAGTACGAGCATAGCCACAGTTTAATGTTGTGATAATCAAAACCCACATGAATAACACCAACTCAGAACCTGGCTTATTGACTGCATGCACTTCTTCAGCCAGGTGACTCTGATGCCAGAGGAGGCGGAGGATATGTGGCACACCTACAACCTGCTGCAGGTGGGGGACAGCCTGAGAGCCTCCACCATCAGGTAACCACTAACTTCTGTGGCATAAAGTGAAGGCTGAAGCCCTGCAGTGCAATGCATGCACACATATCTCGCAGTTTTCCAGTCTCACGGAGAAGGATGTTGGCTTTGTTATCTTGTAGCACTGCAGAATTGGCAATGCAACATCTTTTTGTTTTATTATTCCATTATCTGATATGGATAAAGATTCTCCTACACGTTACTGTATACATGTATATAGTGTCAAGATAAAGCTACTCAAGGTTTAGCTTCCGTCCAACCTTAATTATGGCCACTGATCAGATTTGATCACCCAAAACAAGCAATGCAGCCGGCCCACGCAGGTGGACTTTGTAGTAACTTGACAGATCTGAAATGGAGAGTTGCAACAAAAAGCTTTATTTACACACGACTTCTGCTTTTGCAAGAATTCCAGCTCTGTATTGTACCTTCTCAGCAACAGAAATACTGCAAGTCTGCTTCAGACACATATGTTGATCATGATAGGAATCACAATAGTGTTTGCAAATGATTGTGCTTGTTTATCAGCTTTCCAATTTTTCCTCTCACTCTCTGTCTGTGTATCGCTCATTGTTTTGGTCTCAAACACACACACACAGGACTAAGGTCTCCTTTCCTCTGTTCCCACAGGAAGGTGCAGACAGAGTCACCTACTGGAAGTGTGGGCAGCTCCAGAGTTCGCACTACTCTGACCTTAAGTGTGGAGACTATCGACTTTGACTCTCAGGCCTGCCAGTTGAGAGTAAAGGGCACTAACCTAGAGGAGAACCAGTATGTCAAGGTCTGAGATTTTTAAGCAACCTGGCAGCTGTTGTCATGTCACATGTATATATGTTTTAAAGTAGGGGCACGCGGACTGCAGTAATGAAATTAGGGAGGCAAGGATTGAAATTCTGCATTGCCCAGCCATACTACTTGTCATTTGTGTTATTGTTAACTCCTGTTTGATATAAGTAGTTGTTGTGACTGTGTTCTCTTCTTCATTCATCAGATGGGGGCTTACCACACTATCGAGCTCGAGCTCAACAGGAAGTTCACTCTGGCTAAAAAGAGCTGGGACAGCGTTGTGCTGGATAGAATTGGTGAGCAGGTGCCACTGAGATTCTAATTTGTTTTGTTCGGTCAGATTAATCACAGCAGAAAATATTGCTTTCATTCTTGTGTTTGGTTCATTTAATCCCACACTTCCCACGTCAACCAGGACTTGTAAACAGTAATCACATGGACTCACAACTATCTTGTTTACCAGACTGAATTTCATGGTCTTACAATGATACTATGACTTGCTCTTTTTTATTCAACTACAATTACCAATTACACATTAAAACATTTCTTGATTATGTCACAAAGTACCCACAAGCTCACATTTATGGTTGCCTTGTCTACCCTTCAGAGCAGGCATGTGATGCAACCCAGAAGGCAGATGTGGCGGCTGTGGTAATGCAGGAGGGTCTGGCCAACCTGGTGCTCGTGACCCCCGCCATGACTCTGGTCCGTGCAAAGGTGGAGGTCACCATTCCTCGCAAGAGAAGGGGAAGCTGCACTCAGCACGAGAAGGTAGGTCAGCTTTCTGCAGCCGCACAGCCGTAAGAAGCTCAGACAAAGGAAGTTGTTTTTGACATATAAATATAGAATTTACAGTAAGTAAAATAGGGTACATCAAAAACAGAAAAAATAACCAATAAAACAATCGTATTTTGAAATCGAGTCATGCAAAATATCCATTTTACCATCCATAAAAAAAAGAATCAACGTTAAAGGGAAACTTTGCCTCCTTTTATGTGGTCGTCCAATCAGTTTTGATGGTAAATGTCGTCGATTTTGACCCTGAAAGCTGAGTTCGCAGCTGCCAAGTATGTTGTGCTTCCTGCCTCCAGTGGCGTCATTTGACATGACCGTGACGACGTTGAATGCAAGGAAGAACTGTAGGCTAATAGAGCCTGGACTGCTGGTGTCGGCCTCTGGGTAGCCTGGGGGACGTGCTCCAGAAACCACTCACAATCAGAAATTCCTTGGTTCTCTAGCTATGGGCGGAGCGGACCCTCCTGGAGTTAAACTCGGCTTTCTCATTGAGTATAGCACGCGCTGAGGAATTTATTGCTTCAATTGAATATCAAAACTGATTATGCATCCACATAAGTGGTGCATTTTCCCTCAGGGACTCTCTGTCCCTGTCAGAGTCAGGGACAGAGAGTGTGTGTTGGATGCATAATCATGTTTTTGTTTAGTTATCATGTGAGTAAGATGACCCCAGGTTTAAAACACAGTTCTTCAGTACTGGGACCTGGTGTATTAGTCATGTGGGCTGATGTTTGTCTCTCTGTTTGCAGGCGCTGGAGAGGTTCTATGAGGCTGTGATGCAGGCAATTCTTCGCCACATCAATTTCGATGGTAGTGCCGCTGTGTAGACCTTGACATATATACACGCTTACACATGCATACATGTAGCTACAGTATGTTCCTGTTCTGTGTCGCACACTTCTCCTTTTTGTTATTGTCGCCACATCATTTTCTCTTGTTTCTCTTCCTTGCCTTCTACTAGTTGTAAAGTGCATCCTGGTCGCCAGTCCAGGGTTTGTGAAGGACCAGTTCATCACCTACCTCTATAAAGAGGCGGTGCGTCAGGACAACAAAATCCTGCTGGAGAATCGACCCAAATTCATGCTGGTGCACTCGTCATCGGGTCACAAGTACTCACTCAAAGGTATGAGCTGGTGGGTAATGCAGTAGAATGAAACAGTTAAATCTTATCACAAGGTGAAAACTTAGTGAAAAGCTTGTTGTTTTGCAGAAATCCTGACTGACCCCACTGTGACAAGTAGGCTTTCTGATACCAAGGTGACTATGCTCGTTTAATCATCTCGTAAACAAATGCTCACAAGTTGACGGAAGTGACTCACTGGTATTTATGTTTACCTTTCAGGCAGCTGGAGAGGTGAAAGCCCTGGACGATTTTTACAAGATGCTCAAGCATGAGCCGGACCGAGCCTTCTATGGGTGAGTGATGATGGACTAGAACGGTCAACCCACGGAGTCCTCCACATTCACACTGATGATCCGCAACCTCTGTGTCTTTGCATCCTCGCAGAATCGCTCATGTGGAGAAAGCTGCGGATGGCCTCGCCGTTGACACCTTGTTGATAAGCGATAACCTGTTCAGGTACAGACTGAGACATTCTTTAGGTTATCTATTTTTAATCACAGCGTATGTTTGCTTTTACAGACGGACTTGTCGGGTTAACCTAGTCGCTGCTGAAATATGTGTTAAGCTGCTACCAACCAACATCTTCAATAGTTTTCTGCTGGATTGTCTAATCAAAACTATATGCTATCAGATACAAAATTCACATTAAGTAATTCTCAGCTATTCACATATTTAAACGTATCAGTGATGTCAACACACAGTCAGGAACAGTCAAATCTGATCTGTGTAACAATGCATGTTTTGTGTCTCCATCCGTCCAGACATCAGGATGTCCCCACGAGGAGTCGCTACGTTCGGTTGGTGGACAGCGTGAGAGACAATGGCGGCAATGTCAGGTACAAATCCTCCTTTAAAAGACCGACGACGTTAGCGTTCACTCACAACTGGCAGAATATACTTTGTCAAGCATCCAGCTAATGAACTTTCTCTCTTTTTCATGCAGAATATTCTCAAGCCTTCACGTGTCTGGTGAACGTAAGTTATAAAAACACGGATTTTATTTATTCTACATTAGAAGACATGGAAGTTCGTTTAATAAACATATCTGAAGTATTCATTTGAACATTATTTTGTCAAACAAATACTATACAAGTACAACTTATTTATGGAACGTACTCTGTGGAGTTCCATGTTAACAAAAGAATTCATGTTTACATTTGGTATTCCTCACCAAAAGGCATTGTGGGTATCTTTGACGCCTAACAAACGTGTTGAATGTATTCTGTTCCTCATCAAACATTTGACTATCTCTTTATTGATGACCTCCAGTTGCTCAACTACAATTGCACTTTTGTTCTTAAAAATAAAATGTGTGCCGTCCCCTTTTGATTTGTCCTTGACTGTCTCCTCAGAACTGACTCAGCTGAGCGGGGTGGCTGCCATCTTGCGGTTTCCCATTGCCGACCTATCGGAGACCGAGGACGACACCAGCTCAGACGAAGACTGATCCGCAGAAACGGAGCAAAGAAGAGGAAGATCGTCGAGTGTTGCAGATAACACAAGAATGCATTGACTGTGTGTTGTAAAACAATAAAACTGGTGTGGTATACTCTATGTATGCCACCACTGCGACGTTCACACGTCTAATCTACACACCTCCTGTTTTCTTAAAGAGGCCATCATTTAAAATAATTTAATGCCGTTTTAGTGCTTTTGGTTTGAAGGTGACAGTGTGTTTGAGAGCAGAAGGGAATGCCAATGAAAAGGATTACACATTTGTTGCCAAGTCCAAATGAAATGAAAGCAGTTAACAATTAGCAATAGAAAAAAATATATGATTTCTTTCCACGTGTATATACAATATATCTCTCTTGCAATTAAACGACAGAATCATTCATCCACGTGTGTTGTTGTACTTTGTCACATGAACTATTCTCACCATTCATAAATGAAAGACATGTTGGAGCAAGATGTAAAAATATATAATTTATTAAATACAGTTATGTCATTTTCAATTTAAAAACTATTTTGGTTATGGGTTATACAACCCAAAACTACTGCATTTCAACAAACTAAAAATCAAGTATGCTCAGGATTTTTAATTTGGTACATTGTTCTTTGAGTTCCACAGTTACAACACTGTAAGTTCCTCTTATTCTGCTGTGGCAACATGTCAAATTGCAAATATCCCATGTGAAGAATTTCAGCAGCTAAGACTAAAGTGCTTTTCGAATCAACTTGCCTCTCTTTGTACTTTACGCCTCCTGCCCCATCAAATCCTAAATCTCATTTCTATCAGCGTAGCCTTGAGTGTATATACGTGTGCACTTTATACACTTTGCCTCACTCAGTAGGACACTGGTAGGTCTTAATCCAAGCTAAGTCCTCCAGTGTGCCCCAATGCAGGTAGATAATTGAGCAAATAACCATGACATGCATTATCTGGTGGCTGTTGCCCCAGTTGTCAAACAGGCCAGGGATGAAGCGCTCAGGGATCTGGATGATGTTGACCAGCCCACCCATTACAGCCAGAGAGTCCATGATGACAAAGAGACGCAGGGAGTCTGGGCTGCCCGCCCCACTGCCGAACACTCGGAACAGGAAGAGGCTGAAGCGGAACACGGCCTGCCAGAGGAAAGCTTGCAGGCGCAGGATGTTAGTGTGTGCCGTGGTGGCACAGTAGATGCTGTAGGTTGACAGGAGGATGTAGGCCAGCAAGGCAGTCTGTCGTATGGTTGGGTAGCAAAGAAGAGTGATGTGGATGATGGGAAGTGCACCTGGTGACAAGAGGGAAGATATACAAGTGAATAAACTGCAATAAAAATGTCAGATGTTATTGTCTTGGTAGAGTCTCTGCTTTATGCTTGTCAACGGTGGTGACAAGACTTCAGGAAGTCACTGCTCGCAGCCAATTAATCACATAACTCCCTGTGACACTGTGATTAATATATATATTGCTTTTTGTACCGGTTAAACAAACATATATAAAGTGTTGATTAGAGAGCTTTCAAGGTGCTTGAAGGTGGATTTTGTTACCTTTAGACAGTCAGGTTAGCTGTTTCCTTTCATTTCCAGTCTTTATGCTAAGCTAAGCTAATCATCTCATGGTTCTAGCTCCATATTGAATGGACTGATATGATATGAGAGACGATCATCATTTGCAATTTGCTTATGAAGACATTAGACTTGATTTGACACGGTTGTGAACGTTCTTTACCTTGGAAACTGTATTCTGACAAAATCTTAATCCAAGGTCCACTTAATGTCTTTTTTCTTTTCAAGTGCATCTCACATTCTTTATCAGACAACTGATACACGAATAAAGACTGTCAGATGTCATTTGTCCGACTTGAAAATAGCTTTGATTAGATGATGTTGCACTCATTGCAAAAAAAGAAATCACATCGAAGACAGCAGAGACAATCAGCATCAAGGACCTACCCAGGGTGTTAACTAGGCAGACCCCAAACATGTCCAGGGACAGCAGGGTGTCATACACATGTTCTCCTCCCACATGGTTCATGAACACATGGTAGACAACTGAGCCCACGGTGGGGCAGAGGCAGGCCAGGTAGTGGACCACACAGATCCAGACGCTGTCCACCTCTATCCAGGGGATACTAAAAGGTAGCAGCACCAAGAAAAGGAAAAAAGGGACTCCTGAGGTGACCAGAAGATTAGGAGATAAAAGGAGAGAGAAAGAAAATGAGATAAAGATAAAATGAAAAGCATTGGAAACATACACAGATGTGAGTTATTTCTTCAGTATATTGGCATCTGTTTATATTGAGCAGATGTTGAATATTACATCATGCAGAGCAATATGAGGAATTTAATAGTCTGAGAGGTTCCTCTGTTTTATTCTTTACCAGGAATGTGAAAGATATGGCTGTTGGCAACACGCATAAGGAAACATGAGCAAGACTCTAAAGCTAATGCCCTTCACTTACCCCTAGTAAGAGTGTTAGTCTTAATGAACTTATGGGATAGTCAAGGAGAAAATGGAGCGTGAAGAAGATGCATTCAGAAGTTCAAGGTCAGTTCATTTTTTTTATTTTTACACATCTTTGCACAGTTTTAGCCAGGTTTTAATTTGTCTTTGAAGTCTTACATCAAAAGCACACATTTAAATATATGTTGACACTCTAATTTTGTAACTGCTTGCAATTTAAGCAAACGTATGCATCTCCAGGATGCTTTGCCCGTTGTGGTACATAAGTGTATTTACAGCTGAAATGTGTTAACAAGGTCTTTAGGGGCGTGTTTGGTTAACAGTTTGATATTTCCAGGACAAGGATTCCAGGGGAGATTACAGCTAATGCGCCATATCCTCATTATACACCCTGGTCAAGTACGCTTGTAACTGGTCATAAGTGAGAGTAGTGGCCATCTGTCACCCGTTTAGCTTGTGCATCACCCGCATGAGTTAAATTAGAAACATTCGCTATTTTACTGTAAAGATATATTTCAATTCGATAACTCAGATGTAGATTAAAAACAATAATTTACATTTTTAGATTTAGTCCAGATTGACACAAAGCAAAGGCATGCACAGTTATGTTCTGGTCTTACCATGGGTGTAAATGTTGCCCAGCTCATTGTGCATGTAGAAGAGGCTCCTGAGGCATTCTGGAGCCGTGGACACGGGCCGGTAACCCGTCAGGACATATTTGTTGAACTGAAGGTGCTGAGGGGTTTTTGTAAAATCCAACAGCCGAGGCCTTTTGTAAAGCACCATCACAACTTCCTGCAGCTAATGCCCTCACATGTAGTTGACAGTGCAGGTCCCTCACCATTTACATCCTAAACGAGTCCACACTCAGGACTCTGGCACAGTCATGTCCACAGGTAGCCGGAAATTCTGCTCCTTGAAAACCATCATTGGACAGGTGTAATTCCAAGCAAGCGACCTGTTGAGCTGGACAAGTGGCATGCTTTCAGGAGGGCCAATCGGCAAAGGGCTCTTATCCCTAAGCTGGGGTAATCCTCACAAAAAGCAATGTGCACTACCGCAGCTGCTACTTGTCATGGCTCATAACTGACTAACATCTCAACTTCAACATAGGTATATTCTGTATTTCCCTTATGATAGACTGCACACAAGTTCCTGTTCCCCATGCACATTTAAAACTGTGTTGCATTCAGGATGATCTGGTGATTACAACACTTGAAGAGGTGATTGTTTTCTTAAAGACATTCACTCACTGGCACAGATAATTCCTTAGCATGTACATTTAAACATTATAATAGGTTTTGCTATGCTACGATGGAGCATTCTTAATGAACAGAAACACGTACAAACAAGGGATTTTCCACTGTGGGTATTCACTGATGGTTTTATTCAATCAAATTCTGTACAATAATAAACAGATGTTTGTAAAAAAAAAACTCTCCCATGCAAAAAATAAATTAAACTGAATTATGTTTTACAGTATTCATTTTTATCAGGCAAAACTGACTGATTCAATCAAAACACTGACAATATGCAAACTCCATGTCTCCACCAACCAAACTCATGTACAGTGAGCAGTAAGTGCAGGACAAAAAGGTAATGCAGGGGTGCATAATAATATCAGAAAACCCAACAACTCAAAATGTTTAAATGCAGTTTTATCTCTACTAACAAACACAAAAATAACAGAACTATTCGACAGACAGAATAAAATAATAATATACAGATAGGAAAACATTCAAAGATAATATACAACGGCAGAAAAATATTATGCTTGTCGTTGTCCGCAGGTTTAACCTGTATGGAGAAAGAAAACGTAGAGATGGTTGTACAGCAGTCTGCAAACTGAACATGATCATCTTTGAGTTTGATTCTGCTCTTACCTTGATAGCCACTATTCCCAAAGAAGCCATTCAAGTCATATTTGCCGCTCTTCTCTTCTGTGGACAAAGAAAAGAAACATTTCAACTGTCATGTGAAAGTTTTCAAAATACTTTTAAATCTTGGAATATTACTTATAAAGTTTCACTTCAAAGACTCTGCACAAGATTTACATTGTTGGCACTTAAAAGAATACTTCGCAAGAACGTGAATAAGTGTATTTCCCAAAATGTCTGAGAGTTCAATGAGAAGATTGATACCACTTTGATATCCATCTTAAAGAGCGTGAAGACTGGAAATGGGAAAACAGCTCTTCTGGTGTATAAAACCACAACTTGGCAAGTACTGTAGTTTATAGCACAGTGTTTTGACCTCTCAAGGACTTGCCTTGTGGGTGAAAATGCAGTTTGAGATGCTGCTGAATGTGTATCTGACGTGGCAGCTGCTGTTGATGTAGCAGCTCATCAGGCTGCTCAGGCACCTGAGCCACGCCCTGCGTTTTTGCAGAGCCATGAGCGAGGCCGGCAGTGCCCATGGGTTCAGGCAGGTCCTCAACATCTGCTCCAGGCACCACATCAGGCGTGAAGGACTCCACAGGCAGATAGGATGGGTCAGAGGGGTAAACCAGGGTGGGGCTGGGAGCTGCAGGAAATGGAGGGAGAGACACAATAGAGAAAAAAATAGAATTATAAACTAAAATTTCAATTTTGTCATTATTGTCTACGCACCATGTATGCAATTAAATGAATAGTGTGTAGGGTTTAGGGGTATCCATTTGCAGAAATGGAATATAATATTGATAACTGTTTTCATTAGTATATAATCACCTGAAACTAAGATTTGTTGTATTTTTGTTAGCTTAGAATGAGCCGTTCATATCTACATAAGGAGCAGGTCCTCTTCCACAGAGTCCACCATGTTGCACCGCCATGTTTCTACAGTAGCCCACAACGGACAAACCAAACGATGGCTCTAGAGAGTCTTTCATGTTTTTACGTTATCTAAAGGCCACCTTAGTCCACCCACACGCTTGGAAAGTGAGAACTAGATGCCACTAAATCCTACACACTGCTCCTTTAACAGCTACATTTCCTTTTTTATTTTACCTTCTGGCTGAACTTGTCCATTTATATAGCCCACATTATCTGAAAGTAACAAACAGTTGAACATTACCTGTGTGCAGTTGAGCCACAAGAGACCACCGTGCAGAAATACACACTGTACACTTACCGTGTCTATCAATGGACATCCCATCGCCTTCGGCTGCAATTGCTGGCGTCGGTACATCTTCGTTCACTAAGAGGTCAGGAGTAGATGAACATAAGATAAGAGACTGTCGTCTGAAGCATATTTGTGCCGATAATCTCATAAAAAGAAACCTCTTTTCCTGACGCACCATAAGATTTTCCAGCTGACTCTGGCTCAAGTGGCAGGTGATCATAAGGTAAACCAGCTGCATCTGTTTAAGGGGAAACGATATATGGTTACTATATTTTTAATCCTACTGGTGGGAAAATTAGTGGCAATAATGACAAAATACCATATTGTCCACCAGATTCAAGAGGCTGCGACTGGTATGGTCCCTGGTTATCTGTTGAAAGATTGACATGAAATCATTATTTAGTGAAATGTTTTAAATTATTGGCATGAAAAGGGCTAATAAATGGATGTACTGTACCATATTTCCCAAAAGGTTCTGCTTCACTCCTAAAACCAAGAGTTTGTGGTGCATAGGGAACTTCACCACCACCTTAGCAGTTGGCAACCACATAGAGATGTCAAGTTAAACCAAATAAAGAAACAAACAAGGGACAATTAGAAGGTAGCTGTCATGTTTGCTCAATCT
Organism: Leptoclinus maculatus; assembly: GCA_032191485.1. Lineage (NCBI taxonomy): Eukaryota > Metazoa > Chordata > Actinopteri > Perciformes > Stichaeidae > Leptoclinus > Leptoclinus maculatus. The sequence continues at coordinate 8,013,425 of JAVDOI010000015.1, read as the reverse complement.
CACCGTATTTGCCTGTTAATTTTCCGTGCTGTCCAAGTCCAAGTGATTCAGGCTGATAGTGTCCAAGTGATTCAGGCTGATAGTGTCCAAGTGATTCAGGCTGATAGTGTCCAAGTGGTTCAGGCTGATATTGTTCAAGTGGTTCAGGCTGATAGTGTCCAAGTGGTTCAGGCTGATAGTGTCCAAGTGGTTCAGGCTGATAGTGTCCAAGTGGTTCAGGCTGACCTGGAAGAAAACACATGATTAAATAAATTAAACAACAAATGCAATAGCTTAAGAATGTCTGTCTGGAAAAACTAGACAACCTATGGTTTTCATGGCTGTGACTGCATTTCTATTTTTTCATAATTCACATTTTAATGGACTAATCATTGAAAGAAACGGCACATTTTGGGAAATACACTTATTTGCTTTCTTGGCGAGAGTACAATAAGAAGATTGATACTACTCTCATACCCGTGTGCTAAATAGGAAACTACTGCCAGCAGTCAGCTAACTTAGCTTAGCATACAGACTGGAAACACGACGAGTTGCTGTTACGAGAGGTTATGTGCAAAACTATTTCTTGGTTGAGGGCTGTAATTTCTGGAGTATTTGCTTGTTGGTTGCAAGGCAATTTACCATACAAATAAGCTAATGAGAGTATTCCCCAGCATGTCAACAAGTCTTTACCATATTCCCCAGTAGATATGACTTCAGGGCTTAGTCCAGCTGGTTGAGCTTCAAACGGCATTCTTCCATAACCTGTAGACAAGATGGAGAAATAATAAAGAAGATAAATACTAAAAGGTTGAGGGGTGAGGTGTGTGTAGCAAGGAAAGCAACAACAAGAGATATCAAAGTTAAGTATTCACCATATTTGCCGGCTGTATTTCCATTACTGCCGAGACCAAGAAGCTGCCCACCGTTGGGGAACCCACCATATCCTGATCACAGACGGAGGGAAAACAGTACAAAACGATTACATGACTTCTCAAAATGGTAGTGTAGATTTGATTTCTCCAGTGTGTGCATTTCTGGAATGGCTACTACAATGAAGATAAAACTACTAGCCAAAGCAAAAAAAATCATTTTGTCCCATCACACTGACCATATTGTGCAGGTGCAGGATCCCCTCCCATGCCGGCACCAACACCACCTGCAAAGCATTTTGAATTAATAGAATATCTCAAGCTAGACATAAGGCCGTTGAAGCTCAGTGAAAAGAGCATGGCATCAACATGCCAGGATTAACTGGTTTGCGTCCCACTGTGAGACAAACACACCAAAAAGTTAGCCTGTTCATGGAACGACACATTATTTTGAAATACAACATACTGCTTGACAAATGACTCACCATATTTTGTAGGTGATTTGCCATCACCAGCAGGCCCATAGGGGCTCCCACCATAACCTGGATAGAATTGAGACAGTTGGGACACACATGGACTCAGACTCACCATGCATGCTTGTATTGATTCTTACTGGGCTATAGGGACTTTGGTGTATAAAACACGGATCACTAAAGAAATTAATTAGCAGTTTCCATCAAGGTCTACGTGCAACAGACTGAAAAGAAAGCATGTAATTATAACATATCACAGTCAGACATACCATACTTCCCTGCTCCATTAGTCTCTGTACTGAGGGGTTGTCCACCAAATTGCAACCCACCAATGCCTAAATCAAAGTGAGCAGTGAGTGGGCAGAGAATAATGTTGTATGGCAAATGAATGAAAAGAAGTTTAAGATTTATATGACAGTTCTGAACATCAAGGTGCCACAAACTCATGAAGCCGTAAGTAAAACTCCCTATCCAGGCTACATTATAGAGTAGTCACAGAATACGACCAACAAGCACTCACCGTACTTGGCGTTTGATTTCTCCGCACCCATTCCCAGGGTCTGACCGGCAAAAGGCCAGCCACCCATTCCTGTAACATTGGAGAAGGTTTTGGTTCCGACATGTTGCATTTTTCAAAACGTTTGAGTTAATGTTATGCTGTACTTTCTCTAACTGAGTTTTCTTGCGTTACAAATGGTTTGACAAAAATAAAGCATTTTGGATTACAGCCACTCTTATGTTTGTTATTTGGCTGTTTTGTGTCTGTTTTTGCAAAAACAACACAATCAGTTTTCATTGTGGATTACACTGTTGATTATTGTGCTCACTGCTAAATCATATTTTTACATGATGGCATATTTTACCATTTAGTCCAGTCGGAACCATTGGAGCTCCATGGTAAGGCATTTGTTTGGCACCACCTGCAGAATCAGCAGTAAATTGGACAATAATGGATTATTTTTACTGTTTCACTATCCATGCCTTGTTAATCTAATTTACTTCACCTTTATATTATATTTATCTTTAACTGCATCCTCACTTGCTACACATATCATACCTGCTTTTCCATTAGCACCTTGGCCAAGACCTGGAAAATAGAGAAATGCTTAGTTTGACTGTAATTCCCACAAAATGTAATGAATTAAATTTCATATAATAGCACTTGCTTGCGTAGTCAGGTTGTACACCAGCACCGTAGCCATTTCCATTTCCATTCCCTGCAAAAAAAGACATCATAAACTCCCTTAGTGCTCTGAATTCAAGTATGCTGAGCGAAATGGTGCAAAATATCACAGCAGCAACTACCGGAATATATCATCTACCAAGTCATAGTGTTTTATATCCGTTCATGTATTCAGTGCTTTAACAAAGTTAGTGTAAACCTCAAATTCTAGCTGATTTGGACTGAACTGCTTCACCCAGACCTGCATTACCTGAGAGTAATTGCAGAATTTAAGTAAAACTCTGCAGATTTTATACGAGAACAATTCAAAGACTGGTTTTTGGGCGTCCAAATTCAGCCTTAGTTCATAAAGCTTTGTAGGCCTCACTTATCAGCTTACAAGTTGAATCAAAAGACAACTATTAAAGCTTATCCTTTCAATTTGTACCTCCATATGTATTTCCATATCCAGCTCCGAGGTGCGCCCCTTGTCCGTAACCTGAGAGCACACAGAACAATCATCAAAACACATTCCACACCTCAAATTATAATGATTCCTATGCCCAATGTATGAGGTCTAATTGCTTTAAAAAATAAATAAAAAACTCACTAGGTTGCTGAGGTTGCCCAGCATTGGGATATCCATGGTCTGCTGCACACATAAATGCAAAGGTACTTTGAAAAACACATCTGAACTTCCTTGGAAGTGAAAGAGGAAACCAGGAAAATATCAAGATTCACTGTATGTTCATATTGACTGTAAATGTTACCATATCCATTGCTGCGTCCAGGGACAGTGTCGCCTCCAACTCCATAACCTTTGGATGAACAAAACTTCAATGAGAAATATCTTTACCTTCACCTTCATACCACGAAAAAGAAAACAAGTACAGTGATATATATGTTGATAGATTAAGTATGATGTATCTTACTTTGTGGATTTAAAACCTTAGATGTTGCCCTAATAGCCTTATAATTAGCAGGCTCCTTACCTGGTTTGTTTGCTTTAGCTCCACCTCCATTTGAATACCCCCCTGTCCTGGCAGCATTTCCTAAACAATCGGACAATATCACTCAATTTCAATTATCATCTGCAAAATGCTCCATTGTGAACATTTCATACACATGAATTTTGATGATGAAGAATAAAGTTGATTTACTGTTGGGTTTAGCACCATGTCTGTTTGGAACACCAGCTCCTGCTCCATAACCTAAACAAAAGAATTAAAGAATCATAAATAATTCATAATATAAACAGTAAGTATTATTTTATTTATGCAACAAACACTTCTGTACCTTTTGTGTTTGTGCCAGCGGATGCTCCAGCACCTGCATTATAACCATGACATGACAAAAACAATGTGTACAATTAGTTTTAATCATCTGCCTCGTCTCTGTGTTTAATATTCAAGTCCCGGTAGTGACCAAGCTCACGTAGGGTTATAAATAAGTGCTGCAATCAGTGGCTTTATGTCAAATCTAACCTCCCTTCAATATTTCCCTTTAAAAACCATCCCACTTCCACATTGTACATGTAGTAAAAGTAAAAAGGCACCAGTTTACCAGATCGGGGTATTTTCATCCATTGTCCATTGGGTACTCCTGATGGTCCACAGTCTAGAACACCAAAAGCATGCATTACCAGCACTATTCAAGATTTCAAAGCAAACTAATATTTGTACCTACAACCAAGCAGTCAACCTCCAAATAAGCAGACTTTGTATTATTGTGATGTTACCACATTCATTCAACGCTATTTTGCATATGCTTGTGTAGGTATAAGGTTTGCTCACGTTGCTAATTAGCACTAAAAGTAAGAAGTATTGGATAATTTAAAATTGTGGGAACACCAAAGTTGTTACACTTCCTCCTGAGGAGGCCATGGATGTCTGTGGGGCAGGACTCAGATGATGTGTTGTTCAAAGAAAAGAGTAATGTTTACCAGGTTTAGCTCCCTGTCCCTTGGAGATGGAAGGTCCTCCTCCGTGCTCTGAAAAAAAAAAAGAGTGACAAACTGTCAGATCAGGACTTAGTTGGAAGTAATCCAAGTACAATTTCTCTAAATAATGTTACACTTGCAACATCAGTGAACAATGCAATTGAAAAAATAAATCAGTGGGTTAAACTTAAGTCGCCTCATGCACCACGAATGCACCAAATTAAACTTCACAAGGATTAAGATAACATATCACATGGACAAAACAACAAAATAACACATTTAGTGAGGAATTAGTTAATTATCAAACAGCTTAATGGGCATACAATGGTGTGTAATATATATGGATATAGAGAGTGTCATTTATATTGCCAAAGTACTACAGGTTAGACTGAATCCTAGCCAAATATTGCAGGATCATAATGTCCACAATTCTGCAACAGACTCAGGACAAAGTTAAGACAAATTCAGTCGACACATGCAATACACAGCGAGTGAACACACGAATCAAGATTTAGTTTACCAGTTGCCCCAGTTTCTCCTGGAGTGAGACCTTTGACCGATCCTGCCCCAGGGTGACTTTTGAAGTTTGCTTCTTCTGGTGCGACCTCAGGCACACCGACAGCCAGTGCTTCCTCGGGGATGATGCTCCCTGTGTTTTTAGCTGCCACTGTTTCAGGAACAGCTTTGGTTTTCAGGTGTTTGGTGCTTTCAGGGGCCGCATCCCCCTCACTGGTGCCCTCTTCAAAAAGAGCATCTGCCTCTGCACCTTTTTGTTCAGGCACAGCACTTCCAGTCACATAACCTAGAGGTCACACGTTTCATCAACATATGAAATATCTTACTTACTAAATGTTTGGAAGTCATTACTGATAATGTCCCCATAGTTTAAAAAAAACACAGAATATGCACAATCTGTCGAAGACACATTAAAAGATTCAACAAGTTTGAATTTGATGTGTAGACAGTCAAATTACAAATTCAAAAGCAACATATTATAAAACATAATTTCACAGTATAATGAGGCCACATTGCTATAAACAATCAGTCAAGCAATGTTTTCAAATGTACAGAACACAATTCATTGTAATTGTAATGAAATAGTAGAGTGACATTCTGCAACCTCATTTAAATCTTTTGTAACTTTTCATTACAACAGTGCAAAACATGCTGAACAATGCAAGATAAGAGTATATGCAACAAGGATTTTGTATTTCCTATAATTTCTCTTTTTTTAAATACAATTATAATTAGTAACATGAACTCATAAAGATTCTTTGTTTAATATAAAATAAATACAGTACGTGGCTCTATCTAACAGAGTAGATTATCTTACTGTGCCTCTTTAGGGGGATAATCATCTTTAGTGATGCGAAGAAGCCAAACATTTTTAAATGATTTGCCATTTTAAAAAAAACAACAACTTCGAGTAACTTTATTAGAGGATTCTTTCCTGCCACAAAAGTTTTGCACAGATTCAGGTTTAGGGTACTTGCCTTGAGGGAGGACGGCTTCCGGCTGTGGTGCTGGGTTTGTCTTGGGAACCACTGGTGCAGGTCTGGGTTCAGGTGCAGGCTTTGGGCCTTTGCCTTGAGGAAATGCTGGTGCTGGTTCTGGTGTAGCCTGAAGGATTGGTGGCGTCTGTTTGTAGCTTTTTCCTTGTGGCACAGGTGAAGGCAGCTTTTGATATTTACCTTGTGTCACCATGAAAAGGATACCACTCGTCGGCTCGGGGGAAACTGGTGCTGCATCTTCAGTTATTGCTTGTGGAGTTGCAACAACCTCCTCTGGGGTTTCACTCAGCTGCTCAGGAGAGAGAACTCCACCTTTTAGGCCCTTTTCATTGGACGCACCTGCACTCTTTATACCCTTACTATTTGGCATCACGTCGTAGCCTGAGAACCAAAAAATAAATACATTTGAATGAAAAAGAGTAAAGCTTAAAACATTAGGGAAGCTATACAGCAAAAGAGAGATAAAGCTGACAAAACACATGCTACAGGATAATTTACCAGTATTAGCTGCTTTAGCCAACTGTCCATTAGGTACACCAGCTGGACCACCATATCCTGTAAAACAAAACATTTTTATTAACAAATTCCCTAGCACCTTCCAACTCCTTTGCTAGTTTGTGGTTTTGAGCCTCCGTATCCTGCCAACAATGGTTTGTGTGTTTGTATAATTAATATGTCATATTGTACGACAGTTTCAAGGCAGAGATACATTTACCTTCACAGACATCTCTCAAGATTAACTTTGACATATTGTATTCAGAGCTTATTAATGAATACAATTAATTTGACATTGGATAGCTGGAACTTACCGTTGGGTTTATTTCCATATCCACCGAGTGCAGCACCATTTCTAACTCCATGACCTTAAAAAAAACATAAACAAGAGGTAAGCAAGGCTGGTAGTAATGGAAGATCTTAAATGCCTAAATCAAAACAAAGAAAAAAGGTGAAATACAATACATGTCCTTGCAAGCATTACCTTTTTATGTACGCATTTGCTATCTCAATTAAATGAAAAACAGATTAAAAGAACAATTATTTGGTCTTTGGTGTATTATGTTTCACTGCTGTCCAGCAGAGAGCAGCGCAGACCTGCCATTACTAAATGTTTCCACGAAGACGGGAAAAGCAAAATAACCATCCTTTTAAAATCCGCTTTTAAAAATGTTATGACAAAGTAAATTGCATATGTAAAAAGGAAATACAGTACAGTGTGGCATTTCACTTTACTTCTTTGTTTGACTTGTAATGTTGACATTTGAAGTCTTCCATATGTAATAATAGTAACCCACACATCACTGTATATTTTAACTGGTGGTCACCATTGGGTTTGGCTGCATAGCCTTTGGTTACGCCAGCTCCGGGTGCAGCTCCGTAACCTTGGGTCAAACATAATGTTACATAAAATACCATCCCACTGAAACAGAAGACCATTCTTCTCAATTGGGGACATTTATAACACCTCAACAATAAATCACTTACCATTGGGTCTTGCTCCATATCCATTGGGAACCGCTCCATTTCCAAAACCTATGGTTGAACAAATCTTTACAAAACATCCTCATAACACAACATCCTCATCATATCTAACCGTGTCCTTGTTTTGTGACACATTTAGAATACTAGTGTTACCTGGTTGGGGTTTCATAGCACCTCCTCTGGGGGCTCCATATCCTGTAACACATTCATTAAAGCAAATCACTTCATATTCATCAAAATACAACAGTGGTTTGAATCAAAAATACATTTGAAAATGAAGTGACGGTCTGGTGCCATACCCATTTGGAATATTGCCATAACTTAGCTTTGTCTGTGCTTCACAGAGAGATCCACAGATTCTCTAATTTGAAGTTAAGTTATTTATTTATTCTAAAATTATTTTGGTGCAAGAGACAACAGTTTAAATATTCTTAAAAAATTATTATAAAAACAAAACAAAAAGTGGTCATAGCTCTGGAAAGGTAATACTGCACTTAGATCTCAAAATAATATATGTGAAATTAAAAACACATCATAAGGATAAGTTATACGCTGTATTGGATATTATTCATAGGTTTACCGTTGGGTTTTGCTCCTTGTCCATTGGGCAAACCAGCTGCAGCACCGTAGCCTGAAATTTCAACAATTGTCAAAAGGGTTCAGAGGAGGAACATGTTATCCAAAAATCCAGAGATATTTTCTCTTGACAGTAGGAGTATTCCTACCAGGCTTCGGTCCCTTCATTCCTCCATTCCCATACCGAGGTCCCAGACCCAAACCAGCGCTGCCATAGCCGCCATAGTAGCCTGTAAATATTAACAAACAGTATTTATGTTTTATTCATTGTCCCGTAAGCCATGTCAAAAAGGACTGACTTGTGTATGACTAACCTCCCATGGGTTGAGCTCCATAACCATTACCGCCATATGCTAGAACAAAAAAACACAATGTTACAGGTGCATTAGGTGGCGATCTAAGAGCTGAGAGGTGGCCTTCACTCACCTTGGTTCCTGGCAAGCTGAGGTACTCCCATACCTCTGGAGGCTCCCATCCCCACACCTGGACCTTAAATCACAGAAGTACACATGTATCAAAGAGAATGTTACGATTACCCCGAAAACAAGGCTGCAGAAGGTGAGTTACCTGCGCCATAATGTGGTCGTCCATATCCTTTCATAGGTTTACTTCCAGCTGCCCCCTGTCCTGTTAAATACAAAGAGATGCTTATGTTCCCGAAACAAAAAGATGAACACGCTTTGTGTTGCGAAAACTCAAAGAGTATCATGCTGACCATTTTAACGTGACCAGTCTTACCATTTGGTCTAGCTCCATTGCCGTTGTATGGGTCAGCTGGGGCTCCTTGACCTAAAGAAGGATTATTGTATTCTGTGATATCGTATACACATACTGTATATTTAGTATTGTATCTTAAGTTCTTGCAGACATTACCATTAGTTTTAGCCCCATTTCCATTAGGTACACCAGCTACAGCACCATAGCCTGATAAAGAGAGACATAATTAATCTACATACAGCACCGTAGGTATAGAAGAACTCACTGCAACATGTCGCAAGCACATCACTGTCTTTGCACCAACATTGGGTTGATTTCTGACACTGATTTTACTCAATGCTTTCTTTTCCGACACCCACATCACACTTAATGTTTGTATATATGTATATTTTTGTGTGCATGCTTTCACCATACACAACCAGATTGTTTCATTAACATCCAATCAATAGACTTAGACATTTTATAACAATGCATCATTATCGTCACCATCGTGGTCATGTCAAACAGGATTTCTGACATGACGTGTGTGTGTGTTTCATACCGTTGCCTTTCATCTGTTGTCCATTGGTTGGACCGGCCTGAACTCCATATCCTGCAAAAACCATCACAGTGATAATAAATATTCACAAAGTTAAATAATAATTATTTCTAAACTAGATGCAAACTAGTGGAGAGATGCGTGTAACAAATATGATGCAGTAATGTCATCAGAAAAACAACTTTTAACACCATGTCTGTGGGTTGAGCTCAGGTTTAGTGATGTATCAGAAACTGAAAATCTTGCATTAACTGTCAGATCTTGCATGTTTTTGAATGCTGAGGTCCACATTGGATTACGAACCCTGTGGGTTTCCACCTTGTCCATTGGGTACACCAGCTGCTGCTCCATAGCCTTAAAAAACAAGATGGATAAACGTAACCTAAAGATCCTCCAACTTAAAGTTTTTACAGAGTGATTCACTTCAATAGAGTGAACACAGGTACATGGCTGAACTTTACCTTTCATCCCTCCTCCATTGGTCCCACCAGCAGCTGCACCATAGCCTTGAATAGATTACAAGTGTGGGGAGATAAAGTTAGAATATGCTACTTGCATTTTATTAGAGTTAGCTCTATTTGCACTGACTGTCTCTTAAATCAGATCAATCCGTCATGCAGATTATTGTAATACTAACATTTGGTAATCACTAACCTTGGCCTTTTGTGGGGTATCCTCCGTGTCCATTTTGTGCACCCATTGCCTGACCCCCCTGTCCTGTTAAATACAGAGAGATGCTTAAGTTACATGAACAAAAAGATGAGGAGCAAGCTGTCGCTCCTTGACCTAAAGAATGATTATTATGTTCGGTGGTATTGCATACACATTTATTTAATATTTTATCTTAAGTTCTTGCAGACATTACCATTAGTTTTAGCCCCATTTCCATTAGGTACACCAGCTCCAGCACCATAGCCTGGTAAAGAGACATTTAATGAATGCTTTCACCAAACACAACCAGATTGTTTCATTAACATCCAATCAATAGACTTAGACATTTTATAACAATGCTGTAAGAGCTACCATACCGTTGCCTTTTGTTCCATGTCCATTAAGTGCAGCAGCTGCAGCGCCGTTACCTACAAATAGATACAACACAAAAAAAAGTCATCTCATCATCATCATCAAGTCAAACAGGATTTTTGACATGACGCGTGTGTGTGCGCCTGTGTGTGTGTGTGTGTGTGTGTGTGTGTGTGTGTGTGTGCGTGTGTTTCATACCGTTGCCTTTCATCTGTTGTCCATTGGTTGGACCGGCCTGAACTCCATATCCTACAAAAATCATCACAGTGACAATAAATCTTCGCAAAGTAAAATAAGAATTATTTCTAAACTAGATGCAATCTGGTGGAGAGATGCGTGTAACAAATATGATGCAGTCATGTCATCAGAAAAACAACAACTTTTAACACCATGTCTGTGGGTTGAGCTCAGGTTTAGTGATGTATCAGGAACTGAAAATCTTGCATTAACTGTCAGATTTTTCTTTGTTTTTGAATGCTGAGGTCCACATTGGATTACGAACCCTGTGGGTTTCCACCTTGTCCATTGGGTACACCAGCTGCTGCTCCATAGCCTTGAATAGATTACAAGTGTGGGGAGATGAAGTTAGAATATGCTACTTGTATTTATTAGAGTTAGCTCTATTTGCACTTATAATATCAACTGAGTGTTGGGAAAATGTCTCTTAAATCAGATCAATCCATCATGCAGATTTATGTCACGCTAACATTTGGTAATCACTAACCTTGGCCTTTCGTGGGGTATCCACCGTGTCCATTTTGTGCACCCATTGCCTGACCCCCCTGTCCTGTTAAATACAGAGAGATGCTTAAGATACATTAACAAACAAATGAGGAGCCAGCTGTGGCTCCTTGACCTAAAGAATGATAAATATAGTCTGTGATACTGCATACACATTTATTTAATATTTTATCTTAAGGTCTTGCAGACATTACCATTAGTTTTAGCCCCATTTCCATTAGGTACACCAGCTCCAGCACCATAGCCTGGTAAAGAGAGACATTTAATGAATGCTTTCACCAAACACAACCAGATTGTTTCATTAAGATCCAATCAATAGACTTAGACATTTTATAACAATGCTGTAAGAGCTACCATACCGTTGCCTTTTGTTCCATGTCCATTAAGTGCAGCAGCTGCAGCGCCGTTACCTACAAATAGATACAACACAAAAAAAGGTGTCATCATCATCATCCTCATCATCATCAAGTCAAACAGGATTTTTGACATGACGCGTGTGTGTGTGTGTGTGTGTGTGTGTGTTTCATACCGTTGCCTTTCATCTGTTGTCCATTGGTTGGACCGGCCTGAACTCTATATCCTGCAAAAACCATCACAGTGACAATAAATATTCACAAAGTTAAATAATAATTATTTCTAAACTAGATGCAAACTGGTGGAGAGATGCATGTAACAAATATGATGCAGTAATGTCATCAGAAAAACAACAACTTTTAACATCATGTCTGTGTGTTGAGCTCAGGTTTAGTGATGTATCAGAAACTGAAAATCTTGCATTAACTGTCAGATCTTGCATGTTTTTGAATGCTGAGGTCCACATTGGATTACGAACCCTGTGGGTTTCCACCTTGTCCATTGGTCCCACCAGCAGCTGCACCATAGCCTTGAATAGATTACAAGTGTGGGGAGATAAAGTTAGAATATGCTACTTGCATTTTATTAGAGTTAGCTCTATTTGCACTGACTGTCTCTTAAATCAGATCAATCCGTCATGCAGATTAATGTCATGCTAACATTTGGTAATCACTAACCTTGGCCTTTTGTGGGGTATCCACCGTGTCCATTTTGTGCACCCATTGCCTGACCCCCCTGTCCTGTTAAATACAGAGAGATGCTTAAGTTACATAAACAAAAAGATGAGGAGCCAGCTGTGGCTCCTTGACCTAAAGAATGATAAATATACTCTGTGATACTGTATACACATTTATTTAATATTTTATCTTAAGTTCTTGCAGACATTACCATTAGTTTTAGCCCCATTTCCATTAGGTACACCAGCTCCAGCACCATAGCCTGGTACAGAGAGACATTTAATGAATGCTTTCACCAAACACAACCAGATTGTTTCATTAACTTCCAATCAATAGACTTAGACATTTTATAACAATGCTGTAAGAGCTACCATACCGTTGCCTTTTGTTCCATGTCCATTAAGTGCAGCAGCTGCAGCGCCGTTACCTACAAATAGATACAACACAAAAAAAGGTGTCATCATCATCATCAAGTCAAACAGGATTTTTGACATGACGTGTGTGTGTGTGTTTCATACCGTTGCCTTTCATCTGTTGTCCATTGGCTGGGCCGGCCTGAACTCCATATCCTGCAAAAACCATCACAGTGACAATAAATATTCACAAAGTTAAATAAGAGTTATTTCTAAACTAGATGCAAACTGGTGGAGAGATGCGTGTAACAAATATGATGCAGTCATGTCATCTGAAAACCAACAACTTTTAACACCATGTCTGTGGGTTGAGCTCAGGTTTAGTGATGTATCAGAAACTGAAAATCTTGCATTAACTGTCAAATCTTGCATGTTTTTGAATGCTGAGGTCCACATTGGATTACGAACCCTGTGGGTTTCCACCTTGTCCATTGGGTACACCAGCTGCTGCTCCATAACCTTAAAAAACAAGATGGATAAACATAACCAAAGGATCCTCCAACTTAAAGTTTCTACAGAGTGATTCACTTCAATAGAGTGAACACAGGTACATGGCTGAACTTTACCTTTCATCCCTCCTCCATTGGTCCCACCAGCAGCTGCACCATAGCCTGGAATAGATTACAAGTGTGGGGAGATAAAGTTACAATAAGCTACTTGCATTTTATTAAAGTTACCTTTATTTGCACGTACAAGATCAACTGGTTGTTGTGAAAATATCTTTCTAAAATCAGATCAATCCGTCATGCAGATTAATGTCATGCTAACATTTGGTAATCACTAACCTTGGCCTTTTGTGGGGTATCCACCGTGTCCATTTTGTGCACCCATTGCCTGACCCCCCTGTCCTGTTAAATACAGAGAGATGCTTAAGATACATTAACAAACAAATGAGGAGCCAGCTGTGGCTCCTTGACCTAAAGAATGATTATTATGTTCGGTGGTATTGCATACACATTTATTTAATATTTTATCTTAAGTTCTCTCAGACATTACCATTAGTTTTAGCCCCATTTCCATTAGGTACACCAGCTCCAGCACCATAGCCTGGTACAGAGAGACATTTAATGAATGCTTTCACCAAACACAACCAGATTGTTTCATTAAGATCCAATCAATAGACTTAGACATTTTATAACAATGCTGTAAGAGCTACCATACCGTTGCCTTTTGTTCCATGTCCATTAAGTGCAGCAGCTGCAGCGCCGTTACCTACAAATAGATACAACACAAAAAAAGGTGTCATCATCATCATCCTCATCATCAAGTCAAACAGGATTTTTGACATGACATGCATGTGTATTTCATACCATTGCCTTTCATGTGTTGTCCATTGGTTGGGCCGGCCTGAACTCCATATCCTGCAAAACCATCACAGTGACAATAAATATTCACAAAGTTAAATAATTATTATTTCTAAACTAGATGCAACAAATATGATGCAGTAATGTCATCAGAAAAACAACAACTTTAAACATCACGTCTGTGGGTTGAGCTCAGGTTTAGTGATGTATCAGAAACTGAAAATCTTGCATTAACTGTGAGATCTTGCATGTTTTTGAATGCTGAGGTCCACATTGGATTACGAACCCTGTGGGTTTCCACCTTGTCCATTGGGTACACCAGCTGCTGCTCCATAGCCTTAAAAAACAAGATGGATAAACATAACCTAAAGATCCTCCAACTTAAAGTTTCTACAGAGTGATTCACTTCAATAGAGTGAACACAGGTACATGGCTGAACTTTACCTTTCATCCCTCCTCCATTGGTCCCACCAGCAGCTGCACCATAGCCTTGAATAGATTACAAGTGTGGGGAGATAAAGTTAGAATTAGCTACTTGCATTTTATTAAAGTTACCTTTATTTGCACTAACAAGATCAACTGGTTGTTGTGAAAATATCTTTCTAAAATCAGATCAATCCGTCATGCAGATTAATGTCATGCTAACATTTGGTAATTACTAACCTTGGCCTTTTGTCGGGTATCCACCGTGTCCATTTTGTGCACCCATTGCCTGACCCCCCTGTCCTGTTAAATACAGAGAGATGCTTAAGATACATTAACAAACAAATGAGGAGCCAGCTGTGGCTCCTTGACCTAAAGAATGATTATTGTGTTCGGTGGTATTGCATACACATTTATTTATTATTTTATCTTAAGTTCTTGCAGACATTACCATTAGTTTTAGCCCCATTTCCATTAGGTACACCAGCTCCAGCACCATAGCCTGGTAAAGAGACATTTAATGAATGCTTTCACCAAACACAACCAGATTGTTTCATTAACATCCAATCAATAGACTTAGACATTTTATAACAATGCTGTAAGAGCTACCATACCGTTGCCTTTTGTTCCATGTCCATTAAGTGCAGCAGCTGCAGCGCCGTTACCTACAAATAGATACAACACAAAAAAAAGTTATCTCATCATCATCATCATCATCCTCATCATCAAGTCAAACAGGATTTTTGACATGACGTGTGTGTGTGTGTGTGTGTGTGTGTGTGTGTGTTTTGTGTGTGTGTGTGTGTGTGTGCGTGTTTCATACCGTTGCCTTTCATCTGTTGTCCATTGGTTGGACCGGCCTGAACTCCATATCCTACAAAAATCATCACAGTGACAATAAATATTCACAAAGTTAAATAAGATTTATTCCTAAACTAGATGCAAACTGGTGGAGAGATGCGTGTAACAAATATGATGCAGTCATGTCATCAAAAAAATAACTTTTAACATCATGTCTGTGGGTTGAGCTCAGGTTTAGTGATGTATCAGAAACTGAAAATCTTGCATTAACTGTGAGATCTTGCATGTTTTTGAATGCTGAGGTCCACATTGGATTACGAACCCTGTGGGTTTCCACCTTGTCCATTGGGTACACCAGCTGCTGCTCCATAGCCTTAAAAAACAAGATGGATAAACATAACCTAAAGATCCTCCAACTTAAAGTTTCTACAGAGTGATTCACTTCAATAGAGTGAACACAGGTACATGGCTGAACTTTACCTTTCATCCCTCCTCCATTGGTCCCACCAGCAGCTGCACCATAGCCTTGAATAGATTACAAGTGTGGGGAGATAAAGTTAGAATATGCTACTTGCATTTTATTAAAGTTACCTTTATTTGCACTTACAAGATCAACTGGTTGTTGTGAAAATATCTTTCTAAAATCAGATCAATCCGTCATGCAGATTAATGTCACGCTAACATTTGGTAATTACTAACCTTGGCCTTTTGTGGGGTATCCACCGTGTCCATTTTGTGCACCCATTGCCTGACCCCCCTGCCCTGTTAAATACAGAGAGATGCTTAAGATACATTGACAAACAAATGAGGAGCAAGCTGTGGCTCCTTGACCTAAAGAATGATTATTACGTTCGGTGGTATTGTATACACATTTATTTAATATTTTATCTTAAGTTCTTGCAGACATTACCATTAGTTTTAGCCCCATTTCCATTAGGTACACCAGCTCCAGCACCATAGCCTGGTAAAGAGACATTTAATGAATGCTTTCACCAAACACAACCAGATTGTTTCATTAACATCCAATCAATAGACTTAGACATTTTATAACAATGCTGTAAGAGCTACCATACCGTTGCCTTTTGTTCCATGTCCATTAAGTGCAGCAGCTGCAGCGCCGTTACCTACAAATAGATACAACACAAAAAAAGTTCTCTCATCATCATCATCATCATCATCATGTCAAACAGGATTTTTCTTTTATAGAGATAGAGGCAACATAAAGGACTAAAAAATATGAAGATAATTGAAAATAAAATAATAAGTAAAGCAATCAGTTAAGTCATGAATATACTGACAATCTGAGTATTTAGAAAAGAAACGGGGCGGAACCACTCTGCCTGGAACATTAGATGAGCAGACACGCAGTGACACGCTGTGTCGCAGTAAATAAAGTCCGGAATCGGACTAACACAGCACTGACGGAGCTCGCATGGCATCAAGATCTTTGGTCATACCATTGCCTTTCATCTGTTGTCCATTGGTTGGGCCGGCCTGAACTCCATATCCTGCAAAAACCATCACAGTGACAATAAATATTCACAAAGTTAAATAACTTCGATCCTTCAACGTGTGCAGCAAGATGTTGGAGATGTTCTACAAGTCTGTTGTGGCCAGTGCACTTCACTTCGCTGTAGTCTGCTGGGGGAGCAGCATTGGAGCCGGAGACACCAACAGACTTAACAAACTAGTTAAGAAGGCCGGCTCCATCATTGGCTGCAAACAAGACAATTTGGAACAGGTGGTGGAGAGGAGGACACTGAAGAAACTAATATCCATATTGGATAACCCGGATCACCCTCTCCACCACCTACTGCAAAGACAGCGGAGCACTTTCTCCAACAGACTGATCCAGCTCCGCTGTCACAAGGACAGATACAGGAGAACATTCCTGCCCTCTGCTATTACACTTTATAACAATTCACCTCTGGCCAAATCATCGTCCACATAACTACACACCGCTACACTGTTGTTGTTTGCTGTTGGTTGATTTTTTTTTGCACTACTGTTTTTATTTTTATTTTTATTTAACACTAATAATTATATTCATTGTATATACTGTGCATTTTTGTTATTTTATCTTCTTATGTAATATGTCCTACTCTGTTATTTGTGTATATATTGTGCATTTTTTAATACTTAATATTTTTCTTTATTTACTCTGTTACTTCGTTTGCAGAAGTATATCCTTGCTGCTGTAACACTCAAATTTCCCCCTGGGGATAAATAAAGTATCCATCTATCTATCTATCTAAGAATTATTTCTAAACGAGATGCAATCTGGTGGAGAGATGCGTGTAACAAATATGATGCAGTCATGTCATCAGAAAAACAACAACTTTTAACATCATGTCTGTGGGTTGAGCTCAGGTTTAGTGATGTATCAGAAACTGAAAATCTTGCATTAACTGTCAGATCTTGCATGTTTTTGAATGCTGAGGTCCACATTGGATTACGAACCCTGTGGGTTTCCACCTTGTCCATTGGGTACACCAGCTGCTGCTCCATAGCCTTAAAAAACAAGATGGATAAACATAACCAAAAGATCCTCCAACTTAAAGTTTCTACAGAGTGATTCACTTCAATAGAGTGAACACAGGTACATGGCTGAACTTTACCTTTCATCCCTCCTCCATTGGTCCCACCAGCAGCTGCACCATAGCCTGGAATAGATTACAAATGTGGGGAGATAAAGTTAGAATAAGCTACTTGCATTCAATAATTAACTCTATTTGTAATGTGACGTTTTCCCAAGTGTAACTTGGGAGGGAAAATGTATTTCTTACATCAGATCAATCCATCATGCAGATTAATGTCACGCTAACATTTGGTAATCACTAACCTTGGCCTTTCGTGGGGTATCCTCCGTGTCCATTTTGTGCACCCATTGCCTGACCCCCCTGTCCTGTTAAATACAGAGAGATGTTTAAGTTACATGAACAAAAAGATGGGGAGCAAGCTGTCGCTCCTTGACCTAAAGAATGATAAATATAGTCTGTGATACTGTATACACATTTATTTATTTTATCTTAAGTTCTTGCAGACATTACCATTAGTTTTAGCCCCATTTCCATTAGGTACACCAGCTCCAGCACCATAGCCTGGTACAGAGAGACATTTAATGAATGCTTTCACCAAACACAACCAGATTGTTTCATTAACATCCAATCAATAGACTTAGACATTTTATAACAATGCTGTAAGAGCTACCATACCGTTGCCTTTTGTTCCATGTCCATTAAGTGCAGCAGCTGCAGCGCCGTTACCTACAAATAGATACAACACAAAAAAAGGTGTCATCATCATCATCATCATCATCAAGTCAAACAGGATTTTTGACATGACGTGTGTGTGTGTTTCATACCGTTGCCTTTCATCTGTTGTCCATTGGTTGGACCGGCCTGAACTCCATATCCTGCAAAAACCATCACAGTGATAATAAATATTCACAAAGTTAATAATAATTATTTCTAAACTAAATGCAAACTAGTGGAGAGATGCGTGTAACAAATATGATGCAGTCATGTCATCAGAAAAACAACAACTTTTAACACCATGTCTGTGGGTTGAGCTCAGGTTTAGTGATGTATCAGAAACTGAAAATCTTGCATTAACTGTCAGATCTTGCATGTTTTTGAATGCTGAGGTCCACATTGGATTACGAACCCTGTGGGTTTCCACCTTGTCCATTGGGTACACCAGCTGCTGCTCCATAGCCTTAAAAAACAAGATGGATAAACATAACCAAAGGATCCTCCAACTTAAAGTTTCTACAGAGTGATTCACTTAAATAGAGTGAACACAGGTACATGGCTGAACTTTACCTTTCATCCCTCCTCCATTGGTCCCACCAGCAGCTGCACCATAGCCTGGAATAGATTACAAGTGTGGGGAGATAAAGTTAGAATAAGCTACTTGCATTTAATAGTTAGCTCTATTTGCACTTATAATATCAACTGATTGTTGGGATAATGTCTTTCTAAAATCAGATCAATCCGTCATGCAGATTAATGTCATGCTAACATTTGGTAATCACTAACCTTGGCCTTTCGTGGGGTATCCTCCGTGTCCATTTTGTGCACCCATTGCCTGACCCCCCTGTCCTGTTAAATACAGAGAGATGCTTAAGATACATAAACAAAAAGATGAGGAGCCAGCTGTGGCTCCTTGACCTAAAGAATGATTATTACGTTCGGTGGTATTGTATACACATTTATTTAGTATTTTATCTTAAGTTCTTGCAGACATTACCATTAGTTTTAGCCCCATTTCCATTAGGTACACCAGCTCCAGCACCATAGCCTGGTACAGAGAGACATTTAATGAATGCTTTCACCAAACACAACCAGATTGTTTCATTAACATCCAATCAATAGACTTAGACATTTTATAACAATGCTGTAAGAGCTACCATACCGTTGCCTTTTGTTCCATGTCCATTAAGTGCAGCAGCTGCAGCGCCGTTACCTACAAATAGATACAACACAAAAAAAGTTATCTCATCATCATCATCAAGTCAAACAGGATTTTTCTTTTATAGAGATAGAGGCAATATAAAGGACTAAAAAAGATGAAGATAATTGAAAATAAAATAATAAGTAAAGCAATCAGTTAAGTAATGAATATACTGACAATCTGAGTATTTACAAAAGAAACGGGGCGGAACCACTCTGCCTGGAACATTAGATGAGCAGACACGCAGTGACACGCTGTGTCGCAGAAAATAAAGTCCGGAATCGGACTAACACCGCACTGACGGAGCTCGCATGGCATCAAGATCTTTGGTCATACCATTGCCTTTCATCTGTTGTCCATTGGTTGGACCGGCCTGAACTCCATATCCTGCAAAAATCATCACAGTGATAATAAATATTCACAAAGTTAAATAAGAATTATTTCTAAACTGGATGCAAACTGGTGGAGAGATGCATGTAACAAATATGATGCAGTAATGTCATCAGAAAAACAACTTTTAACATCATGTCTGTGGGTTGAGCTCAGGTTTAGTGATGTATCAGAAACTGAAAATCTTGCATTAACTGTGAGATCTTGCATGTTTTTGAATGCTGAGGTCCACATTGGATTACGAACCCTGTGGGTTTCCACCTTGTCCATTGGGTACACCAGCTGCTGCTCCATAGCCTTAAAAAACAAGATGGATAAACGTAACCTAAAGATCCTCCAACTTAAAGTTTCTACAGAGTGATTCACTTAAACAGAGTGAACACAGGTACATGGCTGAACTTTACCTTTCATCCCTCCTCCATTGGTCCCACCAGCAGCTGCACCATAGCCTGGAATAGATTACAAGTGTGGGGAGATAAAGTTAGAATAAACTACTTGCATTCAACAATTAACTCTATTTGTAATGTGACATTTTCCCAAGTGTAACTTGGGAGGGAAAATGTATTTCTTACATCAGATCAATCCGTCATGCAGACTTATATAACGCTAACATTTGGTAATCACTAACCTTGTCCTTTTGTGGGGTATCCGCCGTGTCCATTTTGTGCACCCCTTACCTGACCCACACCTTAGAAAAAAACAGTTCATGAAAAATGTTCTCAGAAACAGAAATTCATGGCTGGAGAAATTTGCTATTAATTTACCTTTTGATGGCATCAGCATTCGTGCTACACCTCCACCATTCCTTTTATTTCCTAGAAAAACCATGACACGACAGCTGTGAACAAAAGCTTCAGCTTGTTTGGAAATCCCACAAATGCAATAATTTTCATGTTTAATAGGGACAGAGTGTACAGAGGCTGATGGTTTACCATTAGGTCGTGGCCCCTGTCCATTGTATACTCCAGATGGAGGACCATAACCTTGAACACAACACACTGAATGTTAAATTACTGTCAGATCTACCCTGAGAAAAATGTATATGTATTTTAGCTTTGCAACATATCTACTGGGTTTATTAATCCTAACTCACCAGGGTAGGAATCTATGGAGTCATAAGACTGCTATAAGAACATAAATGTGGAAATATGAAGAGAAATGACAAAAAGAAGAATTTCTAAGCAATTTAATTTATCTCTATTTACATTAATTTCTATATTTTTAAATATATATGTATGCATTTTATCACAAACGTTTTTTTCTTTATATCGTTTAGTTTTTTAAATTTTCATAATGTAATGAATTTATTTTCATCCCTCTATTTTTTCTTATTCTTTTCCCGAAGCTTTCACTATTCCTTTAAGAGCCAAGCTGTCGTTCAACTAATTTTTGCAATTTTTTTATTTGACTTATGTATGCAGTGGCGCCTATAGTGCTAATTATTACATCATCATGTCTTCTTAAAATTATTAATATTGAATCAATGCCGTTCCATTTTTTTATATATTGGGTGTTCGCTGGAGGGGAAGTGAAACAAAACATTAAGCCCCCCTCCCCACCCCAATGATCTTCATACATTCCCTAAATTAGATTTCAAAAACTGAACCCCTGAGTCAGTAGTCTGATGAACATTTTTGGAAAGCAGCGAGCCTCTACAGAAGTCAATGGAGTGACTGTGTACTAGCAGTAAAACCATTCTTTCCCTCCTCACAGAGGGACGTTAAATTTAGACTGCTGCTGCCACTAAAGCCAAGCTGCCTTTGATTTCACAAACGGAGACCGCTGGTGAAGAGAAAAGAATATATAGTTGCTTTGCATCATCACAAGAAAAGTTGGTAGAGGGCTGAGGACACCAAAGAGTTGCACTGCGAGCGTTGCTACGATTACAGTTTAACAGGGTCCGTTGAAATTTAACAGGCAAACCCGAGCTCCTGAAAGACACTCGTCTCATCTTTTTTTCCATCTCTTCAGGACTCAGTATGTTGTACTGCACAACACTGGAGCAGGCATCGTTGCAGTATTAACACAAATTGGGAGTCTTTAAAGGATGCAAAAAAATAAACATAATCTTTTAATATAGACGAGTACAAATTTAACATTCACCTTGTTTATGCGATTACCTTGTGATAATACACATGCAAACAGCCTTTAAGATAAGATGGAACTTTATTTATCCAGAGGAAAATTGTTCAAATAGATTTATAATAAGCAATACTACTAAACAGGAAAAAATCCACATCTCACAATGGTTGAATCTCCCTAACACGACACGATATATGGATCAATAATCGTCTCTGCAACAAACAAAAAAAGACCCAACTTGAACAGTTGTTGAATAAAATGTATTCAACAATTCTCCCATCTACCCTGCTGCTGGTGAGCTAATGCCACAACTCAAATATTAATGGAAATGTAAGCATGCAACTGAGGGAACATGTATGTGTATGTGCGTTAATGTATGAACAGAAATAATTAATGATACTAAATCATGTAAATCTCACCCGAGTTACATCCAAACACAAACAGATATTTTTTTCTTCACCCCGTCTCTTCTTTTTGTCTTTTCTTCTATATTTTTTATTTAGTGTGTGCTTTTTTCTCTTATGAAATATTTATTTTCTCAAGTCCTCTGTTGCTTATCTGTGTCCATTTTATGTACACGTGTATGCACAAAGTAGTGAAGAAACTCCAATAACATTATATAGACTTCAGAAACACAGTTCTGCAAATTGTGAATTCGATTTTTTCATTTTCTTTTTTTTTTTTACTTCAAATCGGTCACGAAAGTAACTGCAATGACAGATTCTAGTTGTAAGGGGAAAACATTAAAGTAATGTCAGGGATAAATATTCTGTATATTTGCTGACCTAATCCCCTTATAGAGATTATAGAGTCACTCACAAGTAATGTATTCCTACAGGGACTACCTGTAAGACTTGAGTTATGGCTGATGTAAAGTGGTAGAGAGCAGTTTCTCAGTGTCAGATAATCATCATCCTTGGCTATATGTCAGCTCATAACTCCCAAGACAAGCATTCCACCTCTCTACGGCAGACCACAGTGACTCTACAGAACATAAGGGACATAGATTTATTCACCGAAATAAACTATTCAGCCGTATTTCTCCTAGAAGTATTCCAATAACAGTGACCGGGGGGGGTTTAAATATTTAATTATCCAATCAACATACCAACTCTCCTAATTTCTTGCTTTAATTCTTACAAAGAAAACAACTTCACACAAGGTTGACAGTTACCGTCTTGAATTGATGAAAAGGATTCATGGCCTGTGTCATAAAGGCAGTTCACATATTCAACTTACAAAAGACATCCCACACCAACGCAGGTAAATCTAACATCAAGATATTGGTTATCCCATCTCTTCACTCACCCCCTGTGTGTGCTGCCTGCACCAGCCAAAGGATCACTGTGCTCTGAAGTAGTAGTTGTCCCAGCATAGTGGACCTGGAGAGGGGGGTAAAATAAAAATAGCCTAAAATGTCTTGGACCCAGCAGGAGAATGAGGAGCGTAGAGCTGATGATCTGGAGTGGGCAACGCACCCCGATTGTGAGGGTCTGATATACACTCTGGTCTGAGGTGCCCCCTCCTCCTGCATACAGATGCTCCTGTTCTCCAGAACCCCCTCTACTTGTTGGGAGACACACCCGTTGTGTACACAACTAAATAATTGGGCACTTAAATAAATTCACACTTAAGGGAGACAGAGATGCAAAGAGAGGGAGCTCATCGGACATCGACTGATGAACTCTGGACTGCGCATCACACAGGATGGATTCATCGTCATTGTTTGATTATACAAATTAATCCGTTGTGTATTTTTGAATCAGAGGGTTGGCCAACATTTTCTAATGTCATGCAATGCTACAAAACATGTGTTCTCCTGTAAACGGTGTGCTTTAAAATATTGTAATGATCTGTAGTCAAGTCAAATATAGCATGTAGAAGAAGACAGAAGTCTCACACACATAAAACCATGATTGAACGGATGATGAAACATACTGCAGACATGCCGAGTTCAACACTTGCAGACATAAATCATTCTCAACCGTACCACAGTGACGGAGCCCAACAAAGTTAAACTTGTACATGCAAACATCTGAACAGGCAGCAGTTTGTCCAGTGTTTGGTTTTAAAATGTTTTTGCAGGCACTTTTACATTTTATTCAAATTATTCTGTAAACTTTAATTAAAAAAAAGAAAAAAAAAAACCTCAACTGTGCAGAAGGCTGGACATTCGTTTATTTGTGAATGGACTTTATGACCGAAATGACATCACTTCAAGATGCAGAGCAGCCAGTTTAAAGATGGAAACTGAGGGAGCTTCTACTTGCACTCACGCCTCTTTCAGTCCACAATGTCTCCACGGTCACACACAGTTGGTAAGAGACCCTTGCATATTTAAAGAAAAGCCAGTAAAAAGGGAAAGATATCTCACCTTTCACATAGATTCCTCACTTAAAGTCCAAATCCTCTTCTTATGGGGTCAAGGAGAGGTTAACGTCTCACCTCCCAGCCCACCCAGACCTCTCACATACTTGGCTTCTCAACAAAGTCATTCACCATCTCCGCTGCCACTGACCAACCATCTGTCGAACTTCTCACCACCTGGTAACAAATGTGTCTTTCAACTCCTCTGATCCTTACGCTTCTCATCTCCTTTGGAAATGTGTAAGTTGTCGTGGTTTTACTCACGCAGCATTCGTGGATAAATGAGATGTCACGCAGATCGTCTCTCACAGAGAGTTAAGTGACGGCCGAGGGGATAAGTCGAATAATAGTTGGTGTAATAATTGCAGAAGTTTGATTTGACATTCATGTAGAAATAACATTCAGAGTGGAATAATCAGAGCGTACACAGTCGCATCCGACAATTCATTTTTATACAGCTGCTCCTGATCCTCGAGAGGATGAATCTGGCTTCCTCTAACACCGCCACAATGTTCACATTTATAGTTTTGGGTGAAATGTCTTAATTATTGGATGGATTACTATGAAATTTGACATTCGTGACACATCGGCAAGTTGTATCAGTTCGTGTTATAAGAAGTTAATGCTGAAGCTGGCTTCCATCTGCTCCGAAAGTGGGGTTTGGTTTGAGGTGGAGGTCAGGATGTTAGTGTGTCGCTCAGTGTACCGGAGAAAGAGAACAAACCTGCGGCCTTGAGACCACAGTGGAACCACTGTTCGACAAGGATTCTCTGACTCCACACAGCCGTGTCTGCAATGTGTATTCCTGCCCAGATGTATGCAGCTGTTAGAGGCAGGCTGGCCAGCAAGGCTCTGACTCAGTATTTGGTGGACTCGGCCAACTGTTGAGTGTTGAATGCTGGCTGGCATTGGAAATACAACTTCACTAGACAACGTCGCTTTAAAGCTGCTGCAAACAAAGCCAGAATGACAGCTGTGAGCACAGTGAGGTCTGAGGAGGAGCTAGCAAAAACACTTCAATCATTTAATGGTTAAGAGATTAACTGGAAAACTGAAATAATTTACCAATTACTGTATGAAGAGCCAGCAAGGGAAATTCATATTTTGTTGCGTTTGTGCTCTGGGCTGGTTTGATTGCATTGATAGACAGATAGACAGAGTGTTTACAATGTATTGTAACATGAACAGGGATATCAAAACATGTATTCACAGCAGGAGGTTTTACAAAAGAGTCAAGAGGAAGCTATAATTGAAAGATCTCATACACCATATGAATATTTTCCTTTTTATTTAATATCTGTTCTTTTAAATATCTTTATAGGGATATTGCACCATTATACTGTATTACTGTTGAGGTTTAATCTACTGTATACATTTCTTGTATGTAAAATCTACATATATCAAATTGGTAATGGCAGCAAAGTGACGTTGAATCACATTTAGTATATTTTTGCCATGTCCTCAGTACTACTTGTATAGCTACTTTTGAATTTGTTAAATCAATTATAGACTCCAAAACAGTCAACATTAATTTCTTACTAGCAGTAATCTGCACTGGGACACTGTTTAGCTTGGTCCCACATTCCAGCCCACTCTAAGGGAATAAGAAAATATTAAAGGTCTGCCAACACTAAGACTATATATATACACATATACATATATATAGTCTGTCACCGACGGACCGAAACACATAAAGGGAGAAAGACATCCCACATCCCAGTAGAGGCCTCGTATGTATTGATGCTGACAGAGCACTAAAGCATGCACATATATATCAGATGTCACATTCAAACTACTAAATATTTTATTAATTAGGCAGTTTTTGGCTCCTGCCTGCTTAATACAACTTTTACTATATATTTTCTCTTCAGTCACCTCTTCTAATTATTTACTTTACTAGTATTGGCAAAACTGTGTATTTGCGAATCCCTTTCCTCAGTGACGGACTCTAATTTGGTGAGTTCTGCTTTGTATAGAAATATCCGTTCAGGACATTTCTTAGTCACATGATCTGCTGCCAGTTTCTCCCTTTAGGAATGTCACACACTGGCGTTTCAGCACAGAACTTGTCGGCTTATTGGTTTAGTTAAAACTCAACTCCCTTCAGCAAACAAAACATGAAATCTAGATCACAGATAGGGCTGCAACAACGAATCGATAAAATCGATAAAAATCGATTATTAAAAGAGTT
This sequence comes from Leptoclinus maculatus, assembly GCA_032191485.1. Taxonomy (NCBI): domain Eukaryota; kingdom Metazoa; phylum Chordata; class Actinopteri; order Perciformes; family Stichaeidae; genus Leptoclinus; species Leptoclinus maculatus. The sequence goes on along the minus strand of JAVDOI010000015.1, from coordinate 7,986,958 downwards.
GGCAACGAATTTCATTATCGATTCGTTGTGTCGCGCGACTATTACGCCACTCAATAAGTCGCGGAGATGTTTGAGTATAAAAAAAAAAAAAAGAGCGGATCGGAGGTAGAGGAAAGACCACCGGAGAGACCCGTAACGTTGTTCTGAAACACATGGCGGAGGCAGAGAAATCAGTACGACCTCAGTCATCCAAGGTGCGGAGCATTTCACACTAAATAAATCGAAAAGGTGTGTTAATTGCAAGATATGCAAAAGCGACATGTCACGGGAGCAGCACGGTGATGATTCAGCACCTAAAACGTAAACCTGTTGGAGCCCTTGATGAGGAGGAAGGGAGTTCAACAGCAGGGTAAGTCACTACAGAATCCTACTTCTGTTCCGTTTTGAAGTGAGGAACGAGGAGCGTTCGATGTGCGGATCCGCCCGGTGTCCGCAGCGATGACAAGTTAGCGTTAGCTCGTTAATAACGGTAGTAAAGCAGGGGTGGTATAGTTTGCAAGACTAAAGACACGTTTTTATTCACTCGCCTTTTTTTATCCGATTCATCGATTAATCGAAAAAATAATCGACAGATTAATCGATTATTAAAATAATCGTTAGTTGCAGCCCTAATCACAGATTCTTTTCTGAGATTGTGTTTTAATGTGCCAGAGTCAATTCACAGGACAATGACTCAGCCATGGCCTGCATGGATGCTGCCAATGTAGCTTTGTATTCATAGTTATGTTCCGTTCACTTAAATATTGGGGTACCACAGACACTATTTCTGTACGAGTAAAAATAACCAATTGATTTTTCTTTTCTTCGGACCTTATTAAATCCTAGTATGTGCCACTTAGTTTCTGAATAATCATTTCAAATATGCAATTCTCTTAAAATTAGGGAAAGTCATTAAGACATTAAGGTGAATAAAACAATGTTTTTGTGGCTCGTTTCCCTGAAGAACGCGCAAACAGAGACCCGCTGCTGAGTCATCACTTCTGACACAAGGAGCACGTCATGTCCTCTATGGCCAACGTGCCAAGATGCATTTTCGGCAGACTTGATCAAACTGTTGAGCAATTTTAAAGATTTTTTTTTATTTGTGTTGCAAGTGCTCTACAAGGGTGCAATATAAATTATTACCGTTTCCAAATTAATACAATAAATAAAAAATTACATCAAATACATCATATTTAGTATTGCTACACATGTACACAATGCATGCCTTGTTACAAAAACAAAAATAATAATTGCATGGCTTGTGTTGATTGACCATGCCGACTTTCCTAATGGTCATATTATTATAATGAACATATAGGTTCAGCTGTACAATCATAAATTACTATACAATCCTCAACCTGGTCAATAATATCTGATGAACACATTTATCTCAGTGAGTGAAACCTCCTGAATGTAACTGGGGTTAGACAGAAGACACAGTAAGTAAATCAGCTCCATCTACTAGTTGATGTAACGTTACCAACTCAGAATATGGCAATCTCATGAAATGATGGCAACACTTGTTTTGGAAGGTTAAAAGAACGACAACAAAAAAACATCAGGTTTGTGATTTCCGAATAACTTGCACTGACGTAACCTTCTGGAGACCAAAGGGAGGAACATAAAAAGATCAGATAAAGGGAATAAAGGGAAACAGTTTGGTGTGCAAAAATGTGAGGGAAGGCGGGGAAAAAAATAATTACAGCATTTCTAAATGGCATTCTTCTGTTATTAATGAACACTGAGTAGTTTGTGTCAGGGCTGGGCCTCTGCTCCTTTAACTAGTGTTCATCATAACCGGGTCATTAGTTGAACGTCTCATTAGCTTACGTCCACCTTAAGATGGAAGAGCCACGGATCCGGTTGCAGACCTAAATAAAGATATTTGTAATGATATTTGGGTACAAGTGTGTGTATATATATTTATTTCTTTACAGGGTAAAAATATCTTCCAGCATCCAAACAGGTAAAAAGTACTTACTCCATGTTGCTTTTCAGCTGATGCACAGTGCGCTTGTCCAGGTAGCGGCAGAAGAGCGTGAGCAGGTTTGAGGGCAGGAGGAGCGGCTCCACCAGTGAACACTGGGACAGTTGTCCCGCCACCTGGAATATTGTGTCCGTCCTAAAAGAAAAAAGGAATACCAGTCAGGATCTTACAAGGATGTTAGAATAATCCCCCCCCCCCCCCCCCACCACCATGTAGTATTAGCCTTAAAATCCCCACCAGCTCTCAAAGTCACCGATGCTGGGCTCTAAGGGGACACCTGAGGACAGCAGCTTCTCTCCTTGGGACAGGAGCGCATACAGCAGGGACAGTCCAAACTGGGAGGAGGATAGATGAATGAGGAAACGTCACAAAAGTTTCATTCAAAAAGGCATAAATAGAAGCCAACGGGCAACAAAGCACAGACCTTGTTCTGACATGCCAGAGTGAGCGACTCGTATGTCGTTAGCGTCTCAGATGAAGTCATATGTTTGAGGACAACAATTAGCTGACTGAACGCCAGGCCTCCAATCACATTTCGAAGGGGCGGGTAGAGCACTGGAAGGGCCTAAAGAAAAAAATCGTACATTACCCAAAACATGCAAAAACTGCGAGAGGCAGTATATTTTTGCCGTCATTTATACAAACCTTTAAGCATATTGTAATTAAAGTGTCTGAGAGAAAACTAGACTTATGGCTGCTCTTGGCTCCATTTTCAGGCTTCAGAAAATCTAGAATTGGGAACAACTGGCTACTCTGCATAGCAACCCCCAAAAAAGGAAGACAGACTTATAAAGAAATATTTTTTTAAAGTGTCTGACAATATCAGTGAAGCATTTCAGAGATGGAGAGAAAATTGTGCAACGACAACAGGACTGCAATCACAATGGGGATGATGTTTGAAATGAACAACTAGTATAGGTAAGTGTATAGGAATATGATCGTCTGGTGGGAGGGGCTAAGGACAGAGGTGAGCTGCATCAGGAGGGCTCCATTTGTAGTTTCTCTGGTGAGTTTTTTTTGGCCTTTTCCAGAAAACTGTGCTTTCCACTTGAATTACAATATGCTGAGAGGAGATTATGAATTCTTGCACAATTAGGAATGTTAATGATTAACTGTTTAACCTTTAACTGTCAATAATTGTGACTGATTAATGCCATCAATGAAACAGTTAAAAGAAACATTTTAAAAGAAAATAAACTGGAACAAACCTCAGGAGCAGCTTGTCACAGCTGGTCCCCCTTAACCATGTCCAGCTAAATAAACTACCTCACCCAGCTTGAATTTCCTTTTATTTGCTACACAACGAAAGAGGTTTTGAGTATGAAAATGAATTTACCTTTTGAATGCTGTGTGTAGCAAAAGGTTCAAAGGCACATTCAACCACGTCTCAGTCTTTGTTCAGCTGAGCTAGTAGAGCACACTCCCCTACCTCTTCTGGATCTTTGCTCATCAGCGTAGGAAGGTTAGAGGTCACAATGCTCAAGAGTTTCAGTGCAGTGTCGTGTTTCAGAAACGGGAGCAGACGGGCGAGCAGCTTTTTGCCTTTTGAGACCAGCAGGAAAGGAAGGAACTCCACGCCTGAATTGCTACATCAAAACATTTGGGGAAATTCTTCGCTCAAATTCAACATCCATAAAAATGTTACTTATGATAGTACAACTTCATTAAGAAAGCTAGACACAACAAAATGTCACGTCACTTTTCAACAAGCAATATTTTAACAGTATGCAGCACTTCTTGTGGTGGGTGTGCAGAACTTACGAGGGATTGTGGTGTTGCAGTTGGGAGTAGATGTGCTCCACTTTCTGCTGGGATTTTGCAATCAATCTCGTTTCTTCCGCTTCAGACAAAACGGTACTTTTCATCCTGTCCGCCTCCTCGACCTCCAACAGAACCCCGAACAGCTGCAGGGCCAAACATGTGTGACCGAGTGTTGGTGAGGGTAAATAAAATGCACCTAATCAAGTAATCAGCAGGTACCTTTTCTATTTTGCTGAAGATCTCTAACCGCTGTTGTCTGATGTCTTGTTGTTCCTGTAACGTGAAAAAGGTCTCAGTATCAGGGAAGGCAGTTTAAAACACCTCCAAGATGACAAAGATTGAACACAATCACCTCAAGTGGACCCTGAGGTTGGACTGCATGAACTGCACTGATGGCCCGGCGAGGAGAGTAACACGTGGACACAGCAACTTGACCCAGGGAGCCTTCAATGTGCACCACTGGAAGAGCAAAAGCACTGCAAGCTTGAGTAGAATCACATGCATTACTCTTTTACACAAAGGTGTTGGTGGTTTGGTTCCAGAAGAATGTAGTAAAGAAAATGAAGGCGTATTTTTTGGGGAATATTAACTGCATGAAAATATAGATTAAAGGATTTTTTAAAACCTTTTTCAGCCGTGAACAGTGTTTGCAGGTAAACCTTTCATGCTGCTTACAGCTCCAACAACAACCTTCACCACCGAGCCTGTATACAGCCTGAGAGGCAAAACTGAGCTGCACTTGCAGCTGCTAATTAACATCATTGCTTTGAGCACATGCTAATAACTGAAGGTGACTAAGTTGAGTGGATCGACATTTTATCAACTCTGATCTTCTCTTCTGCACAGTGGTGACAGGACAGCTGGAGAAATGTGCTCAGAGAGACAGAAACAATAAAAGTGAGGAGACACAAGATTATATCCTCAGTGGAAACTACAGCCAGGCAAATCAAATATTTGAAAATATGACGAAAGAAAACCTGGTGCGTAGACGTCAGTTTTTGTGATGTAAGGCGTGGTGAGCTTGGGTGGCTCCCTCTTGCTCCTGATGCCCAGCTCTTCCTCTGCCATCTTCGCTTCTATTCGCCGATAGTACTCCTATGACAAAGTTTAAATACGCTAGCCATGAAAAGCTCCGTCTTTGTCATGTAGCAAAGGTTGGTTATTTGGCTTAAAAGCTTTTACCTGGTAATAGTAGTCCTCGTGGTATGGATTCTCACTTTGCAGCTGAATCATCTGCAGCCTGGTGATCCACTCCTTCTCTTTGTCCGTCATGAGGTTACAGTAAGGATCCCAGTCCTCGGGTTTTCTATAAACGGGTCATGTTGTTCTATGAATAATTAGCCTTTTTCTATTTCATAACATACTAACTGAGAATTCCTTTTTTTTTTTTTTTTAAAGTTCAGAATCTTTTAAAAAGGTCAAGATCTGAGATTGGGAGCATTTTGATCGAGAGCAGAGCAGCAGTCGTGAGCTAACGACATGCACTCACATGCACTCACGGCCTGCTTTGTCAACAAAGCAAGGGGAAGCTCAGATTACAACACATATGGGAAGAGCGATTTCACTCTCTGTTCAGGTAGATATTACTCCTCTATATCCTTACATAGATACAAAATGTTAAATACAACTCCTTTAAGAGATGTAGCACCAACCTTTGGAATATGCGTTGTTTTTGACTAAGAAGTCGTTTATGTTGGGGGTGGAGCTGGGTGACAGGACCGGGGTATCTGTGGGTCAGACAACGTACATATTAGAGTGTAATGAACAACAGTTTATCTCGATGCATGCAAAACGTGGAGGATGTATTATGACATGTTCTCTCTCACAGGATATTAAAATCAGGTAAGTTGGGTATTGAAACCAGCCCAGATTTGCTACTTTTAAATTTAAAACGGATCCAATGAGGACTATTGCACAGTCCATCCTCAGAATGTGATACTAGCTTTAGTGTCTTGTCTCAATTTAATCATTATGTATGGTTTTTAAATTCATGTTTGTTGCTTAATCATTTTTATTTGATATGTTTCTATCATTCTATCCATCTTCACTGTTAACTTTCCCTTTTAAAAGCTGAGAGTACAGCTCATCGATCTGCAGCCATGCCCAAAGCAGGTTATGTTTATGCCTCCAGTAAAAATCACTATCGCCAGCTTTGTCGTTAACATGAAGGATCTGATTTTGGGATGTACGGCTGCATCTTTCATCTCCAGAAGGTACAGTTATCCATTCCTCTAACTTTACCTCGTAAATACACATAATGTCAGGGATTGAATAAGATCTATGAATGTCAGGTCAATGAAGAGAGTTGTATATACTCATGAGGGACGAACAAGACTGCCATGTCATAAATATACTTGATACTCAAAACTTCGCTGAGAAATATTTCACGCCACAAAACAAACCTGTGCTATACACACGATCATGACACACCTGAAATGCTGCATCGGATTAGACGAGGGGCTGTAAAAGGGGGACGGCCTCGGTGAGTTGGCACCAAAGCGAAGTTGCATCATCTTAGGAGTCATAGACTGAGGAGTGGAGGGGCAAGGCCGGTTTGTAGGAAACAGGAAGCCCCCTGTCTGAGCACAAAATAATGTCGCGAGTCATACACAAGCAGATTTACTCAATTCTTTGTGAATACATTTGCTATTGGCTTTAATGTACCAGAGTAGCTTTAATTATGGTTTGAACCTGATTGTAATGTTGCCGTGGGGTTAACGGTTGACGTGAGAAGATGGGTGAACCTGGTCCCATGGATGCATGCATCTGCAAGAAAAAAAAAAACAAGATTCAGTGAGGGAATGCCTGACAATGTTTGTTTAAAGGAAGAGTTCAACATTTTAGGAAATACATTTACTTTCTTGCATATATTCAGAGGAGGAGATTGATACGACTTTCATTTCTGTTGAGCAAATGTGTAGATGGAGCTACAGCCGATTAGCTTAGCATCAAGACTGGAACCAGGGGAAACTGCTAGCCTGGCTCTGTCCACAAGTAATAAAATCCACCTACCAGCACCTCTAAAGCTCAGCGATTTACATATACCACATTCGTTTAATCTGTAAACAGACAAATTGGTGTTTTTAACCCCATAAAACTACAACATGGATGGGACTTAAGTGCCAAATTATTTCTAATTAGTGAGTTTTGCAGCTTCATATCAATTCACACAGACACGACTGGTATTGATGTTGTCATCCAACACTCGGCAAGAAACCATCATCCTATAAAATGAATCCACCTGAGGGGGGTCTCTTTGGCCAAACTGTCGCCTGGTGTAGGATCCTGTGGGTTCCCCTGTTCTACCCCTGAAGGAAGACACAGGATATGGCAAATCCAGGAAGTTGGAGGACAGGTGCTGACCTCCACCTCTGTGACCATCAATCACACACACTACAGCACTGTCCTACAAAACAGAATAAAATAACACAACTGTATGTTAAAGTAACCCACTGTCACACAGATTATAACATGTGTCGTTAGGGATCTTAACCTGAAGTATTGATCCTGAGATTCTTCTAGTCTTTCTGAAAGAGGGCGACAGGTACTGAAGGGAAAAAAGAAACATCAAGCAACGAAAGGAAACATTAGCAGTATGAGCAAAGTGTGACAAAAAAAGTTGCCGCTTACATCATCCTCTAAGGTCTTCTGGTACATGGCATTCCCAAGGTCCACTATGGCACTGTCAAGAGTCTTTAAAAAAAAAATGAAGACAAGCTGCTACGAGGGGAGCTTTCAAATCCCACATTTCAGACAATGAATTTAGATTAAACAGATCTCTATTAATCCCAAAGGAAATTCTTGTGCCAGAGATTGATCCAAGATTACAACAGGATATGAAAAAACAGAGTAAATATATTACCTTATATGAACAAAAGAGTAATAGTATTAAGTGTATAAGTAGTAATACTAACACCAGCGCCTATAATATAAACTAAAATAGAAAAGTGATATTGAGCATGATATTGAAATGTAATATTTCCCTATGATATGGATATTATTGTTCTCTTAATTACTCTGCATCACCTTGAGGCTTGGTCGCCCCTCCACCATCCTCATCACAGCTGGGTCTTCAAACATCTGGCCCCTGCCCAGCCCTCCTCTCTGCCCCCTTACTCTGCCACGCTGCCCTGGGGGAGCCCGGGGCAGATACTGTGGACTCTGTCTGGGAGGGGAGCGGGGGCTGTGGCGGGGTGATTTGAAGTCTGGTGGAGGTGTTGGTGGTGGTGGTGGTGGTGGTGGTGGTGGTGGAGGCGGCTCTCCTCCAAACTGAAGGAGACCGCTGCTGGTGTCCTCTGTGGTCCCTTGTGCATCGAGATCTACGACAGAGACACATGTAGAAATACTGTACGACATGCGATTTACAGAGTAGGCATCGCATAGTAGACTGTAAACATTTTAGTTGTGGCAACAAATTGGCTAATCTGAATTGCTTCAAAAAAAATGAGGTAATCCTGATAAATTACAGTCTATCTGTGATCCTTTACAAAGTGAAAGTTTGCGTGATATCTTTTATTTTGAAGTTCTGGAATACGAATTTCCAGACTCCTCTTACGCCATAAGGAGTAGATTTTGTTATATGTGGGCAGAGCCAGGCAAGCAGTTTCCCCCTTTATCCAGTATTTATGCTAAGCTACGGCTACTGGCTCAGTTTATCATACAGACATGAGTGGTATCCATCGCTGATGAATCTCTCCAAGAACATTGACTCTTTAAAACTCTCAAAACTTTTTTGGTACAGTGTAGAAACAGTTTGTCATCAGTACACCTGTTGCACCATCCGAGGACAAAAATGACTATATTGTACTTTAGAGACCCAGCTGGGAAATGATGGAAAGGGTCTGAGGAGTAACACATCCATTACACACCCATTCCAAACGTCTCCTCGTTGTAGACGTTTATCTCCTCATCATCCTCAGCCATGGCCTGCAGAAGCCCACAGTCCATATTCGTGGCATCCTCTCCATCACTCCACTCCTCTCCATTCTCAGGCCACTGAGGCTGGGACACGTTTTCGGCCTCCTGTGAGGTCAAAAAATAAAAAAATCACTGTATCCCACTTACTTATAAAAAAAAGATGAGGTTTTCACAGCCATTGTTGTAATATCACTCGATGGCATTAGACTAAAACGTTTATGTAACCCCGGTTCTTCATAGTTACACATATTTAGCATGCAATAAATACCCGATTAGCTTGTTAGCACGCTGTGTAACGTCACGGCCACATTTGAGACCTGCAGCTGGCGCAATACAACAATATTCACACATTAATAAGCAGCCAAATAACACCAACTTACTTTTTGCTGTTCTGTGTCACTCATTGTGTATTCTGGATTGTTTTTTTTCTTTAACTTGACGCCGACGGGTCACTCACGGTGACTTTCTTTCTCGTACAAGGTCACCTGCTCTCTCTTGTCAGACAGCGAGGGAGGCTCATTAAGTTTTAAATGAACTCACCTGTGAGCTGCAGAGGCGACGTGCACACGTCAACACGCTTCACGTAGCTGTCAGCTCGACTCTACTGATTATATGCATATTGTATTTTTTGTATTTTTTATTTGTTTTAAGAGTTTATACCAGGTCTACTTTTCTTTTCCTTTTCAAAAACCTGAACACCTCCAGGATGATGCCATTGATTTTAAAATAGTTATGCTCGAGCTCAAAGCAGTAGGCGAACAGTGCCATCTAGTGGTCAAACTTGATTTATTTATTTTCTGCAGCGTCAACATTTTTAGGCTTCATATTAATCTCTACACGACACATATACAATAAAATCCTGTCGTAGATATATTCTTACATGTGCACAAGTGGATGAAGAAGGGTTTCTGGTCTGTTTAATGGATGGATACTACTATAATGTACCCAGTATCAATCATCAGGAATGGCAAATGGAGAAAACGTAAGACAAAATTAATTAAATTATCTGTGTCACTCTCGACAAATGAGATACATTTTAAAAGGTTAACGAATATCTATCCATCAATTTAATTTCTACCTAATAACTGACCAACATTTTTTTTTCTGTTTATCAATCAACCTTAATTTGCATGATTGCTTTTACTTTCATCCACAACTGTAAAAAAGAATTATATTTCTTCTCTGATTTTGTGAGGCCAGAGAAGCATTTTAACTTGTTTGGACTTCGTATAAGAAGAATGTTATTAAACAATTTGTAGCTAGCTTTGTGTCATGAATCCAATATCATAAATGAACACCTCCAGCTTCCCCCTCTGCATTTTCATTTATTTACATACATGTACTTTACTTTTTTAACTCTATTTTTTAGATGTTTATGCATTTATGTTTATGCAAGTTTTTAGCTTTTACTTCCCACATAAAGGATGTGTAGATTTGAAAAGTTGCTTGGTTTAATTTTCTCACATTTCCCAGTTGATCCTTTGATTCACTCACCCATGAAACAGCACAACAATTGTGTTCTCCTTTATTTCATTCTTTGGAACTGTTTTTGGCAAATTGCATAGAGCAATAGTGAAAGTATAATGCAAAAGATCTGCCATTAAACATATGAGAGCTTACACAAAACATACAGCACATAGCAGTCAGCATACAATGTAGAAATGCAATAGCAGTGGCACTTGTACTTTTTGCAATATAAAGCAAATATATTAAAGGGGATTTTTTTTGCACAAGAAGTCCTTCACTGAAACAATACATTTGCTCTAAATATACTGTTTCTTTTCTACCTTTGGCAAAAGAATTCAATTTTCAATATTCAATTTGAATCAATACAGTATGCATACATGACAAAATCATTTGGCATCATTTTGTATTCGTCTAACCAATGCTAGAGTTGTATTTTACACTGCAAGGCAAAATGCATTCCACTTTTATGTGAAATAAACTGAAACTAATTGGGTTGGATGATTCTCTTTTTATTCCCCTCGCCCTCTCAACTCTAATATTCTTAAAACCAAGAAAGAGACCAGCTCCACCCTCATTCCCACAATAAAAAACAAACAAATTGAGAACTCAGAGTCATACAGCTTCTTCACTTGGCGACCCAGAGGAGGAGGGGGAGGCAAAGTCCTGTTGTGTCCTCAACCAAAGAGTTTGATGAAGCAGGGGTGGCAGTAGGGCTTGTTCTCCTGCTCCTTGAAGCAGCCTTTGCTCAGGGGCTTCAGGCAGAAGTGACACACGAGGTGGTGGGGGTGGAATTTGGCCCCCATGGCGGTGACGCAGCGGCCCAAGATCGGCTGTTGGCAGGCCTGACACATGCTGCCACGGGACTGGTGGTAGTGGGCCTCACACAGCGGCTGACCCTCGTGTTCGAAGAAGCTGCCGTTGACGAAGGGGCTGTAGCACTCCTGAAGAAGAGAGAGACAGGGAGAGAGATTCAGGCACAGCAGAGAGACCTGACTCATGAAACTGTAATTAGACAGTTGCCTTGTGAAATGACAACTTTCTCATGACACAATCCAAACTTATTTTTAGTTTTTCAAAACTTTTACAGAGAGCAGGAACGCCCTGCTCACACAGTTACACACATAATATCATCACAACCACACTCTGATCTGTTGGTCACTGAGCAGCTTCCCCGTAGCAGTTGTCAGTTAAGAGCCTTGCTCAAGGGATCATATAAAAACGTTGCTCCCAGAAATGTCCCATTTTTCCCCCAAAAAATGTGAGAAAGACGGACATCTTTCACATTGTATTTCTTCATTTACACAACTGTTCAAACACCTTTGTGAACCTAATTTCCCTACATTGGAAAATGGACTTGTGCATTTATAAAACGCCTTTCTAATCTTCCGACCACTCAAAGTGCTTTACACCCATTCACACACACATGCGTACACTGATGGTAGAGGCTGCCATACAAGGTGCCAACTTGCCCATCAGGATTTAATGTAATCATTCACGCACACTCACACAGGTCTTCTGGAGCAATTTGGGGTTGAATATCTTGGAGGACAGTTCAACATTCGGACTGAAGGAGTCTAACTATATTTCTGATTCCATAAATGTATTTTTTTCCCCCTAAAAAAAGTCAAACTGAGTCCAAAAATCAAATCAGCCTTAAATAACCTCAACATATGCAATATGTGTGTAGTCATAGAATGTAAACTCCTCTTTATATCATTATAAACCAGCCACATTCCCATAAATATTACAGAAGACTACCTAATTGTCCTCATTGGTCATTACCTCAGGATAAATGTAAAGCTACCCTGTGTTTTTTACATCTAGTAGCACTATAATGCATTTTTTTTATGATTGGGTTCCTGTTTTGTTTGTCTAATGCAAAATGCATGAGGACCACTGATCAAAAGATGGTAGGAACACACACCAAGAACGCCAGCAATGTGCCAACAATAACAGTGAAGAAGACCTCTATCAAGTAAACATGGATGTAAACAACACTAGTTTCAAAATGCTAAAAAAAAAAAATCAGCTTTGCAAATGTTTAATGAGGAAGTAAATACACTCATTTGTAAAACTCGAAGGATACAGATTGAATGTAAACATAACTTTTCTCATTGACCCGGCGTTCAAACCCCACAGAGAAACACTCACCCTACATACGAAGCACTGTGGGTGCCAGAGAGAGTTGAGCGCCGAGATGTAGTTTTCCAGGATGGGCTGGCTGCAGCCTTGACAGCGGGAAGCAAACAGAGTCAAGAAGCACTGCTGGCAGTACTGCTGCCCCTCACGGTCATGGAAACCTGCAGAAGACACCGTTTTACTCAGTTCAAGACGTCTCTTTGATAAATGTTTGATTAACTGGGATGATGCTCGGAAAAGAAAACACTGTATGTGACGTAACGTGACTCTGGTCTGTGGGACATTAATCTGTTTGTAATGGTTTAAGGTTTTACTGATGTGAGTTTTTAATTAAAGGCTGACGGTATTTTTTGTTGTTGTCTCGAAGCTTGTTCTGCGTTTAATTTGGCCATTTTCATGCCAAAGATTTAGTATTTCCCCTGAATCCTTGGCAGGGTAAAACTGCCTTTACAACAGAACATTAATTCTCTCTTGAAAACCATACAAATTAAATGTGTTTAAGGGGGTTAGCAGTTTGAAGCAACGTTACAGAGCCCGCAGTGATCATACAGCAAATCCGGTAGCTGTTATAAACTCTGGGACAGATTATAACCTTAAACAGAAGGTCATGCAGGGGCTTTTAGGGTTGTTTGTAAGTGCAACCCTGCTGAAGTTCATTGTTAACAGTTGTGTGTTGAACCCAGACAGGATGCAGTGTGTGCCGCCCATTACCTTCCTCTCCAAACGCCCGGCTGCACTTGACACAGCAGAAACACTCTGGGTGCCAGTTCTTATCCAGAGCGGTGACCATTTTCTGAATGACAAAAGGAGTGACAAGTTAAATGGCTTCAGATGGGTAGGGGGATCAATTTAGGGTAAGCATGCACACAACCGAGTCCCTCACATTTAGAATGGGCTTGTTGCATTGCGCACAGTGAGGGGAGAAGAGGGTGAAGTAGTCCGACTCGCAGTACGGCCGTCCGTCCTTCTCAAAGAAGTTGCGACTGCCTAACTCTGTCTCGCACTCAGTGCACACAAAGTGCTCTGGGTGCCAAACCTTCCCAAGAGCCGTTACCACCTGCAAGAGGACGCAGTCAAAACATGATTAATGTACACCATCCTTTGATGATTATAGTAACGGGAACTGGACACAAAGTCCTGCCCAACCTTGTTGAAAAAACATATTCTGATAACTCACCTGTCCTACGACTGGCTTTTGACAAGCCGAACAGTTTCCCTTGGAGGATGTTTGAACTCCTTGTCGGCTCAGGTCCGACTGAAGCAGCCCCAGCATGCTGTCCAATGAGCCGCCGGAGGAGGCCTGTGGTGGGGGGATGGGCTGCTGTGGTGCTGTTACCACTGGATTGACAGGCACAGCTGGCTGGGAGAAGAGAACGAAAAATGATGGATGGCACATCTGTCCTTGGTTTGAAATGAATTGCCATAAGAGACTGACTGTAAGGCTTTTAAACATCCAGATATGAGGCTGTCTGAGGCACAGCGACCAAACATGTAGTGTGTTCGGGAAAAGAGAAAGAGGGAAATGGAAAGGAAGTGAGCATAGAAAAAAGACACATTATCACAAAGGAATTTATGTTGAAAAGAATCCAGATAAAAAACACTCTCACGCTGCCTTAAAATAGCATAATGAATTGTGCACTTTTGAACTGTATGATGATGTATCTCATTACATTCCTGTGGATAAGCGGCCATATATAGGAAAATGAGAAATTTGAGAAATTGTGCAGTGAAAGTTTGTGTTTTCTAAAACATCGAGTCAACTTATTCAAAGGCGACATTTGAACCCATTGTTCAACAATTGTATAGGGAGAAAAAAACATCGTAGAAGTCGCAGAAATATCAACTCCTCCACTGATAGTTGTCTCAACTGATGGGAATGAATTTCAACCCCATTACAGGTTGCATTTTGTGAGAGAAATGGCCCTGGTCATATACACACATTTATGAGAGAAATATCATTGTTTTTTGCTGGTGGTGGTCAAGAACAAAAGTATAAAATGACATTGGTTAAACCATGGTTAAACCGGGTACGTATCAACATGTTGTAACCTACTGCAATCCAATGGAGAAATGCTCCTTTTTAAAACTCACTGTTCCCGTAACCTCATGCTCACACTTGTTTATAACTCACAGCTGGACTGCACACTGGAAACAAACTCACATGCTAGCACACAGACACACTGAAGAAGGAGAATGACGGGATCATGTACCATACCAAATGTAGATCTAAAACTCTGACTTTCAACTATTTGAAGATATTTTTGAGGCTGGAAAATATCCCCACCGAGACTAATTTCCATCCTCGGGCTCTATCTGGTGACTGATTTATACCAGGAGGCATGTGCTGCGGCCGGGCCGCACAGTAATAGTGAAGTCGTCATGAAGTCAAGTGAACTTCCTCATGAACCCACCATGAATCAGCGTGAGCTGTGTTAAAGCCGGGAACAGCTGGGGATGACGGAAGAAAAAAAACAGCATGCTCTTGCGGTCACATTTCGAAGAAAATAGATTTTGGTCATTTTTGTGCTGTTGTGTGGACTCTTACTGTGCTCTGGACTCTGAAATCTGACAGAGAAGCCATCAGTTTGTCCAATTCCAGTGTGGCTGATGTTGCTGAAGGCTTCGCAGAGCTAGAACAAAAAAGACAATTGTTTGAATTAACCCCCAATTACACAATTTCATCAGATTTTACATGTATACTGCACACAATTTATCAGAGTGTGACTTTGTGGACATTGCTGACAAAATGTTGATGTTGATGGCTGTTAATGTGCATCTATTTCAACAAGAAACTCTACAGTAAGTAGTTTGCATTCACTAGCATTGCAGTGAACTCTGGCGATTCTTTAGATTTGACTAAATTGAATAGTTTTGGTACCTGGAGGAGGAGCTCGTGGTCTTATCCTTGATCTTGTCCCTCTCATCTTTCTTAGAAGAAGGGAACTGGGCCAGGATCTCATCTGATGACAAAAACAAGGTCATATATAAGATTCACCTCAGAGTTAAGCACGGGGACATAAAACACACACACACACACACACACACTAACCTGTGATGTTAAACTGGGTGGCATTCAGCTCCTGTAACAGATGGTCCAGTTCACTCAGACCTCCTCCCAGCAGCGAGGAGGAGGAGAAGGCCGGCGGAGGATCTGTTGTGCGTGGAGAGCGCGGTTTACACACTGTGCTGTAAGAGAGGCAAAGCGGGCGGTGTCCCAAATTAACACAGATCCTGAAACCTCCCGTCACTAATGTGGTTGGCTTCTTCATGGTCACTTGCCATGACTCATAGGTGACTCCTGAACTTTGTCCATTCGGAAATGACTCATGTATATACTCTCATCTGTCCATAGCAGTGCTTTAAAACACACTCTTTGACCAAAATGTATCATTTTTTTTAATGTGGTTCCTAATTAGCTTTGGGCAGATATTTCACATGCAAACACAATGAGAGTGAGTCACTTCCTCTGAATAACTTATATTCACAGAAATCTGCAGTGTATGGCCACTTTGTTAGACTTTTTAAAATAATATATTCTTGATTACACCGTGTAAAACAGAGGGCGTTACCTGTATAATTTGTCTGGGTTGGAGTTTTGCGAAGATTTCATTGCAGCAGAAACCGTCTGAGAGACAAACCAGAAGTGAAAAATCAGAGTAGAAACAGAATCTGCAGTGAAAAAAATGAAATGAAATGAATCCCTCCCTAGTAGCTAGTGGTCTACCTGCTGCGGGGTGTAGGCGGGCGGCGGCGGCCGGGTTTGGGTGGACTCTTTGGGATCAGGGTCAGCATTTTGTGGAGGGTCAGAGGTGAGCAGGACGGGACACCGAGCCAGAGGAGAGCCGGTGTTCTCCAGATCAGCAAGGAGGGCGTCTGCAAGGGAGGTTTAAGGAAAAGAAACTGATCAAACAGCACGAATGCGATGAAATTCTGGTTAGATTTACGATTCAATTTAGCTTCAGATTGGTTGGTGATGAAAATGAAAGACACTCAACGACCCCATGACGTATCTCTTTATCTTTATGAATGTCCGTGATAGTGTTATCAGTTTGTTTATACAGCATTAAAGGGAAATAAAAAGAGATATGAATTAAGAAATGGATAAAAAAAAAAGAAGCATGCAGTACAGGTAGAGACGAAAACACACTGGATGTTAGACAGATCATATGAAGTCATGTAAATGGCAGACACAATGAAACATGCAAACACATGCACAGGCAGTTACGTACCAAACACAACAATACGCGGACTGAGAGGGTAGTTAGGTGGCTCAGGCACTCCTAAGGAGAGACAGACAGCCCGTGTGACCAATAATACAGCAGCAGCATATCAGCCCACAAGTCAGACACGACATGGAGGACAATGAGCGTCCTCAGACACCAATCGGTCCGAGGACCAGACAGTCAAGACGTTTGCACAACCCAGAGATAATCCATCGACACAGTGGAGTTATTAGAGCGCACACAAACTTATCCAAGACATGCCAGCATTGAAAGGAAGCAGAGGAGGAAGAGTGTTTAGCAACTGATATCTAAATCCACTCCTCCACCCCCATCTCACTCACTGCAAGTGGAAGCTGTCCAGAAACTTGCTCACGGGTTAGTGCTGACAAGTCCATGTACGCGCGACTTCAGGCCAAAGTTTGTAAAAAAAAAAAGTGTGTTGAACATGAGTAATTACAAACTCTGAGTTGTAGACGAGACGCTGCTGTTTTGACTGGATTTAATTTCACTGTTTTTACTGGGTTCACACAGACTTAAAGGGACAGTTCACCCCAAAATCAAAAACACAACTTTTCCCCTTTACCTGTTGCGCTATTTATCAATCTAGATTGCTTCTGCAGACCAAACACCATAAACAAGAATAGGAACCATAGTTCCTACATGAAACTGCTCAGAAACAAGGTCTGTGGATTATCTTGAGTCGCGATTTCTTGAATAAGACATTGATGTTGAGTTTTTCAAATGTATTTTTTTTGGGGGCGCTTTGAGCACCACAAGCGAAGCGCCATACAATCCCATTATACTGGAGAGAAGGCAGACATCTCTACGGCCAACATCTCCAGCACTCGGCAACTCGCACCAAAACAATCTAGTTTGATAAATAGCACTACAGGTGAGAGGGAAAAAAACTTGTTTGCATGATACGCCCCCACAGCCCTATCAGATGAGTTGAAGCATCCCTTAATAATCAGCACCCTTCATGTTAAAATGTGTTTATTTCTATTTTAAATAGAGTAATAGGGTATTATTTAACATTATTAAAAGGGGCAATCCGACATGATTAGGGACAGAAATGTTCTTTAAATACACGTCTAAAGTGATGCAATATAATTGGCTCACGCGCATATATTTTTACATGAGTTAAATTACTTTGACAACAATATTCCAGACACATGTGCTGAGTGTAATAAATATAAGTAAAACATGATCTTTATGGTGGAGTGCCCCTTTAAAAAGATGCAACAGCGGATGCTGTTTGCATACGTTTTAAATACAAAACCTTGAATTGTTGATGTTTAGGTTTGGTCTCATTAGTAGATATGCACACCACTACCAGCTGGAGTAAAATAAGTTGAATGCTTCAACCATTTAATCCGTCACGTTTTTAAATCTATTTTATCTCTGCTTGCTTGTAAACACACTGTGCTGTAGTGTTAACACTGACTCAGGTTGTGTAATTGAATTATCATAGCTGGCATTTTATCGGTTATTAACATACAATAAATATACATCTTAGCAATTGCAGAAGTACCCTCTGGCTGAGAATCACTGATCTACTGGTAGACACTTTTAAGAACCAGAATCAGGCATAAAACCAGAGCAGAGGCACGTGGTTATAGTTAGAGGAGCTTTCAGGTGCTGTCCCTTGTTAAAAAGCTTTAACTATAACCCTGTGCTGAAGACCTCATCACTCCATGAACACCCGTTAACTTTGTTTTGGTTTGTTTTGGTAACGGCAGATCAACCGATCAAACGTCTTTGGTGATCAGTTACGTGACACGATGGACAAAACCAACTTAACTCGCATTAGTTCATCCCTGCGATCACCTCTGCCACAGATGATTCACACTTCTGGTACGACCATGTGGTGAGAAGCTTGCGCATGTACTACTGGCCCTCCTCGCTGCTGTGTGTCTCTCTCTCTCACACACACACACACACACACTTTTACAGACTGGTCTGCTCATATAAGGAGCTGAACTTCTCTCAATGGGAATCGTGACCATATTTAGAGCGGCCTGTCGACTTGTTTGTCTTGGCCAACGGCCTCTCTAACAAGTGGTCTCTCTCACAGAAAAAGCCTCGCCAGATCCAAAAGCCGAAAAACGTGCAACATTATTAGACAACAGCATAAACAGAGTGTCCCGAACATGGCCACCGCCTGACTAACGCTCACCCAGTCACCCAGTAACTCTGGGTCTCTCTCCCGTGTGCAATCGGATCCAGATGTGCCCAGATGTGCTTGGCTACATCTTAGCCATTCCTTCCAGAATTGCTTGTAAAGCATAAATCCCCTAATTCTGAAGTGGACGAAAGTTCCAGAGAAAGCAAATGGGCAGCTGAGGCCAAAGGGGCCTTTCTTTTTTTTCATTGAACTCTGTGGCTTTTTGGTTGTTTTTTTTTAAACAGCAGCGTGGCCCTGGGCTATTTCAGGGCCTTTCCGACACACAAAGAGGGAGCTTCTCATAATGTTGTTTTGAGAAAAAGAGAAGAAATCTTCCTCTGACATGCTCATCAATAGAAAAAGACAGAAGCAGTCACGCTCCCAGACGCTGGCCACAACCCTCTTTGATGTATTCAAAATGGAATACTCTGTTGAGCATTATGTGGCTTCTCTCCATCCCTGACCTGTTAATATGAATGGATGGGAAAGCCCGCCGTGGATCCCTTTTAATCTAATTTACAAAGAATTTATTGAATTTGCAGGGCATGCACAAAGCACTCAGTGTCGGGCAGACGGAGTAATGTAGTACCAGTTCTTGTGGTACCTGTGGGAGTATGTGTGCATGTGTGGCCTGTTTGCTTGAAAAGGTAAATTCTGCACACAAAAAAAAAGACTTTTTAAATCTCAAGAGGACGGGAGCACACTGTAGAGAGATAATTACTGTGAACAGGACAATATCATGAGATAAGGAGGAAAAAATGTTTTGACATAGAAGTTGTATATTTATATTTCAGGATGTATCATAGCTTTTCTCTACCTTAAGATATTATGGGAGCCAAAATAAAATCCCCCTTTTTTCATTACAGCCCAGTACATGTCCTTGTGGACAGAAAAGGAAATTCTACTCCACTGAGACTGCCAGAATGAACAGACCTTATTCCCTCTGTTTGGGCCAGAGGCTGTGAGGTCTGGGCACACCACCCCTTCCCAGAGATCCCCTGAAGAGATCTCAACATGTAGCAGAAGAACAGCACCAATACTTACCCAAATCGTCCATGGTGTGATTTCAGCCGAGTGTTTTCCTCTTCGTGTGACACAATACGGACGCGGACAGCATTAATAAGTAGTGATGGAAGCGTATCAAAGCCCGCAACAGAGACTAGTCTCGGCGCTATTGTCTGTGCGTCGGTCCTGAATAACTTCTTGGACACCGTTATCCGCCAAGAGAGGAGGAGGAGGAGGAGAATGAGGAGGGCGTCCCGTTTCTTTTTTTCCTACACGACTCTCTTCCTGTTTAATGCCTACCAGGACCTCAGACTGGAAGAAGGCGTAGTTAAATAAATGTGGTTTACAAACCCCGCATTCCCCGGACACGCGACGTCATCCTGGACATTCCTAGTCCATATTTGGGAGAGAAAATTAAGGATTTAGTGGCGACGCGAGCTGCACAAACTGCGGCTCGACGCCCCGCTGCGACGATGTAAACTGCTACATAACAAAGTATTGGACGATGCACTTACTGTCCTTCACAGCAGGATAAACACTTAATGGGCGGCGCCCCCTTTTCTCCAAGGAGCTGGTAAATGCTTGTATTTGGAAATGCTCATGTAGGCTTTACCCTTTGTACTTTGTCTTTTAAATATAGTATTTTATACCGGATCAAAATAAATATTAGTCTACATCTAAGAAATCAGACCATTTAGAAGAAGAGAAAAGTAAATCTGTAATAAAAAAAAAAAGATGTTAGATTGTGCCTTTTTACACATAACACACACGAGGGGATTTATTTATGGACGGTATGAACAACCAAGTAAAAAATAATCAATGTGAGGGTGTAAGCATCTTTTAAGAAATACATGAAAAAAAAGAAGTATCCCCTAAACTGTTTTGGGGCTCTTGTTGCCTCTCAAGTTCCCATCAATTAGATAACACACGTCACAACGCAGATGTCAGCAGCTTCATTAGATTCTGCAGAGATCCATAAACCTCTCTGATAAAGGATTCCTCCCCAGGTTTGCTGTATGCCATGTTAGTTTGTCATTTGTTGAAACAACTTCATTTAGGAAAATGCACCATGTGAGCACAATATAAGGTGATAAATATGTTAGAACTACATTCTGACACAACGCCTACATTTGAATACACAACATAGTGGCGGTGCAAAGTCCCACACAAATTGGCAAGTAACGTGAATACCAAAAAGCAACTGCCACAGTGGACCTGAGACTTTTGGGAACCCTAGAGGTCTGGAGAGGGGGACTCATGTTTGTTGTGTATATTCATTGATAAACTCCTTGACTTGAGGAACATAGCACAAAATAAAAAAATGCCTTTGTAAAAACCCAGTGTGTGAAACTCGTAATTATAAAATAAAAACTAGTAGCAGAAACTACTAGTTACCTTTTTCACTGAAGACTTTTTGACGTCACACAAAAGCACAGGTGTAAATAATGAAATCCACAACGGCTGAATTTCACTTCGCAGCTTCAGGGTCCTGGTGCTGTGCATGCTGACTCACTGTCACCCCTTATTTGGACACTCAAATAGAACAGAGCCATTGTTAGTGTTATTAACTACACCTGTGTGTATCCTACGACGTCCCTGCTCCGAATGTCTGCTGTGATTAAGGCCTATGGTAGCTACAGCCCTTCAACAGACCGCTTACATTCCATCATCTTCTTTAAATGTTGACGTAAGCTTGCATTTAAAATAAAAAAATCAGCCAGCAGTGTAAAAAACAAAACAGGAAAAACTTTTAATTATGCAAGCTCACAGTTACAGGCAATGTTTGTGTGATTTAGGGGGAAGGTGCCACATTGAAGTTGGGGACATGTGGTGATTAAGTTTTAACGCCAGTAAACCCTCCTCCTGTGTATACCGTGTGCCACAGACAGAATATCCTTTGACCAAAAAAAAAAAATCCCTCTGCTGTCCAAGAGGTACCCGCCTTTGGTCTCAGTGCATGAAACATACAACAAAGAACGGACAAGTAGAACATAGTGAAAAAACTAAAATGATGACACGAAACTACACAGAATTATTATAAAGACTTTCTTTCCTGGTATGAAATCAAATCAGAAACGTACAACAAAACTGGGAGAATCACACCAAGGAAACAGTATCAGTTCACGGTTTATCTTTAAAGCCTTTGTTTTGAATTTTCTTCATGCAGTTTGCCGATTCAGACGCCCGACTCCTTACCTATGCATGTTACTTCTAGAGCACTGTGACACACAACTACGCTTTCACCTTTTCCAAAATATTAATGACAATAATTATAATAACTCACGCACACGCACAATCATACTTTCCAAACCAACATATTCACTCAAGAAGTTTTAGCCAGTTGGTGCTTAAGAGCAAAGTCAAGGAGCAGAACCGCATGTGATGTGGAAACTATAAAGAGTTTTTTTTTTTTTTAAATGATTTGTGAAGCAAATTGGGGGAGATGCTGGGATGATAGCATGAAGGTAACATGGATAGGCTTGGTTACCTAGAATGTCCCCCATCCGTCAACTGAAATTATATTACATTATCCTCCACCCTGCTACTTCTCCACTGCAGTTAATCCACACACACCCACTTCCATCCATTGCTCGTTTCCTCTCCCTGTTATCACTGCACAGCCTGTTCGTTGGCAGTGCTACCGGAGTCCTGAGGCTTCATCACATCCGGGAGTTCTGGGGGGCTGGAGAAGGCCTCGACGTGGAGCTGTTCGAACATCTCATCTGAAAGGGCAGAGGACACAAGGAAACATCAGCTCCCTCACGACAGCAGAGTTGCATGTGGCTATAGCCATTGACTGTGGCATGTCTTTCTAGCTGGCTATTCCTAAACTGGAAAGTAAGAACTACTGTGGTTAATGTTTTATAATCAAAGTGTTTGGTCACATGCAAACTAGCGTATCTCCTCTCTGGAACTAGTGAGAATCACTTTTGATTTTTGGTATATCCACAATAGAATCAGATTAATTTTATGAAATCCACATGGGATACAAATCTTGTGAATCATATTCAGACTGCATTCATAGACAGTTTTTAGTTCAATTAAACTCTAATCTCTAGAGACACTTCTCAGGCTCAAATCAAATATTTAATGTACATTGTGATGAAGAATTACCGTAAAACCAAAATAGCCATGGCTTAGTGATAGAAAAGAAACCATCACAGTTGTTAGCTTTTAAATTATTATACATAATTTACATTGTGCATAATCATTTTTTTTAACCTTTATTCAATAGATAGGCTGGAGAGGGGGATAGAGAGGGGACGACATGGGCCCAGAATCAGATTTGAACACAGGCCGCTGTGGTAAGGACTCAGCCGTGGTACAGGGGACGCTGGCTCTACAACGTGAGCTACCTCGGTGGCCCTACGTTGTGCATTTTACTGAAAATGCATAAAAACTAGCGATATTAATATCACTGTCTTGTCTGCATTGGATTTGTCCCTGTGGGACTTATGAACACTGCTGCATAATCGTAAGTGTGCCCTCTCAGTGCAAGAGCATGAATGAGTGACAGTAGTTGATAATCACAGTAATCTACTGACATCCAATTACAGATCTTGGGAGCCTAAATGAGATTGCAGATGCAGATTAACTTGCACAAAGCGCAAATTATTGTCCTCAATCACGCAAATGTATTACTGACATTCAACTAAACTGAACAAGTAAGACAAGACTTCTAGATTCATTTCCCACCATTGACAAGCTGAGTTCCGTTTAGAAGAAGCAGAAAGACGGGAAATCACCCAAATATGAGGAACTAGAATTACTGCCTGGCGGCTGTATTTCTAAATCTAATCAGTTCATCAATTAGTGCAGGTGGACGTTTTGTGCCAAATTTAAACTATTTCCTTCTAGGTGTTCCCTGAGATATTAGACGGATAGACGGACAACCAGAAAACATATTGCCTCCGGCCACAGCTGTCCCCGGAGCTGAGGCATTAAAAAAAATAATAATCATCCCCAATTCTTAGAAGCACATAAATATAACGTACCATTTACGCGGAAGGCCAGACCAACTGTAGCTGGAGCTTGAGGTCTGGCAGTCTGGTTGGTGAATCCACAGTCTCCAAGAGTTTTGCTGTCCTCTAGCGACTGGTCATCCTGTGGGACAAAAGTTAAAATGTATACATTGAGTGTGAGATATTCAGATGAATGTTTAAGTCACCCTTTGGAAAGACAAGCTACATGCCACTACTACCATCACCCAGACAGAACTGTGATGCCGTCAGATATGTGGCTGGACTTAATTAGGTATCACTGGCATACTTGTCCCTAAACTCACTTTGTACAGCCTCTGGTCTTCAGGTGGTCTCTTCAGAATTCCTTCAACAATACGCTTCAGCTCATACACAGTGGTAGACTCCTTGGCATCTGTGAAGATTGTGGTCTTGTGACGCCGGATCATTAAGAACACATCCTAAAAGGGAAAGTGGGGGATAGAAATATATGATTTAAAAACGGTGTTAAAGGCATTTTGAAGAGGAGGGTTTGAAATTGGTGCTACAAATGTTTAGAATGGCACCAAAAAGTAGGCCCCACTTTTCATTCAATACAACTTCTCAGGAGGCCATGTAAGTCGTGATAAGTGTCCACATGGCAGATATGATTACACACTACTGAACTGTATGTAACGTTAGACTAAGCTAGTATAGTTGGCGAACCCTTTAAAGGAAATTCAAGTCTTGGTTGATATGCTAATGTGTCAGGCAAGTTTCTTTTCGGATACAGAGGTAGTAACACTACTGACAATTCGTTGATTCATAAGCTAACGTTACCAACAATCAGCGAACAGTGCATTTAGCTCCGAGCTAACGCAACATTAGCCTCGAGATGTTTGAGAGTGAAAGAGTTAAATGACAGTTAAATGACTAGACACTGTACTGTAGGTCTGACAATGACAGTATACGCTCGGCTGTTTAGACCGGCCTGACTGGGTTAGCTGGCTAACGTTACTTCCAAGGTTAGCCAAGCTAAGATAAGTTACCTCGCGAACTAGATACAACTCTCGTTATAGCCATCGCTAGCGCTTGATGAGAAGGCGAAGCTAACGTAGCAAATCTAGCATTGTTAGCTTGCTAGCAAACACAAACGGAAATAAACATGACCATTACCGTCGGTATCGTTTGTTACTATACGCGCTAATACTTTTAAACAAAGCGCTGAACGTGTATTCAGTGTTTGTATCTAGGCATCAATCTAAAAAAAACGACCGATAATAATAATAAAGTTACCATTTCAAGTGCTCAGCTAGCTAGCCAGTTGCGCCAGCCCTGTGTTCGTGCAGCAGAACCCCAGACTGCACCGCTTGCGGAAATTGCGCAAGTCAGATGAGCGTTCCGTATTCACGGAAGAAGAGTACGCAGCGCTGCGTATCATTTTCAGAATTTGGCGCGAGGTAACGTTGTTGACATGCTCGAGGGGAGTACACCGCAGTTTGATTTGGACACTGACGAGCTGAGCCCCACTGTTTTTTGAAGACGGTCCGCCGTTAACACTGTATTATGGTATGTGTAACGACGTTACTGAACTCTACTCTACGTAAGGATGAACTGTCAGTACGTTGTTTAACTGTAGGTTAGCTAGCTAGCGAAGTTACGTCAGTATGTTGTTGACTAACGTTAGGTTGAGTAGGGTGTTCCTTAGGTTGACCTAGCTACGTTACGTTCAGGTTCTACCTGTTGACCCCGATAGCTTTCTACTGGCTAGACCTGCTCTACAAACGAGCTGACCACCAATAGATCAAGTGTATCGATACTTATATCAGACAATTGGCCGACAACAAGTCAAGCAGGATGTTCAGTCGAGAATGATAGTATATAGCTGGACAGAAAAATACAGCCTCCACTAATTCCTGGTACTTAAACACAGGTATGTTTGGTGCCTGAACAGATTGGCAGATCCAATTTGGTCAGTTTCAGGGTGTCATTTAAATACTATTTGCTTTGGTTCTTTGGCAATTGAGTGTGACAGATTACTTCATAAAAGGAGAAAAAAGTAGGTTGCATGAGCGGTGCAAAATGGCACATTTTCAGTACAATTCATCGGTCACTATTGCTTGTGCTTAATTTTTTTCTCTTGAATGTTTCAGCTCTCCATCTTTGAAGAAAGGAGCTGAAAAAGTGCCGACACGATGTCCGTGGCGGTGGACACTACAGCGTCCAGAGTACCTCTCCCTCTTCCGACCCACTTCTCCCACGCGGAGCAGTCCTTCTCCCTTAAAAAGCGCCGTCTCCCCTTTTCCTCGTCTTCTTTCTCCAACTCATCCTACTCTTCCCCTGCCCGGCTCTCGCATTCTCTTCCCCCACTGCCGCCATCCAAGGGATGTCCCCCTCTGAGCCGGATGTTTCCCCAGCACCTGTCCCCCTGGACACCCCTGTCCTGTTCCCTCAGTAAGTCTCCCCCTCCGAATTCGGTATATGATCCCAGCAAACAGCAGTCCTATTTCAGTCAGTGCTACACTAATTTGGGCCTGCTGGGAAGAGGATCCTTCGGAGAGGTCTACAAGGTGAGCAAAATGTGTTAATGTGTTAATGAAAGTGATGTAATTACATATATTGAATTATATGTTGTTAGAGATCCCTGAGAAGAAGACAAGACCTCAGCATTTTCTTCATTTTTCTAGGTGGAAAGCAACAAGGATGGCCGTCAGTATGCAGTCAAGCGCTCTGCCCACCGCTTCAGGGGCAACAGTGACAGGAACCGGAGCGTGAGGGAAGCCAGGAACCACGAGCTCCTCTGTCCTCACCCTCACATCTTGAATTTCGTGGCAGCCTGGGAGGAGTGTGGCCGACTGTACATCCAGACAGAGCTGTGTAGCACCAGCTTGCTGCTCCATGCTGAGAACCAGCCTCCCGGCCCAGGTGTGTAAAATCTACCCAGATGTTGTATTAGCTGTCACATTTTGCTACATATAATGCATGATGTTCTTGCTCCAGACATACTGACTTGGCTTTTCGTTTCCAGATGAGCCTGCAGCCTGGGCCTACCTGTGCGACCTCCTCTCAGCATTGCAACACTTGCACTCTCGCGGTTTTGTGCATCTGGACCTTAAGCCCGCCAACGTTCTTATTACTGACTCTGGCCGTCTTAAGCTGGGGGACTTCGGGCTGCTGTTTGAGCTCAAAGAGAAGAGCACAGAGTCCGTCGAGGGCAAAGTAAAAGACGACGTCCAGGAGGGAGATCCCAGATACATGGCCCCTGAGCTGCTCCGTGGGAAGTATGGACCCGCTGCAGATGTTTTCAGGTACAACTAACATAAATAAGAAAGTTAAATGATAACGTGAAACATGTAACCGATTGATCTGTTTTAAATTAGTGCCCAAATATCCTTTTTTTCCATTTAGTTTGGGTGTTTCTATTCTGGAGCTTGCCTGTAACATGGAGGTTCCGAACGGTGGCGAGGGCTGGCAGCAGCTCAGACAAGGCTGCCTCCCCTCCGAGTTAACTAGTGGTACGATCCACTTCCTTTTAAGTCCTCATTAATTGTTCCATTATCTTCGATCTACCTTTTGAAACGACTCATGTTTCTACTATATCCGTCTGTGTTTGCAGGCCTTTCGACTGAGCTTCAG
This sequence comes from Leptoclinus maculatus, assembly GCA_032191485.1. Classification (NCBI taxonomy): domain Eukaryota; kingdom Metazoa; phylum Chordata; class Actinopteri; order Perciformes; family Stichaeidae; genus Leptoclinus; species Leptoclinus maculatus. The sequence continues at coordinate 7,959,739 of JAVDOI010000015.1, read as the reverse complement.
ACAGTACTGCGGATGATGCTGGCCCCAGAACCGTCTGAGAGGCCGACGGTCTCTGAGCTTCTTGCTCTCCCCTCTGTTAGGAAACACAGGTGGAAGAGGCGCCTCTATCTTTTAGTCACCGAGACCACGCTGACACTGGTCTCCCTCTGTCAGGTACGTGTCTGTTGGACCTTTTAAAAAATAAACGCTACATGTAATGTAAAACCGTACTTTTTAATCAACCCTGAATGTTTCATTTTTGTGTTTTTCTGCTCTTTGTTTTTCCATAGTTGGTAGTGTGCTTTGGATGGAGACTCCTGTCATCCCTTCACTTGTCCTTTCTTCCTCACTGGACCAAGCCACTGCCCTGCACTCCTCCTCAGGGCAGCTGGGACAAGGATCTAACCCTGCCCCTCAGTGCCATGCATGCTGACTCAGGGAGCCCAGAGGATGACGCTGTGTTTCTGTTGGATCCCACGGACCCAGAGCTTTCCCCCACCTTCTCACACAGGTAGAGAATTGTATTACAACAGCGAAATATAGAGAATTATTTGGACACTGCTTTGAGCTAAATTTGTTATTTCTGTCAAATTCCCTGCTTATTTTTTTTTTTTACATTTCCTCCATTCCACAGGGTTAAATCTAGACTGTCTGTGGAAAGCACATCCACTCCTCTCCCCGGGTCCCCGAGACACACTCTGCGAAGTCCTGCCCACACACCTACTCACTCAAATCTGGGTGATTGGTCCTCCTGTAACTTAGCGCAAACCCCTTCCAGCATCCACTCAAATGGTTCCTGCCGCACACTGACACCCAGTGCAAGCCCCATACATGCAGAGCTTTATCCAGATCACATGAACGAAAACTCCACGCAGAGCCGTCAGTCATCATCCACCAAATCCTCGCAGCGAGGGGGTCGCAACTGGGTCCGAACCGAGGAGGCCTTACCCCGACCCAACTTTGAACCAAAGAACCTGCTCAGTCTGTTTGAGGATACAACTCTGGAGGGACAGCCATGAGTACCAGCCTGTTTACATTTAGGGGAAATGTGCCTTCACTTTGAAATGTCTAGTGAAGAGGAACCCCCTGTTTGAATGTACCCAGTTTGTATGAACTGTTTTTTTTGCCATATTGTAACAGTCTTACAACAGCTTCTTTTTATGCGTATTTGAAAATGATATATTTAGGGAAAAGGGTTGAACATGTAATCAGACCTTGAAAGCACTTTTTAAGTTTGTGTAAATGCAATCTGTTGCTGGAATGACAAGTTATTGTGTAATACGTTCTCATTAGCTATGTGTACTCTGAGTCATTAACCTCATGAGGTGCAGAAGAAAATAAAACAATGAGGGAAACAATCTAAACTTGTGCAATATGTTTTAGGTAGAAGGAACTTTAAAAATGTGTGTGTGTGTCAGATCAATTTACCCCATCAGTGACAGGACTGATTTTCACTGAGCCAGACTGTAAGCTATATATATCAGAAATCCATATTTTAGACCATCCGTGCATGAATGAATGTAGATGTATTCAGGATGTGTTCGCGCACTCACCACTAGGTGGCAGCAACGCAATTCACGTTAGATGCTAGTCGCCTTAAAAACCCAGGAAGGAGATGATGTGTTTGGTATTGTTTGGTGCACAGGATAGCCGCATGTTTAGGGATATTTATACGCCAAACCATTTTATAATCCGACTGCGTTTATCTCCTTGAAAGGCTGTATGCCAAACGGACTCCCGGTCCGCCACGTCCTGAGATAGGATTCTGTAACCTAATTTGCGAATATCTGCGCGAGTGGGAATGTTGTAAACAATGAGCGTTTTCATCTGGATCACCACTAGATAATCTGGGATTCATCAACGACTGCGACGTTATTTAACGGAATTGCATTGGGTTCAAGGTATGCTGCTTTTTATTTAGTGAAGGCACGGAACTACTGTTTTAGCCCATTAAATAGGGAGATGTTTTGTTTTTTATATGCTATTGCGCTAATGTTGATGAATCTGTATCGTTGCAGTTATAGCTCTAGGCTATGGTATTTTAATAAAGGAGCATTTGGTAGTTGGTATACATCTGTAATATTGATAAAAAAGTTTCCTGCAAAAATATCTATGACATGCACACTCGGATTGACACCTATTGTCTTTTTGTTCTGACTATCAGCTAAATCAAGATGTCCAAAATTGAACGTCTGAATGCCCGAGTGGAAAAGCTGCTGTGTAAGGCTGTGCAGGAGGTTCTGGAGGTGGTGAAAGAGACTGTGTCAGAGTACCAGGAGAAAACCACGAGGACACAGAGAGAGAACCAGAGTCTGAAGAGGAGGCTGCAGGAGCTGCAGGACAAGTTCCAACTGGGAAGCAATGGTAAGTCAGACTTGTGTCCAAAAATATTGATTTTAATATGTCTTTCAATTTCTCTCTCTTGTGCTTTGCCATCTTTGTTGTCACGCAGGAGTTGTGGCACAAACTTCCCGTGCATCCCAGCAGGAGGAGGCAGAGCTGCGTCTGGTGGAGCAGAAACAGAAAGAAGAGGACATTGAACTCATCCGCTTTGATAAGGACGTTGGAGTGATCTGTCCCTCGTATTCATTCGAACACCTTGACTGTGAAGCATCCGTCACATCATTAGCCACTTCCTGTCTCTCCCCTACAACAGGACCGCATCTAGGTGGTGATGACTTGAACAATCCAACGGCTCTTAAGACAGAGACTGAGAAGGGACTGTCAATTTCCAACCATGTGGGCTCCATCACTGCGGTCACAATGTCTGAACACGGTCACAAAATGAAAGTAGAGCCTGTGTTGGACGAAGGAGCCATGCGCACCACTAATTATTTTTATGACGGTACAAGCGCCACACCCTCACACAGACCAAACCCAGAACCTCCTCGAGCTCATTCTGGACACTACAACGAGTCGGGGGTCGTCTTCAGGCTGGCCGAGGAGCCACTGTCCCAAAGACACAACGACACGAGCTGCGTCGGAGCAGAAAAACCACAAACCGCTCAAGCAAACACGAAAGCAGGCGCTTCGGGCTCGAGAGCGTTCCCGAGAAACGTCAGAAAGCACTACTGCTGCTCGCTCTGCGGTCGCACCTTCAGACACGCAGGCGACTACAAGAAACACAACAGGGTGCACACGGGGGAGAAGCCGTACTGCTGCTCGGTGTGCGGCAAGCGCTTCAGTCAGTCGGGCTACCTGACGGTGCACCTGCGCTACCACACCGGGGAGAAGCCGTTTGGCTGCACTCATTGTGGGAAAAGTTTTAGTCACTCAAGCAACATGAAGAAACACCAGCAAACTCATCTGTGAGGCTGCTGTATCCAGACTTTCTCTATTCGTATGATATTATTGCTGGACAGTGAAAGGGCTGCCTGTTTGTAAGCTACAGATAGAATGATAAAAGGTGCTGTATTCTTAACGTCAAGTTATCCGTTATGGTTACAGTTTCAAGTATCAAGCACAGTCTAATAATTCTGTTCCTGCCATACCAGCCTAGTTTTCCAATTTCCAAATCAAATAAACCTATTTGGTACTTCTTTATGGTAAAGTGATCCGACACAACCTGAATCCCACCCCAAAAAATCTGACATTATGTGTCAACTTTAAAGCAGCAGAGCGGTGAGCAAAAAAAAAAACTTCAAACTTCACAGCGTGAGTCAGTGCGTTGAAAAACATTGAACTTCGAGTTTAAAGTTGATCTTTCTCAGGACTGATTAGTTGTCCGTAATGAAATGAATTACAGTCTCGAGAGTGATGTCATGCAGTTGTGTAATTCAATAGTAAATCCTGCCTTTAGAGAATCCATATCGGCATGGAAAGTATATAAATCATGAATTATTGATCTCTGACTGTTAAACAAGGCTGGGCATACATGAAAGAAATACATCCCCAACAAAATATACAGGTCCATCGTGGGCAAAGTGGAAGCACCAACTACTAAGACTAGACTGGCCTTTGAGGCTTCCAGCAGAGGTGAAGTTATAGCCTGTCAAAGTTTTGTATTCTTATCATTTTATTGGGGCTCGTAAGAGTTTTTAGTTTTTTTTAATCTATTGTGTCTGTCTATGTATCTGCCCTATCTGTTGTAGACCAACATTGGCTACTGAATTGCTTTACATTACAGAAATGTTGTTCTATTAACTGTGTTCAGCTTGCATGATTTATTTATAATATTTAACTTTTTGAGATTTAATTGAGTTGCAGCATAGTTGAACAGTTATCTGCACGCCAAGCCCTGTCAGGTAAAGTGAATAACATTGCAGCACCTCATGGCATCACTTTTCAAAAGGGGATGATGAAACATCTTTGCTAGCACGTTGAAGGTGTTGCCCAATCCCCAAATTTCCGTTAACTACTTCCCTTCACAACAAAGGCGTATCTTGTCTAAACTTGATGCTGGGTTCAAAGGACGGCCTACTTAACCAGACATGTCACTTCCTACTACATAGATTATTTACACTTTCTCATAGACAAGCTGTAAAACACACTGCCAGAAGACTGTGATACAACATATTTGACAAGTAAGATTGATCTTTACGTTTATTCTGTTTATTGATATTGGTTCTGTTTCTATTATTGGTCCAAAATAAACAATAAAATAATTTCATATTGTCCTGTGGCTAGCTTTTTGATTCAGTTTGTGTTTCAGTTTGAGCCTGAAAAACACAGATCAAACCCAGTTCACCATTATCTTGATCAGACACTGCAATAATAATAGAAGGTTTTTTTTAACAGTCTGTTGAATGTGGGCAGATGTTGAAGTGTGAAATTGAAATACAACTAAATTTCATTTGAAACCTCTGTAGTATGCTGAATCCTCAAGTTTTCTGTTCCAGAATTTCTGGAGGCGAAGTTGTCATGATGCAGAGTGTCAAGTGCGTGGTGGTTGGAGACAGTGGAGTAGGAAAGACCTACTTACTCTTCACCTACATCAAAAAGATCTTTCCTAAGGAGTACATACCAGGTTTCTATGACACAAACATCTTGAGAGAATGTAAAGCGCAAACGGCAACCAGAGGTTAAAACACAATTGCCCTAATGTGACCGATATGTTGATCAGGAGAATCTGGGAGAGCAGAATTGGACCACTGTCACCAAGCACCAGGGAACAAAGATGGCAAAGCAACTTAAGGCTGTGAAATATCTTGAGTGTGCTTCAATCAACCAGCATGTACTGGATGAGGTGTTTGAGGAGGCTGTGCTTGCCTTTCTCAGTCATTCAGCCACCACCAAGAAACCCTGTGTACTCTTGTAAGTTATGTTTGCATATAAATATTGTATTTTGATGTGGTTAAGTTAATCTTTTCAGTGTATTTCTATATATTTCTGTGCAGCTTTATGTGCTTGTGGATGTGCTATCATGTATGCATCTTAGGAGGCAACAGAAGTATCCAACTAGATATAAATATGTAACTGACACACTGTTATTATTACATGTTTTTATTTTTACTTTAGCACTTGTATATTTATTTATTTTAATGATGGGTAAAAAAAACACTATTTTATATGCATACAGTTTTGGATACTTCTCAGCATGGAGGTTGGCCATTTTAGTTACTAAGTTAGTTAACAAAGTTTCCCATTTTATTTGATGCAACAGAATATTTCAGTAGGAGGGAAAGATAACTGCTCGAGGTCAGATGTCAAGTGAATAAAGATATATATAATATTTACATAGATATGCAAACTCAGAAATGTATCAAACTCGCACTTTTATTTTGAAAAACCACCCGATTCACACAGCAGATGTAATTGAGGTTCTTCTTCCGGGGGTCGCGAGCTGTTATGTTGTGTTCCGATTTGTGTTTTGCTTTATCGTTTCCAGTTTTTTTACCAGCTAAATTGGCTGAAACTTACTGAAAAGTCTTGCTAACACAGTAACCACATGACGCGTTTGTTTAACGTTTTAAAGGGGATAACGCACCGAGTTAGCTAGCTAATGTAGCTAACGTTAGCTACCCACCTTACAGTGTAGCTGCTGACTTCACGACTAAGCTAGCTTGCAGGTACAGCGGCTCTGAACATGCTTAACGTTAGCTAGCGAACTGACAGTAGCGGTCATTCAACACGTGTTTGATATACGTTTGCTCTGATGTTAATGACATATAAACCGCCTAGCTTGAACATAACATTGCCTCTCAGCGGAAATGCCGAGTGTGATACTTAGCAAACTTGATTCATGTACAGCCCCATTGCAAATAACTTAAAACAGGCAGAATGACTGCAGCCAGTACCACACAGGATCACCCTGGTGTGTTAAAAATGACCATCAGAATATCAGATTATCTATGTAAAACGTTTCATGGCAAGAGTAACATGGACATGCTGGAAACTCCATTGACATAACAATGCTAATACTCTAGATTTAGGATTTGGATGTATATTTAAACACACGTTTGCCTAGACAAGTAGTTTTATTTATATTGCATTATTGATGCATTTCCCCTGTTAAACACAGCAGTGCAGGTTGTGATCAGTCTGTGAATAGGAACAATAGGAAGTAGTGCTGTCACACAGGATTATGCAATAAGAGTTGTATACGTATGTCTCCATTTGAAGAGGATCTTGAACAAACAGTCCACAGTCATTTCTTAACCCTAAGTGTCGTTTTATTTCAGGATGTCTAAACTTGAACGCCTGAATGCTCGAGTAGCCAAGCTACTGACTGAGGCGGTGCATGAGGTGCTGGGGGCGGTGAAGGAGACGGTGTCAGAGTACCAGGAGAAAACTGCCAGAACACAGAGAGAGAACGAGAGTCTAAAGAGAAGGCTGCAGGAGCTTCAGGACAAGATAACAAGATCGAGCATAGGTGGGTAACAAGTGTAATTCCCTTGAATCATAGATAATGCTACTATCCTATACTGGTTGAAGTGTGTTGTTCATCCATCATCTTCCGCTTATCCGGGATCGGGTCGCGGTTGTGTTATTCATGAGTTCCTTATTCAAATATAACAATTTCTTCTTTCGATCTTGATTTCACAGCTGTTCTACCTACAAGTAGTCCGTTACCTGAAGAAAAAGAAGACACGCAGAGCCAAGAGCAGGATTGGATGCTCGCTTTGACGCAGGACCTGGACCTCCCTCTCGCCGAGCAAAACCAGACAAGCAGCCACAAACCTGACCATGACGTGAAGCAGGAGTTGAAACCACAGGAGAGCTACAATAACACGGAACCACAAGCTGAGTGCAACTCCGCACAAACAACAGAACATTGCACAGCACAACCAGAGGTGGCGACACACATTATCGAGGATGCAATGACGGTCCACACAGCACACAGTGCAGACACAGAGATCGGTGCCGTCTCACCCAATGACGCGTGCGCCTCTCACTCGAGCGCCTCACTCGGGGTGAACCTGGCGCTTATCAAAAGAGAGTTCGAACTGACCGACTGCACAACGTCAGAACCGCCGTCTCAACAACAACATGGTGGATGCGTAGATTTAAGCTGCAACTCTTCTCGTCAGAACTCTGCTGAGACGCACGGGTCACAAGTTGGTGGCGAGCCTTACGAGCGCGTCTTTGTCCACTCAAAACATGCACTACCTAGGAGGCATGGCTTTGCAAAAACCCACAGGGCTGCATTTGATGGGAGAAAATTCCGGATGGAGCACTTCAGGGGAGATGACTCACACTCGTGTGTCGTGTGTGGAAAGACGTTCAGCCGGCTCGGGAACTTGAGGATCCACCAACGCTGTCATACAGGAGAGAAGCCGTACGGCTGCGTACAGTGTGGGAGGCGCTTCAGTCAGGCGGGAGACCTGAAAAAACACAAGAGGGTCCACACAGGGGAGAAACCGTACTACTGCAGCCAGTGTGGAAAGAGCTTCAGTCGGGGGGAGAACCTGAAAAGACATAAGAAGATCCACATTGGAGAGATTTTACAGTTGCAGCAAGTGTGGAGGGAGCAACAGCAATGATTGTTATCCTAGACTGACTGCAAATCAGCTGAATCAGCACACTTTGTTTAGAATCTGTGAAGGATCTTTTTTGGACTTTGACCTTAATTTAGGAGATAGTTGCAATTATAAGCACAGAACATTTTGAAATGTTCTGTGTTACATCTTGTAACTCTTTTGGAACTGTAGTGTGTTACAATGAGTTACTTGCTGTTCTGGTGTGTAGCCAGTTGTGTGCTGGTTACACTCGTCTTTTTGTCCCTCTGATTGTGATGAAACAGGTCCGTAGAGTGTAATCATTTAACCAAAGAGGCTGAAGCTTTACAGACAGAGATGCACTGATACTATCGGTACATACATTGATACCTCTCTAATGTTAGCTAACACGATTTGGTCAATTGTGGAATTTCACCTCATAGAAATGTTAAAGAAATACATTTACAGGTCCTCCACAGCCGTGATGCATTCATACAGGTGACTTCAATTATTGTGGCTGATTAGATGTCATTCTCCTGTTAGCTTTGTTGTACCTGTTGTACCTAGTTCTGTTTACTCCATTAAACCTCAACTTGAGTAGCGGTGTAATCAGCCAGAATAAGTGAAGACACCTGCAGGGGTTGTGCAGGGCTTTTAAGATAGGCATGAGTAAATTGCACATTTTATTTAGCAACTTTAAATGTCAACTTATTTGTTTTACAATGTATAACATTATCAGTAATGTGGCAAACTTACGACATTCATATTTTAAAAGCCATATTAGTGCATCTCTACTTTGCTGAAACAACTATTATTGATTTTGGACATTTAAATCCATTGAGCCTCTGGTCTAAAGAGCAGGTTGAAACATTGTAAGGTGACAGTGTGTTATATAGTGTAACACATCTGTGAAGACAATTATTGAAACTTTTTCAAATCTGGTTAGCATGATTGTCATTGAAATTGCCTGATTTTCCAGACTGATTGAAGCTTGCTGTATGCTGGATATATTTATTGCAATTTTTATTTGTTATTAGTGATAAAAGCCAGGAAAATAGAGTTTGCGCAGCAAAACAATAAATTAATTTATTACCACCACAAAGGGCCAAGTGAGCGTCTGTTCTTTAGACAAACATCGCCTTACATCCCCCTGTGGCTGTTTGTAATGTTTACCTCAAATAATGTCATACAGCTGGAATGTGTGAGAAATGATCACATGCACCCACTTGACGTTACACACCAGATATTGGTGATTTTATAGTAGTTATTTACCTCCCACCAGCTGTAGCCAGTTACATATGTCCCTACTACCATCTACTGTGCATTGTGTATGTCACTTATCCATGCAGTGCGACGCACACAACAGAGTACACAATGCAGCTTCATTATATAAATTATACTTTATATTGTACAACGGCTCCTATAACAAATAATAGAAAATAAATGCAATAAAAAAAATCCTAACACGTTATTTCGTCCCAATACTAGCCACAAAACGACCTGATAATGCAGAACCTGTTTTACTTGTCTCCTGGTTCAAATGTTCTAACTGCCTAATAAATCAAATCTAAACCAATTGATACAGATACTGACAGGCACTAATGGGGCCCAGGGAAGTCCGGGGCCACCATGCCAGACTGGTTTAGCAGATACTTGTACATGTTAATTTAAGCTATTTTTCTAATGCAAATCCCTTTGGAAAGGACATTTATGGATAAAGTCATTGGTGTAATGGCTACACTATTTTGTTATGCTTTTCATATTAAAACAATTGTCTTTAGGATAAAGTAAGTTCCTCTATGGTTGACTTAGCCCACAGCTGACGTGGAGCTGCGCTCACCTTGTCCACCAGGAAGTGATTGACACACACCCAGAGGAGGGAACTGAAACATTACACACTTCTGAAAGGTGAGTAATAAAGAACCATGTGGGGGAGAGAAATAGTCTGCGCTCGCACTTTCTCTCAAGTTTAAAGTTTGTAAACATTTTGCAAACGGAAACCGAAATTCACGAGTCACGTATTAACGGGTAACAGACGGTAACACGGACGGTAAAAGACGTTACCGCATTAAAAACAGTAGGCGAGATATTAATGGCGGTCCGTTTGGCATGTTTCCATCTATTAACGATAATTAGCGGTGTCGCCTTTGTTGCGTAGTGTTTATAAGTGTTACATCGGTGGATGTGGAGCATTTCCTTATTGCGACACTGGAAACGTATTTGGCCCACAGACACGAGCTTAACTGTGTGAATTATCAAGCTCGTTATCAGTTCTCCATAAACAGACATCATTAGTAATACATGGGTAAGTAGCCCGGGATAAAGTGTTGTTGTTTCGTCTATGTTGCAGGTTCAGGTGAAAGCAGCCTGTGATGTAGAAATGAAGATTGATGAAAAAATTGTCACCTATTTTGAATCTTGCACCTCACAGGTGGACAAAGAAGGGTATCTCTCCAAGAAGGTAGGGGAATATAATAACAAAATAATAATGTCTAACTTTAAGAGGAAGCAGCCCACATGTTTTTATTTTTTGCCTTTTTAATAATTAACAAAAGGCAATTGAGGTTTTACTCACCCAACAATAACAACGTTGCCTGTAATATTTGAAACACCATCTTTATAACTTTATTGACAGGCAGCCTTCAAAACAAAGTTACAAAGTGCTTTGCATGAAATATTACAACACTATAATTAATCATTATCAGGCACATAAAAGTACATGCAATTGAATAGAGATACCTTGAATGGAAGGCTGCCAATCCATACAGCTTTCAAAATAATGACTAATACTTTGAATTTCTAAACACATAGAAACAAACAAAAACAACAAAAATGTCACTTCCCTTTTTGGTTTTCATAAAACTTATTTCACCACCAACTCTTGTGTAAGAAGTTGAGTAAATTAGTCATTTGTACATGGGTGAGTAAACCACAGTTGGCACAATTGTCACACAGGGCGAGATAAAGACTTCCTATCAGAAGCGCTGGTGCGTGCTGAAGGGGAACCTCCTCTTCTACAAGGACCGGCCGGCTGACCGGGACGTGACAGGAGTGATTGTTCTGGAGGGCTGCACCATCCAGCTGTGTGAGTCCGAGGAGCAGTTCGCCTTCTCGCTGGTGTGGAGCGAGCCGGGACTGCGGACGTACAAGTTTGCTGCCGAGGACCAGGCCAGTCAGGAGAGCTGGATCAAAGCCCTGCTGTCGGCCAACCACAGCTACCTGGCCCTGCTGGTGATGGACCTGGAGAAGAAGTACAGAGGTGAGAGACAGACAGGCTGGAGTGTCTCCTCCTGTCTGTGGGGGGGGGGAGAGAGAAAGCTGCCTTTGTTCCAGAGAGCAGCTGTGTGAGGCCTCGTTGTTTACAGCCTCCACATCATGGCACATAGTATAGGCAGACGTCATAATCTCATAACGTCAGTCTGTCGCAGACATTGTGAACACATTGAGTCAAGGTTGGAGCAATCTACATTTAAAAAAACTTTATTAAAAAGGGGTTATTTCAACTCTGTCATAGTTTTTGAGGGTGTAGTTTGTCGTTTTGTTGTATTTGATTGTAATTGTAAGGTATAAATGAACTCTGATGGCAAATCAACGGGGGCAGGAATAAGGCCACGGAAGAATGATCAGTTTTCCACCGTTCTTGAAAACCGTCTTCGGCTCCGGCTCAACCTTACGTTTAAGTTTAGAAAGAGACATTTTGGTGCCAAGTGTGTCAAGAGTGATGCTGGTCATAGTTAAAGTGTTACTTCCACTTTCTATCCTCTGATTTTGCAGCCTTGCTAAATTAAGTGGTTACTCTGAAATACAAGAAAACAAAAGAGGTTAAGCAGCTTTAGCCTCTCTGTTAATGTAACGTCAGCTGTTATTTATGCATTCCTCTGTTTGTCTCATTCGCTCTTTTCCTCAGATGCATTAGCGGAGTTCTCCAGTGAACCAGCCAACCCGTTCATCATGCCAAATTTCAGCACAGCAGAAGAAGCGGGATATCCTGCAGCCCATCAGAGCACACTGCCTTCATCGCTACCTTCGCATCTAGCAGCAGGTGTGGGGGCAGGACCCAGCCTGAGCTCCAATCAGATGCTTCAACCTACGACCATTTCGTCCAAGTCAGCCAGCAAGAGATCGCCCAAACTCTGGCCCAAGAGGAGCGCCAATGTTGTGCCGGTTAACACTCCTGCTCTGCCTTTTGGGGACTGGTCAGGGGTCTGTTTAGGCACCAAGGAGGACTTTACCAAGTTGCATGAAGATTTTGGAAAAGAGGTGAAGGAACTGATTGCTGATTGGTCGAAGAGGGGACAAGGCAATGACGTTCAGGATGAAAACTTAATCGATTTTGGATAAGTGTAAAATTATACAGTATCTAAACCTTAAATTCAATACCTGTGGTTGCCTTGCAAAGCTACAGTATTATGTATATAGGAATTAGAACTACAACAATTATTGTTGAGATTTATTTGTGTATATTTGTTCGAGAGCATACTGTTTATTTGTTGCTTATTTTTTACTGCTCTATTGATCTTTTTTCCTTGATCTCGAAGTGATTTGTCCAAGTGAACTTTCAAAAACAGGTCACACGCCATGTTTTCAAAGACACTAACACCAACTGCAGACTCGGCCGCTGTCTAACTGATCTTTATGTACTCTACATGTTCCATCTGGTCTACCTAGATCTATTAACTCAGTCGGGCTGGGTATCATTAAAGGAAGGGAAAATACCTGACAAGTTTTATGTGCCATGATTGCAGAAATAAAGAAAAAGAAAACAGTTACATGAAATGAAATAGTTTAATACATTTCCTCAAATTTGACTTGAGTTTCTGTACGGATACCTCAATGATACTTTTTCTGAAACCTTTAAGATATATCGCCATGCCTCTCTACAAAAGCCTTGTTTTCATTTAGCAAATGTCCAATGTTGTCACAAACAGCTGTACAAGAAGCCAAAATAAAATGGTCAGAAACTTTCCGAATTATGATTTTAAATCGGGGCCTAACTGATCAAAATGACAGATAAACAGGATAACGAGATGTTTGATGCCAGCTTTGTTGCTTGCTTGTTTTTCATACCAAAGTGAGGTTTGATACCAAACCCTGTTAATCAGTAAAGTGTTATTGATCACTTAATTACCCAATTTGTCTGTATGCCAGTGAATTAAAGTTCTGTGTGGGTAAAAAAAGGGACTGGCACTTGTATGGGGGCAAAGCTGACCAAGAAGGGCGAAGTCTGTCGAATTTTGGTCGAGAGTCAAAATGGCTGAGGAAGAGAATGGTGGGGGGAGGCAACGCTATTTCAGTCTCTACAGCTGTCTTGTTTTATGGTTTGACAGAGCTTGGTCTGTTTCTCCCTCTGTCACCTTCAAGCCCATACTTGAAGCGTCTGCTCTGCTGCCCGCGACCTTCTTCACTTCGGATTTAACTTTAGCTTCCTTCTCTGCAAATAACGAACTCGGATGTTTAACAATCAGTGGCAGGATCTAGGATCAGATTAAATCAACAACAAAAAACCCCGGCAAATTGGTCCCAAAGTATCGGTTCACACTTGTGCTGGATCCCAATACATACGGGTGATTGATGGCAGCCTATGGAGCTCATATATGGAGTTAAGTGGGTGGGCTACTGTCCTCCTGTTCGAAAGCAACTATACTGGGAACCTCTAGGAGCACCCCAAATTAGTGCACCCAAAGCTGCTTATTCAGTCCAATCATCATTTGTTGTTTCCCATCACACATGTGACTTATTGTCACAGAAACAGACATGAACAGTTCCCTCCTACAGAGAGAGATTCAATATTTGGAGTTTCTCAGATATATGAAACAGAATTCTTGTTCTGTACTTTTTCTTTATTTTCTAAAGCTTTCTGGCATTGTTCACCTCTACCAGACACAAAACAACATGAAAAATAAACCAGCTTTTTTTTTAAAGCAAACAGAATTTGAAGGTATTTCCTGCCGCCAGTGTCGGTATTAAAGGACTGTTTACATTTCTCATTGATGCAAAGTCAGTGATTGAAGAGGTCTAGTAGTCGCGTGTCGTTGCTGGACCAAGACCAATATCCATCAGCCAACTGTTTTCAGGTTTCATCACTGTTTATAGACCCGGCTGGCCACTACTGATCAGGTAGCAGGCACCAACCTCAGACCAAACCTATCATGTAGTCAGGTGATGACTTCAGGATATGTCAACTGCCAACACATGTTGGCACCTTCAGCAGCTTGAGTCTGTTAATTGCTGTTAATCCGATACGAGGGTGTGTGTGTGTGTGTGTGTATCAAGGAAGTAGAGCAGCAGCAGCTTGTCATACGCTGGGTTTTGTTCTCTCGCGGTGGATATAAAAGAAACAAAAATAGCCACAACAAAGACTCTCAGTGTGTTATGAGGAAGAAGAAGAAGATGAAGAAGAGGGGTTCAGAGGCAGATCAGTTGTCCCTCAGCATGTCCCATCAGTTTGGCCATATTAGTCCACAGATGACACCAAAGTCGTGACTGCGAGTTGGCATTGAATTCACCTCATTCCAAGACTCCTGGGGCCTATTTTGGAGCATCGGTAAGCCAATCCGTCCCACCATCTCTTCACTCCTCCCCTTTTCTCTTACTTTCCATCAGCTCTGTTTTCCTGCCAAACCTGATGGTGTGGCTAAAGTTAGCCCCCCGTGGGCTAGTATATAAGGCCCCTAGGATACGGTGCTTACATGTCACAGTCACATCGTCTTGGCGTAGGCTTCTCTTCTTGACCACCAACAACCCCAAAATACTTGAGAGATGGTGAGTTCTCTAGGATCTTTGATGAGATGAAAGCATCACTGATACATTTGCTATCTGGATTACCAACAGACCACGAAACAGTCTCTCCCAAACTGTGGACTTGGAACCCGGGTCGTAACTTTATCTGATGGTTTGAGCTAAACATCTCAAACCTTAACCGTGATGAATTACTAAAAAAAAAAAAATTGGGGGATCATTGGCTTATTATCCCCAAAACCATTACATTGTACTCAACTCTAAATTGGGTGATAGATTCAAAATTAATAGATATGTTTTATGGGGAAAAAAACTATTGGGATGAAAATAGGTGATTTATTTGTCAATTTGGCAAATGCCGCCAGATACAGTGATTTAATTACACTTTTTGAGCATCCTTTCATTGATCTTAGCCACAATACGGATGGAGAAGTTACTGAAACAAGCAATTTAGGACCCCTTTGCGTCCTTTTGTTTTTGACCTCTCGTGCCTGACAGCCGTCTTATTTGTTTTTCTTTCGCTTAGAGTTAGCCAGGATCACTGCATCTTATAGTGAAGTCTGTTTGATTGATGTTTTGTATGTTTCAAAGTGTATTTTACCTTTCATTTCCCAGGCACCCAAGAAAGCCAAGAGGAGGCAGCAGCAGCAGGGAGAGGGTGGATCCTCCAATGTGTTCTCCATGTTTGAGCAGAGCCAGATCCAGGAGTACAAGGAGGTAATGTTTTCTTCATCACATCTCACGTACTTCAAAGCTAAAGTTTTCCAGCAGTACAAATTGAGGTCTTTTTGTGCCATGTGAGAAAAGGGACATTTTGTCCACTGCCATGACTGCATTTATCATTTGACCTCTGCAGCTATAGACCTCATCAGGTGGCTGCATGAAAGCATGAATGTCCCCGTCAGCATGTCAGGATGTTAAATCAGAGTTTTTCCGATGACAGCAGCGACCTCTCCATCAGGGTAGCTCAGTAATCCTCCTCTGATCTCGAAACACTTGCTCTGTGACCCCACTGGAATGCCGCCCAACAGCTGGTGGACAGTAATATTAGCCAAAGCAGGACAGAGAGGCTCAAAGTAGAAAGAACAAGAAAACATTTGAGATCCTAAAGTTTAGTCTACGTTTAGGAAAAAAAAAAATGTTTTGTTGGTAGCTCAAGAACGTTTTTCTTAATATTAAAGAATTTAGTACCTTCCTCAACTTGAGCATTGCTGTTGTTATTAGATGACAAGGGGTCTCTCTGGGGCTTTCCCTTAGTATACAGGTATAAAGAAAAGAGAATACAATGAGAACAACAACAGAATACAATGGCGACAGTAGCTGGAATAACATCGGGGACAGGGTCATCAGATTTAGCCACAAGACAAAAAAAGAAAGGGGAGGGGGGTTTGACAGCTGTAATCAATACCTTCTCCTTAAATGTC
Organism: Leptoclinus maculatus; assembly: GCA_032191485.1. NCBI lineage: Eukaryota > Metazoa > Chordata > Actinopteri > Perciformes > Stichaeidae > Leptoclinus > Leptoclinus maculatus. The sequence continues at coordinate 7,943,721 of JAVDOI010000015.1, read as the reverse complement.
GCAATGGGCTTGTCTCACATTCCGAGACCATTTTAACACCTTAGAAAGACAAGTGGCCAAGCAGCTGCCAAGTCCCAAAAGGTTTGCAATGCCATCTTTGGTTTCACTGGGTGCTACGCCCAGCTATGTGGGACGCGAGGTGGAGAACGCCTCCGCATTTACATTTATGTTGGCAGGCTGTCCCCCCGCAAACAATCATCATGAGCAAGTCTTATGACCAGGATTTGTGAGAAATGTGAGGATCTCAATTTTCACTGCTTTAACTTATTGTAGTTTATAGTTTGATGGGTTCTGAATGTCACCCGAGGAGGTGGGGGCGGTGCAGCCCCCAACAAATCAAATACATTTTTATTGACTGACTAACCTCTCTCGTCTTACCTCACTGTCCCCGGCAGGCTTTCACAATCATTGACCAGAACAGAGATGGCATCATCAGCAAGGACGATCTCAGGGACGTGCTGGCCACCATGGGCCAACTGAATGTGAAGAATGAGGAGCTGGAGGCCATGGTGAAGGAGGCCAGCGGCCCCATCAACTTCACCGTCTTCCTGACCATGTTCGGCGAGAAGCTGAAGGGTGTGTTCAGACAACTATGCTTGTGTCACTTTTTGTCTCATTTCGTGCATTTCCCCCACATTAGATGCTTGATATAATTCAGGATTAATATGTGATTATTATTATTATTATAGTTGAGACTAATTGGCTGCTTTTACTTTTAGGTGCTGACCCCGAGGACGTTATCGTGACCGCTTTCAAGGTCCTGGACCCCGAGGCCACTGGCTCTATCAAGAAGGAATTGTAAGGGCTTTACTATTGACTTACCGTCTATCACAACAGCCTTCGCTCTTTGTGGTCGTCTTGAATCTGATGTATTTTTCTCCGTTTTCCCTCTCCAGCCTTGAGGAGCTCCTGACCACCCAGTGCGACAGGTTCACCGTTGAGGAGGTGAGCTAAACCGTCTTTGTCTCGCCCATATTTCCATTCTGCCTTCAGTTGCTCAGGGTTGTAAGCCATGTCTTTAACCTCTCCCATGCAGATGACCAACCTGTGGGCTGCTTTCCCCCCTGATGTGGCTGGAAATGTGGACTACAAGAACATCTGCTACGTCATCACACACGGAGAGGAGAAGGAGGAGTAAAATCCACCTCTCTCAAGATCTCGACCTCCGTTTAAAACCCTACCCACCATCTACTCACTCCCCTCCTCTCCAACCACGCGGCTTCCTTGCACACTTCCGCGCTCACGGCCCGCTCTTTCCACTTGCCAGCTCACTACAAAAAGACTTGTCTCGTTTACGGAGATACTCAGTGAGAGGACTGAAGGCCGTGTGGGTTGTTTGTGTGTGAGCACCAACAGGGGGACATGGGATTATTTTCAATAAAAAAATAATCTTGTGGCACCGAAACACTCTCTCTATCTCTGTCCCGGCCTGTTGTTTCTCCTTCTTTTCCCCCCATCATTCATTCTGTCCTTCTGTGTTGAGGCCAGCAGTGTGCGTGCATCATACTTACAGTACATGCAGCGTGTATTCATAATGCAGTCCGGTGTATACAGCGGTCAGTCAGAAGTGTCTCTTGGGTGCTTGAAACAAGTAAAGCAGCCTGTGACCCAAGTGGTCTGTTAGTCTCAACCTGACATAGAGTGTTTCTTGGATTTGTCCCTTTGTTTGACAATGGAGAGGAGTGCACAGTAAAAGAGCGTGAGTACTGAACTATAATAGTTTGCCTACCCCACTCTTAAATACGTCGCTCCTTCTCTCAAACACAGGATGAAAGGGAAAGGTTGCAGTGAAAAAACTTGTAAATAGGGAAAGAGATGGTGAAAGATGGTGAGTGGGCAGCAGGAAGGAAAGTAACAAAAGTAAAACGTCTTTGTTCACGACTCTTCCTCCTCCCGCTCACTGCTGTTTCCTCCTGTTTGTGACTGTGTTTGACTGTAACAAATAAAGAAGTACAAATAGAAATCCACTATCTTTCGTATTACACTGTGTCTGTTGGTTTAAGTGGGGGCGTGGATGATACTGTAGCACTGCTGGTTGACCCTGGACCTGTCGAGCACTGACTGTAATATGCACACAGTGAAGCATTATGAAGGCTGGGATTGATTAGCCTGCTTTTAAAAGGGGACCAAAAAAATGTAGATAAGTGATCAAAATCCCCAAGTGAAAAATATACCAAATGTGTCATTTCTCCATTCAGTAACAACTCATTACTCTAAATGTGCAAGACAGAGGGACACAAAAATGGAAACACTACAAGAATAACCTGGTAAGGAGAAAGCTAGTTTTTCCAGAGACAGCCTGTGAATTAATAGTTGCTAGATTAAATTCTGCACACAACAACTCCTGTGAACTTGAGCAAGGCACTTTATGTAGTTTTACCTTTTAATTTTTTTATAATGTCTGTTTTAATGACAGCTTGTTGTCACTTATCACTACCTCCCTCACTCCTAAGGCGATCACCATCAATACAGAAAATTGATGGTGAAATAAATGCAATGGAAATGCTGGCATTCAACATTCAATTTAATATAACCTGACTTTAGATGTGTTTCTGTTATTGTCATGTTTTCTAAAGTTAATGTGGACTTTCTGCTTTTATTCCCCAGTTGTGGCTGGAAACAAATGAGACGCATTCAGCGCAGGTTCTATTTCATTCGCTTGTTGAACAGAGGTACAATATGTCATGACGTAATCATTTTCCCATCCTGATTTTACAGTAAAACAAATTCAAATCTGGGTGGAAAATGTTTGCCTGTGAGACAGATTTGACGGATGGTGGTGTGGCTTGTCAGCTTTAACATTCACTGCTGCACATACACTATTCAAATTAAGAGAACGCGCTCAAACACAGCTGTCATATTGTCATTTGACTTACAGCGAGACGTCGGCTTAAAGTGTTCAGTTGCTGTAGGTGGGTGCTTTTCAATTGATTAATAAGAGAGTGAAAGAAAGGTCTACGCTGCTTTTTTGTTACCAATACTACAAATCCAGATGTCTTTGTTACTTAACATCACTAATGCAACAGCTGATATCTGTGAAGAATACCTGGGGGTTTCTATCTTCTGGTCATTTCTCATTGTAGTTTCCTTTGTTATTGGATTTCCTGGAGGTGTTGTCCTACTTTTGGATATATTTCAGAAAGGAAGAAAAGGAACCTCATTAACCCCCCATGATGTCTTTATGTCAAATCTCATTGTCTTGGATGGGCTTTTTTTGGTCCTTCTTCTACCAAACATTTATTCCCTGCAACGCGAGTCTAACACCACGTATGACAACGTTATTGCCTTCTTATTTTCATTCAATTTGTGTGGGAGGCCTCTCTTCATATCATGTATCTGTCTGGACTGTTACGTGGCTGTGGTTCATCCTGTTACTTATCGGGTGAGAAAGAGTTTGACTCCCAGGGTTCTGATGGCTGTTGGTGTTTGGACTGTGACGGTTGCTGCTGGAATATATTTTGTTGTCGGACCTAATTCGGGTCTCAATGACCCCCTCCCACTCTTGTTTTTTGCATTGACTCTCCCTGTTGTTGGATTTTGTGACTTTTCCATCCTCTGGACCCTGAAGAGATCTAAACTTGGAGGAAAAGACATCCACCCCCAGAAGAAGAAGGCTATGAACATCATCATCAACAACCTTCTTATTACAATTACTTCCTATTTTCCTCCAACAATTACTCTGATGGTGGGCAATATTCTGAGCTTTGAAGAAAGCATGTATTGTCTTGTGATGGTTCCAGTGCTGGGCATCACTTTCATAGGGAACACAACTTCACTCATCCTGCATTTGATCGGTGTGGGAAAACTGGACTGGCTAAAAATTTGGAAGCACAAATGAACATTATACAACCTCAGTTTTCAGAGCATACAGTGTGACAATGTAATACTTTATATGTCACCATGTTTATAGTAGCTCAATACAATATATCCATCTAGAGTCATAGTGATTGACAAACAAAGTTTTATATCTGAGGTTCACAAACAGATGAGAAATACGTTTGCACGGGTTCAAACAAAAGGGAGTAAGTGATAGTTCTGCTTTGAACCACTTGATTTACCTAAAAGGCTTGTTTATTTACCATTTGCAAAACACTGATGTTGACAGGCGGTGGAAAGTGACTGGTGATGAATGAGTGTATAAAGTCACACAGTGAGAAAATACTTGCATATTCAAAGCATGAGACATTTTCGACAGCAGGACACCTGTTAATGTTACACTGGTCATGGACCAGTGGCTCCCTGGCATTTAAAAACAGTTCCTTTTGCTTAACTGGCAAAGTATACATTTTAATGTTACATCGTAAATTACATTGATATTTGTTTCTACCTGTATTTTACATATTATCATTATCATTATTGTTATTGTTGTTGTTGTTGTTATTGTTATTTTTACTATTATCACCAGTTATTGTTGTTGTTATTGCTATTTTTACTATTATCACCAGTTATTATTGTTTTTGTTATTATTTGTATTATTTTCACCAGTTACAAGTGTATCAAAATCCTATACTGTAATAAACAAAAAAATATATATTATATCGCACAACCATATATTGATATATTTATACGCATTTACAAAATCAATAGATCAATGAATCACGTGACACGGTGACGTTAAAATCAAAACAGGAAGTAGAAATAATAAACAAAACGTTCTGCCTTCAAAATAAAAAAATATGTAAATTTAAAATACCGGTACTGAATTTGGCAAATAGGTATACTCGCAAAACAATAGCTATTTCTTAAAGCTAATTGGAAAAATTAGACCGAACATTACTGATACTATAGCTATAACTTGATGTTTTGTTACTCAAAATAAAAGCGACCACAAACGTCCACCAGTGAATATCTTAGTTTGGAAATGGCGGCCGGAAACGATGTGTGAGTGTGAAACTTGACCCTGGTAAGAGAACAGGGGAACACAGTGGACGTATCGTAACTGTAACATATTTCAGGCCCGGTTTGTCACCACTAACTAGGAATGGCTCTCTGGTAATGTGGACCGTCGGCTGTGGAAGCCATCGATGCCGCCGTCGTCCCGCCGTGCGTTTGTGAGTCCTCACGGGCCGAGACCCACCGCCACCATGGCCTCAGCGCTGCCCCGCTGCACATCTGTCAGACTTCCCGCTGTGGCCACTGTCGTCCTGCTCCTGATGTCGGTGACCACCGTACAGTCTTCTCAAGGCGACAAGGAGCCGGTGTATCGAGACTGTGTGAAGCAATGTGTCCGGACCAACTGCACCGGAGCTCGGCTACGGGGCTTTCAGTCTGCCCAGCCGCAGTATATGGCGCTCACAGGTGAGTTGTTGTTGTTGTTGTTAGGTAAATTAAGCTAACTTAGCTTAACTGCTAGTCTGTATATTTCTAAACAGAGTGACGTTACCCAATGCACTTTGCGATAACACCCTGCTAAATTCACCCATTGACTGTCATTGTTAACATGTATGCGTTTACTCATACCCATCTAGCTTCGTATGTCATGGCTGCAATGTGCTTTTTAACGCTGTATATTTTCTCATCTTTGACGTTTCATGAAACACGTGGTACTGGTTGAGATTAAAGCCAGTTTTTCTGCCTGAGCAAGGTGTCCCAGAAGGCCTATTGTATGTACTCCACCCTCAGTCCATCATTAGCATATGAATAGTGAGTCGGTGTGAGAAAACACAACATTTAGAAGAAGCAAATTGATACCGTGTAATCCAACCAGAAAAGAGAAAGTAGTGCCTCCTTCTCTGTAACTGCAACTAAGGAGTGCACATTTTAAGGGCTGCCACTAACCATTTTATTTTCTCAATTAATCAACTATAAAATTATTAAAACCAATTAAATTCCCAAGCAACAGTTCTCAAAAATATTAATATGTATTAACTTATTGATATAAAACAGAGAAAAACAGGAATTTCTCACATTGGAGAAGTAAACCAAAACAATACTTCAACCATTGAAAACGAATGTCATTTGACTAATTGTTTCAGTTCTACACGGTAGTATTTTAATGCGTTTTATTGTTGAATATTTGTACCCATTGAATTGAACTCGGATGGATATGACCTGTGCTCCTCCCTCCTGTGTTGTAGGTTGGACATGCCGCGATGATTGTCGCTATCAGTGCATGTGGACCACCGTGGGCCTTTACCAGGCCGAGGGGTACACTGTCCCACAGTTCCACGGCAAGGTTGGTGCTTCTTACAGAGGCCCGTGTGTGCATCAGTAGATTCTATTAGAACAAGGCCAGACTCGAACAAGTGCTCCAGTGTTGTTGTTGTTGTTGTTTTAAACCTATTTGAGTCAAATGTGAAATATATTTTATTTCTCATAGTGGCCATTCGCGCGCTTCCTGTGTTTTGAGGAGCCAGCTTCTGCCCTGGCCTCCCTGCTGAATGGTTTGGCTTGCCTCCTCATGCTGCTGCGCTATCGGAGCATGGTGCCACGCCAGAGCCCCATGTACCACACCATCAACGCCTTCTCTCTGGTGAGATGGAGAGAACTTGGCACTAATACATACACACATACGTACTACTGTGTCTTTACACTCATGACAAAATGTACCGAGCGTATTTAACAAGTGCTTGTGTTGTTCCTCAGGTTTCTCTTAACGCCTGGTTCTGGTCCACAGTTTTTCACACTCGGGACACCTATCTCACTGAGGTAATGCTTGTTGACTGCCTAGATGGCTTTATTATAAACAGAGGGGCAAGCTGCAGAAATATCCTTCGATCTGACAGACCACAGGCTGATGTTGTGTTTTATTTGCTTAGCTAATCACTAACAGCCTTATGCCGCTACTGATGCCGTATGTTTTCAGGAACAAGTCTTTTTTGATTATGGTTTTTGTCTCTGTGATATTCTCTTCCAGAAAATGGACTATTTCTGTGCAACAGCGGTCATTCTTTACTCCATCTACCTATGCTGTGTCAGGTAAGCTTTAAAACAGGTATTCCTACAAATGTTCTCATTTGTACCGTCATAGAAGATCAAACATGGTCGCAGCTTCTGTCCCTGAAGTGGAAGACAAAACCGTCTTCTGGGACTCTTATGTTATGGTTCATGTAAAATGTAACACTGTCTGTTAATCCATTGTTCACACTGTCTTTGTCAGAACGTTGGGTCTGAGGCGACCTGTGGTGTCCAGCATGGTGGGAGTCCTGCTCATCCTGGCCTTTACCTCGCATGTGTCCTTCTTGACCTTTGTCAGTTTCGACTACGGCTACAACATGGCTGCTAACGTCACCATCGGTACGGCAGCTGCTCCAGAGTCATATTAAAGCTCATATCTGGCTGCTTGTAATAACTTCATTTTGATAGTTGTGTTATTTTTCTGTAGCTGCTTTGTACTTTTTTTGTATATACTTACCAGTACCTTTAATTACACATTTTTATTCAGTCTGCAGTTAGAACAACTTACAGATCATCAAGTTCACCGCTAAAATTCTCACAACTGAAGATTGCTTTAATCTAACGTCATTATTCCCTGTTTTTTTGTCTTTAAAGGCATGGTGAACCTCCTGTGGTGGCTGTGTTGGTGCTGGCAGAACCGGCGGACCCTGCCATACTGGTGGAAGTGCGGCCTGGTGGTGCTGCTGCTTCATGGTCTGGCCCTTCTGGAGCTGCTGGACTTCCCCCCAATGCTCTGGGTCCTAGATGCTCACGCTGTGTGGCACCTCAGCACAATACCAGTGCACTTCCTTTTCTACAGGTTCGTCCCCTCGAGTGCTTTGACTTGTGTGTTTCAGGCAGTATCTGGAAAAGAAAAGAAGATTTATGTTCTTGCCTTGAAATAAAGAAAGATATTGTTTATTTTAGGTGTGTATGAAAGGAGATAATTAAAAGGGTTATTAATGGAGATAAATGATCCTTACTTCATTCTCCCTCCAGTTTCCTGATAGACGACAGCCTCTACCTACTAAACACAGAGAAGATGGGCGTCAAAGTCGAGTAGGAGGAGCTCATCACCTCTTCACCACGCCTACACCGTCGCACGTCTCCAATCAGGGCAGCCGGACACCCGATCACGGAAGTAGCCCCAGCCTCCCAGATGACATGCATGACACCACATTGACTTCCATCAAAGTAGAATATGTTTACAAGTCAATTGTTTTTATCATTTTTAGTATTTATTTTGGGGGGGGGGGGTTCCGTTCTCTATTTCTTGCATCACGATGGATGCTTACTCTTAACTTTGCCTTGTGCTCTGCCATCCTTTTGCCGTTTATCGTCAAAACCGGATGAAGGGAAAGGTTTCGTGTTCTAGCACAGAAAACTGTGATGATTGGGTTGCATATCCTGTTTCCCTCGAACCTCGTGTGCTTCTGAAATTGATCCCCTGAACCGATGATTTTACTCTCTTGGATGTCATGCTGAGCTCTGCACAAGTGGCAGTTTGCTGTGGCTGACAATAGATGGCACCAAATCCCTTGCCAGGCCATCATGACCTACTGCGTTCGCTACGGCATGTATCAGGGTACAGCTGTGCTAAAAGTGGACTGGCGGACACAGAGAGTTGCCCCTCGTGAAGTGGGCTGCCAGTGGATTGTTCTAGAGAGAGGGGAGGGTTATGTTTGGAGGCCATTCTAGCTGACTGTGGGTTTTTTTTCTCACCATCACACATGTATTTTTGTGCCTGCATTGTTTCCACTGCTGCTTGTGTCTCTTATACTCTTCTGTATAATTTCTATTTTAATTTTTATCGGCTGCCTTCGTTGTTTTAATTCGTTGACCAATTTGTGTGCTTTATTCCGTTGACTTTTTTCACTTTGATTACTTGATTATTATTATTTTTTTAATTGGGTGGGATATGGCGGATGATCATAAAATGAAAATATTGATTTCATTCACCTGGATTGCCTTTGAGTGTGAGGAGACGGAGAACATGACTGAGGTAGGAGAAATAAGCTGCAACAGGAAGCTAATAAATTCTGGGGTTAGGTGGTGTGTGTGTGAATGAGTGTTTAGGTGTTTGTTTGACGCCTATTATTTGGATTTGATTGCATTTCTTGCTGTAATGATCCTCAGAATGACACACACACACAACCAGCTGCTGTTCAGACAACTGTCCCATCATGTAAAAACACTCCCTATCCCTCCATGTCTGCCTTACATATCAAACCTGCTCGTCAGTGAACACATATCTCTCTTCTGTTTTTATCAAATCTTTTGTTTTCCTCTCAGAGTTGGCACCAAAAAAAAAAGCCTCTTGAATTCATACCATGTATGTCTTCATCCCTCAGAGGTTCTCTTCCATATGTGCACTTTACGCGTGTGTGTGTGTGTGTGTACATTTACGTGCATTTTAGTTTTTTGAAATTCTGCCCATGCTTTTGTATTTCTGTGAGAGAACAATGACCAGTACAGTTTGTTGTGTACACGTTGCCTTGACTCCACATTGTGTTGTTTTTGCCATCGTAAACCAAATCACTGTGTGTGTGTGAGAGAGAGAGAGATTGTTCTGGATCCATTTGTAAAACTACTGATGCGTGTGTGTGTGTGTGTATGTATATTTATATATATATACCATGTTAGAGGTTTGCTGTGGGAATGTGTGTGAGACGATGGATAAATTTAGCTTTGCTGACAGCCTGTGATGGGGGGGGGGTAAGACACGGGGAGGTTGTCATAGGTTTGGGTGGCAAAAAGATTCCTGAAATCATGGCAGAGATACTTGCCTTATGAGAAAAGAAACCTTATATAGTGCATATTCTAATTATTATTTGCCCAAACTGTTCATATTCTCAGATGCAGTGATGTTTATTAACCACTGACCTTTATTGAATGGCGTCTGTGGCCCTCTAAAAAGCCAGAACAACAAAATCTAATTTACATTAATCTGAAAATCTCAGCCTATTCAACGCTGAAAGTGATCTGACTATTGTTAAGAAACTTGCTAAATCACGTCATTGGTTTCTGTTATAATAAGTTAAAGGTTTCCTGGTTTTGCTCTGTAAATCAGTTTCTTTCCTTCTTCCTCACCGATAACCACATCCCTCCTCTTCCTGCACTCATCTGCTGCCCCCTGCCTGCTGCCTTGTGAACCATCACCTCTCCTGAGTGCACTTTCCTCCACCTCACATCTACAATTTGACAAAAAAACCTGAAAGAAATGGAACAAATAAAAGTGTTCTTTGTTGATAAGGAATTAAGCGTGTTTATTTCCTCACTAGAGACCTTTTAACCTGTGAGTGTGATTCTCTTCTTCAGTTATCTTGTTTTACTGGTTCTCCAGCGATGATACATGTTGGTAGACAAGCGGGAAAAACATCTGTACATACCAAAGACATTTTCAAGAACCTCTTAGCTCTATTTTGGTATATATTAGTTCAGTTAACCACCTTTCAACAATCCTACTGGCTCTGGTTTAGTCCAATGGTTCCCAGCATAGAGGTAAGAAGAAAAAACTAACTTCTGCTCCATTTAATTTGTTGGACATGTATCTTATCTTTGCTTTTTCTGTGAAGTGTTGGATGGATTGACCTCTTTGTACCTCAAATTACTGTTTGAAATGAAACTATTCAGAAGACGAGAGGGGAAATGTATCTGAGGTAAAACTGATTACAACTCAAAGACATCTGAAACATGACAAGGGGCCGCAACCAGATTCAGGTATTTGGTAAAGCATCACAAGTCAAACATGTTTGAAACCACTGGTTTAATTCTGTATGTAACAATGCATTGTATTGCCATTTTCAGCCCTGATAATTATGCTTTTTGAATGCATTTTCTGCCCCAATCTTCAGTTTTCTTTCAAAAAATACACTTGTATTACGAAAAAGGCCCGTATGTAACGGTTGCAAAAACGTATAATTGTCTCTGATAAAAACATTAAAATTAGTCGGGGTCTGTTTGGGGTTCAACAAGTGGGTGAGAGAGATGTGTAGATATGTGTGCAAGTGAAACAAGGGTTTGTTATGGACAATGAATACATGACAGTTTTACTTGCTTGCTTAGATCAAGAGGCATATAACATACACAGGCCTGGAGGAATCCGTCTTGGTGATATTAGAGACATAATAATAACTTAGAAAGAATCTGTGCATATGATACTGGCACACATGGCACAAGGTCAGCACGGCCTTCAGCCTGCAGTGGAGGAGGGGAGGGATGAATCACACACTAGACATGTCACTTTCAATTAGGACTGACTTCTTGTGTCCTGGATGTTCTCTTTGCACCTTGGTTTTCTTTTCCGTTTATGAGGTTGAGCATTTATTTTATGTTTCAATTACCAAAAAGAATTACGAGCAGTATATGGAGAATACGACAACTTGACACCGCCTCATAAAACTCGGTTTATTCACTTTGCTGAAGTTTACAGCTGAGACTTGTTCTGTGGGAAACCGGACCAGCACCACTAACCGTTGTGAAAAGTCTGGGACTTGTGTTGTGAATGGCTCAGTGAGCTTTTCGTTGTTTCCCGATAGCTCCGTGCAGTAGCTCGGACTCTGACCCTTGCTGCTGTGGGTGGGGAGAGTGGATAGATGTGGATGAATAGAGTTTATTCTTCCTCCTTCAACTCCTGATTTGTGACCGTGAAGTGAAGGGCATGAGAAATATGAAGATGCTCTTAGCTGGTGAAACGCAAATCATTTCCCTTTTAATAAAGTCAACGACACACACACACACACACACACACACACACGATTGAATTGGAAAACATAAACAGCATAACATTGAATAAACAGATAGGAGGCCTAATATGTGAGGGGGGATTGAGGGAGGCCAGATGAAGTGTGAATGAGTATTTAATGGATTATTGTAAAAACTGTTTGGCTTTCACGCTTTGAAACAATCTTTTTTCACCCCCAACTTTTATACAGTTATATTACTTAAGTAAAGGAGCTGAGTACTTCAGCCAGTACTCAGTACTGAGTACTGGTTCGTCATATCTCATAACTTGAATTGAATTTGAATGACAGTTTTTTATTTGTAAGTCAAATTTCCTGGTGAAGAAATCTTAATGATACGATATACAATATACTTGTTATCCCTATAGGGATATTTGTCTTGGACTCAAATGCTGCACACATGATATGACACATATAGTCTTATCAGAGCTGCAGTAGTAATTAGAAAAGAAACAAAGCAACATCTCCTAAAGCACATTACAACTACATCCTACACAAACAGATAAGAACAAGCAATATATTGTACAACCTCCGCATTATATAATAATAATCCAGAATCAACAAATATATAAATATCGTTCATTTCAAAAGTCCAATAACTTCTGGACACAAAATGTCTCCTACTTTAGAAGTACATTCTCAAAGAATGTCCACTGGTGGCTTCAAGTTTCCCAATCACATTTTTTTGTAAATTGAACCATAATTGGCCCCAGAAACTAGTTATGATGTCATTAAATCATCTGGTGAGTACAGAGGAACTTTTCCTCTTCAGCAGATGAATGTTGAAAACATCTTTCTGGTGTCACATCAATCTGCACAGCGAAGCTCAAACATCCAAGTGAAGCAACAAAAAGCAAAACACATTGGAGCTTTACAAATTACAAACTAGGATGCAATGTACTAGTTAGATAGTAAAGTAAAGTTAGAGCAGCATTGCCCTGCAGATAACAGTATGAAGTGAGGGCGGGCTGAGTCAACCTGCCACTCCCCGCTCAGGCCTTCACGGGAGCGCGCATCTGTTCCTGCGCGCTGTCACGCTTTACTACCAACAGGCACGAAAATTCCAGGGAGGAAGTCACTGAGATTGAGAAACGAACAACAACTCCAAAAAGGTGCCAGGAAAACAAAAACCTGGAGACGAGAACAAGTTCCGACTACGTTGAGTCCTCATTGGGAACAGTAGAAACTTTGGAACATGGACTAGAGGCGCCGGGTCGCAGCAGATGGAGGCGGCGAGAAGTTTGGTGTTTGTCGGGGCCGTGCTGCTCGGGGTGACGGGCGCGCTGGGCAGAGAAGGTGGGTAACTTTCACGGCTCGTCTCAACCTTTTAATGCCTCCCCCTGTTTGCTAATACAGACACTCCGTCTACATGGCACAGGCGAGGAGAACACGCGGGTTGTGTGTGTGAGTAGATGTGTGAGCTTCAGCTCGGCCCTAAGAGAGTGGTATTTCTAGCTACGACCACATTCCTCCGCGAGCTCCTCGTCCTCTCTCTCACCGCTGAGGCTCGTGGGATTCAATGGGGGAAAAAAAAAAAATCACACCTGTCACAAAGTAGCCGGAACCCACATTTCCTGTTTTGACTAGAACTCTAACGTAGCACATTTTGTTGCACAAATAAACACTTCTAAAACACAGAGAACCTGCTTTGCAGCTCGGGGACGCTGCGAGACGGCGGCGCGTGCAGGAGGACGTTAGGCTGGTTTTGCTTTTACTCGTAAACAAAAACAAACCAACAACAGACCGGGCATTGTGTGCCAAGGATCACGACGATGTCAATTATTCACTTCTGGCTCTAAAGAGGACATTGTCTGATAGAGGGCCACTTGTCACACTTGGACCTTGAGTGCATGCCAGTAAAACAAGAGCTAACTGAAAGTGCAAATAAGTTGCATATTTGCAAGAAAGTCCTACATTTTTATTTTCATCACAACTATGCTAAAAGGCCAAACATCTCATGATTCTGTAATACTGAAGAAAAACATTCCGGGCTCAAAAGAGAAGAAAGCAATTTGAATAAGTTACTTTGGGCTCCATGATATATATTTTGTTCTCATTTATTGACGCTTTATAGGCCAAACAGTTCATCTCAATAATGGTTATGTGCAGCTGTAGTGCGCAGTCATGCTTACATAAGCCTCCATATTGATAGAGATGTGTTTTTAAGTGGAGTCAGATATCAATAAACCGGGTCACATGATTTTAAAAGCATTTAATAAGCTAATGGCAAACATATTGACATCAATAACCTTCCAACATGTGCTTTATTGACACGTACCTAACGGCGTTTATCGACATGCCCATTTGAGGAAAGAGGCCAGTGCATGACAACATGAAATATCACCACGTCTGAGTTTGGGATGACGTCATCTTTACTTCTAAAAGGACTAACGTGAGTCAAAGATATTGGAGTGAAGCTTCTGTGTCTTTTATTAGCTGCTACCCCCAGCACTGCTACACACACACGCACACAAAGCCAATAGTCACAGGTGAAGTGATTTCCAAACACAACTGCATTGTTGGTGGGAACAGGTCGGTGCACTTTACTCCACAGTGTTGATCTCTGAAGCATCGGTTCAGCGTGAGTGCTGTTATTGGTCCGTAGCAGCTGTTTGTAGCAATGCATCATGCACAAGTCCTACTTTTAGTGACAAAGTATTGTTTCATTGTTTTGTGTCACACACACACACACACACGCATCCTGTGGCCAAGAAGGGATTCCAAAGTTCAGCGGTTGTGTTTCGTGTTTTTCCTTCCGTGTTGTGATCGAATTATTTCAACAGCCGGCTCCTGTGTGAGAACATATTGTGTGTTTTGTGTTCGGTGGCCTCAGTGTCCACAGAGTTCATGTCCTGGTCACACTCTAGTGCACCTATTGAGTGGAACTCCCTGTGAAGTGATTAAGTCCTCCTGGATCGCCCTCTGTGGCAGGTTAGCTCAGCCGGCCGTGACTCCCCAGTCTAAGGGATCTGACTCTTACCAAGTAATGATCATTTCAGCTCAGTATTATCATCGGTACTTTAAGTAGAATTAAATCTTGATAAAAATGATATGATACAGAAAGCTCTGTATAATTTTTTTAAATTTAGTTTGCAGCAATTTCTCCCCAGAAGGTAATTGGTCTTTTCTCATTATAAATGGTGCCTGATTATTATACCAAAGTCCGTTGAGTGAGAACTTAAGCAAATGCTAATTACGATCTTGCACAAAATCAAACCCGAAAGCGTTTTTGAAAACATATTATTTTGCACCTAGCATCACCGTAGAGTTCACTGCAATAACATATATTATAATGCAGTATATTAATACTTGAATAATGTAGTGTGTATTAAATGTAGTGGTTGTCCATCTTTGGTTGGGACAACATACCAGTATTTCTAGTTCATAGATCGATGCAGTCATAAAACATTGACAAATTCTACATTCAGGTTATAGATTATAATCTATAACCTGAATCTATAGATTAGAGTTTCAGGTTATGTATGACATAACTTTAATCGTGACACGCAATCTGGTTCTCTGAATGAACAAAGTACAGAAATCAGATTTCCCCTAATATACTTTAGATTGCAAGTTGAAAATAACAGTACATTTAAATGTTTTTTAAAACTGTAGTTAACGTATGCAGGAGATATTCTGACGCAGTGGTGTTTGTGATTGATTGTGCATGATGGGGTGAGTGAGTGAGGAGCTTGTGTGCTCCAGTACGGTACAGGATCCTGTTCTGCTCGTCTGTTGAGCAATACCCGTTTGTTTTTCTTCCTCGTCCGTAGAGCGAAGAGGAAGAAAGAATGTTTTCAGGGAGGTTTGGAAGAAATGTGAAGTTCACGCAGGACAGGCTAGGATTAGCATTGTGTTAGAATCCGGACTGACACGTTAAATCTGAGGGATATGAACTGAAGACCTGTTGCATCAGCTCGTTGTGTTTGTGTTGAGCTTTGGAGGGATCTGATCCAGAGGAGAGGCTGCAGGCTTTTCCACCGTGGTTCGGTCTAACTCCTGCAGTAGCCTCGCTGCCACCGTGTTTCTGTCACTTACCGTACACACACACACACACTGGTAAACACACACTCCCTGTGCTAACTGGCACGCTGCCACACACACACACACACACACACACACACACAGGTGTGGCTTCAAGCTGGCTTTCAGTTTTGCAGAAAGTCCTAAGAAGCACACTGGTGCAAGACACTTAAACTCGCCACTTCTTCTCTTACAGGAAGTTAGATTAAGATCAAATCCCTGATCAAGTGTGTATCAATTCTTACACGACACTGTCTGATGTGACAAAAAATAGCCTCTTTCAAATTATGACATAAAACACTGGGAAAAGCCTGTAAATAGTAAATCTTCTTGAAGGCATCGACAGTGTTCCACTCTGTTGTTTGCACCAAAAAATGACAGAAATAGTTAAATAAATAAATATATTTATATACATACATATATTGCCACATGCACACCTGCCAGACTTCAGGATTGTGTGAGCTGCGTCTGACAAAACCGGCAACGTGACGTTCACACCCACTTCATGCCGTGATTGGCCAGCTGTGCGAAGGTGTGAACTTCTCTGTTTAGTTGTTTTCATTCTGTACGCAACTACCTTTTTTTGTGTCTTCCAGAAGAGACTGACTGAATCGTTGTGCTGTAACCCCCATATTTAAACATTCATAGTCTCGTCGTCGTCGTCCCCCCTCTTTATGACGGTGAGCTTTTCATCCCACCTTCGAGCGCGGTTGTTCGGAAAACAACTGTTTTGGCCTCCCAACGAGGCCAGACATCATGGCGTACGAACACTTGACCAGTGGAAGTTTCCAGAGCCAAGTTGCCACGATACGCTGTGCAGAAGCACTAACACCTTTAATTTTGTGTGTGTGTGTGTGTGTGTGTGTGTGTGTGTGTGTGTGGCAGTCATTAGTAGTGTGGATAACCTTCTGGACACAGAGCTCGTCTTGTGTTCTTGGGGGCCTTTTGAATTATCACTGAACTACAACCTGGTTTTTCTTTATCCCCCGGCCCTCCAACTCACTGGTGTGTCATCTTCTGGATATGCAAAGACACATTCCTGTGAAATGACACTTTCCAGAGTCCAAAGAGTTGTGCAACGACTCATGCACTAAACTGACAGGAGGGAATGAATGGGGGGGGAAAGAGGGGACATTTGAAAATAACTTGACTCTCAAAGCAACTAATAAAGAAGATGTAGTGATTGAATTTGAAAGAGGAAGGCAGTGACAGTGGGCAGATAGAGCAAAGTAAGTGATAAAAGAGTATTTTGGGCTACAGGGATGGAGGGGAGGGGGGGGGGCAGCTCCTCACAAAGGCCGCGCATGCACACACGCAGCCGTTGCTGAGAGACTTTTGGAGAGCAAACAATGAGGGAATAAAAGGAGAGGAAGCTGAGAACTGGCTTAACACACACTTTTTTAGAAATGGAAAATATGCTCTGTTGTGCTCCCTGTTACGGCACATTTACTGAATCCCCAGAGCCGGAGCCGTCCGCGTTGTTTGCGTGTGGTAGTTTGTGCCAATCACAGAGTTTCAGGGAGTCAGATTTTGTTTCTGTTTAGATATCCTGTCCTGTTAAAAAATGATTTAAATGCTGGAGAATAAAAGCACGACTCCCTATCTTGGCCTGACATGTCAAACTATTTTCCATGATGACATCGCTGAGGGAGGCAGTGATTAGTCATTTGATTTGATATCTGACACAACGACTGGGTGTGTATTTTTGGCTGTCACTCTATTAATCATAGAGCCATTGGCTGCAGTAGCTGTCAGATTTGAACGTGGAACTTATTTATTTGCCGCTACTTTTTTTGTTGTTGCAGTGGCTGTAATATGGATCAAGTTGTGAGTGTCAGCTGTCACCGGGAGACTTTACACACGGCAGACGCACATTACGTGATAAGAGCACGTCTTGAGCAGACACCTTCTGATTGAACTTGTTGAACCCCGGTGTATCATGGGAATCAGCCTCCTGCAAGCCTGCCAGTGCTTCCTATTCCTCTGATTTATATATGTCCGTCCATCGAGCTGTGCTTTCCAAAAGGAGGGACGGAGATAACGTAGTGGGGGAGGGGGGGGGCTACAATCAGGAGAAAGGGGTTGACTATTGAAGGGCTGTTGGAAGGGGGCCAGAGGAAGTCATTTATAACCTCAGCAGAGGCGGGACTGTCCGCTGTGTGACTCTCTGCTGAAGCATGGGAGCTGTGTGTGTGTGTGTGTGTGTGTGTGTGTGTGTGTGTGTGTGTGTGTGTGAGAGCCCCCATGAATTGTGTGACCCTGAATGTAATGCGTGTGTGACCCACTGTGGGGAATCTGCTGCCAGTGGAAACTATATCATGTACACTAAGAGACAAGACTGTGGCAGCGTATGTGGTTTGTATTTCAGAGGAACCGTTCAAGGCCACTCGTAAACTGTTACACAGTCAAGATATGTGGAGTCTAAGTCCTTAAAGCCTCCATCATTTGGAGCTTGAACACAAGGCTAACACAAAGTCTGTAACTATAAATGTGCAGCACGCCTTCTAAGGCGTTACAGATGGAAGTTTGAAAGCATTTATAAAGGAAAAAGGCGACACTGACAATATTTAATCAACAGGGTCTGCTCTGTGTTTATCATTTATTTATCACAGAATAAGTGAGTGCTGCAAAAAAATATGTCTCATTCTCCTTTAATCTTTTGTTTACGCTCTCAAATGATTGTTTATTCTATAAAGACGTCTTTAAAGTCCGTCATTTGTCTGACCAACAGTCCAAAACCCAAAGAAATGCAATTAATAATGAGAAAAACAGTATTTAAGAAATTGAGATGTTTATTCTTTCTTATTATGAGGCATGCATTCATTGCAGTTCATTGAAGTTTAATTTTAATACACATATTATGATGCCACACTATCTGGATTACTGAAATCTAGACAGCGTGCTGAGGCCCTGATGGAGTTTTTTCTTTATTATGTACTTAAATTGGATCATTCAGATGTTACACAGTCATGCTGAAAAGCTCATTCACCAATAAACCTAAATCACATTTTGTTGTACTTTTTTTTTGTTGCTTTCCAAATTATTTTGAATGACAGTAAAACATCATCAGCTATAAAACATCATGAATGTTGAGCAATGAATTGTACATGGAGGATGAAGTTGGGGTCCTTTTTATATATGTATATATACTGTATGTATATCTGTTTTGCAGTGTGCCTGGGTACAGACATGAAGCTGACCTTGCCCTCCAGCCTGGACAATCACTACGAGACCCTGAAGCTGCTCTACACTGGCTGTAAGGTGGTCCACGGGAACCTGGAGATCACACACCTGAATGGAAACCCTGACCTCTCCTTCCTACAGGTATACATGTGTATAAATAAGAGGGACTGAAATAAAGACAAAAACAAGGATTCAGTTGCTTCATTTCTTATTGTCGGTCCACTTGTTTTTATTGCCACAACATGACTGACTCTTCTTCTCTTCTTCAGGGCATCGTGGAGGTTCAGGGCTATGTACTCGTAGCTCATGTGTCCGTGAGTCTGTTGCCTTTGGACAACCTTCGGATCATAAGAGGCAGCCAGCTGTACAACTCCAGCTACGCCCTGGCTGTGCTGGGTAACACTCTGGGCGGACAGGGACTCAGGACGCTCCGGCTTCGTAGCCTCACAGGTAGGATGATAGCATAGTGGAGCTAACAGTTGATGCTCAAACCCAGTATGAACTGACTGAACCTGACTGGGGTTGGGACTGAATGATTCATTTGTTTTGGCATTTTATTAATATCTTAAAGGTGTTTCGTTCCCTCCTTTCATCCGGCATCTGTTATCTACTGTAACAATAACTTGATAACCTTCTCTTATGTATCGTCTCCCCCTGCAGAGATCCTGTTGGGTGCGGTGTATATTTGGGGGAACCCCCAGCTGTGCTTCCCAGACCCCCAGAACATTGTTTGGAGGGACATTTTGGACAAGCAGAACACCGCCAGGGTGCACCAACTGCAGCCTGGCGGAGTTCTGCACCGACTGCAGCCTCGGGCCACTGAATGTGAGCAGCTGATGGATGCGTTAAAATGTTGAACTTGTTTCTCGTGTGCCACAGTAAATACAAAACAGCAGACGGGACAGCACAGTATGTTAATGCATGTGTTAAACAACACTAACGCCATGGATACACTTTCATGACTCCTCTAATTGTCCAATACTGACTCAAACAGCTGGATCGGGTATCGGTGACAACGGGGCCGATCTATTCAATTCAATTCTGTGTTTGTATACTATATACATTATATACTGGTATTTTAATTCTAGTTTAGGCTTGACATATTTGTTGCTGCTATTTCTGGTGATATTTTTCAAAGTGCTCAGCTCTCCTCATATGTTGTCGTGTCTCCTCCTGCACAGGTCCAAGTTGTTCCTCTATATGTGGGCAAAGCTGCTGGGGAGAAACTGCACAAGACTGCCAGACCTGTGAGTTAACATCATATGCAGAGTATGACATTGACACTATTTGGTTTTCAGTGGAAAAAGGTCCAGAGCAGGTGAAAGTACAGCTGAAAAAGTTCACTTTTTCCATCTTTGTTCACAGTGACCCATATTAATTGTGCGCTTGGCTGTCAGCGGTGTAAAGGTACCCTGTCTCACGACTGCTGTCACATGCAGTGTGCTGCTGGATGCACAGGACCCAAAGACTCAGACTGTCTGGTAAAATACAAACTCCTGCACCTATTCAACATTTGTTGTGTTCACTGTAATCTCATTGTGTTGTTAGACAGTCTGTTGTCATTTCTGCAGTTTCTCATTCCTCTTCTCTCCAGGCTTGCCGCCACTTCAACGACAGCGGCGTGTGTAAGGAAAACTGTCCTCCCCCCAATATCTACGACCCGGTCACCTTTCAGACCAAACCCAACCCAAACAAGAAGTTCAACTTTGGAGCCACCTGCGTCAAGACGTGTCCTTGTGAGAGCTTATTTTGAACTAACCTTGTTTAATCATGAAAGCTATACAACACCGTGCTCAGCTGGTGGCCACTATGCAGCTCCACCGGTGCAAACTGCTGATTAAGCGTCTTGCTGTAGGGCGCAATGACGATAGCAGATGCTGAATGGAGAGGGAGGAAAAATAAGATTATTTATTCAGTTTCCATGCCAAGATTTCCACACATACAGAGGGATTCCAACCTGGCAGTATCACAATCAAACCCCTGCTACTTGAACGCTTTAGGCTACCAGCTTCCCATTTCATCATAATTAATTCATTTTCTTTTTGCCGCAAAGACGCCCTTTGAACACTTTGTCTCCATGTCTGCAGATAACTATCTGGCGATGGAGGTGGCTTGTACTTTGAATTGTCCAATAGCCAACCAGGAAGTTGTCATCGCCCACCCTGATGGAAACGAGATGCAGAAATGTGAAAAGTGTGAAGGAGACTGTCCCAAAGGTAGGAGTCATTGTGTGTTTGTGGATCCATCTGCATTAAGACACAATACATTGTTTACATACACTCAATGGCCACTTTATTAGGTTTACCAGAACACCTATAACTTAACATGTCACAAAGACTAGTCATCTCAAACTGGTTCTACAAATACAACAAGAGCATCTTTTGAATGTGGTGGAACCGGAGATTCGCAGCATGAATATGAAGCCTCCAAATGTGCAGCAACTGTGTAATGCGAGTCAACATGTCAAGTCAACATGGAGCAGAATCTGGAAGGAATGCTATTTGCACCTAGTCGAGTCAATGCCAGGAAGAATGCAGAGCAAAGAGGGGTCGTACCTGGTGTTATAGAGGTTTTACTTAATTAAGTTGCTAATGAGTGTAAACGGTAGCTATCCAGATGTCCAACAGGGGAAAAACAACGTCATACTATGTGGCTCAAATGTTGCATAACGTTCATAAGTAATGTTGTGATGTAATTTAAATGATGTATTCTCTACGTGCCTGACATGGCGCGTCAGTACAACTAATAATGATTTGTGCCGCACGCACTGATGTTCTGATGCATCACATGCTGACTATGGTGCAAAGTGAACCAACCTGTTTCTGCAGTACCTTGTTGTTTTTGTCACCTGGGGTTTGTCTCGTGAAACATTTAGATAAGTTCGTAACATGTGGATCATTTCTTTTTACTTAGTGGAGTTAACTGGATTACTCGATAATCCTGCTTTGTGAGACAGACCTCAGCTATCGCATAATCTCAATTTGTGTTGCATAAATTTAATTTAATTTCTGGCCTTGGTTTTGGCTCTTTTGTCAAACATGTTAAACGCAGACATTTTTTAAAAGTCTAATTTTTCAATTATGTAAAAATTTAAAGATGCGTACATTTATACACCAAGACCAGACAAGGCTGATCAAGGAAAGCTCAGTTAGTATTAGTGTCACGATACTGGAATTACTAACTTTGATTCAATACCTTGAAAAATATTGATATTCGACACCATTTTCAATTACACACTTCATAAGTGCAACTGTTTTTACAAGACATACCCTCCATTCAATAACATTGCTAGAGACACCAGGAAGGGCTGTCAAACAATTTGCCAATCATCTTACATCCTTGTTGTTGAATGTGATACACATATACTACATACTATATACTATATACTACACACTACATACTACATACTACATACTATATACTATATACTACATACTACATACTATATACTATATACTACATACTACATACTATATACTATATACTATATACTACATACTACATACTACATACTACATACTACATACTATATACTATATACTATATACTATATACTACATACTACATACTACATACTACATACTATATACTATATACTACATACTATATACTACATACTACATACTACATAATATATACCATATACCATATACCATATACCATATACTATATACCATATACTATATACCATATACTATATACTATATTTCATTCTACGCCGATGATATCCTGGTTTATATGGAGATTTGTTGATCGTTCTTTTCCTGTCAAGTTGTACATCTTTCTTAAGCCCAGCTTAATTTCTGGATTTAAGATGAATTAGTTATAATCCGTTGTCATGGTTTGTATTGCAGTGTGTTATGGTCTGGTTAGGGACAACCATGGCGTCACCATGGTAACATCTACTAATGTGGAGCAGTTCAACAAGTGTAAGAAGATCTTTGGTAGTCTGGCCTTCCTCCCGCAGAGCTTTGCATGGTAAGAGACACACGCATGTAGAACATAAATACAGTTTTAGCTCACAAAGTTGTTGTTTTTTAGAAATTTCAAAATAAAGTCATAAACTCAATTTTAAACTGTACAATCATATGCGCACTTTAGTAACAACAAATAGCAGCTTTATGCCCAAGACTTCATACTGCCACAGAGCCACATCCCTTTTCAAATATTTGAGTTTACAGCCACATTTGTGAAGTTTCTTTGTCTAAGTTGAGGGAAAAGTCGCCACCAAAGCCAAACACTTTAGATTCCTTTATTTAAATGTACTTCAAACCTAGACGTAAATGTTTTTTTTTTTATGTTTACAAAGAGAAAAATAACTGCTTTTGCAGGTTTTCTCCTCATCATGATTATTTGATTTAATAGAATCAAATTGATTCGGAATAGAGACATATACTGTATATACACAATACAGAATAATTTATATACAGTAATGATGTACACGGTGTGTTTCAAAAGCTGCCTCACCAGTCACTCTATGGATGTTAAATTAAAGATTGGTGGATCGGCCTACGTCACACCAACCGAAGCTCAGATCCCAAATCCCTGATAAATGATCTTGCGTCTGAGAAGGGTTCAGTGAAAGTGTTCAATGTAAACAAATAGAGCTAACCTGCACCACTGGATATTGTATCAGTGAACAGAGATTTTACAAGGTGAAACAATCAAATGATATATTGCCTCTTGCTGTGTGAAAGTTGTCACTTAAACGTAATGCTGTCATTGTCCAGGGACCCTGTGAGCAACACATCAGGTCTGACCGTCGAGCAGCTGAGCAGCTTCAAGAACCTGGAGGAGATTACAGGTACTGAACACCGAGGACAACAGGAAGGAAGTGTTTGTTCAATCCTTTTTTTAAGCTTTTACCAAGAAAATTAAATCTGGTTATTTTTTTGTTTTAAATTGTATTTTATTCATAACTAAGTTTATGTTTAATGTGAGGTAGAATCCCACTACGGGCTTATCTAAAACATCTCACCTAAAAAAGAAATGATGAATAAAAGATGAAACATTTATTATCAGTTGATATACATATATTTTACAAAGCTAATCATAATCACATATATGTATTCAGGTTTTCCATATAAAACCGTGTAGAAGCTATACAGAGCATACCATGTCTCCTCTATTTTGTCTGATATTGCTTTTTGCAGGTTATTTGTACATTGATGCCTGGCCACAAAATTGGACAAACCTGAGTGTGTTTGAGAACCTGAAGGTGATCCGAGGCAGGATGCTCTACAAGTAAGACTCCTAAACTGTCTGACTGACATGTCTGTCTGTCTTTTCTCTGCATGTTTGCATATTAATCATACTGTCCTAAAATCTGTGTGGTGCGTCACCACATGCCACTTCCCTGATGTCCGTCCACCCACATAGTGCGTTTGTTTGGGCTTTGTTTGTGTTTCTCTATTTCATGTTTGTGTTTTCGGTTCAGTTGAGGCAGTTTGTTCACTTTCAGGGTTATAAAGGCTAATTATTAGCCAGCGCAGCTGCTCCAACTTGCAGCATACTCCAACCAGGATACCAGTCTATGGCTTTATCTAGTGTAGCATGCTCAAGCTAGGTCAAAGTGACAAATGTGAGATCTGCTTGTCTGACAATGTTTGACAACAAGATTTGACATTATGGGCCTTTGTTTTAGGGTAATTCATTTTAATTAAAAGAACAGTCTTGTTTCCATATCGTAATTATAGTGTCTACCTCGCTGTTTTTCTTTCATATTTCCTCAACTGAAATGACACATTATAACCAGTTTTCACACTTGCTCGCGAATAGATATAGTATAGATTACAGTTGTACTACTTGTTGCAATCTTTCAAACAACCTGGCCTTTGTGTTAAGAGGTGTTAAACCTGTCCATGATACAGAGAAGGATCTTGTACAGTACATGTATGTCTTGGGATTCCCACACAATTTTGAACCTCTCTTTCTGGTCAGGGGTGTGTTTTCGATGGCCATCCAGAATCTACACATCCGGTCTCTTGGGTTGCGTTCACTACGCAGCGTCAGCGGAGGTTTGGTCCTGCTGCACAACAATTCCCAGCTGTGCTACAGCAATTCACTGCCCTGGGACAGTCTGCTCCATCCCACCCAGGGACCTCAACGCATCGTCAGCCAGAACCAGGACACCCAGCTCTGTGGTGGGTGAACGCACTAATGCAATGCCAAGGTCCATTAGAGATACTGTGGGTTACACTTTGACCAGCCACTGATACTAGTGTCAATTCCATTTATTGACCCACAGAAATCCAACTGCAGAAAATATGTTTTTCTGAATTGCATTCAAATCAACATGCATGGATGTTGTTGCTTGGTACATTTGCAATTGATGAAAACGTTGGCCCTTGTCTGCAGAGTACTCCTTGAGGGTTTCTCTGTGATTTTCCTCATTGGAACTTTGCAGTGATAGTGAGGAGGAGAGTCCAGTAGAAAGTACAGTGTGCATCTGTTTTCTCCGCATGTGTTTTCAGAGGAAGAGGGGCGTGTTTGTCACCTGCTGTGCGAGGGGGGCTGCTGGGGGCCGGGGCCCAGCCAGTGTGCGTCCTGCAAGGCTTTCCAACGCGGCACTGAGTGCGTGGAGCAGTGTGACATCAATCAGGGGTATGAACGTTTCTGTTTGTGTGGGTGTGGCTGCACTAAATCAATAAAAACGCCAAGTGATAATGTTCCATATAATACAGTACACTGTGTATCATAATCCCCAAATAAGTTGTCCTGTACAAAAAACTAATCATGTATTGGCCTAAAGTAAAAATGTGAACAGGTGGATTTAGGTGGGGTTAATTGGATGTCACAAATGTCAAAGTAGTCACAATAAATAAATCGAAAAGCTTTTAACTTAAATTGCGCCCTTAAGCAACTGTAGGTCAATGACAAAGTTAATGCATGTGATAACACGGGGATCCACAATTTCTTTAACTGATAGAGGTGCAACAGATCATAAAACTCACGGTTCAGATCGGATCGGCGAATGTTGAAATACTAAAATATGTTTTTTCACTTTCTTGCTGATAGTAAGATGAGAAGATTAACACCACTCTCATGCCTGTATGTTAAATAGTAAGCTATAACCAGCAGCCAGTTAGCATAGCTTAGCATAAAGACTGGAAACAGGGGGAAACAGCTAGCCTGACTGTCCAAAGGTAACAAAATCCTGCTACAAGCACCTCTAAATCTCACCAACTGACACGTTTGTGTAATACGTATAAAACACAAAGTTTAAAATGACTTTGGGGTTCTATCGGAGGGTTCTGCCTGACTATTTCTAAGCTAATGCTAGCTGTAGCTTCATATTTACTGTACTGATGAGAGACTGGTATCAATCTTCTCATCTAACTCTCAACGAGAGAGCAAATAGGAGTATTTTCCAACAGAAGAATATCTTAATATGGTCATAATACCATCGATCATAGTTGTTAAACAATAATAAACATTGTTGTCCAGCCCTTGGTGAGAACACGTTATCCTTAGCAGGTCATCTGGTGAGGCTAACACTGTTATTTGCAGTGGGGGCCCCCTTTCTAAAAATGTTTGTCCTTGTCGGGCGCTTGAGATAAAAGCATCCAAGAAATACCAGATTGTGTTGTGGGACGTCATGTTGAATCCCCGCTGTGCTTGTGTTGCAGGTCTATCCGTGAATACACAGATGGATCTTTGTGTGTTGCCTGTCACGCAGAGTGTCGACCTCTCAATGGCTCTGCTTCCTGTCACGGCCCGGTAAGATGCTCACACGGCTTACAGTCCTGACGTACCAAAATGAAATCTGAAAATGCCTCATCTACTCAACCATGATGGTTTAAGACATTTAAGTAAATCAACCTTTTAGGATTACAAAAGTGGTTGATTTGTTTTCAGGATGCAACTTCTGGATAAGACCTCCACATAAATGTGCAGTTGCACTTTAAATTGTATCCAAATGTGTTCAATCATTGCCAGAAGAAGAAGAAAAAAAGATCGTTGAAAATAATCATTAGTTGCCCCCTTAAGTAAATAATCTAAATAAATTCCCTGTGTGTAAGTGTGCTGTTTACAAATGCACTTAAATACTTCTCTCTGTGTGTCTTCAGGGTGCAGAACATTGTTCAGAGTGTCGAAACTTCCAGGACGGTGAGTTTTGTGTGGATCATTGTCCCAGCGGTGTGAAGGAGGATCAGCAAACTGTGTGGAAGTACAGCAACGCCACAGGACACTGTCTGTCCTGCAACACCAACTGCACGCTGTCGTAAGTGGACACGCATCACAAACACAAACACAAACACGGACTGCTCACGCAGTGAGAATGATTTCACACCCGGCACTTGTGTGTTTCAGCTGCACTGTGATGGATGAGAGAGGCTGCCCCATTGACACCAGGACAGGGTGAGCTGCCTCAACTGTTCAGATACTTTAATGATGATGGTGGTGGTGGATTTTCTCAGGGCTTCTTTTGAGGATTAGTTGAACTGTTTTTCTCTGTTTAGACCGGGTACAACCATCGCGGCTGCAGTGGGTGGAGTGGTGCTCTTCTTCATCCTGCTCGCTCTGCTGGTCTTCTATCTGAGGAGACAGAAGAAGCTCAGGAGGAAGGAGACATTGAGGAGGATCCTGCAAGAACACGAGGTGGGCACCGAGCACCATCACTGGTTATAAGTTGTAAACGGAGACGTCCGTTGTGTGTAGGGCAACATGTAGTCCTTAGGTTTCCCCTTGGGTGTTGTAGTTTGTAATGAAGGAATCTGCCATCTGCTTCCTCCATGCTTACAGCTTGTGGAGCCTCTAACACCCAGCGGTGCGTCACCCAATCAGGCTCAGATGCGCATCCTGAAGGAGACTGAGTTGAAAAAACTGAGGGTGCTGGGTGCAGGGGCCTTCGGTACTGTTTACAAGGTAGGTGGTCCAGTTCTTTAAAAGTACCGTTTATATTTAGCCCTCCATCTTTTGGTGAGTTTTTGAGTGGTTTCCATTGTTTTGTTTCAGGGAGTGTGGGCTCCTGATGGGGAAAATGTGAAAATACCAGTGGCCATCAAGGTGTTACGAGAGAACACCTCGCCAAAGGCCAATAAAGAGATCCTCGATGTGAGTGAAAGCCAATTAGACACAGTTACACGAATACAGTTCTCAACCCCGTTAGCATCTTTCCTCTGTCTTCCCACAGGAGGCCTATGTGATGGCGGGAGTGGCCAGCCCCTATGTGTGCCGTCTGCTGGGGATTTGTCTGACCTCCACGGTGCAGCTGGTCACTCAGCTGATGCCGTACGGCTGCCTCCTCGACTACGTCAGGGAGAACAAGGACCGCATCGGCTCCCGGTTCCTCCTCAACTGGTGTGTCCAGATCGCCAAGGTATTTAAACGAGTTATCATCTTTGTGCTGTGCATCTGATTTAGGTGCACATACTTGAACTACTGCTTGTAGTAGTAGAAGTAAACGTCTTTATTCTGAATGTCGCTGTTGATATCTCGTCTTATGTTTCCTTTCAAATTTGATGTGGTATCAGCTTGTGTATTTGTGGACACATGAGTTTGTGGGTGATGGATCTGTGTGTGTGTGTGTGTAGGGGATGAGTTATCTGGAGGATGTCCGGCTGGTCCACAGGGATTTAGCCGCCCGCAATGTTCTGGTCAAGAACCCAAACCACGTAAAGATCACCGACTTCGGTCTGGCTCGTCTGCTCGATATAGACGAGACTGAGTATCACGCTGATGGAGGGAAGGTAAGATGTCTGTGGCTGTAGGAGCGTCTGCACTGGGGACGTTCACGGTGGTTTACATATTTGAACTGCTGCTTCTGTGTTTCAAGGTTCCGATTAAATGGATGGCTCTGGAGTCTATTCTGCACAGGAGGTTCACTCATCAGAGCGACGTCTGGAGCTACGGTCAGTATCACTCGGCTCATTGCATTAACGGCATAATGGGGGTTTATAGCAAGTACGGTTTTAGGAAAGTGTTTATTCATTCGTTCATGTTCACTTTTCACAAAGAAGTCGCGTCAGTAATGTTTGTGTCAAACTTTAAGTTGCGGACACATAATGCAATCGATATAGATAGAAAATCCTTATTGATCATCTGATCAATTAAATCATGATAACTGTTTGCTTAAATTGTTGTTTAGCTTTCATTTATGACACACAGATTTTACACATAGCTTAGTCTCGTGCCTGACATCTTTCCATGTGTTAATAATAAGTGATGTAATTTTCAATTGTCATTTGGCTAGATATTTTATTCAATGTAATCGGACATTTCCTTCTCAGGCGTGACGGTCTGGGAGCTGATGACGTTTGGGGCTAAACCTTACGACATGATCCCAGCGAGAGAAATCCCCGAGGTCTTAGAGGGAGGAGAACGACTCCCCCAGCCCCTCATCTGCACCATCGACGTCTACATGATCATGGTCAAATGTTAGTAGTTTGTTGTCTCAAGGTTTAATCTTATTCAGTAAATCAGCAGTATAATTAACAAGGGAACTGTACATGATTATGGATGAATAAGCAGATGAACTGGTGTTCATTCCAACATTATGTTTTAGATAGTGGTCATTATTACATGTCCCCAACAGAGTTGATATATTAAGATGATTGAGTGACATCTGATTCTTATGTTTGGACGGCAGGTTGGATGATCGACCCAGACAGCAGACCGCGGTTCAAAGATCTCGTGAGCGAATTTAGCGATATGGCCAAAGATCCCCCTCGCTATGTAGTCATTCAGGTATGTGAACGTGTGTTTCATGTTGCAGATGTTTAACTTTTTGTGACTGTGCTCGCAGTACATGATCACATAATGGTCATGTCATTCACGTGACAGCATGTTATTTGTCTAAAGCGTATACGTTTGCGACAGTGAAAGAGATGTTCTATGTCCATGGGGATAAATAAAATGTGTTGTTCTTTCTCTCGCAGAACGACGAGCAGATGAGCATGTCCATCCCTGTGGACAGCCAGTTTTTCCGGATGCTTCTGGAGGAGGAAGGGAACAACATGAGGGAACTGCTGGATGCCGAGGAGTATCTGGTGCCTCAGCCAAACCACTTCTCCAGGACCCAGGTAGACGGGGTTCAAGCCAACGGGCCGTCCAGACACCAGTCATACAGGGTCAGTGTCCAGTATTCAACCCTCACTGTCCTCTTTCTTCACACAGCCACCTGGGAGCCTTTGAGTGGCTGAATTCACCTTCTTGTCTATTTCTCATTCATTTCTCCTGTCTGTCCAGCAGAGCAGAGATCAGGCTTTAGACGTTGAGCCCTCTTTCACCGGCGGCCCTCGGAGCATGTACTCCTCCCTGAGCACCATTGGCCGCAGCCAGTACCCTACCTTACCCTCAGGAGCCAGCACCTCCAACGGCATATGGATTCCTCAGTACCCAACTCTGGCTCGCAGCCCGTCGGCCGGGGGCCAATCCGACTCGGTCTTCCTGGACGGGCCTCCAGACGACTCCTCGCTGCCCCCGGCCAGCCCCGGACGCTACTGCAAAGACCCCACCTACTCCAACGGGAGCCAGGGTGACCTGGAGACAGACGGGCTGAATGGCTTTCATCCTCCTCATCCTCCTCATCACTCGTTGCCCAGACGGAATCATATTCATGCCTTGCCAGGTGAGCCAAGAGAAAAATGAAGCGTTTGATAATTCAATCGTGGCTTGTTTTGTTCTGACTTTTCTTTCTCCCTCCATCTGTTTAGAGTACGTCAACCAGGAGGTTCAGGATCTCAGGCCGGGGATTCCCGAGCGGCCCAGCACGCTGCCCCGTAAAGGCTCCAAAGCAGACCGACGCCTCCCCAACGGCCTGTGCTCCGGTCACAGCGTGGAAAACGCGAGATACTTGGTCCCTGCGAGTGCCGGGGCCGCCACCTCTCCAGCCTTCGACAACCAGTACTACATGGACCTCGGGGCCAAAGCCAACGCTGTAGCCGGGGCGGCAGCAGCGGACGGTCCTGAGGCACTGCAGAGAGACGGACGAATGCCCAGGCACGTGAACGGGTTTGTGACCTCCACGGCAGAGAATCCAGAGTATCTGGGACTAGCGGACACCTGGAGCGGACATACTTGAGCAGAGGGACTGGGAGTAAAGTGATGAACTCAAGAGGAGTCGCAGCTTGTGTTCTACTGAGGGAAACGAGGCGTGAGAGAACGGGAAGATGAATATTTGTGACAAAAACAAGCTGGTGTCTGATTGATATTGGGAATAGTCCACCCGAATCCAAACCGGTAGAGGTTGTGACACCGAGTAGCATTAATCTGGTGTCTGTGGCATCGTTTGTATTCCTGTCTTTCTCTCAGCAGTCTTTGCTCTCAGTGTGACTATTAAGTGCCAAAAAAAGAAGTTCACTCAGCCTCTGTGTATATATCTCAGTACTGGATAAGCAAAGGAGTTCACATTAGTCCAAACCAACGAGGTACGAGAAGGGTCTGATTATCACAGAATCAAACCGCTGACTGGATTAATGAATGCAGATTATTTTATTTTTTTTAAATGTCGATTTAACTTGTTTAGTGGTTGTTAGTACCACACATGAAGCATTTTCGTACGTCCTTCGGTTCCCTCGTGCTATATGTTGTTTCGTATGCTACTCAGCCCGGCTAAACGGAGCAGAAAACGTAGAGAGCACTTTGACAAAGTGAGCCGTGATATGTATTGAAGGTGGTGTTTAGTATTCTGGTCACTTTGTCTCTGACCTGATGGGGGTCTTCAACACACTCAAAGCCATTTTGTTTTGGCCGGAGAAGGGCCCCGCAGCCCATCTGGCCAGTAAACATGCACCCTGAAAGAAAGGCATCCTGTATGGAGAAGACAGAGGCATTGTGCCACACTGATGTATGTGCTTGTTGGTGTCTTGGCTGCAGCTACTTTGTGGTACAACGGATGAGATAAGAGCTGCTTGCAGACTAAGCATCTAAGCTGCAAAAATCCCCAAATGTATATTTTTTTGTTTTAATGACAAAGTGTACGTGTCGCTAAGTTGGAGCCAACTGTTGAGGGATTTAAAGTTTGTAAAGATCGTGTGTGCATTTGGAGCTCTGCACAATGCACTCCATAGTACACACTGCATATGTCCCCCAGGCTTGTGTTATCACAATGAGCTTTTTGATTTTGTTGGCCTTTCACTGTGCAAGAAAGCATTACAAGCTATCGGTGAGTATATTCCACAAGAAGTGAAGAATTTGCATGTATCTGTACATGTGTTCGCCTCCCTTTTTATAGAACAAACGGCAGTTCTGCTGTTTCGTGAGCAACACACTCGCCACCGGAGCCGAATGTGAAACCGAGGAGGCGAAAAACATCGGTTTGGATAATCAATGCATGGCTCAAATTCCACTCCGCCAGAAACACTGGCATCCCAGTTAATAATCAACGGCATTTTTTTTCTCTTCATGTTAACTGGTGTTGGCGCTGGGGGAGGTCAGAACTAAGTCAATGGAGCCATTGTCCGACCCTCGTGTCCACGTAGGAAAGACGGCTCTCGCCCAACTCACGTCCCAACGACTTGATGTTCTCTCAGCTTTTGAAAAGAGAGAACTACGGTTTTCTTCTGCAGAGTTTTGGAGCTCGCGGTTCAGTGTTTGGAGAATCGAAATCCTGAAACAAGCCCTGAAACGACTCTCCATCAACACACCAGTTTTACTCAGAAAGTCTTTGATCTTGATGTTCTCATACGGGTTTTGAAGAGTTTTGTTCCAGAAAAAGGATCTCTAAAAGTTCAACCTGATTTTATGTAACAAATGCATAAAAATAACATGTTATGAAATCATTATATGTTCTTATTTCAACACCCTCAACTATCATACACTAACATTGTTTAGAATGGAATCATTATCGAGTGATGAGATTCACATAACTGTTGTTTGTTTTCCATATATAATGAATATATAGGATAGTTTTTTGGAATGAAAGCCTTCACATGTGTTGTTGCTGTCAGGTGAACACCTCATATCTCCACATACTGTAATAAAAGATGAAAAAATCTGTTTTTAAATTGACTAAAATGTATTTTTGCATTAGTTCTGTTGTATTTTGACGGGGTTTAAAACAAGTAATGGATGTGGAGTCACCTCTACTGGAGATACAGGTTATTACAGGATCATAACAATGTTAAAGCACAGCTCACAGATGTTCCCGCCTCCTTAAGAATGTGATATTTCCTGGATGTTATGAAACCTTCTATACAATCACAAATAATGTGCTGGTGTTTACACTGTAGTGTTGTTTTGTATAAATTGTTCATTTTCGATGTTGCATGTATGCGACACATGACCCGGGACTCTCACGGATGAGTGGCCGATCTGCCTGCTGTCCTCCTTAAAAGCCCCGTGTGTCCTTTCTCGAGTTTATTTTGGTATAAAACTGTTGTATTAAAGCTGCACAGAGCCTGAGGTTTGGCTCTGGTTGTTGGTTTACAGAAACACCTGAAATCTTCCTGCCATTCTCCCTGTTGAAGTGTTCTTGTCAAAATAATGAAGCGGGATCAGCTTTCTGATTAAAATCAACTAAATGTCGCTAAAGTAAATTGTTGTTTGTCCCTATTTAAATTATGAGATTGAGCAGAAGCGTAAACTGAACGAAAAGTGTGTTTAAAAAAAGTCTCAAATGAGACCGAAGCTAGAAACTCTGCGTGTGTTCATCCAGGAATAAGCCCAATTTAACTAACAGAGTGCTGAAGGTTTTATCAAATTAAGTATCTGTAGTTTACGTTTTGAAGAAAATGTATCTTTTGTACTTTTCATGTGAATATTTGTTTACCTTTCACAGTTTGTGTGATTGTGACGGGACATGAATAATAATAACCATTTTATTGGGAGGTTTTTTTTTTATGCATTTTTTCCTATTTGTTCCGTAAGTCCCACAATGTAAATGTGTAGTATATATATATATATAAATATATATAAATAAAAACAATCACTATGGTAGCTAGTTTGATTGAACACATTGTGACAAGTTGCTCTTCTGGGAGGTGGGAGTAAATCCAAAAGAAAATATTTTATGAAGAAATGGTCATTTTATATGGAATTGTTTGCATATGTTGTGTGTGTGTCATTAAAAGCATATAAAACACTTAAAACTCCCAATGTTGTCTAAATCTTTATCTTAGATGTTTCTGTATTCGGTTCTCTTTCCTCTCATTTTCTAACACACTGAACTGGATTAAATCCGGACCTCTGCACTGATGGGAAATAGGCCCATTATATAGTGACGATTCCTTGACAAAAATAATCCTCTCCGATTTTATTTTCATTGTCGTTAAGTGTCAATAACCCTGTTTTTACCTGCACAGACAAATACTGATTTAATGAATTAAGTTTTGTTTGTCTAAAATGCAAATTAGTGTTCCACACATAAGGAGATGTGAAAACTCAGACATAATGCACTGCAGGTTACTGCCGCCCAGTGACGGTAACTGGAACTACTACAACAGCCTTTATGTAAAGAAGAGAGAATACGAGAGAGCCAATTGTATTACTTTGAATACTTTCACTCATGTTTACCAGATCACTTGGTTTTTGCTGTTTTTTTTACCCTCATAAGGGAACATATTTAAACACCTCTTCCTTTTGCTTTCAACGGATTCAGTATAAACTCTGTATTTGTGGGTACTTAGTGTTCTTTAATATAATACATAATCTTTAAAAATACAGAGTAAGCCTACTTGGAGCATTTTTTTACGTCCTTATTAGATAGCGATAACGGAAAGACGCCAGGAAACGAGCACAACGGTTAATTAATACAGAGGATGTCCTCTTTTTGTTTGATACACATTGTAAGAGGAATGAAAACACCAAAAACATGGTGTTTATTATGGATAAGAACCTCACTTTCTGTAAGCAAAAGTAGCATTCATCATGTGTATCTTATCAAAGAAGATACACTGAGGTTTAAATTGTGCATTTCAGACTGTGACACTGTCCAAATACATATGACGTGGTTATGTTGAGTTTGAATCATTTAAATGTGGAGTAGAACAAAAGTGTTGTTCCGGCGGTTAAAGATACGTTTGACCTTTAACCTCTAACTGTACCACGAGGCAGAGAAAACTTAATTTGAACAAATCCTATGCAGATCATATCACAATAACTCATTAACCATGTACTTCAAAGAGCACATTAACTGATAGAATCTGCAAAACCTGGAGTCAGCTTGTTTTTTTGTTTATGAAAACATCAGTACAGACCATGATTGAAAAATGATCCTCAATGTCGCTTGCATATTCAAAACACAATTTACATATGATACACAAATTGACTGCTTCATTACAAAGTCTTGTCCAAAAATAAGGTCAGATCCTCAAAGTGAAATGGCAAATAAACAGATTGCGGCTTTTAAGAAATAACGTCAAGGGAAAAAACTGGAAATTGGCGAGTTTGGATTTTGATTTGCCTCAGGAGTGTCTCGTGTGTTCCTGGTTTATTTCAGGTAAAGGCAATCACTGATCAAGGTGTCACTGCCAGTGAGAACAATGTTTCTCCATGTGCATCCTCGCTCTCAGAATCT
Organism: Leptoclinus maculatus; assembly: GCA_032191485.1. NCBI lineage: Eukaryota > Metazoa > Chordata > Actinopteri > Perciformes > Stichaeidae > Leptoclinus > Leptoclinus maculatus. The sequence continues at coordinate 7,908,438 of JAVDOI010000015.1, read as the reverse complement.
AACCTTCAACTTCAGCGAGCCTTCAGGGGAAATGTTGGGACACTGTGGAGACATGATGGCAGGTATTATGGCCTGGGCTTCTCTCAGCGCTCTCTTCTCTCTGGTGGGATGTCCTGCGTGTGTCGCTGTTCTCCGGGAACTGTACCGAAGACGCAAAGCAGGAACCCCCGTCTCCCCCAACGACGTCTTCATGCTCAACCTCACCATCATGGACTTGGTCTTCTTGTTTTTTGTCCCGTTCGGGCTGTGTAACTTCCTCCTGTGGCACATGAGGACCGTTCAATTGTTGAGCAATTTTCTGTATGCCTTGAACCTGGCTGGACGACCTCTTCTAACGGCGTGTATCTGTCTGGACTGCCTCCTGGCTGTGGTCTACCCTGTCACCTACCACTCAAGGAAGAGTCTGACTCCCCGGTTCCTCATGGCTGCTGCCGTGTGGACCATCACAGCGGCTCAAGGAATCACGTCCACGGCCGTGGAGGAGCTGAACCACAGCGCCTGGGCCATGTTTGTGTACGTCATAGCGCTGCCCATCATTATCACATGTGATGTCTTCATCCTCAGGAATCTGAAGAAGTCCCTCCGTGCTGGGGGAGACCTCCACCCCACGAAGAAGAAGGCTCTCCAGATCATCACCAACAGCATTGTCATGACCGTCACCTCGTACGTCCCTCCGGTGCTGGCGTACATCCTGGGGGATCTGATTATCAGTGACGACCAAGTGTATGAATGCTTTTTAGCAATACCTATCCTGATACTCCCGACTGCAGGGAGTGTGATCATGCCTCTGCTCTATTTGAGGAATCTGGGGAATTTGAAGGGACCCTGCTGTTTGGTGTAACAGTTTAGAAGGAACTATCTGTTTCCAGTCATCAATCAAGGGAGCCTCAGGTTTAAACTTATCTTAATTGCATCATGATGAAACACATGTAAAGTAACAGAATGGGACTTGTGAGATAAAATCACAATAAATTGAATTCATTTCACAGGTGAGATTAAAATATTAAAACAATGAGGCAAAATTCAAGTCATTAAAGGAGAAAAAACTAAAAAATGCATCTCCTTTTCTGTCTGTATCGGGTGTCTTGATAGAGATGAATCTATTTTTGTTAAATACTCTTTAAAAATCACTTGTAACCATACATCTTCAGAACAGTATGTAAATGTTTTTTGTTAATGCCTGCGCACCTGCATGAGTACAACTGTCACGAAAGATGAACCTCGTCATTTACATTTGTAATATGATCATCATGCACAAGGAACCAAATGTAAATCTATCGTGCGAAAATAAGTCTTTGACCTTGATGTGCTTGTGAATAGGAGTAGGATTTTTTCCTCACGTTTACTGGGCTTTTCATTACTTTTGTAAGATTAATGTCTCAGTCGAAGGTATTGAAAATGATACACACAGTACAGAGTCTTTCTCGATTACAACGCTAATAGTTTTAATAGTTTTGTTCTGATGTGTATTTAAAAAACAATAGAATTGTATTTTTTACTCATTTAATTTGTTATCCATTGTTCATGGCTTAGTACGAGTACTGTTAATGCAGAAATGTTTTAGGTTTATTTCTATCCAGACAAAAGCTCCAGTGGTAACTCTAAAGCAGCCTAGATTACCTTTAGAAAATGACACCAGTCATCCCATCTCTCAGGTCCAGAACCACCTCAGCTGGGTCGTCAGTGTCCGTCTGTTCTCGACTATGGAGGAACTGTGGTTTACTGGTTGACTGTTAACTGGAGAAGAGCTAGTTGAGCAAGGCAGTGGACCCTTATACCTACACTGTATAGAAGCTGCCCACTGCTCCTATATTAGTGAGTTAGCTGAGATAAAAGTAGACTAAACTTCACCGTGTGCTGTGCTGTGAACTTGTCTGACAATAAATTGATATACATTACATTCAATAATCAAAACAAACTGAGTTCAATGGCTTTATTGTCTGTTTTACTTTGCAAGACATTCAACTATTGATTTCTAATCACAATATCAACATTCATTTGAATATACAGGTTCCAAAGGATACATGCAGTGTTTTAAGAATACAGATTTTACTATATAAGAGACTTGTATAATTTGGTCTCTACTGTTAATTTTAACTTTCTTTTCTTATTTAGGAAAAACAAATTGTGCAAACATGTAACACAGGTGATAATGAACAACAACATACAAGAACAATATAACATAAATATTAAATCAAGGAAAGAATCGCATTAGAAAAACATATATATGTCTTGATTTGAATATGCAAATGTTAACATGGTTTAGTCAGGGATATGAGTTATGACTGACTGAAACTCGACTTCTGAAAGTTAAAATCTTTTATAGCTTCTACAACACCTGATTATGTAAGAGGGAGAAACAGACATGATCAGAGGAGCCATGAATTAAGACTTCCCACAGCATCCAAGCCTGAAACGATCCAATTTTCCATGATTTTTAAGGTGAAGTATAGGGATGACAGCAGATCCCAAACTGGAAGTAATTGTCATCGGAATAGCAACAGTACATATGAAGATATGTTGACTGCTGATCAGGGGTTTCCCAATTACAAAGAGAAGCACTGGAGGAAGGTAAGACAAGACTGTCATCACCAGGCTGTTGATCAGGGTCTGAATGGCTCTTTGCTTCTGTGGGTGGATGTTTTTTCTACCAGGGTCAGACTTAATTAGTGAATGGAGGATGAGAGAATCACAGATCCCAACTATTACCATAGCTACTATAAATGGCACAATGGAAAACATGGTGAAAAATAACCCATGAAAAAGACCGTGTGCAATCCCAGAGGCAGCTGTCAAAATCCAAACGATGCCAGCCATCACAACCCTGGGAGTCAGACTTTTCCTCTTGTGGTAGGTGATTGGATGAACCACAGCCAGGTAACAGTCCAGACAGATACAAGCCATCAGGAGGGGTCTCCCACATGTGTTCAAGGTATAAACACCGTTCCAACTCGCTTCAAAAGGCCAATTCTTCCAGATGAAATGATTTAACATTCCGGGTGGGATGAAGACCAAGAAGACAGCATCCATGGCGGAGAGGTTCAGTACGAAAAAATAATTTGGTGTGAAGTGACTTCCTCTCCTGTATGCCTTAAACATCTCCCAGAGGACGGCAATTGATGCAGGAAAACCAATAGCAAAGGACAGCGTTACAAAAAAAAATAAAGCATATTTGCCCTCTTCAAGGCCATCACATTCAACTAAATCAAATCCAGATGTGGGAGAGTTGTTGGACAGATGCATGGAACGAAGATGCATCCCAGGCAACATTATTGAGCAGAGTGGTAGATTAAAGACCTGAGAGACACATAAAATGAAGTTACAAACACACATTTACTGCACATTGGTTGAGTTTTTACTTAATAATAAACAGACACATACTGTACCTTTTTATGAGGATTTGTAGGGATGTGTTTGCTGCTGTGCTGCTGTGACTTGTTGACTTGACGAAGGTGTCAAACATCTGTGAGAGCTGCTTTAGGTGTTTGTGCATAGACCATCAATCCACCTCATGAACTGGTGTCAGTGGCAGGTTTGCAAAACATAGTTATGTAAAAGAGCAAACCCACAGAGCACAGGAGATTCACAAAGGCCAATGGTGAGAGAGATAGACTGACGTGTTGTGTGTTTACATTGCATTCTCATGTGATGTCTTCTGACCCGACAGCGAGCCACATCATCAAAGTTATTACAATTTATCCTGGGGGGACCATGAATGTGTGAACAAAATGTCATCGCCATCCATCCAATAGTTGTAGTTTGTGTCATTAAGTAGACGTTGAGTAAGGGGATCACCAAAGTCAGTACTGTAGCTTTCACCCTCTAGTCACCGTGGATATCGTCACCACATTTCCTGGCAATCCATCCAGTAGTTGTTTTTACATTTCACTAGTGGCCAAAATGTCAACTTGCTCCTGTCGCTGGAGTCAAAGTCAGGGGATCATTAAAGTCAGAGGAATTTATCCACTATAGGACCAGGAATGTCTGTACGAAATGTCATGGCGGTCCATTCAATAGAATAGAAACAAAGAGTAGAAAACACCATTATAGCTTTTACTGATAATCATGTATAATAAATAATAGGTGCCACCAGAGAGCAAAAGTGACAATTGTAGGTCTTCCATACATTTAACATTGAACTGACTGAATATTAAAAAGAACCACCTCAGCTGGGTCGTCAGTGTCCGTCTGTTCTCAACTGTGGAGGAACTGTGGTTTACTGGTTGACTGTTAACTGTAGAAGAGCTAGTTGAGCAAGGCAGTGGACCCTTATACACTGTATAGAAGCTGCCCACTGCTCCTATATTAGTGAGTTAGCTGAGTTAAAAGTAGACTAAACTTCACCGTGTGCTGTGCTGTGAACTTGTCTGACAATAAATGTATTTACATTACATTCAATAATCAAAACAAACTGAGTTCAATGGCTTTATTGTATGTTTTACTTTGTAATATTGATTTCTAATCACAATATCAACATTCATTTGAATATACAGGTTCCAAAGGATACATGCAGTGTTTTAAGAATACAGATTTGACGATATAAGAGACTTGTTTCTTTTCTGATATAGGAACAAAAATTATTTGTGCAAACATGTAACGCAGGTAATAATGAACAACAACATACAGGAACAATAAAACATCAAATTAATTAAATCAAGGAAAGAATCCAATTATAGAAACTTGTATATGTCTTGATTTGAATATGCAAATGTTAACATGGTTTAGTCAGGGATATGAGTTATGACTGACTGAAACTCGACTTCTGAAAGTTAAAATCTTTTTTAGCTTCTACAACACCTGATTATGTAAGAGGGAGAAACAGACATGATCAGAGGAGCCATGAATTAAGACTTCCCGCAGCATCCAAGCCTGAAACGATCCAATTTTCCATGATTTTTAAGGTGAAGTATAGGCATGATAGCAGATCCCAAACTGGAAGTAATTGTCATCGGAATAATAACAGTACATATGAAGATATGTTGACTGCTGATCAGGGGTTTCCCAATTACAAAGAGAAGCACTGGAGGAAGGTAAGACAAGACTGTCATCACCAGGCTGTTGATCAGGGTCTGAATGGCTCTTTGCTTCTGTGGGTGGATGTTTTTTCTACCAGGGTCAGACTTAATTAGTGAATGGAGGATGAGAGAATCACAGATCCCAATTATTACCATAGCTACTATAAATGGCACAATGGAAAACATGCTGGAAAATAACCCATAAAAAACACCGTATGCAATCCCAGAGGCAACTGTCAAAATCCAAACGATGCCAGCCATCACAACCCTGGGAGTCAGACTTTTCCTCTTGTGGTAGGTGATTGGATGAACCACAGCCAGGTAACAGTCCAGACAGATACAAGCCATCAGGAGGGGTCTCCCACATGTGCTCAAGGAATAAACACCGTTCCAACTCGCTTCAAAAGCCCAATTCTTCCAGATGAAATGATTTAACGTTCCGGGTGGGATGAAGACCAAGAAGACAGCATCCATGGCGGAGAGGTTCAGTACGAAAAAATCATTTGGTGTGAAGTGACTTCCTCTCCTGTATGCCTTAAACATCTCCCAGAGGACGGCAATTGATGCAGGAAAACCAATAGCAAAGGACAGCGTTGCAAAAAAAAATAAAGCATATTTGCCCTCTTCAAAGCCTTCACAATCAACTAAATCAAATCCAGATGTGGGAGAGTTGTTGGACAGATGCATGGAACGAAGATGCATCCCAGGCAACATTATTGAGCAGAGTGGTAGATTAAAGACCTGAGAGACACATAAAATGAAGTTACAAACACACATTTACTGCACATTGGTTGAGTTTTTACTTAATAATAAACAGACACATACTGTACCTTTTTATGAGGATTTGTAGGGATGTGTTTGCTGCTGTGCTGCTGTGACTTGTTGACTTGACGAAGGTGTCAAACATCTGTGAGAGCTGCTTTAGGTGTTTGTGCATAGACCATCAATCCACCTCATGAACTGGTGTCAGTGGCAGGTTTGCAAAACATATAGTTATGTAAAAGAGCAAACCCACAGAGCACAGGAGATTCACAAAGGCCAATGGTGAGAGAGATAGACTGACGTGTTGTGTGTTTACATTGCATTCTCATGTGATGTCTTCTGACCCGACAGCGAGCCACATCATCAAAGTTATTACAATTTATCCTGGGGGGACCATGAATGTGTGAACAAAATGTCATCGCCATCCATCCAATAGTTGTAGTTTGTGTCATTAAGTAGACGTTGAGTAAGGGGATCACCAAAGTCAGTACTGTAGCTTTCACCCTCTAGTCACCGTGGATATCGTCACCACATTTCCTGGCAATCCATCCAGTAGTTGTTTTTACATTTCACTAGTGGCCAAAATGTCAACTTGCTCCTGTCGCTGGAGTCAAAGTCAGGGGATCATTAAAGTCAGAGGAATTTATCCACTATAGGACCAGGAATGTCTGTACGAAATGTCATGGCGGTCCATTCAATAGAATAGAAACAAAGAGTAGAAAACACCATTATAGCTTTTACTGATAATCATGTATAATAAATAATAGGTGCCACCAGAGAGCAAAAGTGACAATTGTAGGTCTTCCATACATTTAACATTGAACTGACTGAATATTAAAATGTTGAAATGACTTTATGTCGTAAAATGTCCATTCACCTCTGTTCATCAGAAGTGAAGTCAAGGAAAGAATCACATAAAACACATCATAATGGGACAATTACAATTTCCATGATCTACATATACAAATAATAACAGGATTCAGTCAGGGATATGACTTATTTAAGAACTGAGTTGGGGTTTATTTTAACTTTCTAACAATTCAGAGCTGACTGAAACTCAACTTTTGAAAGTTAAAATGTTTTTTAGCTTCACCAGCACCTTACTGGTTGATTGTTAACTGTAGAAGAGCTAGTTGAGCAAGGCAGTGGACCCTTATACACTGTATAGAAGCTGCCCACTGCTCCTATATTAGTGAGCTAGCTGAGTTAAAAGTAGACTAAACTTCACCATGTGCTGTGCTGTGAACTTGTCTGACAAAAAATGTATTTACATTACATTCAATAATCAAAACAAACTGAGTTCAATGGCTTTATTGTATGTTTTACTTTGTAATATTGATTTCTAATCACAATATCAACATTCATTTGAATATACAGGTTCCAAAGGATACATGCAGTGTTTTAAGAATACAGATTTTACGATATAAGAGACTTGTTTCTTTTCTGATATAGGAACAAAAATGATTTGTGCAAACATGTAACACAGGTAATAATGAACAACAACATACAGGAACAATAAAACATCAAATTAATTAAATCAAGGAAAGAATCCAATTATAGAAACTTGTATATGTCTTGATTTGAATATGCAAATGTTAACATGGTTTAGTCAGGGATATGAGTTATGACTGACTGAAACTCGACTTCTGAAAGTTAAAATCTTTTTTAGCTTCTACAACACCTGATTATGTAAGAGGGAGAAACAGACATGATCAGAGGAGCCATGAATTAAGACTTCCCGCAGCATCCAAGCCTGAAACAATCCAATTTTCCATGATTTTTAAGGTGAAGTATAGGCATGACAGCAGATCCCAAACTGGAAGTAATTGTCATCGGAATAATAACAGTACATATGAAGATATGTTGACTGCTGATCAGGGGTTTCCCAATTACAAAGAGAAGCACTGGAGGAAGGTAAGACAAGACTGTCATCACCAGGCTGTTGATCAGGGTCTGAATGGCTCTTTGCTTCTGTGGGTGGATGTTTTTTCTACCAGGGTCAGACTTAATTAGTGAATGGAGGATGAGAGAATCACAGATCCCAATTATTACCATAGCTACTATAAATGGCACAATGGAAAACATGGTGGAAAATAACCTATAAAAAACACTGTCTGCAATCCCAGAGGCAACTGTCAAAATCCAAACGATGCCAGCCATCACAACCCTGGGAGTCAGACTTTTCCTCTTGTGGTAGGTGATTGGATGAACCACAGCCAGGTAACAGTCCAGACAGATACAAGCCATCAGGAGGGGTCTCCCACATGTGCTCAAGGAATAAAAACAGTTCCAACTCGCTTCAAAATGCCAATTTTTCCAGATGAAATGATTTAACGTTCCGGGTGGGATGAAGACCAAGAAGACAACATCCATGGCGGAGAGGTTCAGTACGAAAAAATAATTTGGTGTGAAGTGACTTCCTCTCCTGTATGCCTTAAACATCTCCCAGAGGACGGCAATTGATGCAGGAAAACCAATAGCAAAGGACAGCGTTGCAAAAAAAATAAAAACATATTTGCCCTCTTCAAAGCCATCACATTCAAATAAATCAAATCCAGATGTGGGAGAGTTGTTGGACAGATGCATGGAACGAAGATGCATCCCAGGCAACATTATTGAGCAGAGTGGTAGATTAAAGATCTAAGAGACACAGATATGGTACATTAGAGCATGCAAAATAAATTTACAAACATGCATGAAATGTGGCAAGGTAGAACCTTGCATACTACACATGCTGTTTCTTTTCATGAAGTTTTGTAGTAAAGATTTTACTGACGTGCTGCTGTGTCGTGTTGCCTTGATGTCAGACATCTGTGGGAGCTGTTTGTGTGTAGACTTGAATCAAATTTAAGAGCTGATGTCAGTGGCAGTTTTGCAAATCATATATTTATGGAAAACAGCAGACCCACAGAGCACATGAGATTGCATTTGATTCCAATTGTATGGCTAAAAAGGGAAGAAAAACAACCTAATATTTTAGGTCATATGATAATCATAGACCATATACTAGAATAGGTGCCACCAGAGAGCAACAATTTCAATTTAGGTCCACCATACATTAGCCTTGAGCTGAGTAAATATTGTAATGTTGAAGTGAAGGTGTTGAAGAATATATGACCTAAAATATCCTTTAACCTCTAATAATCAAGAGTGATGTAAATATCATCAGAATTTGCAAGCAACGTGTTGTGGAAACTCATTTATAAAACCTTTGTTGTTTTAGCTATTGGCAGGTGGAAAGAACCAAAGTGTGTGGCAACCTAAACACCCTGTTTACACCCACATTACAGGCAAATTAGGTTTCAGAGCTCAGTTTTGTTAATACAAACGTGCTGTCATTGCTGACGAATCATCCTGCAAATATTGCTGAGGTTAATCTGAGGACACTGGATTAAATGATCTAACACAGCCAAAAGGGAAGGTTTGAAAATATCCAAGGCCAGGAAGCAGGTGAGAGGATTAAGTGGTTTCCTCATGTCTACTGCTGGCATGTGGGGAGGGTCCCAGATGCAGGCCAGGGGAGAACAGGAGAAATGTCAACAAATTCATTTTTTTTTTTTTATTAAAAATAGATGTATTTCCCAATTGGAAAAATACATGCAACAACATGCCTCAACACTTCTGTATGCAAAAGGGCAGATTATTCTTTGATGAAATTGTCAGACAGTTTCTAAAGTGTGGAGGAGCACAGCCAGTCAGCCACTGTAATGCTGCATTCATGTGCTTGTCGTAAACTCTCGGTCCATGAGGTTGTATGTAAATCTAGAACTCGTTGACATTCAAGTCTTGGGCAGAAAAATCACAAACACAATACCAAATTACTTATCTACTGAGTGTTACTTAAACCTCTCACAAAGTCGAGTATCAAACTCTTATTTTTCCCAAGAACTACTTCTTGGGCCGCCTGTGCTCTGATCTGATGTACAATATTCGTACCGGCTCCTAAAGGCAGCACCAGCATCCTCGATGACGCTCAACGGTGCATTATTTTTGTCCTCCTGTCGCCGCCATTGCTGCCATGCTACGAACATCTTTGAGCAGCTGTGTGCGGTTAATTTGATCAATTTAACAGATATTTTGTTTTTTTACCGTGAAGCTCTTACCGCTGGGAAAGCATCCCGATTACACGGACTCAACAATTAGCGAGCTTACTACGGTAGAAATCACAGTCAGCAGAGACAATAAGTTAGCTGACTAGCTAACGTCCATTTGCAAAATAAGCTAGCATAGGTGGTCGTAGCGACGCTCTCAGGGTCTTGTTTTCCTGCTGGTAATTTCTCCAACACAGGTTATTTCTAGACTCATTGAAGATGTCGCTACACGGTAAACGTAAAGAAATCTACAAATACGAGGCGCCATGGACAGTGTACGCCATGAACTGGAGTGTCCGACCGGACAAACGGTTCCGCCTAGCGCTCGGTAGCTTTGTGGAGGAGTACAATAACAAGGTAAACTCATCTTGTCCCATGCTGCAGACCAGTGATGGCGACACTCTTGTACTTGCACCTTAAATAGTACTGATCGAAGGAGATTTACTGCATGAATGAAAAGTATATTTATTTGCAGTAGAAATGCAACCCCCCGCTCCAGCCCCCCTGTCAACTGAAAGTAACGGTTTACAGTATATATCGACCAATTAGCTAACGTTACTGTTAGATTTAATTGGGAAATACATGTATATATATTATGAAAACTATTCCTGATATGATTCTGCATAAAAGGGACTATTCAACTAGAATGTATGACAGTAATATCAAACTGTCTTTATAATATATTTTGTGATGATTAAAGGGAGCAGTTTGCATGAATGTAAAGACATTTTCCTTTGCAATGCAATGAGGGAAGTGAGTCGCAGACATGTGAAAACAGGTTAGTGGTTTTTAAATTAATTATACATAAATATTGACTTGAGTTTTTAATTTTATTTTTTTTATTATAAAAAGTTATTTTCTGAATTTGCTCTTTTATTTCATTTTGTCTTGTATTACTAGAATTGGTGTTAACTGTTTTATTATAAAATGTTGTGATTTTAGACTGTGTGTAAAGAACTAATAATAACGAATAATTAAACAGTGCTGACAAATTCCCAACCATTACCAAGATGATGTCTTAATGTGTGTGTTTGATTACTAACTTCTGACTTTTTGCAGATTATTTAACTGTCAATTAGTTATTACAATTTTCATTCGTCAATTTTCTGTTGACAGAACGGTGATTAGCATCATATTATGTTTCTCTCTAACTGGATTATCCCATCTGAGGAACCCTGGAATCATCACCACCCGTCACACCCCTGACTGACTACTCAGTCTCAGTCATGCTATACTGACTCACTCAAGGTGAGTTGTTGTTGTTTGTTTACAGGTCCAGATAGTTGGTCTGGAGGAGGAAAACTCTGAGTTTGTGTGTCGAAACACTTTCGACCATCCCTACCCCACCACCAAGGTGATGTGGATCCCAGACAGCAAAGGGGCGTACCCGGACCTGCTGGCCACCAGCGGAGACTACCTGAGAATCTGGAGGGTAAGAGGACCAGTCTGACCTGAACCTATGGCCCCCCTGTAGTCAGAGACCTCATAAGATAATCACCACTAGGCATGATATACTGTACTGTTTATCCACACTCCATGTTCAGGATGAACCATGTAGTGCAGGCGTCCAGCTTCTAACTACAGCTCTCAAACGCCACAGCATGAAACCAAAACGGTGTTGTTTTGTTCTTCCTTTTCCTTGAATTTTACAGACAAACATTCTGGGATACATTGATACGCTATGTTTATTACACTGGTTATATAATTTGAGACATGAATCCCACAATTAAAAAAAAAAAAATGAAATTCTGCTAGCATGCAAACCAATAGTTTTGCTGCCATACTTCTCTTTGTCTTATTACTTTATCCCATTTCTTTACAATTGAAAATGCAAATTGGTTTTGTTTTGTGTTTGAACTCACTGAAGTGCCCAAATATACAGAATAAAATGCGTTTCTCCTGACAGGTGGGCGAAACAGAGACCCGACTGGAGTGCCTGCTCAACAACAACAAGAACTCTGACTTTTGCGCACCACTCACCTCCTTTGACTGGAATGAGGTGGACCCAAACCTGTTAGGTAAAAACTCAGTGCAGGGTTCCCTCTGGGTAACATTATCAACTTGGTTATTTTTTTTGGCAAATCCCTCAAAGAAAACTAGAAAAAAAATACAACCATCACTAATATGAAGTCATTATTTGAAAAGGGGGATGACATAGTGTTTGTGTATATGTGTTTTCTACGCAGGTACTTCCAGTATCGACACCACCTGTACCATCTGGGGGTTGGAGACTGGACAGGTGCTGGGCAGGGTCAACTTAGTGTCGGGTCATGTGAAGACACAGCTCATTGCCCATGACAAAGAGGTAAATGTTACGACATCATGGATCAAACCCTCAAGTTATTGTGTTAAACATAATCCTGGGGTAACTTTCCCATCTTCCATCTGATCACAACTCACTGTGTGGTTTGTGTTGCAGGTGTACGACATCTCTTTCAGCCGGGCGGGTGGTGGCCGGGATATGTTTGCATCAGTGGGAGCAGACGGCTCGGTTCGCATGTTCGACCTCCGTCACCTTGAACACAGCACCATCATCTACGAAGACCCCCAGCACCACCCACTGCTCCGGCTCTGCTGGAACAAGCAGGACCCCAACTACCTGGTCACCATGGCCATGGACAGCATGGAGGTTAGTTCCCTTTGTGAAAACATGCTGTAATCCCGAAGTATGGAAAGTGACAATATGAGGTGATTTTTAGTCATGAGAAACATACTTATAAAGCTTTTTATTTTTGATAGACTTCTTTTAAGGCTTGACTTAGAATTATAAAATAAGTGTTTTGAAACTGGGCATGAAGATATATCAAGCCTCTCTTTGTCCAATATTATTTGCTGCCTGTTAATGTCTGTACAATAATATTTTCTTATCCTCAGGTGGTGATCTTAGATGTGCGTGTGCCCTGTACTCCGGTGGCCAGACTCAACAACCACAGGGCCTGTGTCAATGGAATCGCCTGGGCGCCGCACTCCTCCTGTCACATCTGTACAGCAGGTATGCTGATTCTATATTCACACAGTAGCAAAATGAGAGGAGAACCAAGTGTGCAACATCATTGCAATAACTGACAAAGAGCACAAGAGGGAGCCAGTCTTGCGCTTCACAAGAGAGGTCAACAAAGCTCTGTTTTAATAAATATGTTTTGCCTTCTGGGTCTCACGTTACTGCAGTCTTAAAGCGGTGAGCAGAGGGGTATTCAGTTGGTTGAAATCTTGACTACATATATTCTATATTCAAATTTAGAATATTCAAGGGACAGCCTTAATAAGCAGAACAGAATGCACAGAGAGCATAATACCTCGACTAACCCGTTTCCTGGGGGAATTCCTTCTTCTTTGGCTGCTCCCGTTAGGGATCACCACAGCAGATCATCTGTTTCCATCTCTTTATGTCCTCTGCTGTAATGTTTGATTGTATGAATACAAAGTCCATGCAGTCTAGCGTCTCAGCTGCATCTCACAGGGGTAACTGCCACCTGAAGCGTTTATATACGCACCGAAACGCGAGGATAACGACCAATGAAAAAGCACTGAACATTTATCTACATTTTGCAACAGGCAGAGCAGAGTGTGCTCCTCTCTGACAAGGACATATTCTTACACCTGTTCTTCTTATTGACAAAAAAAAACTACAACCGAACACCTTCTGAAGTCAAGTTTCTAGTCGATACAAATAGAAGATGTTAGTAAAATATGTTCAAATAAAGGGTCTGGTAGTATCCGAGATTAACGGTGGACAGACAGACAGAGATGTGCGCGCACACACACACAAACTCACACTTACAACTGAATACAGGATCTCTGGGTGGGGATAAAAACAGTTGTTTACCAGAATCAGACTGGTGACATGTAGTGTTTAGTAACATCATTTTCTTTCTGTTAAAATAAGATAAATCAATTGAAATCAAACCTCCTCCCCTCCTGTCTTTCTAGCGGAGGACCACCAGGCTCTAATCTGGGACATCCAGCAGATGCCGCGGGCCATTGAGGACCCTATACTGGCCTACACAGCTGAGGGAGAGATCAATAATGTCCAGTGGGCCACCACCCAGCCCGACTGGATCGCTATCTGCTACAACAACTGCCTGGAAATCCTCAGAGTCTGAGCTTCAGTCATGAAGAAATGAGGCAACTCAAAAACAATGTCAGTTGAATTAATAAGCTGTTTAAGAAGGACGGAGCGATATTCCGTTCATGCTCGTATTGGGTTCATGTTGATACAGGTTATGTGTGTAAAGCTTTTTTTCAACTGAGTGAGAAGGAGAGTACATCAGCGCTTGACTTTGTGATACAAAACCAAGACGTCCTGTATCAGAAAACTCAAAGGAGCGCCAAAACAAAAATGGTAACCAAGTCTCAAGAAACTGTAATGTACAGACACGAACCAAGGTTCAATAGCCTTCAAGCTTTCAGTTTGTTGTCTCACGGACAAAAAGGTCCAGTCAGTTTCATGTTTTTATACGCTATTATGGCGCATTGTATGTGTAGGTTTACCCATTACCACATCCTCAACCATTCATTTTTACGATGCAGCAGAAATGTAGTTTAGCCACATTTAAAAGTGGATTTAATGTGGTTTTAAGTGTTCATATATTCAATTGTTTTTTAACCTAAATATATGTGTTCTATTCAACTGAATATCCTTTGTGATCTGTTGTGATACATTCATTATATGTGCAACAATTAACAGATAATAAAGCTAGGGTTGGTAGTCTTGAGAAACTATCAGGATTATTCTAGATTACAATCATCCAAAAATTGCCAAATCTAGCCGGAAAGTCAGCAACACCGACAGCCCGTAGCCACTCCCCCAAAATGATCATTACGTATGTAAACATGTAATGAATGTAAACAACGAACATGGCTATTAGTAACTCACAGCTGTCAAGCTAGCAGCTTATGGAAGACTCGTCCAACCATTACATCGGGGCCGATTGAACATTATTAAGAAGTGATCGGAGCGTTTGGTTCATTGATTGCTTTCAGGATTTAATGACGATTTCAACAATATCAAGAATGTTTTTGAAAAGATTACCAACCCCACCTTTTAACCATTGACCAGAATACAGATTTCTGTTTGTAATTTGTGCACCAATTACTTTATTCATATCACCATTTATTTTTGTTACATAAATAAACAGTCCCTCACAGTTTAAACCATTCTACAGTTTTATATTCAGACAACAATTCATTTACAGTGAGGCGACTCATCAACAAATGGCTAAGAATCTATAGTACAAATTTACAGTTAGAAAGGTTGAAAAGGTGTTTTCTTCCATTTACTGTTTTAATACTGAGAGAACACTGCCTGAAGTACATCATACACAATCCTACAATATAGAGAAACGTACTTATTATTATTATTTTTTTCAAAATGTCATTGTTTAACGAATGCTGTGAGTCCTGTTGTGATATTAAGTTCTGTTGTGATATTGGGATGAGTAGACGTGGGGGTGAACAGGAGTTATTTCTTACTTGCTGTAGGTGTTTCAGTACGGGGTCATGATGTGATTATTTGCTAAACATAAAGTCAGAAAACCACTTGTTCATGATTCATTTACACAAAACGGGTCCAGTGAAGCCGCATCGATGTCGGCCAATAATTAAATAGAAATCGCCGTAAAGAAATGCTTCAAACGTGTGTGAGGTAATTTAGAGAAAGGGTCGCCACTCTATATAGTATATGCACCAGAGAGGAAATATGTTTATTATATGAAGCGCTTTTGTTAAAGAACTTTAGATTTTCTTAAAGGAACCGTTTGACATGTAGGGAATTCATATTCGCTTTTTCGCTGAGAATTAGATGGGAAGACGGATATCACTCTCGAGTGTCTGAGCCAGCAGTTAATTAGCTTAGCTCAGCACAAAGACTGAGGAACGTCTGGTTTTATGGGGCGTTGTGAGCTGGATAATTTTCTTGGCCAGGAGCAGTTGTCAGGTAAGCAGAGACTCCAGGAAGTCACTGCTCCTGTTCAAGATATAAGCTTTGGGGATGGCATGCACAAAATGTACTGAAGCGGGATGTAAAACAGGATGAGATGTTAACAAAATGTGTGCTCTCCTGTACATTAGAACATGTTGCAATCACCACTTGGTGTAATCCAGCGTCAACGCTGTATGAAATGGAAACCCTTCATCTGATTATTGTCGCTTTACTTGCTGTCCAAATGTGTAATGATAGCTGAATCTTGGACTAGTCACACGCTTCCAGACTACAAGTAGCAGTCTATCACTACTTTCAGTGTCACTCTGGTGGCCACTAAAACTCTTTTACTGAAGGTTGTCAGATGACAGACAGCACAGGGTCTGAGAGGTGTTTCTGGATCTCAGCGAGTCCTGGGGTGATGTCCAGGTTCCCCGGCAGCGAGGGGGAGCGGAGGCTGCAGCACAGCCTGGTGCCTTCCATGAGGGAGGATCTGACCGACGGCTGTGGAGTCAGCCCTGTGTGGGTCTCAGTTTCAGGGGTGGCGGTCATGAACATGGTGTCGTCTGACGCCACAGTCACATGGATCCCGCTGGACACTGACTCCTGGGACTCCTCGGTGAACTGGAGGTCAGTCTGAGCAGAGCTCTAGAGTGAAGAAATCACTTTTTATTTTTTGATGTCTTAAGCAAAATTCTAGAAACAAATCTCTTAGCAGTAGTATTATTCTCTACCTGTGTGGGTACCCAGGTGTCCATCTGTATGGGGGTAATGGGGTACATGCTGTGCAGCACTGGTGTCCCAGTCCCATACAGGCCAGGGGAGTCAGTTGAGAGGGTACTAGACGATACAGTGCTGTAAGCAGGAGGTACGATCTGCCTCTGAAGAAGCTGCAGAATAACGTTGATGTCGGCTGTCATGCGGGTCTCCAGTCTGGGCAATTAAGAGACAATGAGAACGGCTATTAAGTGAAGTAACAATATCCAAGAATCTTCTTTCCAGCCAATGGAATGGAAACATTAAGTAAATGAGATTTCTAAGCATTGGGATTTAACAACATTTTTTGACCAGTGACCTAATCATCACTCTAATTTCTCATTTTACCGCACACTACCTCTTCCCCCAATACTTAGAAAACAGCCGACAGCATCATTGCCTTCACCTGTTGAGTTGTAAATGTAAAACCTCAAGTCGAGACTCGAGCTCACTGGGCCGTTCTTCTGTGAACGGTGGTGGTTGGTATGAGTTGCGGACAGATGAAGATCGCCAGGCTCGAGTGGAAAACGGTTGTGACTGACGTTCAGGCCAGTATCGATACACTCCCGGCACATTCACAGATGAAGCTGAGGAGAAAAAAAAGACGTTTTTAGTGTGATGTCCAAATTTTTTACTATGCACCATCAACAGCTGTATAGCATGTTTAAAACTTCAACAAACACTCCTTATGTATTGTCCAGGACAGACTTCAATTAACATCCATCTACCTTCGTCCAACACGGCTTCCCTCCCTACCGAGGTGCCACTTTGGGGGAGCAGCTGCACTACAGAGGGGGAATAGTCCCGTCTGGGATCTTCTGGGGGGTAAAGCTCCTCTTTGGCACTGTGGTCAAGAGGTTTAGCCAGGTCTTCACTGGACTGGGAGCACGGGGATCCACAGCTACAGCGGTCGTCCCACTGGGTCTGAGGAGGTGAGTGACGATGACGAAGAGGGTACGAGTCTTCATGATCGATTCCATCTGTTCACATGAAAGCAATCAATTACTCTTTTATACCTTCTGCAATATTACCACATTAGTCCAGTTTAGGTTAACCAATCAAATCAATACCTATACATTTTAAAATTCTTTTGTTAGGTTAGACAGGGAGTCTGATGATTCACACTATCACACTGATTACCGACCAGAGCCCTGTAACAAATCCTACCTGGCCTGATTCGGCAGTCCAGGGAGTGGATTTTGTGTCTTGGCTTCTGGCGATACCCACAGTCGTCACCGGAGTCATCAGTTGTTATTATTGGTGGTACTTGATCAGCCTGAAGAACACATAAGTAAAACGGTATACAATTTGGCTTTACAGGCTTCAACAGCAATCAAAATGCAACTAGCAGAGAAGTAGTCCAACTATCTGTTTTCTGGGGGGGGGGGAAGTACTAATGCTAAAGAGAAAGGGTCAAATATTTTGTGTCTCATGAGAAAAAAAAACATCTCAATCGACCGCCAACATACATCTCTCAGGTCAAAAGTTATCTCCAGGTTCCTCCAGAATCTGTCTGCGAAGCCGGGGTAGATATCAAGGACCTCCAGCAGGTCGTCCCTCTGGACGCGGTGCAGGTCGCAGTAGGTGATGGTGTACACGTCTGAATTGGACTTCCCCGGCTCATCGTACAGGTGGATCGGCTCTCCAAAGATGTCATTCTTTTCTGCAAGAGCATGAATATTATTAATAATATTAGTATTAGCAGATGAGGTTTTTGGAGCATTCTTGAGACACCGAGGTCAAATCGTCTATGGTTAGATACCTAATATGGCGACCACCACATCGTCCCTGATGACCTGGATGGAACCACGTGAGATGAAGAAGAGAGAGTCCAGCATGTCTCCGTAGTGGATCAGAGTATCTCCCGGAGGAGCGTGGACTGTCTTGAACCTCATACCCAAAGCTCGCAGACAGGCTTGACTGCCTCCCTGGAAAGCCTTAAAGTTCAGCAGCAGAGTTCTGTTCAAGTGCAAACAGATGTCTGCCTGCAAAGACTCTGGAAATCCCTTCAACACCTGAATAAGACCATCAACATATCAGCGATTAGATGCCAAACAGGGATACTGAACAACCTTTACAGCAGTTAAAGGATAAAGTGGGACTCACTCACTCCTGTCACTTTTTACTTACAGCATTCATGTCAATGCCATTTGTGTAGGACCAGGCATGCTGGAAATACTCCTCCAGCCTTTGGCGAAGGCAACCGGGGATTTGGTGGAATCGGATGAACTCTTT
This sequence comes from Leptoclinus maculatus, assembly GCA_032191485.1. Taxonomy (NCBI): domain Eukaryota; kingdom Metazoa; phylum Chordata; class Actinopteri; order Perciformes; family Stichaeidae; genus Leptoclinus; species Leptoclinus maculatus. The sequence goes on along the minus strand of JAVDOI010000015.1, from coordinate 7,889,659 downwards.
CACTCGCAGCATCTGGGTGTGGTAGCGGGTTGTACCGGAGTACAGCCGCTGGATGATGGCGGACACGTTCCCAAATATGCTGGCATACATGAGAGCTGAGACAGAAGAAGCAATGAGGACACAGAGGGACAAATGCTAAAAAAGGGGGTTATACAAATAGTTTCTGTAGAATAAGGAACTGCACAAACATTAGGGAGGGAGGGTCATAAAACAGGGAAGAGTTTGTTTTGTGTCTTTGCTTAAGGGGAGGCACTCTCAGCGTTATTCAACTCACAGCCAATGACCATGACGCAGATGGAGAAGATCTTCTCTGAGTTGGTGTTTGGAGAGACGTTACCAAACCCCACGCTCGTCAAACTGCTCAAGGTGAAGTAAAGAGCAGTGACGTACTTGTCTTTGACCGATGGCCCGGAGGTGGAGTCACTGTCGTTGTATGACTTGCCCAGTTGTTCAGCCAGGTTGTCCAGCCAGCCGGTCTCCGTGTACGGCCTCTCCACAAAGCCAATAGCGTACCAAATGCAGGCGAGCCAGTGGGCGATGAGCACAAAGGTGCACATGAGCAAGAACAGGACAGCAGCCCCATATTCAGAATACCGGTCCAGCTTTCTTGCCACGCGGACCAATCGCAGCAGCCGAGCTGTTTTCAGCAGACTTGTTAAAGTTGCCATCTTTGGTGTCCATTAACAACAGAGAGGAGAGGATGTTAAGGCAGGGAAAATAGCCATTCAATTTACAGTAGCTTCAGAGAACTCAAAGAAGTTTAGACACTTTAGGCAGAGTTCTTACCTCGTCAGAGCCAGATCTGAAAATGAGAAGATCAAAGGGGATCGCTGCGAACAGATCAATAGAGAACCAGCCTTTGATATAGTGCTTGGCTATCCGGCTCGGCTGTGTGACCACCTCGTCGTTTTGGTCCACGTACGTTGTGCGAAGGTTGATGACTATATCCACAATAAACAGCACGTCCACCAAGAGGTCCGCCACATTCAGAGGGTGGCATGTGTAGCCACAGCCCTTTTGACGTAATTCCCCGTGTTCATCCAGGAGGAAGGTAGCTGAGTAAGGAGTAAAAACAGCTGTGTAGAGGACCAGAATGAGAATAATCCAGTCCCAAAATGCCTTGAAGGGGCTGTAATGAAGCAAGATGCACCATGTTGTCTCTGGCACCTGCAGTTTGTGTTCAGGCAGTACATCAGACTCCAAAGAAAGTACCTAAACAAAAAGAATACATCAGTATGCAATGATTCTCATATATGAACGTTGACTTTTAATGTTCCCTTAATTATGTATCTTCTATAGTGAAATCTGTGCACTGTCATTTTATTGCATTTTGGCAAATTAATACTATTACATTAACTAATCATAAAACAGCATTCTTCTCAATTTTTGATTTAAAGGAAAAACAAGTACATTCTCTGAACTAATACTAACACACAGACCTTTTTAGAAGACGTAATATTTTGACCAAATTCTCGGTGGAGGCTGCTTGCCCTGTTCTTGCGACCTTGTAGGTCCAACAACTCCTTGACCATCCTGTCATTGGTGACTCTCAACAGTGGCTGAGACTTGAGTAAAGATTACATCCAGATCCAGTGCAATTATTTTCAGATAGTTAAGAGAGCGAAAAACAATAGTGTGCTGTAATCAGCCGCGCAAGAGCTAACTGAGCGCCGTGTGCTGGAGGGCTGTAATGATGAGCTGGGCGTCACAATCACACAACTGAGTTCATGTGTTTCCACAGCCCCTCGTGTACTCTTTAACCCAATTTCAAATTAACACTCGCAGCCCTGACGAATGTCGCTGACCTTGCAGACAGACAGATCTATCTACCAGGTATATACTGTAGATAAATAGCAAGATGTATACTGTATATAGATGAACCCATAAACTAAACAGGAATCCACAAGTGACCCTGAGCAGCAAGGTCAGCGGTTGTTTCATATCCATCACATCCCACAGAAGCAGTGATGCAGAAGGCTGAGCCCCAGGGCTCCAGCGGGTCACTACTGTAGGTCTGAATTGAACTGCGGCTCAATGTAACTTTGCTTTTCACTCCCAGAAGAAAAAACACCCAGCGACCTAACATCTACTGATTTTTCCACTCGTTGGTTTTGAAACGTCAGTCTTCCGTCATTGGCAACGTCCTGGGAGCCTCAAAACGTGATTAATGTGAAGCTCTTTAATGACGGACAGAAGCGGGCAAGCAGTGAATGCATCGTGGGGCGTTTTGAAATTCGGTGGTTCTCTTAAATAGGACCTCCTGGCTGTCAGCCCATGTGAGGTTCTCGGGCCCCCGTACCTGTGTGACCTTCTCTGTGACGTTCTGAGAGCGGTCCTTCACCTTGGAGGGGCTGAGCAGCTCCATCCTGGGAGCTGGAGGTGAGCAGCATTCGGGGCCCTTGCTGGCTGGTCCCCCACTCTTCATAAGGTCTGAGTCAGACATGGAGCTCTGCTGGCCTACAGGTGATCAGAAAACACATTTTAAGAAGATGTTCACTCCAAAGAGATCTTTATTTCTCTTATTTTGTGCTTTTTCATCTCATTATTCTTGAAAGACATTGACCTACTAATACTATAACTACAATTGTAGTATTCAAAACCACGATTAACTACAATCATTTTCTCAGGATGTAGTTTTCTTGCTGTACTGGACTTTATTGATATAAGATTTGCCTCTGTGTTTTCTCTTCTAAATTTGCCTTGGAACATCTCAAAACGAATACAAAAAAAGAAACAACTCAGTGACGTTTGATATTCTGTACCCCCCTTAACAAATTCCTCTCTGCTCTGATTTCCCAGAATGCCCATGTCGCTGCGCCCCTCCCAAAAATACTCTGCCCTCAAATAGTGGATCGTCACAATCCTAGACTCACTCGGTGTTACTGCAGAGGGAAGTTAGCAGTTACGTTGTAGAAAAATCTCTCAGCTCTCGACTAGTTTGTCAAATTAAGTTTCTTTGAAAGTAAATAAACACGACCTACCTTGAAACCAGAACGTCAGATCCTTCTTGCTTTGACCACTAGACAGCCATGACTCAAATATCCATCCTCAAAGACACTTTTTGGACAAGTGTTTTCAAAAAGCTACTCTTCTCTTTTCATGGTTCATATTTAGGCGGAACAAATGTACTTCATTCATTCAGACTTCGATGTTGAACCCTCCACTGAGGCACAGGGTGGAGGACTGGCCTGCAGCTCGCATGATGCCACGCAACATTTGCCAACACAGGAAACCGATCAATGGCATTCTATAGCTGAGCGGAACTGGCAGGAAAATCTATGCCGAGTATTGATAGACAGAGGAAATGGGCTCAGAACCTTGACACTGGATAGTTCAGTTTGGTGGTCTAACATACAGCTCAGCCTGTGACATGACGCTAGTTGAAAGGAACAAACCCAGCTGGCTAACGTTATAGTGCCCGCTCTATATGTTGTGTGCAAACTGTTAATGTGGGAGCTTATTGACTGCAATGGTGTTGACACTACAGTGATATGAGAGGCGAGGGGGTAATGACCTGTGATCAAATGTCCTTCAGCTGTAACCTTCAGTATATATATATATATATATATATATATATATATATATTATATAGCTTTTAAATGTGCTTGTGTTACTTCCCTTGGATATTTGCGCTAAATACGGTCCAATATTAACTTAGACGTGTGATGTGATAACATGAGAATGGACTTTTCAGTAAAGTAGGAGAAACCTTCTTCAGTAGTTATATAATAACAAAATAAATGATCATATTCATAGATTTTGGTTTGTGACGGAGGAGTAGAAGATGTAATTTAATACTTTTTTTAAAGAGATAATTGAATAAATTATTATTCAGGTTTTTTATACGTCTAGAGAGGATCTTTAAATGAGTGTTTTTTTTAATTGATCCTTGTTAATATATAAATATTGCTTCCTTCCTCAAATAATAAAAGTGAAATTACACTTTGATAATACATTTTCATTTTTCTAGGACCCGATGAATGACAATAAAAAGGGACGTCTTATTAGTCATTTTTAACCAATTTTTAAAGACGTGCTTGGCATCCACGAAAAAGAAGAGATAAGAGATGCTAATGTGGACGTTATTTCATTCTGAAGAAGCAATCTTGTAAACTTGAAATGAAAGTCCTGTCCAGTGGTGGGAGTGTATCTTCTGTTTGCTCGAGGCCTGCTGTTGATGAACTTCTTTAAGTACACGCTGACGAGAGAAAATATTCAAGAAACATCACTTTAGATTTTAACAAAGACCACAATTACATTTCACTTCCAAGTCCCGAAAAGAAAGCATTGAAATGACCAATACACTCGTATTTTCATCCTGATAATGAAACGCAGTATGATGTGTTGACAAGTAGCACATGTATCCTTTCTCTGTGACATCAACTATCACACATGTGAGCTATTCAGTGTCCACCAAGTGTCCAGTGTCCGTGCTCAGCTGTCCGCCTGGATGTTGTCCCAGACTCGAACTACGTCTGGACAGTCATTGAGTGCTTCTATTAGCGTTGATGCAGCATCCAGCTGGTCCTGGTCCAGAGACGAGAGGGCGCGGGGAACAAACTCCAACCCGGCAGACGTAATCTGCATTCCCAGCTCTTCCAGCGAGGCCCGCACCTTCCTCACATCCGCCATGTCACAAATAAACTGAGGAGAGAGAAACAGAGCACACTATTAAACAGTGGTATGGCTGCATCTCATTATTTTCATTCTCATTAAAGCGGTTGTTCATTAACCGCTTAGTCTATAATGTGTGAGGAGATAGTGACAAATGTCTGTAATAATTCCAAAATCCAAGGTTATGACTACATGGCTGTTTTGTCCAACGGGCAGTCCAAAACAAAAGATAGATATGCAATTTAAAATGATGTAAAACAGAGAAAATAAATTATGTTTGGCATACAATACACATTCCCTCATAGGTTTGTACTTATGTCTCTTCATGTCTGACCTGCAGGAGGGGCTGCTCCTCCTCATCCTCGGTCTCTTGGACATCTTCAGCTTCCGCCTCGATGGCCAGCTCCAGAGCTCTCTCTGTCGAGACGTTCTGGCCTGGCACCAAAACCACCCCCCTCCTGTTGAAGTTGTGGCGCGCTCCGTCTGACAGCATCGCTCTGTGGGCGAGTAGTGTGAGACAACAGAATTGTACTTTAAAAACTATATCATGTGATCATTTCTAAACCAAATACAGGATTTTATTTGTATTAGCTTTTTTCTTTTTTTTAAATGTGTGCTGTATTTTACCTGTCCTTTCTGCTGATTTCCATAAATTGTTTGCATCTGTGCCACCAGCTTGTTAGCCAAGACAAATATGGTTGTACAGGGACATCTAGTGGACAGTGCCATTAGCACACCAGCCTCCATTATCATTGCACCATGATTATGATCATTGGGTGTCATTACTGCATTCTTCCCCCTGTATTGTCCTATATAGCTGATCTGTGTATTGGCCTGTTGATCTTCAATGTCCAGCAGATCAAGTTAACGCTGTAGATTAACCATCAGCGGTGTGGTGAGAGTGCGTTTCAGCTTTAGAGTCACAGCAGAGCGAGATCACGGAAAGCCAATCCTGACCTGTTCTTGTTAAGCAGGCGTTTGATTTCCTGGTGGGTACGCGTGTTGTTGTCAGTCAGGACCTCGATGAGCAGCAGACACCCACCGGGCCCCCGGGCTTCAAACATATGCTGAGACGCTGGTTTAGCTTTTTCCTGTAGAGCCAAGAGAAAAGACATGAATGTGGTGTGTTATACCAGCACTATACAATTCTTATTATATGCAATACTGGTAAAGGCATATGGTGATCTATGGACCTGCTCCATGTTTAGACAGGTGACAAATGAGGGTCTTCATCCCTCCAGTAGATTTTCAGAGACTTGGAGAATCTATGCCAAGGAGCATTTAAGCTTCTCAGATGTCTTGTAGTGGCCCAACACCTCACTCTGACTTCTGTTGATATACGTTGTTTATTCATTCATTTCTCACCCATTTGTATTGTGTCAGTGTGTTGTCAACCTACCGCACTCTTGATTGCAGCCTCTACGGCTACTTTAGGCATGTTCTTGCTTCTGCACTGCTCCAGTATGTGGGCTAAGTTTACATTCCTGTCTGGGTTGGAGCCCCCTTCTGCAGATGGAACCAACATTGAAATCAGCTTCAGTTGACAAGAAAACACTCCAGCTGTTAGTGAAATGGTTTTTAATGTTTAATCTCACCTTTCACTGCTATCTTTATCATCATACCAAACTTCATGAACATCCTGCCCCTCGCTTCATCTTTAGGTCCCTTAATGTGTTTCACCTTTGACCACTTGTTGTGTCCGGCACATAAGGCTGAGCACAGCTGCAGCGTCCTGACAGTGGAGGTCCTCCACGGCGGGTACAACACGCGTGATGCCGGCGTTAGGACGCACTCCACCGGGCCCGGTAACCTGCCCAGGATCGCGTCCGGTGTCCCGGGGCGCAGGGTCCGGAGAGCCCTCAGCACCGCCGCCCCCGCCATGCCCTTCACACACACACAACCAGAGTGTCAACCAACACAATGTTAGGGTAACCTGCTGTACATGTGGCGCAAAGACTATTTTAAACTGTGAGCTTCCGTCTGCAGTTGAGGCCTTTAACTTTAGCAACCAGTCATTTTCATATCAATAAAGAGATGAGACAGCCGGAGGTTCTCAAACGTACAGTTTTGACAAGTCAGGAGAACACGGAGCTGCTGCTGTCCTTGTTGTGAAACCGGTACTTCCTGGTTGCGACGTCAGAAAAGGGCCCTTCAAAATAAAAGTCATATAAAGCAACACGCTTCAGTTTTGTACAAGGTAATGAAAACGTAATAGAATATAATCTTTACTGTCGTATTGATTTTAACCTGTGCAAACGAATACATCTTAAAAAAAGTTTATTGTTATAATGACAACAGCAATGTTATTTTTGCTATTATTACTATTATAATATTATTTTTTATTTTAAAATATCCTATATCAATACATGTTAATATAAAATAATATATACTATTATAGTATTCTGCTGGTGTTTGTCTTGTCTTTGTAATCTTATTTTAAATGATTTGAACCTATCATCCTGTGTCTCCATAGTAATATAGTGCTATGTTGTGTTTAGTATGTGCTGCAAATGATAAAAAAAATTCAAATATTAATATTTAAATGATATTCAAGTAAAAAATATTGTATTAGTTTTAAAATGTTAATTTAAAAAAATCGGTTGATTGAAGCATTAGTTTTATTGTTAGTCACAGGTAACAATAATTCCAAGTCAAATATACACAAACTGCTAGCTTTTAATCTAATACATGTTTTATCCCATGCAGGTTTTCTGTTTATAAACTAGTTATTTTTTAACAATTTATTGGACTGAATGAGGAAAATCTATAATGTATCCTGAACCATAACCATAAATCTCTTGGAGGACTCCTGGGTGTTTCTGGTTGAGATTGGGAACCACAACAGATTATCAACTCACATGTTCAACAACTGATCCCAAAAATAACAGCAACACAAGCCAAAACATTATTAATCTTTCCCATACGATGTATATTCATTATATCTTCTAGTGTCAGGGAGGTCAGCACTAGAGATTATAGGTTGCATCTAATTGGCCCAAAAAGCAGGCAGTGTGAATCTGGTCTTTCCCAGTGTCTTCTAAAATGTCCCAGCGTGGGAACGGGAGAAGAAATGTTGGTCTCTTGCCATGGGAACGAAGTTCATTAAATCACACTGCATCTATTTATAATGATGGAACATAATAATAATAGTCCTATGATCCAGCCTCTTGTCCAGGATTCAAAAAACAGGCACATACTGTTTGCGCTGAATTTCTGAAGAATATGTGTGACCATCGCATGGTAACTGGATGGTAAAAGCTTAGACTACTCTGTCTGGAAGGAGATAAGAGCAAAAAGACAGCAACAGACAGGACGAACAGATACACAGACGGATGACCGCAGCAGAGGAGCACAAAGAGTTAAGTGAGATGAAGCCACAGCCAATCAAGGCCAACAGTCTCTGATAGACGACAGTCCAAAGAACTGTAAAAGGAGGAGATTTCATCCACAGTGCTCCCTCCTCCCTCCTCACAATACAGACTGACTTCTATGGTCCGTCTCAAACCTGATTAGTGATGTCCACTGGAGAGAGGAGACCTTTTTAAAAGATCATTTCTGGATGTCAAAAGACCCCAAAGCTCCAGAAGATCCTAAAATGGACAGATGAAACAAAAATAACTACAATCTGCAGGTACAAAACAGCCCTTAACTTTGGGATACGAGTTCCTTCGATTCAACCCTGAGGAGGATAAGATGATCTGATGGTGATTAAACGTCCTGTTTGAGTCGACAGTTATAAAGACGTGATGTTGTCTGCACAGGGAACCGGTGCATTGGCTCTATTCCACAGTGTCATACTAGTGACTGCACTGGTAAGTGTACTGTCTTTATCCTGTGTGTTTGGGTGATTGAGTTATTGATTACTTCTTTGATTAGATTGTCTACGAGAGTTTGCCACGCTCTAAAGGCAAACAAGTTTTCTTTTTTAGTTTCTCAAATTCATTTTTTTTACGGTTTGTAATTTGTGCAAACATGTTCTCGTGGATCTTATTTGATTGGAATGATGATAGAAAGATGAATCTTCTTATAATCATGGGAAAATCACCAGCTTAAACAATATGAACACAGCAGTAAGTCAATTCTCAGTCTCGTAGTCCGGCGTAAACTTCTGAAGGGATGGTTTTTATGTTCTAAATTTAAACTTTTCACACAGTAGCATCATATCTTACACTATGATATTACACCGAGTCAGAGATAATGCTCCCATACTGCTGCACTTTGAGCCCAAATGTAGAAAAATGTCATGTATCTGTGACTTTCTTTGATCGTTTGAAGTTTGGACATAGATTAATCGTGTGCTTCGGGGGAAATGTGCCAACCATTGACCAACAAGACTGACCAGAGATAGATGAGTGGTTCTTTATTTTTAACAAATAAGGTGATATGGAATAACTTAGATTGTGTTCTTTGCAGCACAAACCCTTATTTAAAAGAACAGCAACGACGTAATCACAACATAACAGCTGATAGGATATTTTGCAAATTTGCCTACAAAATCTCATGTCCAAATAGAAAAATTACTTTGAAAAAAATTAGGGGATTGCAATGGTTAAACACACACACACACACACACATAAGGGAGCCCTCAATCTCCACCATCACAAATCACATGTGGTCTGCTTTCTTTCTTTACCTCACAAACCACCATCAGCTCTGACCCCTTTGAGCTTTCACCCACTGAAGCATGACCCTCCTGCAGCTCACACTGACCACCGTCGCTTCTGAGCTCCGATCTCTTCGTCTTCCTCGGGTCGATCCTGAGTGCCGACCTCAGGCAGACATACAACCTCCTGCTCAGTCATCCCGAAAATCACTTTACACAAAACAAAGGACTGAGAGAGCAAATTCAATTATGACACAAAGGCGAGGAGATGCCTAAGCCTGATTGTTTTGTTAAGCACTCCCTGTCCGTCAGCAGAAAACCCTCCTGTGCAAAGAAAAGTCAACGCCTTCTCCGTATTGACTTGCATTTATTGAATTATGAGGATGTTTTGTTGAGGCAGAGACTTTGTTTGACATAAAACTTGAACGGCTAATTGTGGTCATGAATAATCGGCATGTTTAAAATGGGATTGCCAACACAGCATTTCCACAGTCCATTATACAACAACAAGTGGTTTGAGCGGCTCAATATGTCTGTATTTCCCTCCAAAAACAAATCACTGTTGGGAATGATGACTCTTCAGCATTCTGAGTGCTACAATACTGGAAACGCTATTTATTTTAATGGCTTATGCCAAGAATGTTAGTTATCACATATCCATCGACATAAACGGTTCCAGTTGGACTTTAGTCTGTTTAACAAGAGTGAGAAGTTTTCTTTATCTTGCCATGATGGCTGAGAGAAGCAGTGGTGGAAAGGGTACTCAGATATTCAAGTTATAGTACCAATACATAGGCTACAGCAATGTAATAATGCAACTAAAACTCCCATATTTCGTCAGTACAGACGTGTTAGTGCTTAAAGTATCAAGGGTAAAAGTTCTCACGGATATATTATCATATATTATGAGATTGTTTATACCAACGGAACTTTTTTTTTACTACCTCTTCACCAACTTTTGCTCAGTTGTTTGTTTCTCTCTCTTTGTATCTTTCTGCCTAATCGTCTCTCTCGCTGTCCTCTTCCGCCGGTCAAACACTTCTCGTGTGAGTTGTCTAGTAGCTAGTTTTGCTGCTCTGTTGTGAAAGGTACCCGGGAACACAAAGCTGCCTGTGTAGACCAGCTCTCACCAGCATGGCGTGCTGAGGACAAAGCCCCCCATGTGGCCAGCGGCAGCCCCGCCGCTGGGAAAAAAAAAAGAAAAGAGGGTTGGCGAGGGATCATGACATACCGCACCCTCACACAAATATGTCATAACACCTGGAGTTAGCACATCAGATCCTTGGGAGGGTGGAAAGAGTCTTCAGAGAGACTTTTAAAAGGGAAACTTTGAATGTCTTTAAATAAACGGTGTAGCTGCTCAGATGAGCTTAAGTTGCACTTTAGTCTTGTACAAATACTGAACAACCCAATCAAAGCATGGATACCTTTACATTCGTCCCAGGCTAGGTGTTTTAGATGTATTACAAGGAGCAGTTTTGTAAATGAACTGTGTATTTCAATCCATATGCAACTACGAGAACACTATACTGCATGTCTCACATTCTTGTCTTAACAATTTGTCATCTCTCTCTTATCCGCCCTCTACAGATAGACTCCGATGATGTCATCACACGAGATGAGCAGATCTACGTCCTGATTGGTGCTCACGCCAAGTGTGAGAGGAGCATCCAGGCACATATGTCCCTGGTTAAAGGTTCGTGTGCAGCTCTTGATCAGGTTATTCATTAAAAGTAGGGACGGGACAGTGCTCAGTTTTGCTTAGTTATCCTGTCGTCAAAAGGTCACAGCGTGTGGAAGTCGACAGCTCTGTGTCCTGATCATGTTTTAAATAATTGTCTCTGCAAGGAAAATGTTAGCTAACTCCTAAAACTGTACAATAAACTGTATAAAATTGATATTTGTAAAATCTCTAGCACTGACTTGGTTCCATTGTGTCAATGTCTTTTAGTCACATTTTATACATGATCCATCCATCAAATGTATTATTATCTATGAAATCACATTTAAACCTTCACTTCAGGTAAAAAGTCAACATTGGGAATATGTTGATTTTGCCACCTGGGTAAAAGAGTTGTTTTTCCCCTTTTTCAAAATCTCCCCCTATTATGGGAGTATACGGTCCTTTAGCGAGCAGATCCACTGTTAGTATTAAAAAAAACACGAGGTCAGGGAGTGCATGTCCAAATACATAATCAGAAACCGTATTTATTACATCAATTATTTTTTTTACGATCAGATATAACACCCATCCAATATCCTGCTGAGCAGTATCTCTGCGATTACAGAGTTGAATTTAGGTGCAGACAATAGCGGGGGCATTTTTCATTCACATGATGACGTAGAAGCTGATGACAAATTGCTTCACTGATCTAATTGGAGGAGGAATTATGTAAGATGGAGCCTCAGTCTGAAGACTGGTGAGGTATAAGAGAGGCACAGTGAAATGCAGATCCACAATGACATCCCTGTCATACAAAATACTCCAATATAATAATGTATAAAAATACAAGGTTATCAATATTATAGGAAACCAATAAACCTGTGATACAGATTCTATTTTCTAAGCCAACAACTGGGCCTCTGCCATGCCTACATAGGGCACATAAGTCTGTAAGAAAGGTCAAACTATAGCTAACAGCTGTTTCCCATTATGTGTGAAGAAGGTGACTGCATCCCAGAGTGGGACGGGATCATCTGCTGGCCACGGAGCAGAGCGGGCCAGCTGGTGTCAGTGCTGTGTCCACAGTACATCTACGACTTCAATCACAGAGGTGGGAGAGCTCAAAAGGCACTGTGCGTGAATTTGAAATGACACAAATTGTATCACAGACTGTTGTGCTAATGTTGTGCACGTGTCCTGCACTAAGGGCAAGCCTACCGCCAGTGTGACGCGTCAGGGAGCTGGGAGCAGGTGCCCAGTATCAACCGCACCTGGGCTAACTACACTGAGTGCACCACATACTTGACCTTCAACCACAGGAGCCAAGAGGAGGTACGCACATGTGCGTTTGTCTTGATGCGAATATACACACAGATGTGTTGCAGAATAATGCTGTTTAGCCTCTGTGTTCTGTTTCACCACGCTGACCTGGTGTTTTCCTGGTGACCAAAGTCTCGTGCATCTGCACACTCTAAGTATGTTTTTGTTTTGCCTCAGAAGGTGTTTGAGAGACTCCACCTCATGTACACTGTCGGCTACTCCATTTCTCTAGCATCGCTTTTGGTGGCAGTCTCCATCCTCTGCTATTTCAAGTAAGAAACTAAAATGATACGAACCATAACTCCACCTCAAAAGCATCGGCGTTCATTCTCAGTTGTCTCCACCTCCAGTGATATGTAAACTGAAAGAATTTGTCCATAATCTTTCAGGCGTCTCCACTGCACACGTAATTACATCCACATTCACCTCTTCACCTCCTTCATATGTCGAGCAGTCAGCATTTTTGTGAAGGATGCTGTGCTCCACTCCGTATCTGAAGACAGAGAGGATGAGCCTGAGTTCATGGCACAGAAGTCCCATATGGTAAACATTATGGTTCTATATTCACTATCATGTATATTAGGCTTTATTTGAATTGTTTTCATAAACTTTTAACATCAAAACTGTATGTTGTTAGCACAGTAATGGTGGTCCACATTAGGGTGCAATACCAATGTTTTTGTACTTGAAATTACATTTAGTGTCTAATAAGATCTAGAGATGATACACTGTATGCTGAGGCTTCATATTGACATTGTCATCTTCTTTCTCATCTTACTCTTGGCAAGAAAGCAAAAGCTAAATGTCTGACTATTCCCATAAGAAATAAAACATGAGCTAGTACACGTTTCAGCAGTTTATGGCCTGAATGTTTCCTTTGTGTGCTGCTTTCTGTCCTCAGGCTGGCTGTAAAGTTGCTGTTACTCTCTTCCTTTATTTCCTGGCAACCAATCATTACTGGATCCTGGTGGAGGGGTTGTACCTACATAGCCTCATCTTCATGGCCTTCCTTTCTGACAAGAACTACCTATGGGCCCTCACCATCATCGGTTGGGGTAAGCTGTATTGGGCCAGATACGCTGTTGTCACATATAGAGCTAACAGTGAATTAAAAATATATATGTTTTTCTCTCCACTCATCTCAGGTGCTCCCTCTGTGTTTGTGTCTGTTTGGGTCAGTGCTCGAGCATCGCTGGCAGACACACAGTGAGTCATGTGACGCATTTATTTGTCTAATATCAACATGACACGTGTATCACAAATGTTCACTTTAACTCTTCTGTCTCCTCTTTCAGATGTTGGGACATCAGTGCAGGAAACCTAAAGTGGATCTATCAAGTTCCCATTCTGGCTGCCATTGTTGTAAGTAAAAAAATGTTACATGTTAATACTATGAAAGGACATTTGACACTTGGGTTGAATATAACCATGGTCTTACTTTACACCTCTGCCCCTGCAGGTGAATTTCCTCCTCTTCGTCAACATAATACGTGTACTGGCCTCTAAACTGTGGGAAACAAACACTGGTAAATTGGACCCTCGGAAGCAATATCGGTAATATTTATTTTCCCTGAGAATCTTTCAAATGATGCTACCATCCTTCGACAAGACAGTTTTACATGGATGTTTACGCCCTTAATCTGCAGGAAGCTGCTCAAGTCCACATTAGTCCTCATGCCCTTGTTTGGAGTTCACTACATGGTGTTCATGGCTCTTCCCTACACTGAGGTCACCGGGCTGCTGTGGCAGGTTCAAATGCATTATGAGATGTTCTTCAATTCATCCCAGGTCAGAAAACACATTTATAAACTCCGCAAGCAATAATGTGATGTAAGGGTTAACTTAAACTAGCATTACTAATTTTCATGATAAAAGTAATAGAGAAAAGTGCAAAATTCCAAAATGTTTTCTGAACACCAATTTTAATGGGTTTTCTCTTTGAGCTAAATTCCCAGAATGTATCATAACATATTTCAACAAATATGTGTAATCATAATCTTTTATACACTGAAAGCAATGGTTCAACATTTTGGGAAATACGCTTATTCGCTTTCTTGACACGAGTTAGATGAGAAGATTGATATGACTCTCATTTCCATGTTAAATATGAACAAAGGGTTTAACATTTTTCATTAACTTTTCAGTAGAGAGCCAGGCTATGCTAAGCTAAGCTAACTGTCTGCTGGCTGTAGCTTCATATTTAGTGTACAGACATGAGAGTGATGTGGATCTTCTCATCAAAATCTCGGCAAGAAAGCAAATAAGCGTATTGTGGCAAAAACAAAGAAGTCCAAGTAGATACTTTTTCAGTATCTAAATGCATTACAACATTTTGGTGAACTCATTTTTAACAAAGTCTCAATTTCATTTTTCCAGGGCTTTTTTGTGGCCTTTATCTACTGTTTCTGCAACGGAGAGGTAATGAAGCCATCACTTAGTTTTAAAGTGTGAACTCAAAACAAAAACAAAAAGACAAACATAACTTTCTGTTTGTCTCCCTCTTCTTGTTCTCAGGTGCAGGCAGAGGTAAAGAAGGCGTGGTTAAGACGCAGCATCGCGTTGGACATCAAACAGAAAGCCAGGATGACCAGCAGCGGAGGCAGCTGTTACTCCGGCGGCATGATGTCACACACCACTACCCACAGCGTCAGCTTGTCTGCTGCCAATCCCAGAGCTCTGTCCTTCACCGGAGCCGCCGTGGGCTCTGGTGGTGCTGCCGTCGGAGGGTCAGGGGTCAGGCCGCCACGTCACGGCTCTTTCCACCCGCAATTCAGCCTGCCTGGATACGTGCCCGCTGATACTGAGACCTCCGGCCCCAAGCAGGAGGAGCTGGGTGTGAGGAAACCAGGGATGACAGAGTCTGGAGTTTTTGCCAGGCATGCCAGAGCAAGCAAGGGAAATCATGATACCGAAAGTCATGGAGCGTCTCCAGCCCAAACCACTGAAGCAGAAGATCGAGACAGCTGCTTATCTCCGAAAGAGGTGGAGACCGTCTTGTGATTGTTTTGATAAATATAGACAGATGAGCATAAATGAGGTGCTGGACTCAAGGAAGATGATGAAAGGGATGAATTGTTCTGACTTCACCTGAGAGTGGTCGTCTTTACAAGCCTCTATTTTGATTTCAATCAGGAGAGACTTCATGTGCACAACCGGATGAGAACTGTGAATAGTGTTTAGAGATTAGACCCCATCGTAACTGTTCCACTTCTGTTTTTGCTAAACCTGGCCAGTGAATATGATTGAGGTGAATGGGGAAGTGAATGAATGACGCATAAAGTTAGTCTTCCTGACTGAACTTAAGCTGAGCTTCATCTACAAGACTGAGGAACTGCTAAACTAGACATTTCAAGTTACTTGTGTTGAGATTGTTTTGTCAACTTCTTTCAAGGTCAAGAAAGAACTTTCAGTCTTAACTGATGAATTTCTTGTGTATCTATTTAATTTATGTCAGTGTACATCATATGAACATAAATATTTATATGCTGTCAATTAATGTGTAAGTCTTGTGAACAGACAGACTGAAGATAATCTGTGACGATGTGATGCTGCAGAGAATTCAGAACAGTCAAAGGACAGACCTGGATGTTTAAACAGGGAGACTTTTCTGTGGTGTGTCTCTTTCGACACATCTTTCCTGTGTTGTATTTTTCAAGGCCAGACTGGCTGACCCCAGTTCAAACTGCACTTGTGTGTGTGTGTGTGTGTGTGTGTGTGTGTGTGTGTGTGTGTGTGTGTGTGTGTGTGTGTGTGTGTGTGTGTGTGTGTGTGTGTGTGTGTGTGTGTGTGTGTGTGTGTGTGTGTGTGTGAGAATGGCCACTGTCTATGAATCTGCTGTACCAACCCTCCATATCAGCCACACATTTATGGTGGAGTAAGCAGTAGTTAGTGGTTACTTTAGCGAGTTAACTGTCCAAATGAACAGTCATTCGTGTCCAGACAGCATGTCTAGACACGTACGGTCTTTCTGTACCTTTGTTGTCGTCCCTGTTGTCTGACAGGGCCCTGGAGGCTGATGCATACGCCTTTTGCACCTCGTGGGCCAAACACCAACCCTTTCCTCCGTGTAACCTCTGCCCCGAACACTTCACAACACCGTCCAGAATTTCACACTCTCCCCTCGAATCGGAGCAGGAGGCCACCTGAGCCGTTTGTAGACCTCGAGCATGAGCGACAAACCTGCAGCACAAGCCACCAGTATTCACAAAGTAAACCGGCCATGTAAATATTTCAGGACTGTTTAGGTGTCTGGAAATAGAGAGACGTGTACAGTGAAATAAAAATGTATAAATGTTTTGGGAGTAGGCCTTGAGAGTTATAATAAAGTGAATTAAATTAAACTGAACTAAATGGAATGGAGTTGATTTACTACTTCTTAATACACACTCAAAAAAGTGTGTATTTTCAGGGCACACTCACTATTCATTTAAAAAAAGTTTATTCGTGTGATGAAAACTGCTTCAACACAAAACTACACTCACCTTTCAAGTGGTTATCAAATACTTTTATATTACAGCAACAAAAATAACAACAGTGATGATAATAGAAGAAGGCTAAATTAAGAATGGAGTCATTCATCATAGAGTTAACAATGGTCTTGACACAGATATCAGATTCATCAATTTAATTTCCTTTTGCAGACTATCTCTATGAGTGGCTGGAGCAGAAAACACGAGGGCTTTCTTTCTCGTCTCTGTCCGCACAGTTTGAGACCGACACTCAGTACAACAGATTTGTCACCAATGTTACTGGAGGCCAACAACGAAGAGAATGAAGTTCAGTATGGTTCAATATGACAGTTACACTCGGAAGAAAAAGACTGTCATCAAAGTTCTGAAATACATGAGCTTAGAATGACGTGAGGTCAGCAGAAGAAAATGACTTCTAGCTGCTTATATCTAATGTATGTTAGCACTGGAAAACACAACATCAATATTTTTATTTCACAATCCAAGTGAAGTTTCAGAAAATATTAGGTCTTTGCCAATGCTGCTTTCAATTTTTTTTCTATCTCTTGTGAGCCCCCAGACATATGGAAGTGCAGTAGACTTCCCCTTTATGTTATGAGGGAAGATACTAGATAAAGCTCTGCCCCCTGTTGCAAAAATATAAGCATTGCAAGTTAAAATGTCCTCACTGGTTTTTGCCACAAAAAAAGTAAAATGAAATGGAACAAATGATCAAGCACTAGTTTCCGTGTCTGTGCATTGTTTTTGACATTCAGACAATGTAGATCCTTTAAACACGCAGGGAGAAGAGGGTGGAAAGAACACATGACCCTTTCAGACCCTTAACACATACAGTCAATGCAAGACATTAAAATAATGCACAAACATTTTAGAACAGAGTTTGACTTGCTTATCATTGCTTTTCAGGACATTTGAAGTACATACAGTGCATTATTGTGATACTGAAGGGAATGACATTAGTTAGTTTGTTATCATGAACATACTCCAAGCATGGACTTATAAGACACCGATCGTTGCAGGGGTGTCACATATGTCCGACAAGAACAGAACTTCCTTTATATAACAGTACATTGTGAACAAAGAACTTTGTCTCCAGTCCAAAGCTCGGAAAATAAAATCTGCCAAAAATCAGGTGCCTTTTTAATATTCACCTAACCAGAAAAAACTCATCAGAAATTATATTATTAAAAGCTTGAGCCCATAAATCATTATATATTGAGCAATAAAACCTTTATCACATTTTAAATCTGCGCAGGGAAACCACACCAAAATACCGTTGTCTCTGCATATTACATCCCTTTACTCCTAAATCTCATTTTAGATTACAGATTATAGTTGAACATTTCACAGCTCTGGTGTCAAAACACAATATGAAGCATTCAAACATACGGAGCACCAGACACAGATATGCATGAGTGATTGCTCCTGCACCGCAGGACAAAAAGCCCAACCCCCACCCAGCAACCAGCTGCCAGTTCATTAGAGAGGAGAGGTTGGGGACCAAAGGGTCACCATTTGATGCCACTTGAATCAGTTCAGTTGGCTCCAGATACACGGAATCCTCATCTGCAGGAGACACCGCAGTGAACTCAGCAGACACTCGGATCTCCGTGGTCAACTCGGCAGACACTTGAATTTTAGTGCACTTATATGCTGAAATCCACGGTAAACGCATTCAAACGGAACAGATCGGGAGCGAGCGAAGGACTTTGCAAAGTTAGCGGAGGGATTAAACATTTCAGAAATTAGCTATTTGAAGGTGCAATTTCAGTTCAGTTTGTACTTCATAAAATATCTTAATTGGTACAGTTGATTTTTGTTTGGATGTGTTCAGAAATGTCCTGAACACATACATGTGTAAGTCAGATATTATTAATTTCATTATCTTTCCAGCAACCCTCAAATCAAAGAATAAAGACACTTCATCCACAATTTAGTTGTATTTTCCCTTTAACTCACAAGATGCAGGTAACATGTTTTATAATTAATGTTAATATAATTAATTTAATCTTATTTCCACAAATGCAATTTGTATATACGCTTATTTGACATCTTATTTTGAAAACCGGATGTTGTCTCACGTTAATCTTTCCGTTAACTTTCCAAAGTCCTTCGCTCGCTCCCGATCTGTGCCGTTTGAATGCGTTTACCGTGAATTTCAGCATATAAGCGCACTAAAATGTAAGTGTCTGCTGGGTTGACCACGGAGATCCGAGTGTCTGCTAACCCTGACCGCAGTCAGGAGATGGCAAAAGAAGGGAGGGAGGAGAGTGAAGGGGAGCCTGAGCGGAAATTACAGGAGGAGGAAATGTGGTGGTGCTGCTGGAAGTGATGATATCACTGTCATTGTACTGTAAAGCCATTTACAGACTCTGTTGTTGAACAAGAAATGTAAATATTTAGCACTTGGTTATTAAACTAAATATCGGCCAGGTCAATGTATTTCAAATATATTTTATTTGCATAATATTGAAGTCCTACATGCTGAATAAAAATGTCAACGCTGTGTTTTAAAGCAGGAAACTATACCCTAAACATGTGGATGTGTCACTCAAAACACTGAGGTGATTCGTCATGTTCAGTCATGATGAGAGCTGACCCAGTGACGTCATGGTGAAATCAAAAAGTAGGCGGGGAGAGAGAGAGAGAGAGAAAGAGAGAGCGAGAGAGAGAGCGAGAGAGAGAGAGAGAGAGAGAGGGGAGATGTAATTCGGTCCTCTGTGTATAAGAGTAATAATAATAATGTATCTGATGTCCGAAGCTCTGTATCCTCCGCCGTAAGATAAAGTACCAGCGCCGGCTGTCAGCGGCTCTGTTGCGGCCCGGCAGCATCCTCTCTGGCGTCCGGGAGTGAATGAGGAGGGCCGGTGGCCGACAGGGAGCGGTCCTTTGAATTTCAGGGCTGCCTCCTCCTCCTGGATGGAGCCCGGCTGTGTGCAGGCAGCGATGGCCATGGGAGATGTGTCGAAAAAAGCGTCGGTTCGGAACGTGGCGGTGGAGCGAAAAAACCTCATCACCGTTTGCAGGTCAGTTTATTTTTATGGTTTAAGTGCATGTGCTCTGATATGAGTGGAGGATTGAATAGGTTAATGGTATTTATTATCTGTAGCAAGTGGGCATGTGTTATATGTTGTCTTTGGCTTTGGTGGTGTTTTTATTCTTACCATAGATAATAAAAGCACATAAGACATATACATATAGACATATTTTGACATGCACGCTACGTCATCCTCATAATAAGTCATTTTAATGAACTCTGTACCGACAGTGGGCCTGGACATGAAGCCTGTATGTGCATTCACGACCTTTCCTTACAAATTTTTTTTTTTTTTAAATATACATAATCAGACAATCCACAGACTGGGCTCTCTGTGTGAGTTTAGCAGTGTCATCTTTGTCAGTGCGGCTTATCCCCCCCCCCCCTGTGCTGATGGCGTGGATGCTATGACGACAACCTTCCTGGGGCAAGGACTTGCTGGCACCCAAGGGAGGCAGGGCGGGGAGACAGGGGGCTGTACATCAAGTCCTGATTGGACTTTGTGGGGTTTTTGAATGAGCGTTTGAACTAATATTGCCCTTTGACAAAGCTTGAACCCAAAGAGACATTAACATACTACATTCATGTTATATACCATAGTGTATGCAAAGACACAAACTATAACTATACTGTGTTTACATTCATTTATTCTCCAACTTACTGAGGAGACTTTGAGGAAAATAGAACTTCTGTCAGATCCAGAGATGCTGTAGTTGAGTGTTATTTAAAATGTAAACAGCCACAGTTAAAGTCACATTTAAAGCTGCTATAATTCATGTTTTTATAATAACAATGGATCAAATGATGCGTAATGTGAAGGGGGTCACTTGTAGTGATGAACCCACGGAGACTTTGCAGTTTCAGCTCATTGCTTTGATTTACTGGCCCTCAACTTTAGAATACTGTTTTGGTTCACTCTCACAATCGTGACTCATAGTGCCATATAGGTGCAGGCCGCTGTTTTCAGATAAATGGCTCTAAAACGGCTCAGCAAAAAATGACAGACACAGTTAGTTACTAGCTAGTGAATATAATGGAGCATTTAGCAGCCAAAGAGCCAGATATTTCCCTCAGGAGACTAAAATCAGAGCTAAAAGAGGAGCAAATAGAACTTCATTTATTGCAGGTTTAAATAAACATAAATCATGTCTCATACACTTTGTGGCAATCAGCCTACTTGCAGATTTATTAAATGGTAGTTCATGGTTATTTATGAAACAGATGTATAGCCTGCACTGTAGTGATAAATTAAATTAGATTTAGGCTTTTTCAAAACCAAGGTGCCGCTGAGCTTGGCAGTAAAATAAAAAGACAATACAAGCAGGATCTAATTCAGATTAAATAACCTCTTTTGATACAAAGATAATCAATGTTAGACACCTTAAAGAAATGTTGCTATAATGATATAGTCATTAATTAATTGTAAAAGCGCAGTTAATGACTAAACCCTGGCTTTAGGTTCATGCTCTGTCTCTAAATATGCTGCTTGTATCTTCCAAGATTCAAGTCATTGATGTTAACGTCAAAGTGAAGTTGGAAGTTCAGTCATCAAATAACTCATATCGGTTTCATGGGTCTATTTTAAGCCCAAGTCATGTGACTTCAGTCCACGGACTGGACATGTGGACTCTAGTGTCCAGTCGTACATTATGTTCTTGTATGTCAAACCACACACATTCACATACCTGGTGCAGGTGAACAAGACTGCACCTCCGCTGAGCCACTGACAAGCTTATCTGGGTCAAGTCACGTCCCTGCTGTCTGTAATACGGTGAAAACACAGGGGATTGTGCAGACAATTATTGTCCAGTATCTGGCCACAGTCAGAGCAGCTGAATGAGACATTGTTGCCTCTGGAACAATGGGGAGTGAAATCACTTGACTCAATGGCCTGTTTGCATTGTCTTACGGACACACGCGCAAAAACAAGCAAACTGACAGTGTGTGTGTGTGTGTACCGTAAAATGCGTTTTACTAAGAAGTCAGCCAAACATGAGCACTATCTATATCAGAAGTAGTATCTCGCCATCTACTGCAGAGGTCATGTCGACCAGGGCTGTGCTCCATATTGCCCCTGTCACCCCACAGCAGCGGTGTGGACTCAAGTCACATGACTTGAACTCAAGTGCACTGTACTTTAGACTTGACTTGACAAAATCAAAAAAATACTTGAAACTCAATTCGGACTTTAACACCAATGACTGCTGACTTGGACTTGAGCCTTTTGACTTAAAAATACTTGATACCTTCCCCAAAGCCTAAAGATGAAAAAGTATGTTGTTTAAAAAGTCAGACTTGGAATTTGACTCGGGACTTGACTTAGGACTTGAGTGCAAAGACTTGAGATTTACTTGTGACTTGCAAAACAATGGCTTGGGGCGACCTCTGCCCCACAGCATATCTCCTTGTCACTGGACAAATAGCATTTGGCAGGTGTTCTTCCAGCAAATGGACCTGCTGAATTATTTAGTCTCCTGGAAAATATTAAGTGGATTGGTCATTTCAGCAGAAGGATAATGTTGCTTAAATAAACAGAATGGGTGTTTATATGTAATGGCAGGAGGTCACCCCTTTAAATATGCAGGTACATTTTTACACTAAAATCCATTAGTTATTTATAATATCTAGCTGTGCTAGCCATCTATAAATGGCAATGTTGGTCACTCGGTCCACCACTTTGGTCCAGAATGAAATATTTCAACAGCTATGGATCACCATGAATTTGTTACAGACGTACATTTCAATTTATTTGTCCAGTTTGTGACCAAATACCTGTGAAATGAATTACATTCCCATCAGGCTCAGCTGTAATTTGTGTTTAGTGCTAACTGGCGAATGTTAGCCCACTAACACACTAAGCTAAGGTGGTGAACATGGTAAATATTATCCCACTGTGTCGTTCTCTGTGAAGTACAGCCTCTCAGAGCTGTTAGCTAGCTGCTTTGGAAAGGGAGGGGAGAGCTAGATGCCACTAAATCCTACACACTGGCCCTTTAAGAGTTTTGCGAGTTACTTTAAAGCCACTGAGGTCTTTCTTTTTACGGTGCTTTTGCCAGTTGTTATGCTTCAAACTGTTTGTCCTGGTATATTTGGCTGAATTTGTTTTCCCAAATTATTAATATACTCAAAGTGTAAACCACAGGCTACAGCGAAGTGCATCATAAGAGCTGTCATCTTTACACTTTGAAGGTATTACATCAGATTGGAGTCATAAGTTCAAACTCTCCAGTTACAAGTAAACTGAGTTGTTGGTTCTTCCTGAAAGCTTTTCATGAACGGCTTCCTTGCAGTAAATGGGTGAGTCAGCCGGATATGGATAATGCAGTGTGACTGTGGGCAGAAATCAATGTCGACAAGAAAATATATGGGATAAACACATAGTGTGTATTTAACGTAGGTTCTGATTTAGATGCTTTTGATGTTATTTCACTTTGTTTCACTGTTTTCATTATTCCTTACATTCTTTTTATCCAGTAGCGATTCCAAAAAGTTAAATGATAGTTTGATCTATGAGGTGTTCTTCCTACATTAAACAAAGAAATCAGTAACCCAATAATCTGTTCACTGACCCATGATGACCCAAACTCTTTGTTTAAAACTTCTCTTTCTCTAGGTTTTCGGTAAAGACGCTGTTAGAGAAATACACAGCCGAGCCAATAGATGATTCCTCTGAGGAGTTCATCAATTTCACAGCCATCCTTGAACGCATCCTCAGCCACCGTTTCAAAGGTAATGAGCCTACCGGGAATTTGTCTGGGATTGACTGCATGTTAAAGAAACTAAAAAAAAAACATACTCAAATGCTGTTATAGATAATGGATTTTTAGGAGACAATAAAGTATCCATACTAATAATTCCAAATTCCAAAAAAGGAAATGAAGAAGTGATTTGTCATTTAACATTAAGTAGATTTAATTATCTCTCTCTACATTCATATTTTCTCTTTGCTTTTAAACAAAAGATAGTGGCATTTAAAAGGCTAACATTGCTGTTCAAAATTCACACGCATAAAACAAACAATCTATTTTCAATGGTAACAAGGTTGTTTTGATCAAACACTGTGGGCTTCCTCTCATACTGTAGCTGCCCAAGACTCCACCCGCTGTCATCTGAAAGAAATACACGTTACATATGTCGACAGCTATAAGTTCAACATATCAATACAACATAATATAACAATTTTCATGTGTACACTGTCTTTTAGGCTCCGGCAGCTGGTTTGATGGTCAGAGGAGTTACTGGGACTACGTCCGTATGGCCTGCGCTAAAGTCTCCAACAGCTGCATCAGCAGCATTGAGAACATGGAGAACATCAGCACCTCACGAGCCAAGGCAAGTCGTATAAACACACACAGTAATAATCGTCATAGAAAACTGAGAGGACATGCACACCTATTTTAGTCATTGAGCGTATTCAGTCACTTTCTGTGTTATAGTGGAGGTAGTGAAGATTTAAAAAAAAATATATATATATAATGGTCAAAATGGGTGTGTGTTAATTTCTTAACACCTTTTGCGACTCCTTCAGGGGCGAGCCTGGATAAGAGTCGCCCTGATGGAGAAGAGGCTGTCTGAATACATCGCTACTGCTCTGAGGGACAGCAGAACGACCAGGTTGGAGGCCACACACACACACACACACCTAACTATACCCCATCCCTACTAGAACCATGTTCTCACCTGCTTGTATTTGTCTCTGTGCTTTAGGAGGTTCTATGCAGAGGGAGCCATCGTGTTAAGAGAAGAAGCCACTGTCCTAACAGGGATGCTCATAGGTCTCGGAGCCATAGACTTTAGGTGAGGGGACTTGACCTGTGTTCTAGGACATCTTATGCATCACACTGATTGTTTTAGACAGGTATGCATATTTTTTTGACTTATATCTGTGTGGTTTCACCTCCATAGTTTCTGTCTGAAAGGGGAGGCCTTGGATGGGAAATGTTCTGCAGTGATTGACTACACACCGTACTTGAAATTCACACAAAGGTATGTTCAATGACACTGCGAAGAAAAAGCTTTATCACAAGAGATTTATTCTCCTCGTACCTTAAATACTTGGAAACACAATACACTTTGATACGGAGGGCTTGAAAATAAATAATTTGACTGCGTCTGTTGTAGCTATGATTACCTGAGTGATGATGACGATCAGCAGAGTGTTGAAAGCAGCACAAGCGACGACAGCGCCCCCGAACACCCCTACATCCCCCTGGTCACAGACGAGGAGAGCTGGAGCACAAAGTGCCGCAAGATGGAGCAGAGGTTCAAGATTGTCAATGCTCAAAAGGTGTGCAGCCATATTTCTTTCTGTTTGAAAATACACAGGATTGTATTGCTTGAAGAAACTGTGTTAAAAAGGTGTTAGTTAGTGTTATATGGTAAACATGGCACGTAAACTTTGAGTGTTTTTTGTGTTTACTGCAGAGGGTTGAGGAAAAGTGGGCACGCCCCAAACTACGACATCACAAAATTATTTCTATAATACGCTGATCATCTCAGATGGACAATGTCTAATATGAGTGTCCAAGGGGTGGATATTTCCTTTCACTCAGTGTGGATGTGCCTTGTCAGGGTTACCTGGAGGAGCTCGTCCGCCTGCGTGAGTCCCAGCTGAAGAACACAGAAACAGAGAACAAGAAGCTAAAGGCCCGACTGGAGGAGCTACAGAGCCACAGCACGCAGGAGAAGAAGGAACTGGAGGCCATCGTCCTGGAGCTTCAGGAGCAGCTGTGAGTGATGTAGACAGAGGGTGGTGTGCCACGCTTAAAACCACTGAATATAATACGCATTTTCATTGGTTTAGTTGAAGGTTTTGACGTGTCTGTACAGGCCAGGATTTGATTGCTTCTTAGTAATATATTGTATCCTCGTGTTTGTCAGGACAAGCTTGATTCCCTGTGACTCCAACCACCTGGCCAAAAACCTTTCAATCCCTTTGGTCAACCAGTGGCCGGCGCTGCAGCCATACAACAGCCAAGACGACTTCAAGCTGTTCCGCAGGTTCGTGTAACAGAACATTACATCCTAACATTTGGGAAGCTGAAACCAACAAATGTTTGCCATTTTTGCTCGAAAACTGACAATCAAAACAGTTGCCCAGACATTTTGAGTTGAATGTCTATAATCTTTCCAATGACAACAGGGTCCATAACAACACACACCAACAGAAATATACTGTACATTTGCACACTTTTAATTTAACAATCAACACTGGAAATGTAATACATGCCAATACTTACCACAATCCCCCTCACACACACACACACACACACACACACACACACACACACACACACACACACACACACACACACACACACACACACACACACACACACACTTGTCATGGCTGCTCTCTGCTGTCTTGTTACCTCCTTAATTTGTCCTTCTGTTGATCTTTAGGAGGAGTTTCCCCAGCACAGAGCTGCTGTCAGTAGAAATCAGCCTGGATTCAGACTCCCAGAGGACTGAGGGGAGACAGAATGGAGGAGCCTGGTGCACAGGTGACATTTTGCACAATAGGTTCTTGTAAGATAATAAGTGAGTAAACATACACACACACACACTCACACACACTTGATTTGACCCACCTTTTGTATGACTGTCCCACCCCTTCAGAAAAGGACTACAATCCCTCCATGCTGGGCCTCTGTGGGTCCTTGGCCTCCCTCCCGAGCTGCAAGTCTCTGGCTAGCCTCAAGTCCAGCGAGTGCCTGGTGAACATCAGCACAGACACCAGTCCTGCCCTCTCTCCCAGCTAGGGGGCGCCAAAGACGCACTGCCAACAATTTAACTGACACTGAGACAATTCAACGTGAATACAAAAAGACTGCTTTTGGGAGGTGGACAAATGCTCTCTTATGTGGCCCTTATGTGAGTCCCTTTACCTTAACGCTCTGAGCCTGGCGCTGTCTTAACTTACACCTTTTAAGCATTTGTAAAAAAGAGTAGCTTCCCTGTCTGGGACTGTCCAACAAAGAAGCAGGAAGAGCTGCTTTACTGCCCGACGGCCTCCTGCAGTTTCACTGTCTCTAATTGTCTTGACATGATTAAGTCTCCTGGAATGCAAACAACCGGTTCAAGCTCGACCTCTCTTCCGTCATGAAGCTTGATTTTGTGCAATTACAGTCACATCTGTACTGGTCACATTGATACTCACTGTAGGGTTGTCCTGTATGTACTTGTCCATTTGTCTGTGTCTTATCAGTCTGTTCTTGTATCTTATTATGCCTCTTGCATAATGCTGGCAGCGCAGTGTGGATGAGCTGTTATAATCTTTTAGGGAACAGAAACAATGGTTTGCCATATTATATTACACTATTATGAGAGAGATACAAAAAAAGAGAGGCTTGTACTGTGCTGAGTTAAAGTGGCCGGAGGGATTTATGGTGAAGATTATTTGGAATTAACAGAAGAAGCTTTGTGATATTTGGATAAATGATAGGCCTTTTTCAATCATACAGTAGGTTAGACACAGATTTTAGGATGTGACACTAAAGACCCGTCAGGCTATAAGGTTTGCAGAGCCATTACAATGTGAACATTAAAAGCAGACTTAATATCTATTGCATACAAATGCAAAGTGCATTATGACTATGCAGAATGAGTGTTTTCATTGTCTTTTTCAACAAACCTGGCTTGATAGAGTAGTTTTAGCAGGAGAGAAATAGTGAATGTGCGACGTGTGACCGTTTGTCATTTTAATTAATTTCATGACATACTTGCTTGTATCATTTACCGTCATGTAAATTGCAATCTTATGAATTGCTGTTGAAAGTTGGGATATATTGTCTTATTTAAAAACTGCAATAAAACTGCCTTTTTTTGAAACATTAAATGTTGGTAAATGCAATGGATGTGCATGTTCGGGGGTTTTCGCTGTAGCGATGGTAATGTCAGCCGGTCGGTCCACCACTTTGGTCCAGAACATCTCAACAACTGTTGGGTGTGTTGCCATGAAATTTTACAGTCATTCATGTTCCCCACAAAATGTATTCTATTGACTTTTCCAATAGCGCTGTTGACACTGTCAATTTGTGCTTTCATTTAACCCTGTGTCCAAATACTTGTAAAACTAATGACGTCCATGGTCCCCAGAGGATGAATCCTAATGGCTTTCGTGATTCCCTGACTTTTCCACCGCAAGCAGGTCAAAGTTTTCACTTAACCAGTGAAATATCACATCTACAACTGACTATAATTTTCCCAGGTCTTTTTCCTATAGCACCGCCATGCGGTTGAATTTTGTCAAGTACTGTGGTTTATGCTACCAGCATAACTAATCACATTTCCATCAGCCTCAGCTGCACTCTGTGTTTAGTGTTAATTCATAAATGTTAGCATGCCAACACGCTAAACTAAGATGGAAAATACAGTGAAGTCTAAAGCTGCAAAACATCTCGATCTACATTAGCATTGTCGTTGTGAGCATGTTAGCATGATGAGGTTAGCATGTAACACATGGAGCTATAGACTCTTAGTCTTGTTCGTTCATGAATTGCCTCCACATTTACAGTCAACAGCTTCATTTTCTTGCAAGTCTTGACATTTGGCCGCTCAGAAACCGCAGTGTCAATTCATTACTAACCTGATCAGACACAAAAAAACGAATGTGAGGCTAAATAGAATTGGCTCTAAATGAATAGCTGACATCAAACAACTTACTGTATGTCCAAGAAACCGGACACACGCTCTCTCCCCCCTGTGCAGAGGTCACTTTTTGTTTTCATGCCCCCCTTTTAGCTTAACTTTGTGAAGCCGGACATTGTCTCTCCTCAAATGGGTCCGAAATATCTTATGTGAGGTCATAGGTTAGGATCATTCATTCATTAACACAGACAAATACACAGAGCTAAGCAAACAGCAGCTGAAGGTCCTTTGGTAAACGCTGGAAATGCATTATAGGAGATACATTCCTGATCGACATACTGTGCAATTAACTGCCTGGCTGTAAAATAAATGGATACTGGAGGGTGGGGGAAAGTTGGTTTTAGTTATCTGGCTTTGTCTTTGGCTGTTTTGTGAAAGTGACATCAATTGTTGGGTGCAGCTGCTCATCTTGCACTAGATAGATGAGCAGGCTGCTAGACACATGGTTCAGCACTTCACCCCTCTGTGATAAAGCAAATGGGAGCCTTAGCACTGGTCTAGGATGTGTCCCTAAAAGTTCATACCATGTTATCTCTACACCCTTCTCTTGTCCGACCATTGGCACTCCCTTTTACAAAGTGTCTGGACATTTATCTCCAAAAACGCAGACCCATGCACACGCACCACCCAAAAACCACTTCACAGTCCACCCAGATGGTGCACACACAAGGTGATGATAAAACCAAACCAGTTTTTAAAAATATATATATTATAGCCCATTTACTACAGATCAAATATACTTTATATATATACTATTTTATTTTTTAGAATATTGATCATATTTTCCTACTGAATTATATTTTGTGATATGAAAAATCTATTATTTAGCGAACCCCTACAATTTGCTTTGGTTGTGAAATACATTATACTTATAAGTCTGCATTCATTTTTGTCCAATCACATTATTGGTATGAGGTAATTCAGCGCAGACTCTTCAAATCAATCTTGTATATTGCATCACCATACAACGGTAGTGTAACACTATTACAAATGGATGTGGTCTTGATGCTCTCTGGGATGGAAATAACAGTGGTGAAAATAGTTACTTTAGTTAGTTTACTTAATTCAAGGTTGCAAAACCACAGTGTAAAAATACTCTGTTACATGTAACACCAAAATATACTTAAAGTACAAAAAGTAAAAGTACTCATTATTCAGAATTACCAATTTCAGAAAAATATAGTATGACTGTATTTTAATTAGTGATGCATTAATATTGCATTACTATTAGTATTACTAATGTTGCAGCTAGTAAAGGTGGAGCTAATTCCAAAAACTTTAAATACTTCCGGGTGGCTTAATCATTTGTATTTTGTATCAATAATCTGCAAAGTAACTTTAACAACAAATGTCAAATAAATGTAGTGGAGTAAAAAGTATATTATTGGCTTCCAAAATGTAGTGGAGTAGAAGTATTAAGTAGTGTAAAATGGATATACTCAAGTAGATTAAAATTCTATTGAAGTAAATTAAGTATTCCACCGCTGAAACAAAGTTTCACGAGTCTACAGTTGTTTTCATGCTGTAAAATGAATGTACACCAAGGTAGGAAAAACACATCAAACACAAAATCTAAAATTGTATAGCATGTATTTGAAAATAGTCAGAAAAATAAAAAGGCTTCATGATTTGTAGTTAAAAAACAAACAAAAAACTATTTAAATACATGGACCAAAATGTTAAACTCGTGACTTCAACCCTTAATTAAGTTTTTAAAAGTAATCCATGCAATTTCTGTGTCACATTCAACAGTTGTAACTGTCCATTTACAGACCTCAAACGCTTTTATGTATTATGACAAGTTTTACGGTGAAAATCTGTTAATATGAGATATGAATTGGGGGCGGTGACAGCAACTACATTGTGTGAAGATTGACGGATTGATGGCAAACTATCCAATAGGATTGAAGTCGGGGGCTCCATCAACCAATCAAAAGTGAGACGCCAAGTCTGACCCCGCCCTCCATATAATTAAATCCACTCCAGCGTGGTGGTGGAGGTGTTTGGAGTTAAGGCAAGAACGCGTAGTGGGGAAATACAAGTGTGGCCACCTCGCGACTTTCTGGGCCATTAAAAGTACTCTCCAGCCCGAAAACACTAAAATGAAGTACACGTCCGGGCTCTCTCAGAAGACGTAGGAGTTGACGTGAAAGTGACTTTTTTTGAAACTGGAGCTGCTTCCTCGTTCGACAACGGGGTGAAATATCTCAACATCCTCACAAAGAAACTTTGCTTGCTAGGCTGCTAACTCGCACACAAGCCAGAAAAAAAAAAAAAAAAAAAGTATGATCACCGCCGAAGACTTTGTCACGCGCTGTCTGTAACGTGTCGTCTGTCGAGCGAAGCGTTACTGGTGGTTGTATTTACACTGAAATGGTGTCTTTATTACTGAAGACTGACTTTTGTAACGGTTTTTAGTAGTCATCATCACCAGTGGAGGAAGGGTTGCAGCTGGTAGTTTAGCCACCACCACCAGGTCTCCACCAGGCTGCACATCCACCTTTTATCTTAGTTAGTTAGGAGCTAAGTAGTCCCGGATTCTGCTAAGATGTCTGGCCGAAATGGAGTCGGACAGATCCGGGGAGCTACTTTAGGTCCACAACCCCTAAAGGCGACTATTCCCTATCAGCTGACCAGCAAGTCTCGACCAAACTGGATAGATGGCAAGTCAGGTACGAGCTCAACACCTGTCACACTGTATGGATCACATAGTCCCTGGATGAATGTGTGTAGAATAAAATATGATGGCATGATGGGGGAAAAAAATGCAGATATGGCCTACTTAATGTGTGATTTCACCGCAGCTATACCACCGATAACTGGTTTCAAACTTGAGCTGTATGACCAAGCAAAGCCCCAGTGATTGGGAAACAAATGTAGCTGGACAGCATCCATAAAACAATCAGTAATGTCAACAAGGAAGGCACTGCAGCCTCTCTATCTGTAACATGACATGTGAGTTTATCTGTATGTCAAAGTGCTCTCCTATCATCAACTAAAATACACTTTATATAAGTATAACACGATTATATAGTAATACTGATGATTATTACCATATAGATGTGATTATAGCTGCCATTCATTATTATTATATTTGTTGTTGATTAATCAGGCAAATACCTTGTTGATGAATATATTTTATTAAAAATTCCCAAAGCAGGAAATGTAATATTTGAGAGGCTGAAACCTGAGAAGTTTCCTTAAAGAAATAACTTTGATTAATAACAGATTATCAAAATGGATGCCAGTGAACTCTGTCAACCTTCTAAGCAATTAATCAACTCATCGTTTCAGCTCTAGATGTTGTTAATGGTGACATAAAGTAGCTTAAAGCTTACATACTGTAACTAAATTAAACCTTTTTTTTAGACTAATTTAACATTTTGATATAGTTGTTTACTTGAGTTTGTTTAGAAGTGAAATAATTAGTTGTTTCTGGTATGTCGGTGCAATAATCATGATTTATTAAGTCCAACATTGGAGCATAAAGCTACAATTTACTTGCAAGCTTAAGACATAACAGGATAAGTTAATCTGTTGGTGCATGTTGAATAAAAAAAGGTGACTCCTTCTGACAGCTGGAAAGCCCAAACCGCAACAGCTGAGCTCTGGCATGAGGCGGACAATGTCTCTCGATGCCATCATCGGGCCGTACCTGCAGGGACACTGGCCCAAAGAACCAGAGGGCCAGAGCAGCAGCCTGTCCCGCAAGGACAAGTCTACCCAGGTCGGCTCCAGATGCAGAATATGTGATCGTAATGATGCTGAAATGAATGGAATGCATGATCTCACCACACATGTTTCCATATTTAGAGTTTTGTTTTCTAAGTCGTCAATGAGGGTCGAGTCATGTCAAAAGAATAGCGTTCAGTTTTAGATGAGAAGGAAGTTGCTGGGAGACGGACGGAGGGAGGGAGGGAGGGAGTGTCCGGTGCTTGCATAGCTGTTGCAGAGTGAGAACCACAGTCATGAGAACAGGCCCTGAAGTCAGCTAATGAGGCCGTTTTGGCTGCACCCATCCTCTCTGCTCTGTGTGCAGGCACTCGCCACTGCTCTTCGTTTGCCCACATCCTCCCCCCCCCCCCCCCTCTTTGTTTTTCAGTTTCTCCTACTCTATCGCTCGTCGACATGTGCAAAGAGAGAGTCTGTGGGTGTGAATGGTGTGATGTGGCTGCAAATCAGCCTTTTGAGCATGAAACGCTTTGCCAAGTGTGCAACTTTGGTCAAAGAGGGTGTGAAATTCTGATATGTTGTGTGACTTAAACGTAACAGTTACCAGGCTTTCATTAGATTTTGACATTATTACTAGGCAGCTTAAGGCTATGTAAGCATATATATATATATATATATATATATATATATGCTTATTTACTAGTCACATGGGAACTTATTTGAGAAGTGTAAGTTCTCATGGTCGCTTTCTTCCTCCCCAGACCCCAGACTCGTGGTCCGAGAAATCCCAGAGCCGGAGAGGCAGCAGCAGCCACAAACGCTCGGCATCATGGGGCAGCGCGGAGCATCTGCGAGAGGTGAATCTCTTAACATCCAGTTTAGCAAACACACATTGAGTAATACAGGCCAAGAGAGAGCAAGCTCTTGAAAAAGGCCTGACTCAATTACTTTGATGCGTTGGGCAACAGGAGACCAAATGATCTCATCTACAACGAAACTTCTCTTTTTTTCGACAAGCTTTCAGGAGCCTCATTCTTAAATGAAGTCTTTTTTAGCTGAACCACTACAGATTATCACTATTACAAAGCTAGCGTGCTTGAGACGAGACCCCTTGTGTGACATTTGCACCGTTTAAAGACTTCCCCTGCGTGTGTTTGTGTGTGCAAGCTGATTGACTGACAATAACCTCTGTTCATTGCAGATCGCTAAACTAAAACAACAGCTGCAGCAGCGCAGCAAACCTGCAGTCTCAGGGGGGCATGACAGAGACCGCCAGTGTGGATATCCTCAGGGGAGCTGTAGCCTAGGAACTAATCAGGTACCTTAGCATCATCCCCACACACAAACACACTGCACCACTCGCTCCATACGTGCATGTGCGCGCACACGTTTTGCAGACAAAGTTGACAAAGATATATGTCTTCATCAGCGCAGCCTCGTCTTGTCTTCAGACGAGTATCACCGATTGCCTTCATGGGTGTGCACTAGGCGGTGCGGCTCATCGCAGGAAGTGAATGAAATAAAACACAGACGCAACAGGAAGGCCACTATATCACGTCGCTTCTGCTTTTCAGAACGAAATGCGTAGTTCTGCTTTTCAGCACAGCTGGTCTGCACTTGTCTTCTTGCGTGGTGCCACACTCCACTGAGCTGAGGCGCTTTCAGACCAAAGTGTGGTGACATGACAAACCAATGAGGAAGATTACAAACCTGATTTGTACCTTTTTATATTTGGGGGGGGGGGGGGTTTCATAAGCTTTGGGAGCTGCATGAGATTGCTTCAGAATGTGTTTACGATGATGACGTTTATTAACACAGCACTCCTCATACAAGGAAGGCATCTCAAAGATCCTCACAATAAGAGCAAACAAGAAAAACCGACGAGATGACTGTAAATGACAGCGTCTGATCTGTTAAGCGGCTTAGATTCCATTGAACTTGTTTTTGTGTCCTCAGACTCAGCCAATTTCCATCCCCCTCCCTCCCCTGTCGACACTGGTCCCCCGACTGCGCTGCAGTGTGGAGGGCCTCAACCAGGAGCTGGAAGGCATGTTCATCTGCCAGCCTCTGCATCCTCAGCACCGGGTAACTGTCCCCTACCCTCCACACATCATACACTCGTGAAAGGATTCAGGAGTTGTCCTGCTTTTAAAGGAAAGGCTGATGGGTTTATGTAATCTGATGGTGGTTGGCGATATTAACACTGTGTTGTTTCCGTCTTGTCAGCTCCTTGAGGTTCCAGACGGTCACCGGGCTCCGGTGCCTCCGCAGAGCTGCAGCAGTGGATCTCAGAGTGACATGGCCACCACACCTTTGTCCTCATCTTCCTCCTCTTCCTCCTCCTCCTCCGCCTCCTCACCCAGCTCCTCTCCAACAAACATCTCCACCTCCCCACCCCACCTCCAAGATGCACCACTGGATCTGCACCAAGGTTAGCTAAGTATGGGTGTAATGTGTCAGTTCGCTGGCTGCAGGTTTCATGGTGGTTTGATTAACTCAGTGATTGTATCACTGAGTCAAAGTCGAGTTTTTTCTCCAATCTCAGATATTCAATATAAATTCGTAAAAGAAAAGAAACCCGGCCCTCCCCCAATCAACACACCACCAACCTAGACTCTCAAAACAAAACCCAAGGATCCTACATTATGTCGGTAACTTAATCTGTCTACAACATTACTTTGTTTTCTTAAAGTTCATGTTGATGGCTCAGAATTCTTGATGAAGGATTTCATTTTCATTATCTTGTGATGCACTGACTGCAGTCACACTTTCTGACCAAGCAAGAGGAGCTCTTTTGTTGTTTAAATACTGTACACGTGCATACTTATTGTTTACACTCTTGTATAACACTTTTATATTTTTTGTGATGACTGAATTTGTAAAAGGTTTATTTGCCATTTTGTCTTTTTTTTTACTTCTAAATTGATCTTCTAAATCCTCAGAGGTTTTTCCCACAGAATCTTTGGTTATATTGACGTTCTTTCCCCCCTGGTGTTCATCAGACGGTGCGGAGATGTGCCTCCTG
Source organism: Leptoclinus maculatus (assembly GCA_032191485.1). Classification (NCBI taxonomy): domain Eukaryota; kingdom Metazoa; phylum Chordata; class Actinopteri; order Perciformes; family Stichaeidae; genus Leptoclinus; species Leptoclinus maculatus. Next base: position 7,854,607 of record JAVDOI010000015.1, on the reverse strand, counting down.
TCTCCGTTCTCCTCCCAGAACGAGGCCGATGTCTCCCTGCCTCTGCTGATGTCGTCGTCCCCGGGGCCCAACAAGAGTTGCTGCTTCCAGAGAGAGCCACCAGAGGGCTGCGAAAAGATCCGAGTCTGGGAGGAAACCAGGTACGAACTGACAGACTTCACGCTCATGTTTCCTCTGAACCATACCTATAGTCGTCGCCAGCTTGAAGGAGCTGTTAAGAGTACACCACCGTTTTTGTTATTACATTACTATAACATTTCAGACCGATTCTTCATCCTTGTTTGAACCTCGCACCTCCAATACCCACAATGCAAGTTCAGTGGGAGATCTACAAACTTGTAGTCGTCAGGCTGAAGCGATTTATCAGACTTCACACAGCTCCCTCTGCAGCACTCCCCACGGCCTGTAAACACACTCTGATGTGTTGCATGGGTGGGGTCCCTCTAAACTAGACCGGTTACCTAGTACATTATTATTTTAGATGTTTTTCATACCTCTACTCTAAACATGTAGTAACAAAGGGCTGTTTGTGCAATAACGTGACTCACTCGCTCAGTTCCAAATGTTGTTTGTCAAACGAGGTGTGTGGCTGCCCTCTAGTGGTGATCCTCGTGCAATCCATTTGCCCTTGATTTATATAAGATCCAGACATGACCAGCCATTTAATCAGTGTGCTAGAGCCAATTTGATTAAAGTTATTAAAGCTTACTGTTACTACAACACTGTACCATGAATGCCAAAGTACTGCCTGCTTTTACAGTATATTGTCATGTGAAATGAAGGTGCAATACCTCTTGCTACAATTAAAAACATGCTGTTTGTATAAACTTTGTTTATATGTAACTTGTAATGTCTTAGAATACAGCCTGGCCCACTAGAGACTTGTGGGTTCTAGTCATGTTTATTTGTAAGGGACAAGTATACTTATCGTGACCTTGACAGTCACAAAAACAATGTCAGCCGTGCTGAAGATGTGTATGTGAACAAACCTCATTTCTACCACTCACACTTTGACTCTTATACTCAGAGTTAGTGTCTTATCGTCCCTCTCCTCTCATCCTATAGCACTCCACGCCAACATAAGCCAGCCCTCTTCTCCTCCTGCCCAGACCCCAACAAGGTAAACTTCACCCCCCATGGGGGCTCAGCCTTCTGCCCCGTAAGCCTCCTCAAGCCTCTGCTCCCCTCCATGGACCTGTTGTTCCGCAGCCTTGCCATCTCTCCAGCAGGCGGTTGCTCGGGCCAGGAATCGAGCTCCTGCCAGGCAACGTCGTCTGGCAACCGGGCAGCTCCTCCAGATCCTCCCTCCACCTCCTCTGTTATGGGAGAAAGCTCCGGGGAGGGCCTCGCTTTCTGATTGCAGCTGCCGAGGCATTAATGCAAATATTTCTGTCGTCTGGGACAGATTTGTTGCTTCATTTTAGGAAAGGACCATCCCTTTTCTATACGGATTTAAAATAATCATATGTTGAAAAATAATATTGGGGGGGAAAAAAATTATTAATATCTTACTCGTACGCAATCCAATGGATATGCTTTATGTGCTACTTGTTTTGGGTGTCCGGGCATTTTTGATATTTCTAAATTAAGCTGTCATTTCATAATCCAAAGATTAATATTTTTGGCCAAACACAAGCGTGAGATACAGGGCTGTCTTATTCGACTCTTAACTCTGAAATGTGTTTTGTTGGATGACCGACCCCCTCACAATGCTTCACATATTTCTGTTTCCCCAAAGAAGCCACGACACACACTTATATTATACCGGTTTTTAAACTCTGACTGCAGTGCGTCATCTCTGTCCAAAATGTTAGCAGTCTGGGTCAAGTAAGAAAAACCCTTCCCAGATAAATTTGCTTGTTTTTAAGTATTCAAAGATATTTATCTGCAATTCTTTTTACCTAACTTGACCTTGCACCTGTTGCTGGTGTACAAAGCACGACAAATCAGTTGGGTATTTTTTATTTACCTGATTTAAAAAAAAAAAAGAAAAAAAAGATCCAATGAAATCACATTTTGATATTGTAGACTGAAGGGAATTGTCCAGTTGTTGGACTTGGGTAGCATCACTATCTAAATGCTTCAGCTCATTCATTCCTGCTTTAAAAGTTGTACAGATGTTATTTTTGTTGTCATCTTGTTTACTGGGAAAAAAAGTAACTTTTGGATGTGTTAATGGATAAAAAAAAAAAGAGTTCTGTTATTCCTTGATGTTGTAGATGTCTGCTTGATGGTGTGTTTATAGTTTTGGAGGTTTCACAGACCTAGTTGACTACCTAACCAGTAGTGGTGTAGATTTGTCATCCTCAATGTTTCTCTGAAGATGTTCGTGTTCTTCTGCCAAGCTGACAAGTTGATGTTCAAATAGTTTTATTTCTCGTAGACATGTTTGCACAAATTGAATTGCTGCTTTCGAGTCGCAATTCTTATTTTTTTATATTCACTTTTGTACTTTTAAGAGTAGTAATGTGTATTTTCTACATCTTTTTTTCAATTACCTGCAACATAAGCTAAAAAAACAAACCTGTTCCTTTTAGTTTTGTTTTGTCAGTATAGTTGAGGCCTGTGTTATACTGTATCGGGTGGATTTTTATGCACTTCCAGGAGAGGGTTTTAATGTGGAGATGTTTCTTCCTTAGTCTTGGGTTTATTGTCTCTGACAGGAGTTTTTTGTTTGCGTGTGTGCATGTGGATGGAAAGTTAACTATAGTATGATTGTTTGACTTATAGTTTTAGTGTCCTGGTAAAATACTGATTGATTGAAACATTGTCTTTTTTCCAAATAAGCCTCAATTTCAATGTTTTATGAATCTGTGTGTATGCTGGGCGATGTGCTGTTATCTCAGGTTCTGTGTTCTGTCCACATAAATATATGATTGATAATGTGTTGTCATGGTGATTTATTAAACTAGTCTGAAGTCCTAATTGCACTAGTTTTTTCAAAGAAATAAATAAATAAGAAATAAAAATGTCCAATGTCTGCAGAGAGGTGTAGTCCCGTGATCTTAGGACAAGCTCTGTTAACTCACTCGTTTCATATTCAGTCCCTATTCTGCCAGGTGTACACTGCTGTCAGATGATCCAGATGTTTTTTTTTAAAACAGTGAACGTCTGAAAGTATGTATGTGGCTCATCACTCATTCTCTTTCCCTCGTAGATTAGATTTAAATCAGGTTCTACAAGATCTAAACGAAATGTTAGGCTGTTCTGGAGCTTTCAATCCTGTAACATGATCTTCCTCCCCAGTTATCTAAGACGTGTTTGGACAAAAATAAAAGTGTTCAGAAAAAAAGGGACCTTTAAGACCGACAATTCTACGACAACTAGGCAAACTACCTGCTTATGAAGCTCGTGATCGAAAGAGTTTTTTTCCCCTTAAAACTGTACGTGAGCACGTGAGTTAATGCTTTTATTTCTTGTGGATTTAAATGAACTAAATGGTCCCTTACATTGAAAATATAGCAGATGAGATTTCAGGTTATTTTTTTTTTTTGCTCATTTCTAATGTGAATTTTAAATAAGATCTTTAACACGAGGACAGGAAAAGACAGTATGGGTTTATTTTTTATTTTTTTTAAAGATCTGCAATTGCTGTCGGGCATACAGCTGTTGCCGTTGCATTGTGGGATTGGCCGACAGTAGGGGAGGTGTTGTGCGGTACATTGTGTGCAGCATTCAGACCCGTAGGAAGACGCACGAGCCCCTCCGCAGCAGCAGCGCGCATATTTACCGGCAGGTATTCGCTTTACCGGAGTCTGTCAGCGGATTGTCCGACATGTTGGGCCAGGTCGCCAAACAGCTCAAGAGCCATCCAGCTGTGAGTGCTAAACATTGTATATCTTTTACTACATGTGAACAACCCGGTGACATTGAAGGCGCTGGTGAGGACGCGATGGTGTGGTTATGCGCGCGCCCGTTTCCCAAAATCTCACTTGAATTGTCTGATGTGTGTTCTCCCATTATTTATTCAGCTCTTATGCAGCTTTCCTCAATTAATGAAACGCGTTAGGTATTTTTTATTTTCAGTCCTATGCGACAGATTCATTATGTCTACGTCTGCAGAAATGTCGAATTCCATGGCACCAGATTTCAGGTTGAAATGATCGATAAAGCCAATTCAACACCAAAACAAATCTACATTGTAATCTACATTTATCTTCTCTCCTCGTCGCTATATTCCTCTTATTATCCTTCCTTCTGTTGAGGCTTATATATGTTTTGCTCTGCCGCCCTCTGAGCTTCATGATTGGATTATTATTCTAGAAAAATGAAGCCACCTGAGACATTAATACATTAATACAGAAGCAATACATTGTATTGACTTGTTTAAAGTGCAACATCTCGTCTATATGGTAGGAGCAAAATCTCGTTTCCCTTTAAGAGATATTCATGAGCACATACAGCCATGTATGTAGGTCGCTGCAGCACGTACTCTACTGTATGGGCTCCATACCGGCGTGACTCAAGGCCAGAGCATGTGCATGATTATCCAAGGGCGACGGGGTGAAACCGTTTGCTTTACGGCAGCGTCCATATTTATAGACCACTGTGTAGGACGAGACACACGTCACTGTCCCCTAAACAGTGTAAGCTTTCCATTATGTGAAACATTTCTGTGTTCCAATGATACATTATTATCATGGATATATATGAAAAACAGTGGTGGAAGAAGTACTCGGATATGTTACTATAGTAATAACTTAGCCTAAATTCTATATATACTGTATATAAACTCATAAACTACACCAGCACCCCGCATCTGTCATTTTGCTGCTGGAATGGAATAAAACAGTGTTTGGGACCCCAACAAGTGATCTACAGACAAATCTGAGGGGTCAAGAGATTAACAGGATAGAAATATAATACAGTAAATAATTCTTAACCTCTTTTCAACTTTCCTCTAATAACCGGATCATTTTTACCTCTAAAAGTATTCACATAAACCAGAGGAAGTCTAAAAAAAAACTAGAATAAAGAATAATAATTCTCTGTTGTTGGTTATCTTGTCCTAGTTTCACAGATTACGTTGTAAGTGGTATGAAACCTGCACTGTAATTAATTTATCTTGTTCTTCACTCACTAGCTCATCCCCCTCTTCATCTTCATTGGTGGCGGGGCAGCCATGAGCATGATGTACTTGGCTCGGCTGGCTCTGAGAAACCCAGCAGTCTGGTAAGTCTGGTACATCTGAGAAAGTATAAACTTACAGATAAAGATAAGATAAGATAGTTTTAAGATAAGATAGAAGGAAATTTGTCTTGGACACATACAGTATCTGCTGTTAAAAAAATACAGACACAGTGTCTTCCTCAGCCCTCGGTTAGCTTTTTAGGAAACCTCAGTGTATGTGTTTAAAGAAGAAGAATTCTGACAACTTCACAGAATGAGTTTTCATATTTTTTTGTTCTCAGTTGGGATCGCAAGAACAACCCCGAGCCCTGGAACAACATGCAGCCCAGTTATCAATACAAAGTATGAGCCTTTATTTTGCATTCTTCACTTTTGATACACGTTGATGCATCGTTACAAAACAGTGCTATATCTATGCCATTTGAATATATTTCTTTAAATGGCTGCTTGGTTAGATTTAAACCACACATCGTATATTTGTCGTTATCTTGCCTCAAAGTCCATATTGCCTCCCTCATACTGATCGTGTACTTTTCTTTGTGTACTTGCAGTTCTACGCAGTTGACACGGATTACTCCAAGCTGAAGAAGGAAGGGCCTGATTTCTAAGTCCCTGTGACTTCACACCTCCGTCTCTGACATTGCCGTCAGTGTGGGGAGCCTTTGCACTTTTTGCCAAATAGAAAACAAACTTATGACATTGAATGAAGGTTTGAGTCGCACTGCGTGCTGCACTCATTCAGTCAGTTCATTTCCAGAGTGAAGGGGGAAAGGGATCATTCATTTATCAGTGACTGTATGAATAAAACAGGCAACCACCTGTTTTTACTAATTGAATAATTTATTTTTGACTTTGTGTTAATAATTAAAACTATTGCAATCTCACATGTGTGTGTATTATTATTAATTTTGCACAATTTAAGCACACAGTAGCTTTGATGACATACATCCACGGTGGACAGTGGTGCCTGAAAACTGCAGCTGCTTTGATTTCATGAGATTTTTGTAGACCCGTCAGTGACACTACAGCAGGTGAGGAGAGGTGACCACCACTGAGTCTGCTTTTTATAAACATTCAGGTTTTTTTTATTATTATTTAACATTGGCCACATAAGGAGGGATCTGTCATTAACCACTTGTCAGATTTATGTTCATCTTTTCTACTATGGCATTCAAATAATTTAGTTTTTCAAATTGTAACACCGAGATAAGTCACTATCATTTTCGATATACTGACAAGGATCTAAGTTGTTATTAATGAGAAAAGTTTACATTTTATGTTTAGACAACCCAGATCAAATAAATTAAGCATATTTTAGCTTATAAGAACACAGTATGTGCTGTACTGCTTGGCAGTTTTGGCTTTATTTCCTCCACCTCCCTGGTTTGCCAGGAGAACAGACCATCTCCCAGTAGTGTTTTGAAAGTGTACAGATACAGTAACAGATGGAAACATATTGTGGTGAGATCAAATATATTTTCATGTTTATATAAAACCCTGAACTCCATGTTATCCCTAGAGTCCTCAATAGGTGGCGGTAACACCCTGGTTGGTGGCAAACCCCCATTCAGCTAAAATAGAAGAAGAAGAAAATCGTCTTCTCGCGAGATTTCACTTGAAAATAATGCGGGACAGTGTGAGGAATAAATCCGTTGCGTCCGAAAGTGTCAACATGCAGTCAACGGAGGGTAACAAATATTTAACTAGATACAACTTGTGATAAATGGCGCTGTTCTCAGTTTAGCGCCGATTTTGATACTTGCCTGATATATAAAAACGCAGTTTAACACGGTAACCGCTACTGTTAACCGTTGGCAAACGTTTGTTAGCTACCACCAGCTGACTGTCCGAGCTCCGTTTCTAAATGGATCCCACGGAGGATTTGTCTGCTCGGGTCCTGCTGAAACACATCCTCAGCACCGAGACACCCAGGACTCCCATCACCCGCAGGTAACACCTTAACCTTTATTCAGTCTTACTGGGAAATAACAGGCGAGGTCCAATTATTGGTGTTTCAAGCGTTAAATAACTAGCTAGCTACGGTAACGTTAATGCTAACTAATGTTATTTATCCTAACTCTGTCTTAATGTGAACTTGAAGTTGGTTTCTTGTGCTAAATGTATAACGGCTAAGTTTGAATTAAATATAGTTAATTTAACACGAAAAAAACGCAATAAAAATTTGAATTTGACACATAACAAACCTGACAGAGGAGGTGGAGTAATTTGACTAAGACATTCTTGATTTTTAACCTAAAAGAAAGGAGCCCAATGACTTTATATCCAGTATTGAACTAATACTGCTGTCTTGTCTGAAGTTCCTCCAAAGCACCGACTACCAGAGCGACCAGGAGCAGCAATAGACAGAGCAAGAGAGATGCTGGTCCCCAAACCCCACAGGGCATCCTAAGACGAAGCCTGAGACATAAAATACGCGAGGTGAGAAAGTAGAGCCGAGGTAATACTGATGGACATGCTGTTGATTCTATTGAAGTTGACATATCGACCGTCTCCCCAGAGTATAACCAGGCAATCCCTGCCCTCTACCCATAAGAGGACCGCCTCTGTCAGGCTCAGAAAGACGAACACACCAGCCCCAACCTCACTGCTGTTTGATGATGGAGAAACACCGAGGCACATGCTCATGAACATCCTGCGAACAGGTATGTGCATATCTTTATTCCCACATAATGTCGCAGCTGTTGTCATTTTTTAGTCATATATCCTTTGTAATGTGATTCAGAGCCTGTGAAGTCTCCTGTGGTTCATGAGAAAGGTGCGTCAGAAGAGCCACAACCATCTTCAGCAGACTCCAGCATTACTAGGAAGCGTCCGAGGTCTGTGTGTGTGTGTGTGTGTGTGGGTGTGTATAACAGAAATCCCACGTTGTATCGGCACATTTGAAATGCATTTTTCTAACAGTATTTTGAATAATTGCTCTGATATTAGTTGTGAGGAATCAACTTTTAATATCATTGCTGGGCCATAACAACATCCACGCTGACTTGCAGCCCCTTCGGTAATATTGACTGTATACAACTGGCTAAATGATGTTGTGTATGTATAACGGGTTTAATATTTGCTTTACTTTCAGTATTGAGCTGTCAGGGTTGGATCTGCCTGATATAACTTTTGTCAACGCAGCGAGTACCGCAAAGGGACTGAGCAGAAAGAGACCACGTCGGAGTCTGAATGTAACAGCTTTTGAAAAGCGTCTTAAAGATGGAGAAGGTACGATTAAAGCCACTGATGGGCTTGAATGGGATTCTGTAAGATCCTAAACATGTTTGTTATTGTGAATTGATACACTTGGGTTGGGGAGTGGTGGGAATGGTTTTATTGACTAGCTGATAGATGCTTCTGCTTACAGATGCTGAGGAGGAAAGTGAAGAATCAATAGGCGATCATTCATCACTTTCTTTGTCAAGGTAAAAAAAAAATAAAAAATATGTTGTGTACATGTAAAAAAGTTAGATTTCTGTTTACAATGTTAATGAGTGAATAGATAACTATGTGCTCTGTCTAATTTTTTTTTTTTTTTGCAGTTCCACTTCTCTGAGTCTAAAAACACCATTTGTGGATGTTCGGACCGAGGAAAAGGTCCTGCTGAGAAGAATTTCTAACCGTCGAAAAATCTCAGTGGAAGAATTTGGGGCTGCTGTAAACAAAAGGCAGATGGGAGGTGATTACAGTGATTTATGATACTCTTTGTCCTTTTTGTTCCATGTGTGATCATATGTATAACAAGTCAATGAGCGCACCGATTATTGATTAATTTTATTAGTTAACATCTTAATTAACCGTTTAAACTGTGTCAAAAAGAAAGACACACCTAAAGTTCTGACCTGTTTTACAGGATATCGTTAAATTTACTTTCTAAATTCCAGCCCAGCTACACGAGCAAGCAGGTGGAAGGAAGCACATGTAGCTTCGGAGCAAATGGTGTATTATTTATGAAAATAATTGCTAATAATCCTTTTTTTGCTTTTGTTCTCCCCCCACTTATCTCGTCACCCAGGAGTGAGCAGCTTTGTGCAGGGGGAGCAAGGTCTCAGTGAGACCGCCTACTCTGAGGGCTTCACTTTGGGCTTAAGCAAACTCAGTGAACCTGATATCACGACTGATATCCTCCACTGTAACACGGCTCTCTACGCCCAGCCGGATGCCATGACTTCCAGCTTTTCCATCATTGCAACTCAGGACAAACCAACGGTGATGGCGTCTCAGCTTCAGAGACAGATGGAGCAGGAGGAGCTGATGGAGGCAGAGCACAGCAACCTGGGGAAAGAGAAATCAATATATGCATTCCCAACTGAAGAGGGGGCTCAACCTCAGAATGAGGAAGAGCAAGATATAGCTGAATCCCAGAGTAGTGTAAAGGATGATACAGCCGAGTCTGAGGAAGAGGAGAACAGAGTGGAAGCTGAAATGGGTGGAGGTGACTATCAAACCGAAGAACAAGGTGCTGCGGATTCTCACACTGAAGAGGATGTTGCTACCAGGTCTCAATCTGAGGAAGAGGAGGCTGCAGCAGACTCTCAAACAGAAGATGAAGTTGCAGTTGGATTTCAAACTGAAGACAAGGGTGCAGGTGAATCTCAAACGGAAGAAGAAGGTGGAGTTGATTCCCGGCATGAAGAGGATGTTGCAGCCAGGTCTCAGTTTGAGGAAGAGGAGGCTGCAGCAGACTCTCAAACCGATGAAGACGGTGCAGTTGAATCTCAAACTGAAGAACAACAAGGTGCCGCGGATTCTCACACTGAAGAGGATGTTGCAGTTGACTCCCAAACCGAAGAAGAACAAGGTGGAGTCGATTCCCAGCATGAAGAGGATGTTGAAGCCAGGTTTCAGTCGGAGGAAGAGGAGGCTGCAGCAGACTCTCAAACCGAAGAAGAAGTTGCAGTTGACTCTCAAACCGAAGAAGAACAAGGTGGAGTTGATTCCCAGCATGAAGAGGATGTTGAAGCCAGGTCTCAGTCGGAGGAAGAGGAGGCTGCAGCAGACTCTCAAACCGAAGAAGAAGTTGCAGTTGACTCCCAAACCGAAGAAGAACAAGGTGGAGTTGATTCCCAGCATGAAGAGGATGTTGAAGCCAGGTCTCAGTCGGAGGAAGAGGAGGCTGCAGCAGACTCTCAAACCGAAGAAGAAGTTGCAGTTGACTCTCAAACCGAAGAAGAACAAGGTGGAGTTGATTCCCAGCATGAAGAGGATGTTGAAGCCAGGTCTCAGTCGGAGGAAGAGGATTTTGCACCAGACTCTCGAAAGGAGGAAGAAGAAGAAGAAGCAGCGGTTGACTCCCAAATGGAAGAAGACGTTGCTGTTGATCTGCAGTCTGTGGAGGATGTTGTAGAATATCAAAGTGATCAAGAGGATCCTGCTGCCAATTCTCTACCTGAAGGCGAGCATGCTGGGAGGCCGGAGGAGGAAGATGATGAGGCATCAGAGCAGCTGGAACCTGACTTGGGACAAATCAGTCGGAGGGCTCATCGCTCTGAGGGTGGACTCATTGTGCCGGTCATAGTAGCAGGGGGAGACACAGAGGCAGGTAAGGATGTCAGAACGTATAATATAATCTCTCTCTGTATTTAAGGGCTGTAACTAACAACACTATTAATTGTTGATATATAAATAACATCTAGATGCCGTTCTTTCGTTATTGCTATACATTGAGCTGTCGTGGCGGTTTAGAGTATTATGCCTGGTTGATATGTTGGACTGAATGATAGTTGCATATTAATATGCAGCTTTAATTCCCAGCTCAGAAAGGCATGTCAAGCTATTTTAAAGTTCTTGTTTAACATCTAAGTATTGTTGTTTTCATGTAGGATGGTCTGATGGCAAGTCCAAAGCCCACAGCAGCCTGGACATGGGAAGCCATGAGAGCGGTCAGCTTCATATTGGGATCACTGACTTGGCCGAGTCCTCAACCCGACGACGGACAGATGCTTCTTACACTGATGCTGATAAAGAGAACTCCCTCAATCTTCCGGAGGTGACGTATGATATTGTAGACGGTGGACACCTGAGTGTCGATTCACCTGAAGAAGCTGCTGCTCAGGACCCAGCTGAGCAGGTGGAAGAGGATGATGATGAAGAGGATGATGAAGACAGTGATGGTCAGTCTCTCTTTTTTGTGCAGATTTTTTTTCTATTCATAAAATTGAGAGTAAATCATGTTTTGTTTTCTAAAATCTTCAGAGATCCCCAGCAAGACTCCTGCATTTGTCAAACAGAAAATAGACTTTTTTCAGCGCAATGCTCTGGCCTCACCTTCTGTTTTTAAGAATATTCATGCCAGGTAAGTTGCACTTTATGATACACTGAAACATTCACAATACATATTAAAATGTACCCAAAGCTCATAAAACATTGTCCAACTGTCCGACGTATAGTTTAGAAAGTAGAAAAAATGTCTCCCTGGAAGGCAATAGTAAAGTCAATAGATTAAGATTATTGATATATGATTTTATAATCATCTTTTGTTATACCAGCAGTAGCACAGGTGAAGGTCCTTCATCTAAACGGAAGCAGGTGAGAAAGAAGAGGAAAGGGCCGGCTAAAAAGGAAACAGACCTTCCTAAAAGCTACCTGATGGGCGTGTTCAAGCACTTTGCCAAAACGAAGGTCTCTCCAGATGTTTACCCTGTCCTAAAGGAAATGTAAGTAACTATGACTGTAGAGGTTTTGAGTTTATAGACTGTTGGGGCTATTAAGCAACAAGTGGGTTGCCTTTGCTAATTCTTATTTTGAGGATCTCATTGATTTCTACCATGATATCCTCTCGCTTCATTGTAATTCACTGTCTTCAACAGAATGGATAAATACTTTGACCGGCTGGCAGAGGACTTGGCGACGTATGCTGGTCATGCAAAGAGAAAAAACATAGAGTTTGAAGATGCTGAACTTCTGTTGAAAAGGTAGGTGTGTTCTGTGCTCAAGTGAGTGTGCATATGTTTTTAGGACGGCATTAATGACATTTAGTGAGCTAAAGCTGTAAAAGATGAAAATAAAGACCGACAAATTTGTTTTGCATTCAAAAACGGGAATAGTTTGCCATGTCTTGGATCATTGAAATAACATGAATGCTAGTTAACTGTATGAGTTCTGAATGCAACACTTTAATAATATGTCACGTCAACATAGCTATTTTTACGACAGCTGATTAGGGCCATTGCAGGTAAAGAAATAATAATCACAGAGCCAGTGAAGGTAGATAATATCCTGAGAAACAACTCATAATCTAAGGCACTTGGATGTTCTCTTGAGATTAAAGGCATAAATTTGCGATAACAACATTTTAACCACATTGCTTTACTTTGCAAGATTGGATTGGCAAAGTAGAACGTACAAAAGGTCTAATATGAGGATAAAGTACAATGCCTATCAATGTCAGCATTATGGTCATAAAGTAACACAGAAACTACTTTTCAGGCTCCGTGATTATTCATTTTTCTTTTACCTACAATGGCCCTGATGCACCATTGTATGTTTCAGTGTAAAACACTTATACTTTAAGTTTCATTTAATTAATCAATTCCACAATGTTCAAATCTGCATTATGGGATTATTTGTATCCATTTGGGGTGAGTTTAAGAAGCTATAAACACAACATTGACATATAATCACCTAAAATGAAATAAAAAGCCTGGTTAACACCTTTAAAACCACAAATGCAGCAATCACATATGGTATATTATAAAAATATAAATATAGTCGCAGAACAGGTTAAAACAATCACTGCCAAACTAGGATTATACAGACCTCCTAGATGTCAATCTTGAGCTCCATGTGTAGTCTGAAATACAGGACCGGTGACTGTGACGTGAGCAGTAAGCATAAATAACGCTAACTCTGAAATATGTCTGACACTTTACATTAGTTTCCTTACATTTAACCTGACTGGTGTGTGTTTGCACTCTGCAGGCAGGGTTATGTGAATGACAAGGTGCCAGTGGAAGTGCTCATTGAAAAATATCTTCGTATGGACCAGCGGAAGCTCCTGATCCCCATCGCAACCAGTGGAAATGTTGTTATCCCTAAAAAGAGATGAATGTGTTATATACAGCTACGTTTTTTTTTTTTGTGTGGTGTCATCTCTTGACTGCTACATATTTTACTTCCACTGCATTTGATTTGGACACGTGATGTCTCATGTTGTTAATCAGAACATTATGGTTTCTGTAAATGTGTAAATATTTGTTGACAAAAAAATGAGTATGTAATTGACTCATTTATCCTTTTGTGTGCTTAAAAAATTAAAAGATGTTGAAATAAAGTTTTCTGTTTCCTATTTTATTGATAAATTTACACCTTTTTATGGAGGATGAAAAATGTCTTAAGTATTAAATAAATAAATAAAAGTTGATACCTAAACAGGACATGAATAAATAAATCTATTTCTACATTTCTGTTGACCTTCATTTATTTATTTCTGTATTCAAACATTTATTGAAGCATTTATTTATTTATTCCTGTATTTATTTATACATGTATTAATGCATTTATTTATTAATTATTAATACTTAAGTCATATTCTGTCCTCTATACCTTTTAACCCATGTGAAGAAATAAGTTTAAAGCTCTTAACTGTATGAAAACTAATGATGATGCAGATGGATGCCATGTGAGTAGTTGTGGAGGCATAGTGGACGAACAGCTGGTGTAGTAGTTCGGCCTTTTTTACACTATATTGCAAAAACAAAAGCATTTTTGCAGAGAAAACGTTTTAAGCAAATTACTGTAACTGGATAAAAGGTGAACCTCACCTGCTCGACAATAGAGGTTTAAGATGTATTAAAGACGCCTTCAGGGTGAGCCTATGTATCCAGAGATTAATTATATCTGCATCTTAATTAAAGTAAGTCTGTTAATGAGGAACACGGCTGTAGCTCATCCAGTCTGCTAATTAAATCAATATTAATTAGTTTTCAATGATGGTAAACTAAAATACTGGCAGCACATATGAAACTATAAGCATAACAGAGCTATTATTAAGAGAAAAAGTATTTAGTGTATATACAGTTTTTGTCATTGTATTAATGGGCCGTAAAATGACTCCGAGACAGCAGTGGCGCTCCTCGCGAGACTCATCATGTCTGCTCGTGCTACAGACAGCTAGCCTGTTAGCAATCACAACAACACAAGATCACGGACAGCTAGCGTCACAATTTAACCAAACACAAAGGTAAGGCCGTCGATAATTAAAACAGAAAGCAGTCATATACGGAGTTAAGACTTAAAACCACACGAAGCAGGCGGTTATGTCGTATTTTAGAGTCGCAATGTTTGCGGCGATTCCTCCGACGTTTTTGTTTGGCTTATGTTAGCTGCTAGCTAGCTAGCTCAATCAGCTAGCTGGCGTGCTATCGACAGATTGGGTTATTTGCAGTCATTTTTTAAAAGTATCACAACTTGTCATCAATGTATGGGATTTAGTTTTCTATATGAGCACCCTGGTGTTTATATGTAGTATTATAAAAGAGCCAATTCAAAGTAAGACACAATTGTCGACTGTCTGTATTGTTAGCAAGTTAACGTTAACTACCGGCTACTGTCATCGCCTACAGTAACTAGAAGGTGTGAGGTTCACCTCCCAATATCAATTATCAGACAATTAAAAGATTAGTATGTTCACTTAATAGAAATAAATGTAATATGGCTAAAAGTTTAAATTTTATTTAACGTAATCATATGATCACTATTATTAATAGATGACTATAATGTATTTGTGGTTAATAGATAGTCAGGATTTATGTATGTTTAAGCCCTACAAGTAACGCTTCTCGTCGTCGTTATGGTCTGTTTTCTCAAGCTGCACAAAAACTGGTGAGTTTAATAGCTGTCATTTATAATTGTTTGGATAGAAAGTGAGAAGACAAGTGTAATATTGGCTCATCTGTACAGGTTCACTCCAAACAGAGCAAACTCCACAACAGAGATATCATGCATAAAGAAGGTTTATTTGTTTATCTCATGCTGGTGGTGAACACTGTAACATGAACATTAGTATCTTTATGAAGATCGTGATTGTTTTTAATCAAGACTGTTTTTGAGAAGGGTTGATTCAACTAATACATAATGCTTTCTTGTAGTACAATCAATACTTATCTTTTTGCTACATTATTGCCTAATGTTGAAGTCAAAGTGCTGCCATGCAGCAGATTTAAAATGGCCCTCAATAAATAAAAAAAAAAAAAAAAGTCCTGAGTCTACCTCTTGGCCCTGCAGATATACTGAGTATACATAACTCCATTTAGCTGAGCTCCCCTTCAGTGTGGTGACCCAGAGTAAAATCCACTGCGTTTGCACCTTCAAATCAGTTTTTAAAATTTTTTGTATCATGAAAGTGAGTTACAAACCTCTGTTTCATTCTTAATTAAAGTATTTTATAATGTTCTCTTTCTGAAGTCAGATTTCTCTGCCCCAAGTAGATAACTTGTGCAACTTAAAAAAACAGAAATGAAATGCTCAGTCCATGTTTTCCAATCGTCATAACACTTAAACAGTAAGGCAATCCATCCAGGCACTAACGTTAAAGTGGTTAAATCATTAAAGAAAAGACAGCATGTTTCAAACACTGTAGGCTTTTGTTGAGGCATTTAAGAAACAGACAAAAAGGGGTGTGGCCTCATCTATATAGCATAAGCAACCAATGCGAGGTGGAAGAAATTGAATATAATAAAAACACAAATTCAACCCAACATATGATGATGAATGTGATCCAGGTTTTTGTGATGTGGACATTGATGCAATCCAGTTGCACTGGCCAGAAGCAAATACTCTCTCCCATCACAATGTCCCACACAACAACAGCGTCTGTCACAATTTATGTAGATTAATTTGATTTGAAACATCATACAAACCTCGTCTGCAGTGAGTTTGTCTTTTAAATTGTTTGGGGCCTTTTCAAACTGCTGGCTATTTACCTTACAATACATGCAAATCAGGTTACTTTGTCGTAAACATAAATCAAAGGAAATCACAATATGTTTAAGAGTTTATTAATCCTAAATTGCAGTTGTCTTACCGAAGGATCATTTCCTGTTGCAACTACCAAAAAAAGCAAACCACAGATTCACGATGAAGCTCAAATCAACCAAATTGAAAACTAGTAAAAGATGCCCCTGAAAGCTGCTTTTTACAGCCACAATGACCGGACTACTGGCAGTGTTTTGCAGCCTACGGGAGTGTCTGCCCTTAGAGGTCAACACGTCGAGTATAACTGTTGTGCTGCTGTGAACCAGGTGACTTTAGACATTAGATATGCATTGAGGTCCCTCCTCCCTTTAACCTCCTGTAAGTGGCGAAGTGAGGAGGGTTTTCGTGAGGAAGTACCAGGAGGAGGGGGAGCCCGGGGTGCTAATGCTTTTTTTTTTACCCACTCAAATCCCCTTCAATGTAATTGTGGGTCTGCACAAAGTCAGGGATAAGAGCGAGGCAAGCTGATCGCTGTAGCAAAATCAATAGTTCATACCTCTCTGAGATTGAGTTTTTAGGAAAGGAGGAGCACCGTGACCAAGGACAGAATATGAAATCACTCCCGCAGAGGCCCAACACGCGCCGTGCAATCGATCCCCAGCCCCTGTACCAATTATAGTTTTTAAGGTTTGTCTGCGGCTTTCTGCAGTCCTCAAAGACCAAAGCTTTGGAAATAGACGTTGTGTTCACTGACAGTTTGACAACGGTTGCAATTTTTTCATCCCCCTTTGGAAATCGCTGCGTGAAGTGCCTCTATACCCCGAGTCTTTAATTTAGAGCAGAGATTGATTTCTCTCTTTTTTTTTTTCGGGTTGGGTGAGTGAGATGTCAAGAAAATAACCACTGTGGTCATAACTGCCACCTCATGTATTATATATCTGCAGATATAATTGATACATTTGAATTCAATGAGCGTAACTTTACTTCTCACTAAGACTGCGATGATCAAACACTTCATAGATTGTTGCCTCCCAATCTCCTACATCTTTGAAAATAAATTATTAGGTCATTTTGACTTTGATTTTGCAGTCCTTAGCATAAAAAACAAAACAGATAATCAATATATATTGGTGATATGTGTATAGATATTATGGTGAAAGTTTAGCAGACAACCGTAAGAACTGATCCCTGTGCCTTTGACCTTCTCTGGTGGTAGTTTGTCTTTTGTTTTTGGAAACCGAGGTGACTTTGATCGATCTTCTGAGTTTGGTTGCTGTAGGTTGTTGAAGAGTAGCCAAATCTACGCCATGAAATAAAGAACGTTAACGTCTTCTAATCAGACCCCCCCCCTCCTCACCTCTCCCCACATTGTCGGACATTTTTTCCTGCTTCATTACAATCGCAGTCCAGCACAAGCCTGTTCTCTCCCGTCTGTGGACTGCCTGCTTGAGCAGTGCGTTTGTGCGGGGGAACCTCTGGCTCTGTATTTCAGAGCACATGTTAACGGGTTAGAGCATCACAGGTCGGCTGCCTGCCTGCCGGCTGCGTCTATTCTAGAGATTCTACATGTTTTTCTCATATTTTTCTTTAAACAGAAATGGCTGCGGTTTAATCTTTCAGCCCCTTGCCCACTTATTGGCATTGTTGAATCTGTCATGCTTTGTTAAGCAATCTGAAGACAGCAAGGGAATGGCAGACTCTGCCACTAACAATAACAACTACAATATAGAGTGATAATTGCTGAATGTAAATACTTTGAATGGCTATTGCAGATGTTAGTCCTGCAGGGTTATAGTTCACGTCTCAGTCAGTGGGTCGTTGAGGATGAAACTGTGTTGGGACGGTTTCAATGCACCGTGCGTCTTCATCAGAGTCCATCCGTCCACGAATCTCTATTTGATTTCTCTCTTATGCCTCCGTTTGATTTTCTTTTGTCTCCATCTAACCACTTTTTGTGGCAATTTATCTTTTTTGAATGGTCCCACAGACGGTGGCCCATCTTTCATTTGCCACCAGTTTTTCCATTTGGCTTCTCTATCACTTTATTTTTCATTTTCTCCCCTTTGTCTCGGTCCGTCTCACTCGTTGCTGCTGTTCAAGAATCAAGAAGATTGGCTGCTTCTCCATTCATCGGATCTTTAACAGGAACTGGACTGAACCAACAATCTGATCCGGATTGTTTTGTGTTGATTAGACACAGTGATTCATTTAGTCCACTGAGGTCACATTAGACAAAATATCTGCACTTAAATCAACATGTCTTCACTCAAAGTGGTAATGTTATGATGTACTTCATTAGTTACGGTACACTGATATTATTTTCAGTAAGAACCCCTTTTTGCCTGGAGAACAGGCTTTGACTGTGACTCAGCAGTAATTGCTTAGTTCCAGCACAGTGTTTAGCAGAGTATTCATCCTGTCCCATCCTAAAAAACCTTCTATTGGTTAGAGATCTGGCTGTGCAGACATTTGTACCACACTGTTACTGTGTACAAGATCATAGTACCAACATTGCACAGCATGTACTATAGATGAGTGTGGAGAGACCTGAATACGTATGATGCATGTTTATTATACATGCAGTAGTTGACATTACCGTTACCAGTAAATTGAGATTAAAGACACTTTATGAATCATCGTAATTTTGTACAACATCATAACGGTTCATTTTTACCCGTTGCATTGTGGGATTGTTAGCAGAAGTAGTGTACATGCCATGTCTTTTTTCTTTCCACATACATATATATATATATTATTATAAATAATATATATATATATGCATACATTTCCCACGCAAAATGTGATTTTAAAGGATTTGTGGATGCTGTATGTTTGCTGTAGTATTAAACAAAATACTTCACGTCATTACGCCACTAACATTAGTCTGTTAAGTGCGTCATACGTTCAGATGTTACCAGTCACACTGCCTCTAAGCAGCTTCACGGTCAACGTATCGCCTTCATTCAGTGCGATCGCGAGGAGCAAAAAGCTCAGCTCCCAGCCGACACTTGTTGTTACGCTGGATTTGGACCCAAATTGAATTTATGGATGAAGACATTAAAGGCTCCGGGTGTGACAGGAAGGTAGAGATGGATGATGGGTTAGAGGGATGCAGACAAAAATGGTCGAATAGAAAAAAGATATTGAACAGTGAGAAGAATTGGTCCCAGATTAACAGTGTGAGGGCCTAGAAAGAAACTGACTGGAGTGGAAAACATTGTGCAGCAAGATGAAAAAGGCTTATGAATCTGTCTGTCAACATGATGTCCAGTGCTAGGTGTTGTGTCCCTCCCGCTAAAGGTGTAGAAAAGAGGGCAACACAGTACCTGTACCTTCACATATTTGCAAATAATTAAATATTGTCTCTGTCTTCTAGTCTGAGGTAATCCAGCAGTCTGAAACCCTGTCAGCTGGTCTTGATTTCTTAAGCGCAGTCATTTGAATTTCCTCCCTTACTTTCCCTAAATGGCTGCTTCTGTTTACGGGCGTGGTCGGCTTGAGCCCATCTCTGCACACAAAAGATGTTTTAATCTCAATGATTAAAGAACAATGTATGCTTCTTGTGTGATCCTGAAAAATATATGAATGTAATCCAAAATCCCATGAAAAGACCAAAACCTACACTTTGTTAATTCATCTCAATACTTTACAGATTACGTTTGAACTACTTTTTGGCACAGGTGCATTTGTTCCTACTGAAAAGCTTAATGAGGCTAAATAAATCACTAAAACAGCTGTCCACTGTAGCTGAGAACAAAAACACTCAAACAGGGTAAATGGTGCATTTAATGGGGACTATTTTCAGTGGTGGAATAATACACTATGACACTCAACCCTATATTTACGCCCGCGGGACGGTGTTTGTGGGAATGACTCCCCCTTATCGGTTATATCAGTCCTTGCTGAACACATTGTTTTGGTCTTTTGGTGACAATAGCAGAAATATAGATGTATTCATAATATATCACAAGTCTTATCCTTTTTAATGTGTAGATCCACATTTCTAAGTTCCAGTAGATTGAAATGGCAGTTAGAATGCTTTGCTTTTGCCACTTATAAGGTTTTAAAGGTCTTGATAACGGCATCATGGCACCGTCTATAAGTTCCATTGAAAGGAGCTCTGTACCTAAGAGAAGGATACAAAAGTCAGAATTTTCTATAGTACATGGAATATTTCATGGCATTAAATGGTGACAGAGGGCATCAGGCCTGAATATCCAACATACAGTACACACACACACACATGCTGTTGAAGTTTGTTAGAGTTTCTGTGTGTTTTATTCAGAGGAGAGAAGTGTGCGTCACAAGTCTACACAACCTTCCTGTGGCCGTGTGACTTGAAGGTAATTTGGCCAGTAGCTCCAACCTCCACCACAGTCCTGGGAGGCAGCTTGTTTATTTACAGTTCATTTTTGCGACTTAATTGCAATTGCAGCGGCTATTGATCTTAGAACAGGCGTGGGCCATCGATCTCCTGCTGTCCACCCCCCCCCCCCCCCCCCCCCCCCCCCCCATGGGTCAGGGACAATTCATCAAGCCACAACCACACAAGCCTCAATAGCAGGCAGCGTGGCTGCATGAATATAATGATATTGAATCTTAACTGGATTAATGAAAGATACGGTGCCCGTGTGTTGCATCTCAATGAGCTTTTTGCAAAATGGTTTTCTGTGATTGCCTCTTAGTTAGAAAAATGCGTTTCAGGCTGAACAGGATTTTCAAGGAGATGGGATTTAAACTGTAGTCTGATCAACTAATCACACTCATGGTCTGTTTCTAGGGGGCAAACTGCTTCCATCTGGCGTGTACTGCTGCAGATGGACGTCAGGACTGAACATTGACAAGTGGAAGTGACGGAATCCTTCTCCTCACCCTCTTGCCCCCGACACCTTCTGTCACGCTGGCAATGTCAAGAGTCCCGAGTCCCCCTCCCCCTGCGGAAATGTCCAGCGGGCCCGTGGCCGAGAGCTGGTGTTACACACAGGTAAAATGATCACTCACGCTGTTATCTTTCATCTCAAACAAATCAAGGGTCCTGAGCTCCACTGAATACCTTTCCCTCTGCCAGATCAAAGTGGTGAAGTTCTCTTACATGTGGACCATCAACAACTTCAGCTTCTGTCGTGAGGAGATGGGCGAGGTCATCAAGAGCTCCACCTTCTCTTCGGGGGCCAATGACAAGCTGAAATGGTGGGTGGGCAAGAGAGACGCTCTGTTTCATCATATTCTAATGTCCAGTTTTCATAGTTTTACCACAGTGCACAGGAAGTGGACTTCTGAGAAACATCTAGAGAATCCCTCCCCGTCTGATTACTGTTGCAAATTCCACCGTTAATGTTAGTACGAGGGGTGTAACGGTACACACAAATTCATGGTTCGGTACGTTCCTCGGTTTTTGGGATCACGGTTCGTTAAGTTTTCGGCACAATAGGGAAAATGACAAAGGTAAATGGTAAAACTGACGCTCCAGAGTGCGAGGAGTAGACGTAAACAGCTGTTTGGATCACAGGACATACCGAAAGGATGACCAAACCCAATGTCCTTTACCGAACGGTTCAATACCAATACACGTATTGTTACACCCCTAGTTAATACATTATTACTTCCATCCCTTTTACTAGAGATCTTAACTGTTCCACCCTCAACCACCATCAGGTGTTTGCGAGTGAATCCTAAGGGCCTGGATGAGGAGAGCAAAGACTACCTGTCTCTCTACCTGCTGCTGGTCAGCTGTCCGAAGGCCGAGGTGCGCGCCAAGTTCAAATTCTCCATCCTCAACGCCAAGGGAGAGGAGACCAAAGCCATGGGTGAGTCGACTGGGTAGCACAGACCTGTAACTGTAACAGAGGCCATCATAGTCTAGATGTAACGTCCCTCTGTGGAGCTTTTTACGTGGACTTACCTTTTTGTTACCTCTGTGTGTCCCGGCTGTGTGCAGAAAGCCAGAGAGCATATCGCTTCGTCCAAGGGAAGGACTGGGGCTTTAAGAAGTTCATCCGGAGAGACTTCCTCCTAGATGAGGCCAACGGTCTTCTACCCGACGACAAGCTCACGCTCTTCTGTGAGGTACACTGCCTTGTGTTAAACTCTTCTTGGTTTAAACCATCTCTCATTCACAGTTACATTTTTACATGTCATTTCATTCCTCTCCCTCAGGTGAGTGTGGTGCAGGACTCGGTCAACATATCTGGGCAGAACACCATGAACATGGTGAAGGTACCTGACTGCCGGCTTGCAGATGAGCTGGGGGGCCTGTGGGAGAACTCCCGCTTCACAGACTGCTCCCTGTGTGTGGCGGGACAGGAGTTTCAGGCCCACAAAGCCATCCTAGCAGGTACAGACAGGAGTCCGACACACCCTGTAATTAGTTTATTTGTATATCCAGTTAAACAAAGCTTGACTGTGTGTGGTCCGTGTTTGTTCTGATCCCATAATTACTCACACATTCACATTTTTCTCTCTCTCCATATTACTACTTTCAGCACGTTCCCCTGTATTCAGCGCCATGTTTGAGCACGAGATGGAGGAGAGTAAAAAGGTGAGCCCATGGTCATGAAGGTTTTTTTTTTTTTTAATTCCTAGAAATAAACGAGTTTTGTTCCTTCGGCGGCTCAACTGCTCACATGTTCCCTGCTGTGTTGAGGGGTTAAAGTGAGTGAAGGATGGTGTGCTGTCAAACGGCTGCAGCACAGAGCTGTTTGGTGAAACTGAATGATAGTGCACCTGAAATGAAATTGTCCCGCCGTACTTGGGGGTCAGGATTCATCCTTCACTGACAAAGCTGCAGAAGCAGAGGATTGCTTTTCTTTTTTTTTTTTTTTTCATCTTAGCACATGTAACTGTAAGAAATGAAATTGCAGGAGAAGCTGCCCAGATGTTGTTGTTTTTTTAAACTACGGCTATTTTAGATGTTATGTTGCAACTTTTTGAAAGATGAAAACGTTTCTCTCAATAATATATGAGGGGATTTTAACTGAAAGGCAACAAATGGAATGCTGGGAGAGGAAATCATTTTAAATTGTGTGTTCAAGATAAAAGTGCTTTTAATCAATTCATCATTTGTTCAAATTCCATGTAAAACATAACCTCTTAGGCAAGGCAAGGCAAGGCAAGTTTATTTGTATAGCACATTTCAACGACAAGGTAATTCAAAGTGCTTCACATAAAACCATTAAAAGCATCAAAACATAAGGCATAAGAAAAGGAGATTTAAAAACAATTAAGAACATTCATTGAACATTAAAAACAGTCATTAAAACATTAAAAAGCAGTGTAAGAAATAAAATACAGTAGTAAAATGCAGAAATGCAGCTGATTGATTAATATCCTTGAATCTGGTTCAATTAAAGGCAGCAGCAAACAGAAAAGTCTTCAATCTTGATTTAAAGGAGCTGAGGGTCTCAGCAGACCTGCAGCTTTCTGGGACTTTGTTCCAGATATTTGGGGCAGAAAAACTGAACGCTGCTTCTCCATGTTTAGTTCTGACTCTGGGAACAGAAAGTAGACCAGTCCCAGACGACCTAAGGGGTCGGGATGGTTCATAAGGTAGCAGCAGATCACAGATGTATTTTGGCCCTAAACCATTCAGTGCTTTATAAACCAACAGCAGGATTTTAAAGTCAATTCTTTGTTGGACAGGAAGCCAGTGTAAAGACCTCAGAACTGGAGTGATGTGATCCACTTTCTTTGTCTTAGTGAGGACTCGAGCTGCAGCGTTCTGAATCAGCTGCAGCTTTCTGATTGACTTTTTACAGAGACCTGTCAACACACCGTTACAGTAGTCCAGTCTACTGAAGTCTTAATGTGTTAAACTCTCGCAAACATGATTCAGAGTCACAAAGAATCCTGTTCTTTCATAATCTTAATTAAGAACTTAAATAATAATGATTTCTTAATTTGCTGCAAGGTTTCTTTAAGTGCACAATACTTGACCAACTGACTTGTGAACACAATTATTACGTATGCTTTGACTTTTATAGTTTTGAACCGGATACATCAATGAAGTAGTTTACCTTTGTGTGGTTTAATGTTGCAAGAGTATTTAATTCACAGTCCTTAAAGTAGTCCTATTATAATCATATATTGTGATATTCAAATAAACACCATGCATTGACTTCAACAACTGTGTTGAGATTTACAGCCCCTTAGATAATAAATGCTCTTTCTTAATTCGCCTAATATAATACTGCATAGTGTACAGTTTGTGAATATCAGCATTACAAATAACGTAATATGACGAGATGAGATGAACAGGTATCATACATACTGTAGTTGAAGCTCATGTCGTGGTGAAACGCTCGATTCTAACTTCCTTACTCACCGTCTCGTTCCGTCAGAACCGAGTGGAGATCAACGACGTGGAGCCGGAGGTTTTCAAAGAGATGATGTGCTTCATTTACACAGACAAGGCTCCCAACCTGGACAAGATGGCCGACGACCTGCTGGCAGCAGCTGACAAAGTAATACAACAATACAGCTACTGCATCGCTATATTGAGACATATTGACAGCGTTTTCTCGATGGATAGAATCTGTTGATGGAGGCTGTTTGGCTCTGTGTATTTTCACTAAAGATGTTTATATTGCCGTTTTTGCTGTATTTTATGTGATTACAGTTGCATATTATTTTGCTGGCAGCGCACACTGTGCTTGCAGATATTGCCCCAACTAAAAGTAATAAGGATAAATATGGATTAAGTGCACAGCTTCCACTAAACCAATTAGCCCGGTAAGCCATCAGGATTTTTAAGAAACAGTTGGATGATTTCACTCTGATCTCCCTCCACTAAAACACCAAATGAGAGACTGACTTCTGAAACACAGCTTCAGACTGGAGGGTCTCCGTTAGAGGTGTGACGCTAAATGATATTAGCTGAAAACCACCGAACCCGTCACAGCAAATAGCTCACAAATACTGGTGAAGACAGACATGTGTACTGATCTGTCCTCTCTCTTTCAGTATGTACTGATCTTGTGTCCTCTCTCCTTCAGTATGTACTGATCTAGTGTCCTCTCTCCTTCAGTATGTACTGATCTTGTGTCCTCTCTCCTTCAGTATGTACTGATCTCGTGTCCTCTCTCTTTCAGTATGTACTGATCTTGTGTCCTCTCTCTTTCAGTATGTACTGATCTTGTGTCCTCTCCTTCAATGTACTGATCTCGTGTCCTCTCTCTTTCAGTATGCTCTGGAGAGACTGAAGGTTATGTGTGAGGACGCGTTGTGTACAAGTCTGTCTGTGGAAAACGCTGCAGAGATCCTCATCCTGGCTGACCTGCACAGCGCCGATCAGCTCAAAACACAGGCCGTCGACTTCATCAACTAGTGAGTTCACACGTCATCACTTGTAATCAAGTCTCCAGCAGACTCTCAGTCCATTGAACATTTTGTCTCTGTTGTTGTGTCCGTCTGTTGCATCTCTTCTTTATCTTGGATTCGTTACTGGGGGGGGACCAGGACTCGGTCTCGCCCTCTCGCCTCATCTCTTGTCGTCACAGTTAATGATTTAATTTCACATGTCCCCTCATGGAGTGGTCTGTCTGATTATTATTATTATTATTATTATTAAACACTGTCGAGGCTTTCCAGGGGATCAGGACAACCTGACTCCTCACTCAGTGAGCTGTCACCTTATCTGTTGAGTCGGATGAAAGTGTGATATTAACTCTGAACATGTGTCTGTACGGATGTTGAGCTTGCGCATATTCCTTCAGATTATTTCCCTCCCTCTACACACTTTCATTTCATTTATATTTAGAGAGCCTAAATAATTAGTATATTAATAGATAAGCTGATATGATGATAATGGATTTATTGTTTTGCAGTTGTGAGGATTTGCTGCTTTTCTTTGTCTTACGTTTGTGGTTCCCAACCTGGGGTTTGAGTCCTCTCCAATGTGTCCCATGATAAATCAGCAGGGTTCACGAGATGCTTAATGGGATAAGTTATAAAGGGGTTTGATCTGCCACTTTCTGCTATGACTGTATTGGCCCAAATATAGGACAACCCTGATTACAAACAGTTAGAAGCTCCTGCAGGTTAAACTGGGCTAATGTACCACTCTCAGGGCTTACTAACTCTTAACACACTATAGACACACGTGAAGACATTTGTTACCCCAGCAGTATTAAAGCTACAAACAACCCACAATGCAACACTCTCCGTAGGGGCAAGTGGTACCCCGATACTCTCTCCATTCAAAACTAAAAATCTGATCTTGAGAACATGGGTGTTGAGAACAAGAAATAGTTTTCTCCTCGAATTTAAGAAGATCCGTAAAAAAAACACATACGGCCAATACTGTAATCAAGAAAATAATCTATTAACTAATATATTATTCATACCAATTGTTTTTCCCTAAACTAGTGTTTTTTGTTTCCACCCTCCAGTCATGCTGCAGAGGTGATGGAGACAGCAGGATGGAAGTCCATGGTGGCATCTCATCCACACCTGGTGGCCGAAGCTTACCGCTCCCTGGCTTCAGCCCAGTGCCCTTTCCTGGGACCCCCACGCAAGCGCCTCAAACAATCCTAACAGCAAGACGTCCACACTGATACATATACACACATGCATATACATAGAAAGACACACAGATCCCTCCCCTCGCACAGGGACAACCTTTCCCTTTGCTGTTACCTACTACAATACCGACAGCCTCCCCCGAATCTCCCCCTTCTGCCCCGTACAAACCTGCTGTATTTAGTCTCTTCTAAAGATGGAGGGAAGAAGAAAGCGGAAGAGGAGGTGGAAGAGAGGGGCAGGTGGGCTTGTGAAGTGGATGTTTGTTGTTTACTAAAATAACACCCATCCCCCCTTACTCTTCGGCGCTGGCTTAGTGAGGTGCCTGACATTGTGCTCTTTTCCGTGTGTGAAGGCTAAATCCCTCGACATCCTGTTAGTTCCTAATTTGGAATCCATTCGGGGGGGGACGGACTGGAACCAGCAATCCAGAAAGAGCCAACTGTCTGGGAATCTGGAGGTTTCAAGGACAAAGTGCAGATAAATTAAGTCTTTAACTGTCCATTTCATCAAAAGGCTTCTTTTTGCTCTGTTCTTGGTGCTTGGAGTAGAGCAGTAGGACAAGTCCCCAATCTAATGGACACATGCGAGGGACTGAAGAAGAAGTGGGCCTGTTGGTCACAAACTAGAAGCCCCTCCCACCCTCGAGAAAGACAACCAAGGGCTAGTCAAAAAAGCAGATATGGGACAAACTCATCATTAATCCTCCCAAAGAAAGTTGGGAAAATATTGCACTAAAGTCCCAGGTCACCCTTCCTCGACTCTTACCAGCAGTAAAGTAGAAATACTGTCGGCAAGCACACATTGAAGCAAGCTTCATGGACTAAAGACCCAGCTGGACCACCAAGAACAAGTACCCTTTAAGAAGATTTATCAGCTGTACTCCCATATAGAACTCTGCTTCAACTGCATCCGTTTCTTTTTTTCAACTGGATGTCCTTCCTGGGAGAATTGTATTTTGTGTGTGGATCCGTCTTCGTAGCCCTTGAGAGAAAATACAATCCGAGGGGTCATTAGACAAACTATTCAGGAGACGACAAATGGAGGGGAAAATAATGTCAAGAAATGGTTTAAAAATAACATTAGGAATCAGTCGGGCATGTAAATGTTGTTTTATGACTGATTTCTTATTTGTTTTTTCTCCTCAGAACTGTCATTTCTATTTTTTTCATAGGAATTTGTACAGACACAAGTGTTTTTGAAGCTGTGGAAACAAAAAGCATTTTCAACCGTTAAATTGGGAGAGAGATGTTTTCTTTGCAGGCATGAAGACTGAGGGGGAATAAAATTGAAATGAACACGTTTTAATGTTCAGAATAGACAGAATGTGAAAAAAATGCACACCAAGGCAAACCACATGAAATACATTTGAAGTTATCATTTTAGCCTGGTGTAAAATGGTATTTGATAGAAGGAACCGCTGTTTCTTTCCTGTAGATATTGCCAGTTATGAGAAGTGACACTTAGTTGTTGCCATTTTTTGTTCCCAAAAGAATAAACCACAACTATTTTGTATTGAATGCAATGCAAACTTTGTCTGTTATTTTTGTATGACTTATGTTTTTTATTTATTTTCAGCTGTCTCATAAAACAAGGTGTTTAATTATGGGACTTCACAGAAACCAATCGCACCTAAATTGAGGACATTTCAGGGAGAACGACAAGTGTTTTTATGATATTTAGTGTAATGACTCAAACTAAGTAATTGTACTAAGTAATCCTGTTGTCCGCATGTCGAAGAGTCCTTCAGTGAGACATTGAATCCTAAAGTAGTTCCCGGGCGCTTTACTGCAGTCCACTACTCCAAAATACGTGTGCCTTATTTATACTTCTGTGTATTTCATGTAATACTTGTGTGAGCTTTCTTTCTTATTGAACACAAGTGGAACAGTAACATTCCCAGCTGTCAGGATGCGTTCTCCCTGCTATGATGGAGATGGTTTTAAAACAAAGATAGTCAGTATTTTTCTCGAAACAGCTGTACAACAGAGCACCCCAGCAAGGCTACGTAGCATACTAAGGTTAAAGGAGGGAATAAGAGACAAAAAGAGAATATGATAATGTTTAGCATATAAAATCACAGTTATCTGAATGAGCACACATTTCCTCCAAAAGTCTACAATATTCAAAATGCTAATTCACTTACAAATATAATGCTATTTATAGAAATAACACTAGTTGGTTGTGTTAATGAGGACATAAAAGACACAATAAATATAGGTTATGTTACCCCATTTTCAAAAAGTGAAATTTGCCTTTCACTTCTAGAAAACAACATCCTACAGATGCTTTAAAAAAAATGTAGTTTTGAGCCATATCGCTCTCATTTTGTTGTTTGTAGTCTAGATGGTCTAAACATCCTCATGAGTGAGTTGTTGATGTAAAAAGAATCCAAGCACTGATCGTACCAAATGAAAAAATTCCGATTCATAATGCTGACGGTGATGAGTGATGAGCACAATATTTATTTTGGTCATTACAGCTGACAGTTGCATAACACATATACAGCCCTCCTTATTTTGTTATGTCATGTTTTTTTTCTCATTTATTTGGGAAGGTGATCCTCGGCAAAGTAACAATCACAGGTGGGCCTTAAGTTACCAAAGGTTAGGAACTCCTTGTTTGAAGGACTCTCTTGGTCACTCTGTATTGGTTTTAGTTTTTAATCATGTTTGGTTTTATTTGGGCAACACACAGTAAAGAGTGTTATGAAATACATAAGATAGAAAGGATCACATATGACAAAAGTGTACAAGGTAAATGCAACATAAGAGTGTTGTAAAAGCATTGTATCCTGATATATCTATAGTCCGTTACAATCTTTAGTGTTACAAATAAAGGCCATAAAAGAGTGATGATATATTAGCCCTTACAAACAGAAAAACGTGCTATTATCTAGTTCACACAAAGTATTATTGGAGGAAGTATGTGTAGAACAAAACGGATTACTTGATTGATTGATCGTTCACGTCTTTAATAAATATAATAAAATGCTAAACATTACCTAGCTCCAGCCTTGTCTTATGTGCTAGTAAAGGTTGCGATGAGCATTTTTTGCAACTTTGTCATTTCATAAAACCAAAAGATTAAACGATAATTGTCACTTCAATCGATAATGAACACAATCGTTAGTTGCAGCCCTGATTATATGCATTTCACAAAACCAGTCTGATACAACTCTTGTAGTCTACAACAGGTAAGATATTGCTACAAAAACATATAGGCTACTTTAAAGGATTTGGTCAATAAGATAAACAGTTATTAGCTGCTCACACTGGATTTATTCTTTGTGGATTTAATGAAACATTGCCCTCCACTAGTGTCCTTGACGTCTGGTTAGCCTGTTGGCAGATAAGATGCTGGGTTCTGGTAGCTGTAGTCTGGACACACTTTTTGTACCAGTCTGTAGTCAGTGCTGTAGAAAGACACGTAGATGCAGATGACCTGGAATGGTTTGGAGCACATCCAGGTGACGTGGCTCTGGGTCTGCTCCTGAGCACATGTCTTGGATGGGTCATAGTTACACAGCATCACCTTTTTGTTGCGTTCTGTCTTCTCAAAGTCCACCCTGCAGTTGAAAGTCTTCGAGTCTTTGGGGTTGACCACGCTTTGACGCTCCAGATCAAACTCCACCTCTTTCATCGGTGGGACGAGGCTCACGGACACGTTGCCCACACCCGTGGAGTTGTGGCGGAAGTAGACTCCAAGAGAGCCGTTCCCGTGATCCACAATCTTGCCCATTATCAGCAAATTCAGTTTGACGGTTTTGATGTTTGAGTAAAAGTCCCCCCAGCTGAACGTTCTGGAGAATTTAGACGTTGCTTGGACTTTCATGGTGGGACGAAGCTTTATCTTTAAGGACGGGTTGGTGTGTGACTGGGAGTTTCCTCCAAGTATTTCCAGAAGTCCCTGCTTTGAAAGAGGAATTAGAGGACTGGTGGGTAGCTTGGTGCTCTGAATCAAACTCCTAGTTTGACGCGCCCAGTCTTTCTGTGAAGAAGGATCTTGGTCTCTGTTGAGTTCAGTTGATGCCCTCCTGCTGATGGTGAAGTTGGCATGATGTTGCCCAAGATCCAACTATACAGAAAATTTAGGAGAGAAGTTTTGACATTTAGAAGTGGAAATAAATTAATAAGAATGATGAGGGATTCAGTGAATACTCACTCTAATTCTCTAAGAATATCTGTTCAATGTTATTACATTTGTAATCTGGTTGATGATCTAACTAAACAAATACTGATTTTAGATTAAAATCCCCAAATACATCATATTTAAACACCTTATTGGGTATGATGGCATGTAAACTGCAAAATAACCACTTTACAGAAATATATGGTGGCATAAAAAAATAATTATTTATATGTAAAATGTAGCAGAAAAAAAAAAAAAGACTTTAAATGCATAGACTTAAGTAAATTGTCAATGGCTCACAACTACACTTCTTGAGTACTTTCCACCGTCTTGCTCAATTTTTCTCCAGTCTAGTTCTTTTACTTACCAAACAAAAGGCTCCTTCCAGAAGTATCCAAACAAAGCACTGCCTGGCAAACATCTCCATAGTGCAGAAATTCCTGTCTTAAGATCCATCCACTTTCACCTGAACTTTATTCAGGCCGAGTTAAGTTTTGAAAGTCCATGTGGAACAGCTGCATCCACATTAAAGGCTGATAGAGACACAGTAAACCTTCTGAGAGCTGCACGGTCCACTCACAGCACACACTCTGGGAGGCTTTGTCAGAACTCAAGGTTTTTAACACTCAGTTTTGCTGTGAATGGTCTCTCTCTCCCTCTCTCTCTCTCTCCCCCTCTCTCTCCCTCTCTCTCACCCACACAGACCCTTTTATTTAAGGATATGCAGTGTTAACAGTATCACCCTGATGTCCTGCCTGTTGTCCTCCCTCCCCTCTCTTTGTCACTGAAAAATGTCTTGCATTATGTTTTGGGTGATGAAATAATTAAATTGACACTTTTTTAAATGAGAATTTTATTTTGATTCACGAGGCAAACTCATCCAAGATAATGTGATACTGCCACCCCATGGTCAGATAGCAAACTGCAGTCTGAGCAGAAATAGAGGAGCCAAATTAGGACAACTATCCCATGACACTACATCATGAATAAATCCCCTGAAAACTTGGTAATACCGTGTTATGACATACTATACTATGGCATTTTACATGATGATGATATAGTCATGATATAGTATGTCAAAATAAATCATTAAAATGTCATAGTATATATTTAAAAAAAGTTATAAAGATGTATGTCACGAAAAAGACATAAAAAGTAATTGTATGTTATAAAAATGTCATAAAAAATGTCATAGTATATCACAAAAAGGTCAAAGGAAATGGGGCTCACTGAGGCAGCCAGATTATTGTGTTAAGCCACCAGCATCAAACTTCTATTAAAAAATTCTTTGCAGGGTGCGTGCAGGTACATGGACGTGACCGATGGCACAGATTAGATCTCTGAAGCTATGATTTTCTTTCAGTTACATATTTGTTACTTGAATAAAAGAAAGGCGACACACGCCTAGTTTCCTCGCAACCTCAATTATTCATACTCCTCATTTGTGTTAAAGTTGAAGATAAAGATGAAATATGAGTCCAGTAGAGGTCATTTAATTCATTCACATGCTCTAGATTTCTCTCAGATTCAGTTTCCATGGTCAGAGTTATGGTAAGGAAGAGATTAAAAGGTTATCAAATGTCCTATTCAGGACGGAGTTAAGAAAGAAACTGAAAACTAAGACACTCAACCTACAAAGAAAGTCTTTTGTCTTCAATACAATCATTTAGATCAAGTTTAGTTAGTCAACAGATGTCAATATGATATCAAACAATAAACTTGGTAACTTGGTCTTATTTAGTATCTTGTTTCAACAATGGTATATACCAGCCTTGAATCAATGCCATCCATTTGTTTCATGTTGATGTTATTTAATCTTTATTATTATTATATACCAGGTAGTTTAGATCACAAAAAAGTCCTCTTGTTGTCACTGTAGTCTATTCTGTGCTCAAAAAAAGATACACTCTTTTTTTTTACACACCTTTGAAAGAAGTACCTCGACATTTAAATAACTTTCTAACAACTTCCTTGCTGCTTCCTTGCTTCTGTACTAAAGCCTTTGGTAGAATATAACACCTCGCTTTTGTTTCTGCTGAACCAATTCTGATAATCTCTATTATTATAAATGCACAATGGGAGGTTTGGTTCACTTGTTATGAGGAAGCAATTTGATTCTATTGATTCTACAAACAATGAAACAACAGATTTCTGTGCCAACTTTTACTGTATAAAGCCTTGTTGCAGTGCTGCAGTCTCATGAGGAGGAGAGGCATAGGAGACAAAGAAGCACATGTGAACAGGTAATTAATTGATTTCATTTTGAAATAAGATATTCATTTTAAACTGCTTGCTTCATATTGGTAGCATTTTCCACATATATATATATATATATATATATATATATATATATATATATATAACTCCAGAATTTCTTAACTTTGCAAGACATGTCTTTTTTAACAACAGAAACTTTTGCACCTGCAGTCAATTCATATTTTAAATGTATGCCAATTTTGTGTAGAATGGTCATTTTAATGTATATCTTGATCAATAGGAATTTAAATCTCTAAAGATCTTTTGCTATTATAAAACCATATATCACATGTATAGTCCATGACTATGCATCCTTGGTTGGGTATGCAGTCTCTGAGTGCTTTCTAGTTGTTGTTGTTTTTTTTTGGAATTTAATTAAATACATTTGGTCAGCAGGTTTATATTTGGGGCTTTGGAGAATGGCAAATCTAATCATGTTGCCTGTGCTGCTTTTGGGATTGATAAGTAAGTATCTAATTCAGTCTGTTTCAATTAAATACATTTTTATTTTTGTTGTATTTACATAACTTCACTAACTGACTTTTTTTTTATCCAATTATATCTATGTGTTTGTTTTCATAGGTACGGTGACTCCACAGACGTCAGGTGAATTGAAGTTTAGATAATCTCTTAGTAATTTGTTCATGCTATTAACATGTCAGTCATACAGTCGCTCTAGTTATTACTTCAAGATTATACCCATTTCACCTGGATTGCAGCTAATACCGCTGTTTATGATTGTTATATATATATATATATATATATATATATATATATATATATATATAAAATACATAATTTACATCCTATGCCAGTGTGGAGGTTGCAGAGGTACCACACCCAAGGCATTGATTTGCTTTGCTTTGCTTTAACTTACAAGTTAACAAGTTACAAATACCAGGTTGATGTGTATCAATTAAATATATTTTTATTTTTGTTGTGTTTACGTAAATTCACTAACTGACTTTTGTTTTTGATGTTAGCAGAGCAGACTGATATTTATCCAATTAAATCTATGTGTTTGTTTTTATAGATACGGTGACTCCTCAGACGTCAGGTGAATTGAAGTTTAGATAATCTGTTAGTAATTTGTTCATGCTATTAACATGTCAGTCATACAGTCGCTCTAGTTATTACTTCAAGATTATACCCATTTCCCCTGCATTGCAGCTAATACCGCTGTTTATGATTGGTATATATATGTATATTTTTCAGTGGCGGGCCATGTATTTTATACTTGGGCCATCAGTGCTGTCCTACTACAGTTGAACCACCTCCTAATAACCTCACTATTAGCCAGCGTGACGGGATGCTTCGTCATTAACGGGCAATGCATATAGTCAAAATCAATGTAATTAAGACAATGATGAGAACTAACTCACAAGAACCAGTCTCATATATTTATTTGACAACAAAGCAGGTAGAATAACATAACACCCAAATAACATGATTCAACAGGCCTCTGCACATTCCAGCAAAATGACGTTGCTAAAACATGCATTCCGTCACACACTCAAGGGCACGGGCCATTCAAATATTATTCACATCAGAGGCAACAATATCAACCATTTCATAAAAACGATACAATTTAAAAAATTTAAACCGTAGTAATGCTACTGAAGATATATAAAAAAAGCAGTTCACTTACCAAAGCTGCTGTTCACTATTTAAAGACAAAGTCCATCCTCCTTTCTTTGATTACAGAGTTCAATGCCACGGTTGTACAGTACATCAGTGCGGTTCAGTTCTAGCAAGAGGTTAAGAGATTTTAGCATTTTGTTCTATGACATAAATACGTCGGTAAATATCCCACATGTGAAATTTGAAGCTTTTAAGTTTCTTAAAGATGGTATTTAACAAGTGCCTAAATTAGACTATTGAACATCATCATGCTGAACGATAGTCTGCCTTCAGCTCAGTGGTGGCGGCGTGAAGTCATGAGACAGTGGTGTAGTTTGTTTATTGTCTTGATGTTGTGTCTTTGCTTCTGCCGATTGCATCTATGATTTAAATAATGATAAAAGTAGTGTTCATTTGGGAAGATGATCTTGGTGAACAAAACATGTTGGTATCATAAACTGGTTTAGCCACTGAGCTGATTTCCTGCAATAATCCAAAATCACATTGGCTTTTTGTCGAGGGAAACAGTGAGAGGCTAACTTCCGGGTTGGCCTACAAAAATGTCATCCCCGCAGCACTCTCTAGATATCTCCATCATCCTGACCAATACCCTGTGAATCAACTCCCAATGTACCCAGATCCATCTGTCACAGTTCATACCTAGTTTTGTTTAATTCGATCTCTTATTACTTTCACACCTAATTTACATCCATTGCATATCATAGAACCCCACATTTTCCAGATAATTTATCGTTGCCTCAGAAGAATCATGTGTGAAGGGAGAGTATGATATGGGAGAGTTAATAATAATAATGATAAAGAAGCTAAATTATAAAGTACAGTTACATTGAAGAGATGGGGCTTTTGGTCAATACTGCTGTTGCCATGTGGGTTGACAGATATTTTGCTTTCACTTCAACTAGACATGACCGCAGTGAGACTGGTCAACTCTAACAGCAGCTGCTCTGGCAGAGTGGAGATCTTCCACAACGGCAACTGGGGGACGGTGTGTGACGACATTTGGGATTTGAATGACGCTCAGGTGGTGTGTCAACAGCTGGGCTGTGGCAGGGCTCTGTCAGCACCAAGAGGTGCACAGTTTGGACAAGGCAGTGGACCAATCTGGCTAGATGACCTTCGGTGTTTAGGAACTGAATCATCACTAACAAACTGTATACACAAAGGATTAGGAACCCACAACTGTCGTCATTATGAGGATGCTGGTGTCATCTGTGAAGGTAACTTTGTACATCTACACTTCTTCTTTTTTTTCTGAACAAATATAACTGGAGAATTTAGAAAATACATGGTTATTAATTTTATTCAATGTCACAAACGATGCAGTAATATAGTTACAATAAAGTGCTGTTGGAAATAGTCCTAAAACCAGTGGCGGGCCATGTATTTTATACTTGGGCCATCAGTGCTGTCCTACTACAGTTGAACCACCTCCTAATAACCTCACTATTAGCCAGTGTGATGGAATGCTTCGTCATTAACGGGCATTGCATATAGTGCAAATCAATGTAATTAAGACAATGACGAGAACAAACTCACAAGAACCAGTCGTATACATTTATTTGACAACAAAGCAGGTAGAATAACATAAACCCCAAATAACATGATTTAACAGGCCTCTTCACATTCCAGCAAAATGACGTTGCTAAAACATGCATTCCGTCACACACTCAAGGGCACGGGCCATTCAAATATTATTCACATCAGAGGCAACAATATCAACCATTTCATAAAAACGATAACATTTAAAAGATTTAAACCGTAGTAATGCTACTGAAGATATATAAAAAAAGCAATTCACTTACCAAAGCTGCTGTTCACATTTTAAAGACAAAGTCATCATCCTTTCTTTGATTACAAAGAGTTCAATGCCACGGTTGTACAGTACATCGGTGCGGTTCAGTTCCAGCAAGAGGTCCTTCTCGATTCATGGACGCCAGAGATGACAGTCGATCCTCCCCAGTTGTACTTCTTGAATACGTTTTAATGCGTTTGAGGGCTGAAAGTGTCCGCTCGACAGAGGCAGTAGATATTGGGATTGTCACCGCCAAACATGCCAAAATGCAAAAAATGTAATGTCACGTAAAAACGTCTTGCATATCTTTAAACTTGAACTCTTACTGCTACAAAGTTCTGCTAGCTAGTTTGACAAGTCACGCTAGCCCACTGACCAATCAAGCCGCACGTTAATGAAGTCGTACTTGGCTAGGCCAGCTAGAAGGCTCTGGCATGTCAAAGAATACGCCCAACATGTCAAACTAAAAATCTGATTCGTTGAAGACTCTGATAATCAACAATATCGTCCCCATTTACCTAAACTGCAAAGTGATTTAGTTGTAATTCTGAAGGCGTCCGGGCAGATTTTTTTACTTAGAGACAACATAGGGGCGAAATCTGATTGGATACAAGCTCTACTTAAAACAAGTTGCGCTGGAAACGGCACAACTGAGGAAGATGGTAGCTATGCAATGAGGTAATAAGCTAATGGGAAACATAATTGGAATACATGGAGAGTATTTATGAAAATGTATTAAATTATAAAATAAATTATAAAACTTTGTGATTCTGTTTAGGCCAGCAGAGAAGGCCTTGCTGGCCCTGACGGCCCACCACTGTATTTGATACATTACAATTCTTAGGCAATATACATGACAAAACGTGGCTGTGCAAGTATATAGATATGTGTGGTGGAGTAACGAGTCAAGTAGTGTATATTAGAGACTTTAAACCATTTTTTTAAATTACAACCTCATATTATTTACAATCCTGGTTCAGAAGAAGGGTAAAGCCCCAGTCCCACTGAAAGCCGGATATACTACGGATGTCCCCAGATACACTACGGATCAGATCCAGGGTCATCTGGGAGTGGAACCGTAGTGAAACCGTAGTCAGTCTGGGACGATCCGGGGGGGGGTCCGTGATGAACCGTAGTAAAACCGCGGCCATCCGTGGTGAACCGTGGCGATCCGTGGCGTATCCGGGAAGACGAGCGGCTTGCCGGACGTAAAACTAACATCCGGGGTGATCCGTGGCCATCCGGGAATGAAGAGGGGGGCGGTGTTTATCGTAGCGCATCCAGGAAGAACCGTAATAGGACCGAGATGAACCGTAGCGTAACCGTAGTATAACCGTGTTAATCCGGGATGAAACGGGAGCTAGTTGACACCCCGGACCACCCCGGATTTCACCTCTTTTTATCCGGGGTGATACGGGGTGATCCGGGGACATCCGTAGTATATCTGTCTTTCGGTGGGACTGGGGCTTAAGAAGTAGAAGAAGAGGACTTTTCAGTCTTTACAAACCATCTGTTGGAGAAATTTATTATACTGTTCCTCTGTTATAACTTGTATTACTTAGACCTGCATGTAATCTTAACCCTCTTCCCACGAAAAGGCTGGGAACCTGGCCTTGGAGGTGCAACGACTGACGGAGGACGACATCTGCGAGGGGGAGGGGGGGAGTTGAAGGGAGAGAAGACGAGATAACGTGCATATACACTCTGTTTTGTTATTAATTGTGGCTAGACCTCTGAACCATCTGTGGGGAAGGAGCTCTATCCATTCAGCTGAATTATTATTGAAGTGTTTGTTCATTAAATATCATTTTAATACCTGACCTGACAGACACCCCTATGTCGAATGCTGATTTAGAGCTGTTTGTGGACGGTTCGGCATCCCGCTCGCAGGAGACAGGAGAAGGGTTGGTTGGGTTTGCTGTAGTCTCATCACATGACACTCTGTGCAGCGGTAAGTTGGCATCACACTTTTCTGCTCAAGCTGCAGAACTTGTGGCTCTTACAGAGGCCTGTAAGCTCGCTGCCGGAAAAACAGTTAACATTTACACTGACTCTCGCTACGCCTTTGGTGTAGTGCACGATTTTGGAGCCCTGTGGAAACACAGAGGCTTCCTGACATCATCCGGCAAACCCATTTCTCACCACCATCTTGTTGCTGACTTGCTAGAAGCCATATTGCTCCCTAAAACAGTCTGTGTTATGAAATGTGATGCTCACACTAACGCGTCTGATGCTATTGCAAGGGGAAATGCTGCAGCCGATGCTGCGGCTAGACAAGCGGCTCTCTCAGATTACACTTTTCAGCTCACAACACTTAATCTAGAGGTGCCTACAGAAGTATCCCTCACTGATGATGTTCAGGTATTGCAGACATTAGCTACCCCTGCAGAGAGAAAGTGTTGGGCCTCGTCAGGTGCAGTTTACACAGGTGAAGTGTGGATGGGCCCAGACAGGAAACCGTGTTTGCCACGCGCTCTCTTTCACTGTTACGCTAAATTAGCTCACGGACGAGATCACGTGGGCAAGGGGGGATTATGTAATGCTATAAATGCAGTATGGTACACAAGAGGTTTCACAATTTTTGCCCAAGAATTTTGTAGAAAGTGTATAGTTTGTGCAGCTAACAACGCATCAGGCGCCATACACATGCCAAAAGCAGGCCATCCCCCACCAGACAAACCATTTGACCATTTGATGATGGATTTCATTGAACTGACACCTTGTGATAGCAAGAGATACTGCTTAGTGATAGTGGACATGTTTAGTAAGTGGGTTGAAGTGTTTCCATCAGCTAAACAAGATGCACAGGCAGTAGCAAAGGCATTGCTTACAGAGATTATTCCCAGATGGGGAATACCAGCTGTCATAAGTAGTGATAACGGACCAGGGTTTGTTAACAAAGCATTAAAAGAAGTATCAGACTACCTAGGTTTTAACATTCGCCACCACTGTTCCTATCACCCACAGAGTGCAGGTGCAGTGGAGCGAGAGAATGGAACCATCAAGGCAAAATTGGCAAAATGCTGCGATGAAACTGGACTGTCATGGGTAAAAGCACTACCACTAGTGCTGTTTCACATGCGCACACGAATCAGAAACAAACATGGCCTCAGCCCTTTTGAGATCCTTTTCGGACGACCTCCACAGACAGGAATAGGACCTAGTAAAACTTATATTCCAACAACAGCATCATGTGATGATGACATGCTTAACTATTGTGCCAATCTGTCTGCTGCCCTATCAGCACTCCATTCCCAGGTCAAAAACGCCTTGCCATCTGCAGCAAACGGGGCCCTCCATAGCTTAAAGCCAGGAGACTGGGTAATATGTGTTGATGTTTCAATAAATTGTAAATACTTTAATGGCCATAGAAATGGCCAAAGGGGAAATTGTTGGAGAAATTTATTATACTGTTCCTCTGTTATAACTTGTATTACTTAGACCTGCATGTAATCTTAACCCTCTTCCCACGAAAAGGCTGGGAACCTGGCCTTGGAGGTGCAACGACTGACGGAGGACGACATCTGCGAGGGGGAGGGGGGGAGTTGAAGGGAGAGAAGACGAGATAACGTGCATATACACTCTGTTTTGTTATTAATTGTGGCTAGACCTCTGAACCATCTGTGGGGAAGGAGCTCTATCCATTCAGCTGAATTATTATTGAAGTGTTTGTTCATTAAATATCATTTTAATACTTTAAGAAGTTTCCATCGTAGTTATTTCTCACAGGGAGGTGAAAAAGATTATTTTCCACAACACCATCAATACACTTCAGATATTTGATTTGACATTTGAGATGTGATCATTATTCATTGACAATTTTTCTCCCAATTTCAGATCGGGCACTTCAATGTCAGACATGCACAGATGAGCAGTGTTCAAACACAACGCTAGTCACATGTTCCTCAGAGACGATGTGTGTAACAGCTTCCATTCAAGGTGGGCATTTCTTTATACCATGTTCTACTTTTGAGTGAAATAAATGTACTGCAGAGTTATGTGTTCTTTCCGTTAATATTGACAAACTCAAGTTTTCATTTTGTAGCCACTTCAC
The DNA here is from genome assembly GCA_032191485.1 of Leptoclinus maculatus. Taxonomy (NCBI): domain Eukaryota; kingdom Metazoa; phylum Chordata; class Actinopteri; order Perciformes; family Stichaeidae; genus Leptoclinus; species Leptoclinus maculatus. The sequence continues at coordinate 7,814,171 of JAVDOI010000015.1, read as the reverse complement.
TTGGAACTCCAGCACAGCAAATATTCAAGGCGTGTGCATCATCCTCCCTGTGTCCAGCCACAGGCTCTCGGACATTTTCAGCCAACTTGGGTGTTTCGAGTGCAGTTGCATCTGCTAAATGCTGCAACACAGATGATTGCAACACAGAAACTCTACCGTGTAAGTACAGATGTATAAATACCTAATTTAAGATGAAAAAACACGAGATAGACTTTGACATGCTTCAATTTTGTGAAGCTTAAATGTTCTCTCTTCGTCAAACAAATTATGTTCTTTTCTCTTTCAGTCCCTGCTGCTCAGACAGTTAACGCCCTACAGTGTTTCACTTGTGACCCCATGACCCCCCAATGTACTTCTCAAGTACAATGTAGGGGGGAGGAGAACCTGTGCTTTCAAGCGAGTGGTGAGTCTTAATCATACGTGGTTTCCAAAAAGTATTTTACAACCTTAAAGTATCTCAAACCAACTACATGTGAGATCTGGAAAATCAACCAGTGGAGGAAAGTACATGTCCTGAACTGCTGTTCTATAGTATTTGTAGTATTTCTATAGATGTGCTACTTAATACTTATAGTCCACTAAATATCAATGGTAATTGTTGTACTTTCTACTGGACTACATTCATAATACAGTTATAGTGACTAGTTACTTCAAGAAAAGTCAATACACTTAAGTTTTGATGTTGTAATATTCCCCAAATGTTACATGTCATAATTCAATAGTATTCAAAGTATAGTAATAAACACGTACAAAGTGAAATTACTTTTATTTCTGATATTTTAAGTATATTCTACATTGTGGTATTACTTATTTCAATCAATTAGCAAACTTAAAACAATGAAGGCTGTGTAGTTAAACGATAATTTTTCCTCGACAGTGACAAGTGGGTCCAGCACTTCTCCAGCTTTTGGCTGTGTATCTTCAAATCTGTGTGTAGCTGCTGCAAGCCTGGGTAGCCTTCCTTTCATGCAAAGCATTGGAAGCATAAGCAGTGGACCATCCTGTTGTGGGACCAGTTTGTGTAATACTGCCACAACAACTGCTCCCCCAACATTAACAACTGCAGCCCCAACAACAACTGCAGCCCTAACAACAACTGCCATAACAACAACAACCGCCACCCCAACATCAACAATTGTTGCCTCAACAACAACCCAAGAGGGTAAATTCACATGTCCCAATACAGTAGCAGAAGAAGCAGTCTAAAGGGGCAGGAAAGGGATAAAGATCATTCAGAACAATGAATACAGCAAAATGAAAAATAAAAATTACTAAATGACAAAATTTGATAAAAATCAATACATATTTGAATAATACACAATTTACATCCTATGCCAGTGTGGAGGTTGCAGAGGTACAACACCCAAGGCATTGCTTTGCTTTAACTTACAAGTTAACAAGTTGCAAATACCAGGTTGATGTATCAATTAAATACATTTTTATTTTTGTTGTATTTACATAGATTCACTAACTGACTTTTGTTTTTGATGTTAGCAGAGCAGACTGATTGTTATCCAATTAAATCTATGTGTTTGTTTTCATAGGTACGGGGACTCCTCATAAGTCAGGTGAATTGGAGTTTAGATAATCTCTTAGTAATTTGTTCATGCTATTAACATGTCAGTCATACAGTCGCTCTAGTTATTACTTCAAGATTATACCCATTTCACCTGGATTGCAACTAATACCGCTGTTTATAATTGTTATATATATATATAGACATACATATATACAAAATACACAATTTACATCCTCTGCCAGTGTGGAGGTTGCAGAGGTACCACACCCAAGGCATTGCTTTGCAAGTTATAAATACCAGGTTGAAAGGTGGTGTTTCACCGCCACCCTCTGGTTGCACTTGGTATGTGGTACAAAGGTTACTGTGCTGCACCTGCAACGATGGCCAACGGTGATTTTAAGGTGTACAAAACAAGATCTTCAGGTGGTGTTACATTGCTTTTTAAATTAGAACTTTTTGACAGAAGTAATTTTGACTGTCCCAGAAAGCAAAGCCAGTGAGCCTTTGACAGAATGCTGTCTTTTCTAATGTTTTCAATGACATCTGTGCTGTTCCTGCTATAACATGCCATAATGGCTGCTGGGAAAAGGTTTATTTTGGTTGGTCAGAATATTAGATTAAAAGAGTCCACAAACACAAATAACACAAAAAGCATATTTTGTAAAACATTGGTATGATAGGTTAGGTGTGGTGATCTAGAAATGTACAAAAAACACTATAGATGGACATTCCATCTTTTGTTAAAAATGTGATGTCTTTTGTTCTTTCTAGGACCCCTCTACCCAATTACCGGAACAAGAAGCAGTAACTCGGATGATGGAAGTTCTCCTAACATTCGCCTGCAACGACCATTTCTGTATTTTGGACAGCAGCATAATCAGATTTATGTATGTAAATATAATATTAGCAAATACAAAATCCATATCTTTTATGTTTTGTGCAGGAATCCACTTTTCATCCACTGGTTGGCAAATCATTTCCAACACAAGAACTGTGTTGTAAATGTGCAACAAATTAATTAATGAAATTAATGAATAAATTAGTGAAGTAAAAAAATATGCACTATGTTATTAAACTAATAATACTTTATATTTGACTTCAACTGAAACACATATTAAAGAAGTACTGCAGTTAGTTGTTGTCAATATATTTTTACATCTATAATATGGTTATAAAGTACAAGCAATACATATGTTGATGGGTGTAGTAAATGTTACTAATTCTTCATTAGTAAGAACTGGTTAACTTGTTTCCAGGTGAACCACAATGGACATCTGACCTTTGACTCACCTTGGAGTAGTACAACACCTCAAAGGTTTCCACTGAATGGATCCAGGGACGTCATTGCTCCACTCTGGACAGATTTAGACAACAGAAGGAATGGTCAGATCTACTACAACCAATACACCAGTGGCAGCATCCTCCATCAAGCTACGCAAGACATTAATCGTTACTTCCCACGATTGAGATTCAATGCCAACTGGGTCTTTGTTGCAACATGGTATGAGGTGGCCTACTTTCCCAACACTGGAACAGTAAGTTATCTTGTTCTAAATGAGGAAACACATAGGATGTGTATTTGACCTATTACAACATATATTTACTATAATAACCACAAGTACATTTTTTTCAGCAAACAACGGTTCAAGCAGTCTTGATCTCTGGTGGCCAGTACTCATTTGTGCTGATGAATTATGGGACAATAGCCTCAACAACTCGAAGAATACAGGTTAGAGGCATTAAAATGATATGTGACTTACAATGTAAAAGTGGCCATGACTTACTTAAATCTGAATGCAGATGCACAAAAGATAAAAATAAAACTAATTGTATTCATGTGACATGTATTTCCAGGCTGGATATGACACAGTGAACTCCGCTCACCATTTCACTATCCCAGGATCATTCTCTAACAATGCATCAGGCAGTAACTCAAATTTCCGCCTGAGCAGCAATGTCAATGTGCCCGGTCGCTGGGCTTTCCGGACAGACCATGGATCAAGAGGATGTACTTACAATGGTAAGATCAGAACCAGAGGGTGGTCACCATAGGTAGTTCTTTACAGTAATGTGGATATGTGATCACCACTCCATGGAGATATGTATTTAGTGTTTGTTGAACTAAATAAACAATGTCTTTTTTGCTGCAGACAGCTGAGTATAATGTGCATACTGCTATTACATTAGAATATGGTGACAAATAATTGAATTGCATTGCAAGTTAAGTTTTTTAATTTCATGCCAAAGTAGTTCTCAAAAGGCAAGGTCAAGACGCTGACCACGACAATGTAATGTTTCAAGTTTAAGGCAGCTGGCAACTTTTCTTGCACGGCATCCTCTTCTTTATCCCCTAATTTTTGTCACCATTCTACTCTTTATTATGAAAATAAAGGCAAAATTGTCCACAAAAAATTAAAGTCAAAAGTCTAATTTTAATGTAAAAGTAATAGTGTCGGAACGTTTCAGTCTATTCCTTCAAGTGAACTTTTCCTTTCATTCTTCTCAAGGTGAATCCGTGCAGCTTGGTGACTCATTCTGGAGTGACAGTACCTGTGCACAGAAGTGCACCTGCACCTCAGCAGGCCTGCAATGTCACAGCCAGTGCTGCTCCTTTTCCCAAATCTGCCAACCTACTGCCTTTCAGTTCACCTGCCAGACGGTGCGGAGAGGCACCTGCGCCATTAGTGGTGATCCACATTACTATACCTTCGATAACAAAGTGTTTCACTTCCAAGGCACCTGCACTTATGTTCTCTCTGAGCAATGTGGTCGTGGGTTGCCCTACTATAGAGTAGAGGGCAAGAACGAGCATCGGGGCAGCACTCGTGTTTCCTGGACACGACTGGTCAAAGTGTTTGTCTATAATGAAACCATTGAGCTTGTCAAGGGACGTCGTGGTGCAGTTAAGGTTGGTATTAAGAAATAAGTCTCCACTTACTGTGATATTTTAATTTTGTTCATATTTTTACAACTATGTCTTTGCTTGTTGGTGTGTTTACAGGTTGATGGCATCTTTGCATACACTCCACTCTCTCTCAACAATGGCACAGTCCAGGTTTACGAGTCAGGTTTTTCTGTGATCGTCAGTACTGACTTTGGCTTGGAGGTGTCTTATGACACAAATCATTATGTGAGGATCAGGGTGCCCTACACTTACCAGAATGCAACATGTGGCTTGTGTGGAAACTTCAACAATGATCCCAGGGATGACTTTCGAACCCGCCAAGGAGAAGTTGTCAGCTCTGATGTGGATTTTGCCAACAGCTGGCAAGCATCGGAAGACAATGAGCCTGGTTGTGAGGCACAGTGTGGAGGTCTGAGCTGTGCTGGCTGTACTGAGGCTCAGACAGCTTTATACAGCAATACTGCTCATTGTGGTATCCTCCAGAGCACTTCCGGACCTTTTGCTGCTTGCCATCAACAACTTCCCCCACAGACCTTTTTGGAAAGCTGTGTGTATGATCTGTGTGTAGGAGAAGGGTATCAACCCATTCTGTGCCAAGCCCTAAATGTGTATGCAAGTCGGTGTCAACAGAATGGTGTACAGCTGCCAAGCTGGAGGAGGCAAGGCTTCTGTGGTATGTCTGTCAGTCAAAAACATTATTTCATATAATCCTTGGCCTGTCATGATGTCAAGATACATCTTGTTTTCTTTTGTTTAGAAATCCAATGTCCAGCAAACAGCCACTTTGAGCCGCGAGGCACAGCATGTCCAGCTACCTGTGTCAGCCCCAATTCTACCTTCGACTGTCCTCTTCCTGTCCAGGAGAGCTGCATCTGCAATTCAGGCTACATACTTAGTGCTGGAGTCTGCATCCCTCATGCTGAGTGTGGCTGCAGCTTTGAGGGTCGCTACTACCGCTCTGGAGAAACTGTAATACTAGACGACGACTGTGGGAGACGTTGTAGCTGCAGTTATGGCTCCATGACTTGCCACTCCCATGGTTGTGGTCCACTTGAATCATGCCGTGTGGAGGAGGGAGAAAGAGGATGCAGACCTAACAGCTATGGAACATGCTGGATAAAAGGCCCAGTGTCATATCAAACGTTTGATGGATTGACATACCTGTATCCTGGGGCTTGTCGATTGACCCTTGCCAAAGTAATGGGATTGTCTAGTTACCCACATTTTGTTGTGACAGCAGAAAAACTGCCCAGAGGCCAGCAGGGTTTTTCCAGGTTGCTAAAGTTTGAGGCAGAGGGAACACACGTGTCTATTGAGATGGCGAGCAGCAGAGTAGAGGTAAGTGATTGGAACTTTTTTGAAAAGACAGATTCTAATGTGATACATCCAACATTTTAAAAGTTAGGCATCTGAACTCTAATGAAGACAAATTTGACAAAAGGATTGCTGACGTGAGAAAGTTTAGTAATATGAATATTATTACAACTGTTTTAGGTTCTTTAATGATTTAATCGTTTCTTCTGAATATTTAATAGCACATACTTTTGTTTAAATCATGTGAACTACAAAGTAATTTGAACTACTATTCAAATGGCCCTTTAGGTTGACGGTCAGCGGATAAGACTACCATTCAGCTCGGAGTCCAACCGAATCCAAATCTACCACAGCAGCATTCACAGTATCATCATTCGCACTTCCTTTGGTGTAACTGTGCAGACAGTTTGGCCTCACTTTGTGCGTGTCACTGCACCTGGTATCTACAACGGTTCATTAGGTGGACTCTGTGGTAATTACAATGGCCAGCCACATGACGACTTCCGCACACCGAACGGCATTCTGGTCACCAGCCCTCAGGACTTTGGGGACAGTTGGCGGGACGGCTCCCTCGCTGCACACTGTGTGGAAAGTGTAAATCATGACTCTAGAACAAATACCAATTCCCGTGAGTACTGTGGCATTCTTGGCTCACCACATGGGCCGTTTGCCCAATGCTTGGCCACGGAGGACTCCCAGCAGCATGTGAATGCATGTGTGGGGATCCTTAGAGCCTCTAGAGATCCAGCATCAGCACAGTGTGAGGTCCTACGAGATTATGCACTAATGTGTCAACAGCAGGGCGTTGCCCTTGGACGCTGGAGGAATGCAACTCACTGTGGTAAGCACTTTGCCCCCTTTTGGTGTAGGTTGTTTTGATATAATGTAAATGACTTTGCATAATTAATTGATTTTTTCTTCTTCTCTAGAGCAAAACTGCCCCCAAAACAGCCATCATGAAGTCTGTGGAAGCTCTTGTCCTTCCACCTGCCCCAGCCTCTCTTTCCCTTTCGTCTGTGACACTGTGTGCCAGGATGGGTGCCAGTGTGATGATGGTTTTATCCTCAATGGCAACCAGTGCGTGCGACCTACAGCCTGCGGATGCCATCACCAGGGACGCTATCGGCGAGGAGGAGAGCGATTCTGGGATGGTGAGGAATGTCAGAACTTGTGTTCCTGTAATGGCACTACTGGGGCAGTCCACTGTATCCCCAACGCCTGTGGTCCCCAGGAGTCCTGCCGTGTGGTGGAGGGTGAGTTTGGCTGCCATCCCAACCTTCATGGCACCTGCTCTGCCTCTGGTGACCCCCACTACCTCACCTTTGATGGCAAGGCCTATGACTTCCAGGGAACCTGCCGCTATGTTTTGGCGACCCTTTGTAATGCCACTCATGGGCTTCACCAATTTTCTGTGGAAGCTAAGAATGAGCCGTGGAGAGGGCAGCCAGTTTCAATCACAGCAGAAGTTTTTGTGAATGTGGGGGGCTATCGAGTGCACATGTCGAGGGAGAGCCGTGGTGTGGTACAGGTGAGCTACACAAATTCTGAACAGTTAGAGACATTCTTTCCTCTGACCTTTCCTCTATTTTAAATCTATACTGGGTTTGCAAATATCATTTTTAAAGCACCAGATAGTTGCAACAAAAATACAAATCTATGATTGTTAATCCAATTTTGTTTCTACATTGTTAAAGGTGAACGGAGTAACTCAAAACTTACCTGTCGTCCTGAATGGAAGTCTTGTCTCTATCTATGCAAGTGGATTTCGCACATATGTCAGTGCTGATTTTGGCCTGATGGTCATGTACGATGGATATAGTACAGTGTCTGTCTCTGTACCTCCAAGTTACAGGTAACTGCCATTTACTGCAGCCCATGATTGAATGCTTTAGTTTACATTCTGAAAAATATTTTATTACAAATGTTTAAATCATGTAGCTTCAATGTATAAACATATTTTTGACTCTGGGTGTATTTAAATATTGTCATCATTACAGACAAAAAACATGTGGACTTTGTGGAAACTTCAATGGAAATCCAAATGATGACTTCCACACCCCATCTGGAATGATGGTTACCACTCCACAGGAGTTTGGGACAGCCTGGAAAGTGGCAAGCAACTACACCTGCAGTGATGGGTGTGGCTCCTCCTGCCCACAATGCAACAATGAGCTACCTGCTAGAGCCCAATGTGAGGTGATTCAGGCATCTGACGGCCCCTTAAGCTTCTGCCATGAGGAGGTGAACCCAGCGCCATATTTCAGTGACTGCGTGTTTGATGTTTGTGTGTCGGGAAGTGAAGGCCAAGATCTTCTGTGCAGAGCCATTCAGACATACGTCAGTGCCTGTCAGTCTGCTAATGTTCGAATCTACCCTTGGAGACAGAACACCACCTGCAGTAAGTCAACGAGTCAATGTGTTGTTTATCCACTATTTAAACAGCCTAGGAAACGATCAAAGAAGTCTCGACCTACTGCATCTACGTGTAGGCTATGTTAATTGACTGAATCATTTTCAACCATGTGACATGCATCATTTAATTCCTCTCTCATAAAGGACTTGACTGTCCCGCCAACAGCCATTATCAGCTGTGTGGTACCGACTGTGGTCACATCTGTCCCAGCAGCATTGATGCCACCTGTGAGCAGGTTTGCTCTGAGGGATGTTTCTGTAATGAAGGTTTTCTCAAGAGTGGGACAAGATGTGTCCCCGTGGAAAGCTGTGGCTGTCAATATGACGGGTTCTACTATAATGTAAGTCATATAGCTCTAAATGGATAAGAAACCATATTTGTTTCACTCTGCCCGAATAATTCATCTGACAGTCTCTGTGATTTCTTTGCACATAATTATTTCACTTTGGTCAAGCAACTCTCTTATATCACAGATATCAGAATCCTTTTGTCTTCTTTTTTAATCAGCCAGCATCAGTGTGCTCAATAAAAAGCGATCCTCATTTGCCTAAAATTATCAAGTAACAAGATATTTAGAAATACTGTTGACAGAGAACCAAATATTTGCTACTTTATTGTGCTACATATAATGTGTGTCACAACTGTCATTTTGTACCTTGACCAACTGTAGTTGTAGTAGTTCTAGTTTATTTTATTTTATGAGTATTAGACCCGTTATACACATCCGACAAGTTGTATAAATATATGTACATGAACATATTGCATAATTTTACAAAGAAAATTAAAGATAATAGCATTTAGGAAAAAAGTCAGACAAGGAACGCAGACACATTATCTCAGTTTTGGATTACTTTATCCTCTAATCTGCTGCGACTATTGTGTTTCATGAAACAATGACGCAAAGCTGCAAGTTACAAGACTGAGTGACAACTTGGTATTCAAAAGTGACAAGTCATGTTCCAAGCAATGTAGTTATGTAACTATCGTTTTACAGTAAAAATATAGCAAATCACATGACAACAATTTAAAGGGCCTTTCTGACAGAATGTGACAAGTGTACTATTGCACTCTGAAGCCCATTATTTCCATGACAATTTCCCCACAGCAGTGTTTTTGTCTTATTATTGTAGCACACTATCATTTTTATTGCATCTGTTTTTCTCACATGTTACAGGCTGGTGAATCCTTCTGGACTGAGGGTTGCTCCCAGCGGTGTGAATGCCATGCTCCCAATGACCTGCGCTGTTCTGCTGCATCTTGCACTTCTACACAAGAGTGCACCATCAGAAATGGCCAGCTGGGCTGTTCTGATGAGATGACAACTGCAGCCCCAACAACAACTGCCATAACAACAACAACCGCCACCCCAACATCAACAACTAATCCCCCAACATCAACAACTGCAGCCCCAACAACAACAACCGTCACCCCAACATCAACAACTAATCCCCCAACATCAACAACTGCAGCCCCAATTACAACTGCCATAACAACAACTGCTCCCCCAATATCAACAACTGCAGCCCCAACATCAACAACTGCCATAACAACAACTGCTCCCCCAACATCAACAACTGCAGCCCCAACAACAACTGCCATAACAACAACAACCGCCACCCCAACATCAACAACTGCAGCCCCAACAACAACTGTCATAACAACAACAACCGCCACCCCAACATCAACAACTGCTCCCCCAACATCAACAACTGCAGCCCCAACAACAACTGCCATAACAACTGCTCCCCCAACATCAACAACTGCAGCCCCAACATCAACAACTGCCATAACAACAACTGCTCCCCCAACATCAACAACTGCAGCCCCAACAACAACTGCCATAACAACAACAACCGCCACCCCAACATCAACAACTGCAGCCCCAACATCAACTGCCATAACAACAACAACCGCCACCCTAACATCAACAACTGCTCCCCCAACATCAACAACTGCCATAACAACAACAACTGCTCCCCCAACATCAACAACTGCAGCCCCAACATCAACAACTGCAGCCCCAACAACAACTGACATAACAACAACAACCGCCACCCCAACATCAACAACTGCAGCCCCAACAACAACTGCCATAACAACAACAACCGCCACCCTAACATCAACAACTGCTCCCCCAACATCAACAACTGCCATAACAACAACAACCGCCACCCCAACATCAACAACTGCAGCCCCAACATCAACAACTGCCATAACAACAACAACCGCCACCCCAACATCAACAACTGCAGCCCCAACAACAACTGACATAACAACAACAACCGCCACCCCAACATCAACAACTGACATAACAACAACAACCGCCACCCCAACATCAACAACTGCAGCCCCAACAACAACTGACATAACAACAACAACCGCCACCCCAACATCAACAACTGCAGCCCCAACAACAACTGCCATAACAACAACAACCGCCATGCTAACATCAACAATTGTTGCCTCAACAACAACCCAAGAGGGTAAATTCACATGTCACAATACATTAGCAGAAGAAGCAGTCTAAAGGGGCAGGAAAGGGATAAAGATCATTCAGAACAATGAATACAGAAAAATGAAAAATAAAAATGACTAAATGACAAAATTTGATAAAAATCAATACATATTTGAATAATACACAATTTACATCCTATGCCAGTGTGGAGGTTGCAGAGGTACCACACCCATGGCATTGCTTTGCTTTAACTTACAAGTCAACAAGTTACAAATACCAAGCTGATGTATCAATTAAATACATTTTTTATTTTGTTGTATTTACGTAAATTCACTAATTGACTTTTGTTTTTGATGTTAGCAGACTGATTTTTATCCAATAATATCTATGTGTTTGTTTTTATAGGTCGATCAAGAGGCTGTACTTACAATGGTAAGATCAGAACCAGAGGGTGGTCACCATAGGTAGTTCTTTACAGTAATGTGGATATGTGATCACCACTCTATGGAGATATGTATTAAGTGTTTGTTGAACTAAATAAACAATGTCTTTTTTGCTGCAGACAACTGAGGATAATGTGCATACTGCTATTACATTAGAATATGGTGACAAATAATTGAATTGCATTGCAAGTTAAGTTTTTTAATTTCATACCAAAGTAGTTCTCAAAAGGCAAGGTCAAGACGCTGACCACGACAATGTAATGTTTCAAGTTTAAGGCGGCTGGCGACTTTTCTTGCAAGGCATCATGTTCTTTATCCCCTAATTTTTTTCACCATTCTACTGTTTATTATGAAAACAAATGCAAAATTGTCCACAAAAAATTCAAGTCAAAAGTCTAATGTAATACGTAATAGTGTCGGCACGTTTCAGTCTATTCCTTCAAGTGAACTTTTCCTTTCATTCTTCTCAAGATGAATCCCTGCAGCTTGGTGACTCATTCTGGAGTGACAGTACCTGTGCACAGAAGTGCACCTGCACCTCAGCAGGCCTGCAATGTCACAGCCAACGCTGCTCCTTTTCCCAAATCTGCCAACCTACTGCCTTTCAGTTCACCTGCCAGACGGTGCGGAGAGGCACCTGCACCATTAGTGGTGATCCACATTACTATACCTTCGATAACAAAGTGTTTCACTTCCAAGGCACCTGCACTTATGTTCTCTCTGAGCAATGTGGTCGTGGGTTGCCCTACTATAGAGTAGAGGGCAAGAACGAGCATCGGGGCAGCACTCGTGTTTCCTGGACACGACTGGTCAAAGTGTTTGTCTATAATGAAACCATTGAGCTTGTCAAGGGACGTCGTGGTGCAGTTAAGGTTGGTATTAAGAAACAAGTCTCCACTTACTGTGATATTTTAATTTTGTTCATATTTTTACAACTATGTCTTTGCTTGTTGGTGTGTTTACAGGTTGATGGCATCTTTGCAGACACTCCATTCTCTCTCAACAATGGCACGGTCCAGGTTTATGAGTCAGGTTTTTCTGTGATCGTCAGTACTGACTTTGGCTTGGAGGTGTCTTATGACACAAATCATTATGTGAGGATCAGGGTGCCCTACACTTACCAGAATGCAACATGTGGCTTGTGTGGAAACTTCAACAATGATCCCAGGGATGACTTTCGAACCCGCCAAGGAGAAGTTGTCAGCTCTGATGTGGATTTTGCCAACAGCTGGCAAGCATCGGAAGACAATGAGCGTGGTTGTGAGGCACAGTGTGGAGGTCTGAGCTGTGCTGCCTGTACTGAGGCTCAGACAGCTTTATACAGCAATACTGCTCATTGTGGTATCCTCCAGAGCACTTCTGGACCTTTTGCTGCTTGCCATCAACAACTTCCCCCACAGACCTTTTTGCAAAGCTGTGTGTATGATCTGTGTGTAGGAGAAGGATATCAACCCATTCTGTGCCAAGCCCTAAATGTGTATGCAAGTCGGTGTCAACAGAATGGTGTACAGCTGCCAAGCTGGAGGAGGCAAGGCTTTTGTGGTATGTCTGTCAGTCAAAAACATTATTTCATATAATCCTTGGCCTGTCATGATGTCAAGATACATCTTGTTTTCTTTTGTCTAGAAATCCAATGTCCAGCAAACAGCCACTTTGAGACGCGAGGCACAGCATGTCCAGCTACCTGTGTCAGCCCCAATTCTACCTTCGACTGTCCTCTTCCTGTCCAGGAGAGCTGCATCTGCAATTCAGGCTACATACTTAGTGCTGGAGTCTGCATCCCTCATGCTGAGTGTGGCTGCAGCTTTGAGGGTCGCTACTACCGCTCTGGAGAAACTGTAATACTAGACGACGACTGTGGGAGACGTTGTAGCTGCAGTTATGGCTCCATGACTTGCCGCTCCCATGGTTGTGGTCCACTTGAATCGTGCCGTGTGGAGGAGGGAGAAAGAGGATGCAGACCTAACAGCTATGGAACATGCTGGATAAAAGGCCCAGTGTCATATCAAACGTTTGATGGATTGACATACCTGTATCCTGGGGCGTGTCGATTGACCCTTGCCAAAGTAATGGGATTGTCTAGTTACCCACATTTTGTTGTGACAGCAGAAAAACTGCCCAGAGGCCAGCAGGGTTTTTCCAGGTTGCTAAAGTTTGAGGCAGAGGGAACACACGTGTCTATTGAGATGGCGAGCAGCAGAGTAGAGGTAAGTGATTGGAACTTTTTTGAAAAGACAGATTCCAATGTGATACATCCAACATTTTAAAAGTTAGGCATCTGAACTCTAATGAAGACAAATTTGACAAAAGGATTGCTGACGTGAGAAAGTTTAGTAATATGAATATTATTACAACTGTTTTAGGTTCTTTAATGATTTAATCGTTTCTTCTGAATATTTAATAGCACATACTTTTGTTTAAATCATGTGAACTACAAAGTCATTTGAACTACTATTCAAATGGCCCTTTAGGTTGACGGTCAGCGGATAAGACTACCATTCAGCTCGGCATCCAACCGAATCCAAATCTACCACAGCAGCATTCACAGTATCATCATTCGCACTTCCTTTGGTGTAACTGTGCAGACAGTTTGGCCTCACTTTGTGCGTGTCACTGCACCTGGTATCTACAACGGTTCATTAGGTGGACTCTGTGGTAATTACAATGGCGAGCCACATGACGACTTCCGCACACCGAACGGCATTCCGGTCACCAGCCCTCAGGACTTTGGGGACAGTTGGCGGGACGGCTCCCTCGCTGCACACTGTGTGGAAAGTGTAAATCATGACTCTAGAACAAATACCAATTCCCGTGAGTACTGTGGCATTCTTGGCTCACCACATGGGCCGTTTGCCCAATGCTTGGCCACGGAGGACTCCCAGCAGCATGTGAATGCATGTGTGGGGATCCTTAGAGCCTCTAGAGATCCAGCATCAGCACAGTGTGAGGTCCTACGAGATTATGCACTAATGTGTCAACAGCAGGGCGTTGCCCTTGGACGCTGGAGGAATGCAACTCACTGTGGTAAGCACTTTGCTCCCTTTTGGTGTAGGTTGTTTTGATATAATGTAAATGACTTTGCTTAATTAATTGATTTTTTCTTTTTCTCTAGAGCAAAACTGCCCCCAAAACAGCCATCATGAAGTCTGTGGAAGCTCTTGTCCTTCCACCTGCCCCAGCCTCTCTTTCCCTTTCGTCTGTGACACTGTGTGCCAGGATGGGTGCCAGTGTGATGATGGTTTTATCCTCAATGGCAACCAGTGCGTGCGACCTACAGCCTGCGGATGCCATCACCAGGGACGCTATCGGCGAGGAGGAGAGCGATTCTGGGATGGTGAGGAATGTCAGAGCTTGTGTTCCTGTAATGGCACTACTGGGGCAGTCCACTGTATCCCCAACGCCTGTGGTCCCCAGGAGTCCTGCCGTGTGGTGGAGGGTGAGTTTGGCTGCCATCCCAACCCTCATGGCACCTGCTCTGCCTCTGGTGACCCCCACTACCTCACCTTTGATGGCAAGGCCTATGACTTCCAGGGAACCTGCCGCTATGTTTTGGCGACCCTTTGTAATGCCACTCATGGGCTTCACCAATTTTCTGTGGAAGCTAAGAATGAGCCGTGGAGAGGGCAGCCAGTTTCAATCACAGCAGAAGTTTTTGTGAATGTGGGGGGCTATCAAGTGCACATGTCGAGGGAGAGCCGTGGTGTGGTACAGGTGAGCTACACAAATTCTGAACAGTTAGAGACATTCTTTCCTCTGACCTTTCTTCTATTTTTAATCTATACTGGGTTTGCAACTATCATTTTTAAAGCACCAGATAGTTGCAACAAAAATACAAATCTATGATTGTTAATCCAATTTTGTTTCTACATTGTTAAAGGTGAACGGAGTAACTAAAAACTTACCTGTCGTCCTGAATGGAAGTCTTGTCTCTATCTACGCAAGTGGATTTCGCACATATGTCAGTGCTGATTTTGGCCTGAGGGTCATGTACGATGGATATAGTACAGTGTCTGTCTCTGTACCTCCAAGTTACAGGTAACTGCTATTTACTGCAGCCCATGTTTGAATGCTTTAGTTTACATTCTGAAAAATATTTTATTACAAATGTTTAAATCATGTAGCTTCAATGTATGAACATATTTTTGACTCTTGGTGTATTTAAATATTGTCATCATTACAGACAAAAAACATGTGGACTTTGTGGAAACTTCAATGGAAATCCAAATGATGACTTCCACACCCCATCTGGAATGATGGTTACCACTCCACAGGAGTTTGGGACAGCCTGGAAAGTGGCAAGCAACTACACCTGCAGTGATGGGTGTGGCTCCTCCTGCCCACAATGCAACAATGAGCTACCTGCTAGAGCCCAATGTGAGGTGATTCAGGCATCTGACGGCCCCTTAAGCTTCTGCCATGAGGAGGTGAACCCAGCGCCATATTTCAGTGACTGCGTGTTTGATGTTTGTGTGTCGGGAAGTGAGGGCCAAGATCTTCTGTGCAGAGCCATTCAGACATACGTCAGTGCCTGTCAGTCTGCTAATGTTCAAATCTACCCTTGGAGACAGAACACCACCTGCAGTAAGTCAACGAGTCAATGTGTTGTTTATCCACTATTTAAACAGCCTAGGAAACAATCAAAGAAGTCTTGACCTACTGCATCTACGTGTAGGCTATGTTAATTGACTGAATCATTTTCAACCATGTGACATGCATCATTTAATTCCTCTCTCATAAAGGACTTGACTGTCCCGCCAACAGCCATTATCAGCTGTGTGGTACCGACTGTGGTCACATCTGTGCCAGCAGCGTTGATGCCACCTGTGAGCAGGTTTGCTCTGAGGGATGTTTCTGTAATGAAGGTTTTCTCAGGAGTGGGACAAGATGTGTCCCCGTGGAAAGCTGTGGCTGTCAATATGACGGGTTCTACTATAATGTAAGTCATATAGCTCTAAATGGATAAGAAACCATATTTGTTTCACTCTGCCCGAATAATTAATCTGACAGTCTCTGTGATTTCTTTGCACATAATCATGTCACTTTGGTCAAGCAACTCTCTTATATCACAGATATCAGAATCCTTTCGTCTTCTTTTTTAATCAGCCAGCATCATTGTGCTCAATAATTAACATAACATTTGCCTAAAATCATCAAGTAACAAGATATTTAGAAATACTGTTGACAGAGAACCAAATATTTGCTACTTTATTGTGCTACATATAGTGTGTGTCACAACTGTCATTTTGTACCGTGACGTTTATTTTATTTTTCCATTTCATGAGTATTAGACCTGTTATTCACATCCCACAAGTTGTATAAATATATGTACATGAACATATTGCATAATTGTACAAAGAAAATTAAAGATAATAGCATTTAAGAAAAAAGTCAGACAAGGAACGCAGACACATTATCTCAGTTTTGGATTACTTTATCCTCTAATCTGCTGCGACTATTGAATTTCATGAAACAATGACGCAAAGCTGCAAGTTACAAGACTGAGTGACAACTTGGTATTCAAAAGTGACATGTTCTAAGCAATGTAGTTATGTAACTATCGTTTTACAGTAAAAATATAGCAAATCACATGACAATTTAAAGGGCCTATCTGACAGAATATGACAAGTGTACTACTGCACTTTGAAGCCCATTATTTCCATGACAATTTCCCCACAACAGTGTTTTTGTCTTATTATTGTAGCACATTATCATTATTATTGCATCTGTTTTTCTCACATGTTACAGGCTGGTGAATCCTTCTGGACAGAGGGTTGCTCCCAGCGGTGTGAATGCCATGCTCCCAATGACCTGCGCTGTTCTGCTGCATCTTGCACTTCTACACAAGAGTGCACCATCAGAAATGGCCAGCTGGGCTGTTTTGATGGGATGTCTACTTGCACTGTTACGGGCGATCCACACTACATCACCTTTGATAGGGCACTGGCCCATTTCCAGGGCACATGCTCTTACATCATTACTGAGAGTGTGAGCCCCGGCATCAATGAAAAACAGTTTCAGGTAGTAGCCACCAATAATCACCGTGGCAACAACCGTGTGTCGTTTGTGTCAGCAGTGGACGTATACCTCTCAAATCAACTAGAGAGTGTGCATGTCAGGATTGGACCCAACAAAAGAGTAAAGGTAAGCTCTTAATTACTTGAAAAACGTTCTGTATCTCTGTATTGTAAATATAATTACAAACAAGTTCCTCCTCCCTTCTTGTCCGTCTCTCTCTGATCTCTCTTCCTTCCAGGTAAATGGAAGTGAGGTGTCTCTTCCCACCACTGTGGGAACATTAGCTCAGGTAGTAAGACAGGGAAGCTACATCGTGGTCGATGCCATTGACTTGAAAGTTCACTTTGACGGCCGGAGAACTTTACTGGTCAGACTGGGCCAGTACCATCAAAATAGAGTCACAGGCATGTGTGGAAACTTCAACAGGGATCCTTCAGATGACAAAGTCTTGCCCAATGGCACTTTGGCACAAAATGACAATCACTTTGGACACAGCTGGAAATCCTCCACAAGCCAACCAGGGTGAGATGTTATGAAAAGAACTTGCAGGGTTAACAATCCTTCACTACATAAAGAAACAACAATACACATATGACGGAAACATTTGTCAAAATAAACAAAGTCTGCTCAAATCATCTCTTTTCTAGATGTGGATCCACTGATGAAAGGAGTGATGATGGAATGGATGACTGTCCCTTTATGGAAGAATACTCTGAGCTCTGTAGT
This sequence comes from Leptoclinus maculatus, assembly GCA_032191485.1. Taxonomy (NCBI): domain Eukaryota; kingdom Metazoa; phylum Chordata; class Actinopteri; order Perciformes; family Stichaeidae; genus Leptoclinus; species Leptoclinus maculatus. The sequence continues at coordinate 7,796,381 of JAVDOI010000015.1, read as the reverse complement.
GTCATCACCAACAGTAGCGGTCCATTCAGTGCCTGTCACCTGCACTCTGATCCACAGCCATTTTTCAGTTCCTGTGTCTATGACCTCTGCCTCTACACTCCAGCCAATGACATGCTGTGTTCTGCAGTCTCCGCCTACGAGAGCACCTGCTCTGTTTTGGGGTTAAACATCCCTGAGTGGCGCTCTGCTTTGCTGTGTGGTAAGTTTGCACTGGGCTTATGGACAGCCAAAATAATGAATGAGAGATAACAGAACTTTGCCATTTGTCCTACTTGTGGAAAAAGGTAGTTTTTTACTTGTTTCGTCACTCTTTGTCTCATCCTTTCCCCACAATTTCCATAGCTGAGTCAGACCCCTGCGAACAGCTGAACTGCACAGAGTATGAGTGGTGTGGTGAGATGCACGGTGTGTACGGCTGCTTCTGTGATGAGCACCACCATCGGCCCAACAATGAGAGCTACGGTGAGGGCAGCGCCATTGTTTTATAGATCCCGGATGTGTTATGTGTAAAATTAGTAGTAGAAATTGCTTCATAGTACAATGGCATTGTTTGTGAAATGTACACCAACGTAAGACCACAGAACAATAATATCCACTCAGGTGTCGGTTCATCATAGTTCTTTTGCCATAATATCCAATCCCAGACCTTAGAATTCTGTTTGTGCACGACTGACGGCATGTGGAAGCTAAAGATTATGGTCTTGAAAAAAAGTGCAATCTGCAATCTGCACCAATTCACTTTTAAATTCTGCGTCAATTTTAAATGAATTCAGCCAATCTGAATGGCACCCCTGAACAAATCTCTCTCTCTCTCTCTCTCTCTCTCATACGTAGACTTGTCCATCAGTTGTTCCAGTAGTTCAGCCACCATGTCTGTGTCGCGCTGCCAGCTGTTTGAAGCTGGCTTCCACTCCAGCGCCCTCCACCTCCGAGATGACTCCTGCAATGGGACTCTCCAGGACGGACGACTGGTGTTCCACTTTAACAATGACGACCAGCTGTGTGGGACAGCTCTCATGGTACAGTCCATTTTAGACGTTAATGTGCTCCATCAGACATATTACAAGTACAAGCAAGTTACTTAAAAATGGTTTACCATTTTGTCATTTCAATTTTAAGAGCAATGGAACCCATTTCATCTATGAGAACATCATCCAGGGCGACGTGGACCCAAATGGAGGGCTAATCAGCCACCAGAGGAACATTCATTTGCATTTCTGCTGTGAATACCTTCTGACCCAGGCCCTGTCTATGGATGTGGGCATCAACCCTGTAGAGAGGTGACAATAACAACACCATCTACTTTACATGTTTTATGCTAACTAAATACAATTAACACAGTCATTTTTATAGTGAACATTACGGGTGTAACGATACACGTATTCGTATTGAACCGTTCGGTACGGGGCTCACGGTTCGGTACGCATTATGAACCGAACAATACGTTTGAATAATATTAAATTGCTTTTGAAAAATAGAATATAGCTGAAATTGGTGGAGCCACTGCCCTCAAACATGGCATCCCACCCAACGTAACGTGCTGTCCTTCCCTGATTCGCCACGCTCCTATCACGTGACCGTTCCCGGATGTTCACAAACAACAGTCTTGATTACCGATCGACTACCAGGTTAATTCCATATGAACAACTGATTAGAGGCGTTATTGACCGTGTCGTCTTTACTAGCAGCTGTTGTTCAGTTAAAGTCTGCATTTCTGTGGAGGAAGCAGCTGTTATTGGAGCGATTAGCGAGCGGCGTGACCAGCGGAGGTATCAGCCCTACGGAGCGGACGTCTGAAGTCATCGTTAGCGACTTTAGGGAGGACGGACACAAAACGGAGGACTTTCCTTTTCTTATCATTGTTTATTTTGTTCTGTACAACTATGTACAACAAGTTAACAAACTATAAAGGAACAAAACATGAATTGCTCTCCAGTACGACAGAGACTTCAGTCACCAGCAGAGCTACACGAGTGAGAACAGACAACAACGACACAGAGGGAACGAGTGAGAGACGTGTGTTGACCACATTTATGGACCCATAATCTAGTAAACCTTTGTGTGTAAGTGTTGATTTTAATGTAAATATGAGGTGAGAGAGAGAGAGAGAGATAGAGCAAGACCCCCAGCACTGTAACTAAGTCTGAAAAATAAAACTTCTAAAACTTTCCACGCACTGTGTCCGTTTGAGTTCATAGAGGAAGATTTTAGAGAAGATCTTAAGTATCAAACACGACCTTTCATTATTAAAGATTACTTTATTACTCGTATTTTTTTAAACTAAGCAACCAATCTACTTCCTGTTTACACCGGCACCATCACGCCCAGTGTACATGAATAGTTATGTAATATTCGTTACAAACTCTCCCTGCAGCGTTTAGGTAGCTGTTTCCTCCTGATTCAAACAGGGCTAAAGGTATATCCCTACTCTGTAGTGATAAACCAGGCTGTACGAACATGCTTAATGCTATTGAGCCCCGTGACACTACTCCTTCACCAGCCCATTTATCCAGACCATAATTCCTGCTTTGTAAAAGAAAACAAAAGCCCAAACAGAGAATCAAATCAGACACGCCCCTTGAGAGTCTCACCACCGAGGATTTGGTATTTCTGCTTTTTTGCTGAATTGAAAACGTACCGAAACGTACCGAACCGTGGCACCACTGTATCGTATTGAACCGAACCGAGAATTTTGTGAACCGTTACACCCCTAGTGAACATATGTCCATAGTGATACGTCATGACATATGTTTCAATAACAGTACCATATATTAAACAGTGCTACATCTGAACCTCAAACCGTTTTTGAGTACTTATCTTCTGCGACAGTGATGCTCGATGATGACAAAGACTGAAAATAGTTAGTTATAATTTAGCCCTTGGTTGTCATAAATGTTGTGTAATTTCTCCACTACCCACATTCTGCCCCCAATGTAATCAATAAACTTGCCATTCAAACCAACAATACGAAGAAAAGTTAAAATAAAATAAAAGTTAAAAAACAAAACATTCAGAGAAGTCTGTCCCTGTTCTGTGAATGTGAATGCGTCAACAAGACGTTGTTCCCAAGAACAAGCCAGTGAATTGGTCCTTCTCAAGTGCAATCAACTTCTTTGTTGTTTTTTCACAGCATTGTGAGAAAGAAGCTTCTATCAGGCCATGGACAGTATCTTATGAGAATGATCCCCTACCAGGACGCTGGCTTCCGCTACCCCCTGGCCAGTGGCAGGAACATAGAAATAGAAATTGACGAGAGGCTATATGTGGAGATTCGGACAGAAGGAGTCGATGGAAGGCAGATGTCCACCGTTGTGGACTCTTGTTGGGCCACACCAGTCAACGTCGCCAGCTACCCTGTCCGCTGGGATCTCATACATGAAGAGTAAACAAGCTATTGCAACTTCATGTATTTTAGCATTCTGATCACTGGTTCTTGATTACCCAGAAAATGATTTACTCTAGAAGGGCCTCTCTTCACTTGCTCCACCCTTCCTCACTTTCACAATTCAACCCTGTTTATTTTATAGTCCAGCTGGTAACATTGTAACTTCTATCTCCCTCCAGGTGTCCTAACCCAGCAGATGGAACAGTAGAGCTGGTTGCGAACGGCATCTCCCCTGTGGCCCGATTCTCCTTCAATATGTTCACCTTTAACAACTTTTCATCCATCTACCTGCACTGCCAGGTCCACCTGTGTCTTAACAGACACAACAACTGCACTGCTGTAAGTGCTACTGTGTTTGTGTGCGTTCGTAATGAGTTTGGATAGATTATCAAAAGGTGCGCCTCTAATGTTGTTTTCCTGCAGCACTGCTACTCACGCCACCACAACCGAGTTGCAAGGGACGTATCCCAGCATGCCATGACGGGCATCTCACTAGGACCACTTACCATGCCGCTCAATAGGAAAGGTAAAACCCTCTTATCTCCTCATGACTTTTGCTCTTTTGATAACACTAATCTTGATGCATACATTTTATGTACTCTAAACTTTAATTCTTCTCTTACAGTCAGAATGGTGAATCCGAGCAGTGCCTCAGGCCAGTTGGCCTCACTGGTGACCCTGCTAGTCAGTTTGCTGACAGCCAAAACTCTGGTGTAGGGCGTTCAAAGATGATCCATATTCTAAAATCACTCAACATACATTTGCTATTAGATTGTATTTCTATTAGAGAGGCCTTTTCCTTGTGTTGTGTTCTGTTTTTGTGGTCTGCTGAAAATTGAAGTAATTTTGCTTTATAACCGTAAATGTGCAGCATACTGAAGCTGAAATCACTTGCCTTTTGTTGTTTTCACTATATAAGATCTTTATCGAGTGTATCCTTAGTTTCTTTGTCGGGGTTCTTATCATTAAATCTCTATCATATAAGAAGTAACCAACCATGTATAATGAAGGTTGAAAATATCAATAAAGTTTCTCAATGCATGGAGTATGGATCCCATTTTCTATTGTCCTTAGTAGAAGGTTGTGTGGTTGCTGCAAGCTGCCAGCATCACTTAATAATTGAATCAACATTGACCAGGTTATGGCTTTATACCTGCAAGCCACTGCAGTGTAATGCATTTTGTTCTTACAAAGGACTAACACTTAACGAAATGCAAGAAGTCTTTAATCTGAACATGAGGTTTGCATGCTTCTTTTAACATTCCCTCATTGACAAAATACAATTGAATTAACTGCCACATACAGCTAAAATCTTTAGACAACAAAGGAGTGGGAAAGAAAATGTATCCAAGATCTAACAATAAATTGAAGGCACCATGTCCTGCTCACTCTCACACACAACCAGCAGAGATGTGCAGCAACACATGAAAGTTATATCACAAGGAAGGTAAATAAACAAAGAAATCTGATATTAACAGGGTCTATCTCTGTAATTTATTTTCTCCAACAAAAATATACAAAAGAATTGTTCTATTGTGCAGCTCAAGGTGGTGTCACATTGACATTTTGGAGGAAATTTGTTTGTAAACGATCTCTTTCCTCTCTCTCTGCCTTTACTTTTGGTATTTTTTCTAGATTACTTTCCCTGTAAGATCACATTCTCTAGAGTCAGATTTAAATGAAAGTATCAGATATCACTGATGCAGTGCAAAGTCAGAAGTGACGTGAATCAATGAACACATCAATTGCTCATCAGTTGAAATGGCTGATTTGAATCATCCTGTAACCTGGTTTCAGTGACATCTGATACTTTAATTTAATCTGACCCTAGAGAACCTGATCCAAAAGGGAATAGAAATCTGCACTAATACCTTAATAATACCAAAAATATAGAAAGAGAGGGAGAGAGATTGTTCACAAACAAATTTCTTCCAAGAATAAAAATGCTAGTAGGAAAATCAGTGTATCAATGAAGCAGTGTTGCAGTAAAAAAAACACAGAATTCCCATAATTTACTACTGTTACGACCACATTAAACAATTTTCTCTTGGTTTTGGAGGGGGAAGGGGAGGATAGTTTGTCACAAAGCAGCAGACAGGATAACACCAGATTAACATGGACCAGGATGGGGTGAATGTTGGTTTGTTGTCTGCTGCAAATAATGAGCTTTACAGAATTCCCACTATATGGCATACAGACATGATGACCATCAGCCCACGAGGTCAAGGCCCATACCTAAGAGGAGGGAATGCCCTGAGGGTTAACAAGTGTCTCTTGGTGTTATTGTCACTTTCATCTCTTTACATGGATGCATAAAATCTAATTTGGACATGATGGTAATATGGGATTGCGATCAGCATCTGTATTAGGAAAAATGGAACAGGACTGCTTCATCACTGAGCAACTGCCGTGCTGCTCAGCTGCAGAGCGCTCAGTACTGCCACTGGTGGCCAGAAGATAGGCTTCTAGTGCTGTACCTGAACGTCTTCGAGTCTTTGGGGTTGACCACGCTTTGACGCTCCAGATCAAACTCCACCTCTTTCATCGGTGGGACGAGGCTCACGGACACGTTGCCCACACCTGTGGAGTTGTGGCGGAAGTAGACTCCAAGAGAGCCGTTCCCGTGATCCACAATCTTGCCCATTATCAGCAAATTCAGTTTGACGGTTTTGATGTTTGAGTAAAAGTCCCCCCAGCTGAACGTTCTGGAGAATTTAGACGTTGCTTGGACTTTCATGATGGGACGAAGCTTTATCTTTAAGGACGGGTTGGTGTGTGACTGGGAGTTTCCTCCAAGTATCTCCAGAAGTCCCTGCTTTGAAAGAGGAATTAGAGGACTGATAGGTAGCTTGGTGCTCTGAATCAAACTCCTATGACGCGCCCAGTCTTTCTGTGAAGAAGGGTCTTGGTCTCTGTTGAGTTCAGTTGATGCCCTCCTGCTGATGGTGAAGTTGGCATGATATTGCCCAAGAACCCAAGGGCGTAGGTTTGTAAAATATATTAATATTTGTGTAAACATAACAGTAATACAACCTTAGTTTAATACAAAACAGTATTCTGCACCAAATAAATAATAATAATAATAAATAATTAAATAAAAAACGTTCTGCTAAAATGCCAATATACAGTAACAGTATATTCTATATCCACAATATATATAAAAAACTTTTCCCAGTTGTGCAGCCAAAAAAGACAAAAAAAATTAAAACATTTAAAATAAATCTAGTCTGCAGCACTTAATAGGTTATGAATGAAGTGCTTTCCTCCTTTATGCAATTATTAGTAGTGCTGGGCAATGATTACAATGTTTAATCTCATGGATTTTTTGCGATTAATCTCATTGTTATGGTAACGTTCAATAATGAATTAAAAAGTAGTGTATAACTTAGTGCTAACTTGCCCAGCACTAATAATAATACGAATGAGTTTGCAAATATATTGTGCAAAATATTTTTTTCTAACAGGCAATTAAAATTAACAAAATATTGGTGGGGACAATTGTGTCCCTATGGACCCTATGCAAACCTATGCCCTTGCAAGAACCAACTATACAGAAAATTTAGGAGAGACATTTTGACATTTAGAAGTGGAAATAAATGAATAAGAATGATGAGGGATTCAGTGAATACTCACTCTAATTCTCTAAGAATATCTGTTCAATGTTATTACATTTTTAATCTGGTTGATGATCTAACTAAACAAATACTGATTTTAGATTAAAATCCCCAAATACATCATATTTAAACAGTTTATTGGGTATGGTGGCATGTAAATGTTACAGGTCCCAGAATGAATGAGCCTGATGAAAGATTTATGCCTGAGAAAAACAGGAAATAATGAGACAGACAAATGTGTGGCTTCTTCGTTCAGTGTCTTCTCAAGCTATGAGAACGCGCACATACAGGTCTCGGGTCGCGAGGCAGAACCACAGAGCTGCACTGCCACCTACTGGGCATAGATAGAAATACACTTCTAAAGGAAGTTTTATTATGATTGGCAAATCATAGAAATTTGTTCAATATATCATGAATCAAATATTCATCAAGTAACAAAATGTGACCATACATTTTGTGTGCGTCACATAAACTGCAAAATAACCACTTTACAGAAATATATGGTGGCATAAAAATAATTATTTATATGTAAAATGTAGCAGAAAAATAAAAAAAAGACTTTAAATGCATAGACTTAAGTAAAGTGTCAATGGCTCACAACTACACTTCTTGAGTACTTTCCACCGTCTTGCTCAATTTTTCTCCAGTCTAGTTCTTTTACTTACCAAACAAAAGGCTCCTTCCAGAAGTATCCAAACAAAGCACTGCCTGGCAAACATCTCCATAGTGCAGAAATTCCTGTCTTATGATCTATCCACTTTCACCTGAACTTTATTCAGGCCGAGTTAAGTTTTGAAAGTCCATGTGGAACAGCTGCATCCACATTAGGCTGATAGAGACACAGTAAACCTTCTGAGAGCTGCACGGTCCACTCACAGCACACACTCTGGGAGGCTTTGTCAGAACTCAAGGTTTTTAACACTCAGTTTTGCTGTGAATGGTCTCTCTCTCCCTCTCTCTCTCTCCCCCTCTCTCCCCCTCTCCCTATCTCTCACCCCCTCTCTCCCTCTCTCTCACCCCCACTCACCCACCCACACAGACCCTTTTATTTAAGGATATGCAGTGTTAACAGTATCACCCTGATGTCCTGCCTGTTGTCCTCCCTCCCCTCTCTTTGTCACTGAAAAATGTCTTGCATTATGTTTTGGGTGATGAAATAATTAAATTGACACTTTTTTAAATGAGAATTTTATTTTGATTCACGAGGCAAACTCATCCAAGATAATGTGATACTGCCACCCCATGGTCAGATAGCAAACTGCAGTCTGAGCAGAAATAGAGAAGTCAAATTAGGACAACTATCCCATAACACTACATCATGAATAAATCCCCTGAAAACTTGATAATACCGTGTTATAACATACTATACTATGGCATTTTACACGATGATGATATAGTCATGATATAGTATGTAAAAATAAATCATTAAAATGTCATAGTATATATTTTAAAAAAGTTATAAAGATGTATGTCACGAAAAAGACATAAAAAGTAATTGTATGTTATAAAAATGTCATAAAAATGTCATAGTATATCACAAAAAGGTCAAAGGGTAAAATGAAATGTGGCTCACTGAGGCAGCCAGATTATTGTGTTAAACCACCAGCATCAAACTTCTATTAAAAAATTCTTTGCAGGGTGCGTGCAGGTACATGGACGTGACCGATGGCACAGATTAGATTATTATTATTATTTAATTAATTGGAGAGTAATCAGTGGCATTAGACATACCTAGGCATGTTGTGTTCCATCCATTAAAGCTTGAGCAGCGGAAGTCATTTGTGGGCAGATCTCCTCTCACCACATACCTTTGTTGTAACTTTTAAATTTTCTTTTTCTTTGCTGTTTCCATGCAGGACATGAAAGTCTTCGAGTCTTTGGGGTTGACCACGCTTTGACGCTCCAGATCAAACTCCACCTCTTTCATCGGTGGGACGAGGCTCACGGACACGTTGCCCACACCTGTGGATCTTGGTCTCTGTTGAGTTCAGTTGATGCCCTCTTGCTGATGGTGAAGTTGGCATGATGTTGCCCAATAACCAACTATATAGAACATTTAGGAGAGACATTTTGACATTTAGAAGTGGAAATAAATGAAATAGAATGATGAGGGATTCAGTGAATACTCACTCTAATTCTCTAAGAATATCTGTTCAATGTTATTACATTTTTAATCTGGTTGATGATCTAACTAAACAAATACTGATTTTAGATTAAAATCCCAGAATGCATTATATTTAAACAGTTTATTGGTTATGATGGCATGTAAACTGCAAAATAACCACTTTACGGAAATATATGGTGGCATAAAAATAATTATTTATATGTAAAATGTAGCAGAAAAAAAAAAAAAAGACTTTAAATGCATAGACTTAAGTAAAGTGTCAATGGCTCACAACTACTTTCCACCGTCTTGCTCAATTTTTGTCCAGTCTAGTTCTTTTACTTACCAAACAAAAGGCTCCTTCCAGAAGTATCCAAACAAAGCACTGCCTGGCAAACATCTCCATAGTGCAGAAATTCCTGTCTTAAGATCCATCCACTTTCACCTGAACTTTATTCAGGCCGAGTTAAGTTTTGAAAGTCCATGTGGAACAGCTGCATCCACATTAAAGGCTGATAGAGACACAGTAAACCTTCTGAGAGCTGCACGGTCCACTCACAGCACACACTCTGGGAGGCTTTGTCAGAACTCAAGGTTTTTAACACTCAGTTTTGCTGTGAATGGTCTCTCTCTCTCTCTCTCCCCCCCTCTCTCTCTCCCTCTCTCCCTCTCCCTCTCCCTCTCTCTCACCCACCCACCCACACAGAGCCAAATTAGGACAACTATCCCATGACACTACATCATGAATAAATCCCCTGAAAACTTGGTAATACCGCGTTATGACATACTATACTATGGCATTTTACATGATGATGATATAGTCATGATATAGTATGTAAAAATAAATCATTAAAATGTCATAGTATATATTTAAAAAAGTTATAATAAGTCACGAAAAAGACATAAAAAGTAATTGTATGGTATGTTATAAAAATGTCATGAAAAATGTCAGTATATCACAAAAAGGTCAAAAGGTCAAAGGAAATGGGGCTCACTGAGGCAGCCAGATCATTGTGTTAAGCCACCAGCATCAAACTTCTATTAAAAAATTCTTTGCAGGGTGTGTGCAGGTACATAGACGTGACCGATGGCACAGATTAGATTATTATTATTATTTCATTAATTGGAGAGTAATCAGTGGCATTTGACACACCTAGGCGTGGTGTGTTCCATCCATTAAAGCTTGAGCAGCGCCAGTCATGTGTGGGCAGATCTCCTCTCATGACAAACCTTTGTTGTAACCTTTAATTTTCTTTTTCTTTGCATGCAGGACATTATTGTGCAATTGGACAGTTAATTAAACTGGAAAAAGAACACTGATCGGCAGAAAGCTTCTTCATGTTTTGTACCAGGGTATCTATGCTGTGCTCTGCTGGGGGTGGGGCATCACTGCGGATGATAAAAACAGGATCAATAAGATGTTCAGAAAGGCTGGCTCACTGATTGGCCTTACCCCAGACTCACTAGAAGTCATTGTAGAAAAGAGAACAAGGGCCAAGTTAAAAAACGATTGTTTCTTTTCTTCTTTTCGTTTCACTGAAGCGTGATGGTTATATGACAGTTTCCCATTTCTTTACACATTGTTTCTTTTGAAGGCCATCCATTACAGTGTTTTTAATGGACTCAGAAGCTCATTTAGTGAGAGACTCAGGATGCCTCAGTGTTCTACTGAACGACTCAGAAGGTCTTTCGTTTCAACAGCAGTTAGATTTTTTAACACCTTTAGATGTGGTTTTTAGATTTAGCATCTTTCTGATGTCGATCATGTTTCATATGGCATTTTCTGGTGTTATTTATTCTTTGTAATGTGTTTTTTGTCTGTTGTGCACTGTGGACTGTGTCTATTGTTGTCTGTATGAGTTTTGTTTTTTGGTGGCAAATGAGTTTCCCCACTGGGGATTAATAAAGTTTTCTAATCTAATTTTTTCTAATCTAATCCACTTCTTTCACTTCTCACTTTACAGATTTCTCCCATCCATTTATGTTACTTATATTGATTAACTTTATGATTAATAAACTATATATGTGACATATTGCATTTTTGCAAATGCATTATTTCTAATTCCAACTATTGGAATTATTACTGTTGCAATGTAACTGATAATATAATGAAATCCTTTATGTTCGGTAAGCAGATCTGAATTGGCATGTCACATCATGTTGCCTGTGCTGCTTTTGGGGATGAGGACTAAGTAGTTTCAATCAAATATAATTAAATTTTCACGTGTATATATGTTATCTAGTGCTATATTTTTATTGACATTTTGGAAATATAAGCTTGACTTAAATTCTTTGGTGTTGGTGAAGTTTCTAGTTGTATCTGTTTATATGTGCATCATTGCTTCATTTTTGTTGCTGGCATGGTGGATCCCCAGAGCTTTGGTAAATTGAACTCCAGATGAATCTAGATTTTTCTTTGGTTCACATTTTTGTAAGTCACACAATCATGCCACAGTCATTGGTTCATAGGGATGAATACTAACGCTGTATGATCATAAGTGTGGTTGTTAGCAGACATGACTTAAAAGTAGATTGATTCATCATGATAATTCATAAATAACATAAACAGTGTGTAACATTTAGGGGGATTAATTGGCATAAATGGAATATAATATTCATAACTATGTCTTCATTAGTAATCACCTGAAACTAAGAATTGTTGTGTTTTTGTTCGCTTAGTAAAAGCAATTTATATCTACATAGGGACTCTTCAACAGAGTCCACCATGTTGTACCGCCGTCTTACAGCAAGAGCTTTTTTTCTTGCGTTTTGACATTGTCTGACGGTAGGGATGCGTTACGAAACTCAGTACTTAAAAAGTAAAAAGCAAGTACTTAAAGAGAAGCTCCTAGTTGTAATAAAATCCACACACTGTTCCTTTAATCACAACTAGTTTAATATTATTGTCATGATGGTTCAAGATGATGATTTCTGATGAGAAACAAATTTTTCCCTGGACTCCTCCTTCACAGTAGGTCAGGCGGCATGTCTCTGTCCTAGTGCCCTCCAACTCAAAGATGACTCCTGCAACGGGATGACTGGTGTTCCTATTTAACAATGACAACCAGCTGTGTGGGAAAGCTCTCAGGGTACAGTCCATGACCTTCAATGTTTTCAATGCAGACTGAATGAAGATTGTGTGGATGAATTCAATCCAGATTCAAATCAAGCCTCTCTTGCCTCTGTCCACTTGCTTCACAAGTCTTCTCTTCTACAGTACATAACATAATATGCAGGACAGTGTTTTCCACAAACGGCGCACTAAATAGCTGCATTGCTTGCAGCCACTGTGGACATTCCAATAGAAAACATTTTTTGTCGCTGACGCTCAATGTCAAGTCTATATACAATAGACTAGACCTCTCTGTGTTTTAACATGTAGACCTCTCTGTTACAACATATGTGCTATACCGTTAAGTTTTGCGATTGTTGCGGGTTTGGTTTCTATAATAATTCTCGCAATATTCCATACCTCATTGGGCATATTAGTCGGGATATGAAAATGCACCTGCTAGTGCCTGATTACTAATTTCAGTGTCAACAAAGCTTCTGTTGTATTCCCTCTAGTTTTCTTTTTGTGAAGTTCAAACTGCGCCCATGCTCCTTACTCTCAACTGTTTTGGAATTTTATTTTTTTCTGCGAAAGATTACGAATTGTTCCTCTTTTAAATTTGAACACCAAGGTAAGACAATTTTGTGCGTGCTTGTGTACGACTACTACAGAGCTCATCTTTTATTTCTTCGACATTGTAATGGTGTTTTCATTATGTCACTAACAGCTATAGATGATAATTGAGAAACAACATTTGGATTTTGGGACGGTTATTGGGATGGATATGTGGAGTTTTTCAGTCATAGTAAGTGTGTCATTAAAACTTGATACTTATTTTTTGGTTTGTGAAAAAACTAACACCACCCTGCTTTGAATCTTGGAACACAGCCCACATACGTGATTTAGCAAAACAATATATGAAAACTCAGACTGCTTCCTTATCTGTCATTTCATCATTTACTGTAACATTTGTTTACGGTAAACACTACAATGGAAGGTCCTGAGTGATGAATGACTACGGTTAGGATAGCTTATTAATCAGGGGATAGGAAGCCCATATGCAGAATCGGGCAAGCATCCCCCCCAAACGATCCGTTCAAGCATCAACTTCTCCATACTTATAATAACTGTTGTTTTACCACTAATGTCATTCTCTGTATATCGATTGTCATTCTTGAGATTACATTTTTTTTTTTAATTATGCGACATGGATGAAATAAAAGCTATTAATTGTTTTTCAAATGTGTAAGTAGCTGTAAGATAAAGAACAAATCATGCGACTGGATTAACCCATGATAGCCTTTATTGTCTTGAAATCACTGTTGTTGAGTGTTTGTTGATTTTATGCTGCATGCCAACACTCCTTCATCTTGCACATTTCAAACAGTCACATTGTTGAAGTGCCTTTTAAGTACCTCGACCTTTTACACATTGTTTCTTTGTATGAGTTGGTTTTCCAATTAGTTACACACCTACTTAACTGGCAGGTAGTTAATGGTGTGACTGTAAAAGGGGAACTACACACATTTCAAAGATGCCTGCGTGTTATTCCTATGACCTGAGCCTCCCATCCATTGTCTACGGAGCAGCTTCAGACTTTATACTAATTAGAGATTTACTTCCCTGGTTTCTGGCTTTGAGAGAGTCATGTTCATAAATAATGATTGAAATGATTGAACTTCTCTAGACCATGGAAATAACATATTGGTATTCTTAATTTAGATGGTGGTCCCCTTTACATTTCTAATGAATGAACTGGGTTACTTTAACTAAACTAGAAATAAACAAAAAAGGGAACTGAATGCTGGACTATATATATAGAAGATATATAAATCTACTGATAAGTTATAATAATAACTTCCCAATCATTACACTCCTTTTTCAAAAGAACTTAAAAGAACTGATATGCTTAAATGGATGGCGACCGAAAGATAATAGAACGTTTGTTTGTTTATGGTCTTTTATTGAAGATCCTTTAAATAATTGCAGAATTGTTATTCTCATCCATGAAGAAGGCTACTATGACACCCTCACTGAACAACAAATGATTAGTGAACAACAAATCAATAATCCTCATTTTCTATGATCGTGCACCAGCCAGTAAAGGTCTGCGTGCATTATTTTTTGACGAGGGTAACCAATATCATTTGAGATATAACATTAATTAATACTCCTTTGAAGCAAGTACCTCGACACTTAAATAACTTTTTAACAACTTCCTTGCTTCTGTACTAAAGCCTTTGGTAGAATATAACCCCTAATTTTTGTTTCTGCTGAACCAATTAAGATAATCTGCATTATTATAAATGCACAGTGGGAGGTTTGGTTCACTTGTTATGAGGAAGCAATTTGATTCTATTGATACAAACAATGAAACAACTGATTTCTGTGCCAACTTTTACTGTATAAAGCCTTGTTGCAGTGCTGCAGTCTCACAAGGAGGAGAGGCATAGGAGCCAAAGAAGCACATGTGGACAGGTAATTAATTGATTTTATTTTTAAATAAGATATTAATTTTAAACTGCCTGCTTGATATTGGTAGCATTTTCCATATATATATATATATATATATATATATATATATATATATATATATATATATATATATATATATAACTCCAGAATTTCTTAACTTTGCAAGATATGTCTTTTTTTAACATTTGTGCCATTTTTTTAGAAACTTTTGCACCTGCAGTCAATTCATTTTAAAAAAAGGCTGCACATGTATGACAATTTTGTGTAGAATGGACATTTCAATGTATATCTTGATAATAGGAATTTAAATCTCTAAAGATCTTTTGCTATTATAAAACCATATATCACATGTATAGTCCATGACTATGTATCCTTGGTTGGGTATGCAGTCTCTGAGTGCTTTCTAGTTGTTGTCTTTTTTGGAATTTAATACATTTGGTCGGCAGGTTTATATTTGCGGCTTTGGAGAATGGCAAATCTAATCATGTTGCTTGTGCTGCTTTTGGTTTTGATAAGTAAGTATCTAATTCAGTCTGTTTCAATTAAATACATTTTTAGTTTTGTTGTATTTACGTAAATTCACTAAATTACTTTTGTTTTTGATGTTAGCAGAGCAGACTGATTGTTATCCAATTAAATCTATGTGTTTGTTTTCATAGGTACGGGGACTCCTCATAAATCAGGTGAATTGGAGTTTAGATAATCTCTTAGTAATTTGTTCATGCTATTAACATGTCAGTCATACAGTCGCTCTAGTTATTACTTCAAGATTATACCCATTTCACCTGGATTGCAGCTAATACCGCTGTTTATAATTGTTATATATATATATAGACATACATATATACAAAATACACAATTTACATCCTATGCCAGTGTGGAGGTTGCAGAGGTACCACACCCAAGGCATTGCTTTGCAAGTTATAAATACCAGGTTGAAAGGTGGTGTTTCACCGCCACCCTCTGGTTGCACTTGGTATGTGGTACAAAGATTACTGTGCTGCACCTGCAACAGTGCCCAACGGTGATTTTAAGGTGTACAAAACAAGATCTTCAGGTGGTGTTACATTGCTTTTTAAATTAGAACTTTTTGACAGAAGTAATTTTGACTGTTCCAGAAAGCAAAGCCAGTGAGCCTTTGACAGAATGCTGTCTTTTCTAATGTTTTCAATGACATCTGTGCTGTTCCTGCTATAACATGC
The DNA here is from genome assembly GCA_032191485.1 of Leptoclinus maculatus. Classification (NCBI taxonomy): domain Eukaryota; kingdom Metazoa; phylum Chordata; class Actinopteri; order Perciformes; family Stichaeidae; genus Leptoclinus; species Leptoclinus maculatus. The sequence goes on along the minus strand of JAVDOI010000015.1, from coordinate 7,780,549 downwards.
CATAATGGCTGCTGGGAAAAGGTTTATTTTGGTTGGTCAGAATATTAGATTAAAAGAGTCCACAAACACAAATAACACAAAAAGCATATTTTGTAAAACATTGGTATGATAGGTTAGGTGTGGTGATCTAGAAATGTACAAAAAAACACTATAGATGGACATTCCATCTTTTGTTAAAAATGTGATGTCTCTTGTTCTTTCTAGGACCCCTTTACCCAATTACCGGAACAAGAAGCAGTAACAAAGATGATGGAAGTTCTCCTAACATTCGCCTGAAACGACCATTTCTGTATTTTGGACAGCAGCATAATCAGATTTATGTATGTAAATATAATATTAGCAAATACAAAATCCATATCTTTTATGTTTTGTGGAGGAATCCACTTTTCATCCACTGGTTAGCAAATCATTTCCAACACAAGAACTGTGTTGTAAATGTGCAACAAATAAATTAATGAAGTTAATTTATAAATTGATGAAGTAAAAAAAAAATGCACTATGTTATTAAACTAATAATACTTTATATTTTACTTCAACTGAAACACATAATAAAGAAGTACTGCAGTTAGTTGTTGTCAATATATTTTTACATCTATAATATGGTTATAAAGTACAAGCAATACATATGTTGATGGGTGTAGTAAATGTTACTAATTCTTCGTTAGTAAGAACTGGTTAACTTGTTTCCAGGTGAACCAGAATGGACATCTGACCTTTGACTCACCTTGGAGACGTCACTCACCTCAAAGGTTTCCACTGCATGGATCCAGGGACGTCATTGCTCCACTCTGGACAGATTTAGACAACAGAGAGAATGGTCAGATCTACTACAACCAATACACCAGTGGCAGAATCCTCCATCAAGCTACGCAAGACATTAATCGTTACTTCCCACGATTGAGATTCAATGCCAACTGGGTCTTTGTTGCAACATGGTATGAGGTGGCCTACTATCCCAACACTGGAACAGTAAGTTATCTTGTTCTAAATGAGGAAACACATAGGATGTGTATTTGACCTATTACAACATATATTTACTATAATAACCACAAGTACATTTTTTCAGAAAACAACAGTTCAAGCAGTCTTGATCTCTGGTGGCCAGTACTCATTTGTGCTGATGAATTATGGGACAATAGCCTCAACAACTCAAAGAATACAGGTTAGAGGCATTAAAATGATATATGACTTACAATGTAAAAGTGGCCATGACTTACTTAAATCTGAATGCAGATGCACAAAAACAAAAAATAAAACTACTTGTATTCATGTGACATGTATTTCCAGGCTGGATATGACACAGTGAACTCCCCTCACCATTTCACTATCCCAGGATCATTCTCTAACAATGCATCAGGCAGGAAATCAAATTTCCGCCTGAGCAGCAATGTCAATGTGCCCGGTCGCTGGGCTTTCCGGACAGACCATGGATCAAGAGGCTGTACTTACAATGGTAAGATCAGAACCAGAGGGTGGTCACCATAGGTAGTTGTTTACAGTAATGTGGATATGTGATCACCACTCCATGGAGATATGTATTTAGTGTTTGTTGAACTAAATAAACAATGTATTTTTTGCTGCAGACAGCTGAGGATAATGTGCATACTGCTATTACATTATAATATGGTGACATATTATTGAATTGCATTGCAAGTTAAGTTTTTTCATTTCATGCCAAAGTAGTTCTCAAAAGGCAAGGTCAAGACGCTGACCACGACAATGTAATGTTTCAAGTTTAAGGCGGTAGGCGAATTTTCTTGCACGGCATCCTCTTCTTTATCCCCTAATTTTTGTCACTGTTCTACTGTTTATTATGAAAACAAAGGCAAAATTGTCCACAAAAAATTCAAGTCAAAAGTCTAATTTTAATGTAAAAGTAATAGTGTCGGCACGTTTCAGTCTATTCCTTAAAGTTAACTTTTCCTTTCATTCTTCTCAAGGTGAATACGTGCAGCTTGGTGACTCATTCTGGAGTGACAGTACCTGTGCAAAGAAGTGCACCTGCACCTCAGCAGGCCTGCAGTGTCACAGCCAACGCTGCTCCTTTTCCCAAATCTGCCAACCTACTGCCTTTCAGTTCACCTGCCAGACGGTGCGGAGAGGCACCTGCGCCATTAGTGGTGATCCACATTACTATACCTTCGATAACAAAGTGTTTCACTTCCAAGGCACCTGCACTTATGTTCTCTCTGAGCAATGTGGTCGTGGGTTGCCCTACTATAGAGTAGAGGGCAAGAACGAGCATCGGGGCAGCACTCGTGTTTCCTGGACACGACTGGTCAAAGTGTTTGTCTATAATGAAACCATTGAGCTTGTCAAGGGACGTCGTGGTGCAGTTAAGGTTGGTATTAAGAAATAAGTCTCCACTTACTGTGATATTTTAATTTTGTTCATATTTTTACAACTATGTCTTTGCTTGTTGGTGTGTTTACAGGTTAATGGCATCTTTGCAGACACTCCATTCTCTCTCAACAATGGCATGGTCCAGATTTACGAGTCAGGTTTTTCTGTGATCGTCAGTACTGACTTTGGCTTGGAGGTGTCTTATGACACAAATCATTATGTGAGGATCAGGGTGCCCTACACTTACCAGAATGCAACATGTGGCCTGTGTGGAAACTTCAACAATGATCCCAGGGATGACTTTCGAACCCGCCAAGGAGAAGTTGTCAGCTCTGATGTGGATTTTGCCAACAGCTGGCAAGCATCGGGAGACAATGAGCGTGGTTGTGAGGCACAGTGTGGAGGTCTGAGCTGTGCTGCCTGTACTGAGGCTCAGACAGCTTTATACAGCAATACTGCTCATTGTGGTATCCTCCAGAGCACTTCTGGACCTTTTGCTGCTTGCCATCAACAACTTCCCCCACAGACCTTTTTGCAAAGCTGTGTGTATGATCTGTGTGTAGGAGAAGGATATCAACCCATTCTGTGCCAAGCCCTAAATGTGTATGCAAGTCGGTGTCAACAGAATGGTGTACAGCTGCCAAGCTGGAGGAGGCAAGGCTTTTGTGGTATGTCTGTCAGTCAAAAACATTATTTCATATAATCCTTGGGCTGTCATGATGTCAAGATACATCTTGTCTTCTTTTGTCTAGAAATCCAATGTCCAGCAAACAGCCACTTTGAGCCGCGAGGCACAGCATGTCCAGCTACCTGTGTCAGCCCCAATTCTACCTTCGACTGTCCTCTTCCTGTCCAGGAGAGCTGCATCTGCAATTCAGGCTACATACTTAGTGCTGGAGTCTGCATCCCTCATGCTGAGTGTGGCTGCAGCTTTGAGGGTCGCTACTACCGCTCTGGAGAAACTGTAATACTAGACGACGACTGTGGGAGACGTTGTAGCTGCAGTTATGGCTCCATGACTTGCCGCTCCCATGGTTGTGGTCCACTTGAATCGTGCCGTGTGGAGGAAGGAGAAAGAGGATGCAGACCTAATAGCTATGGAACATGCTGGATAAAAGGCCCAGTGTCATATCAAACGTTTGATGGATTGACATACCTGTATCCTGGGGCGTGTCGATTGACCCTTGCCAAAGTAATGGGATTGTCTAGTTACCCACATTTTGTTGTGACAGCAGAAAAACTGCCCAGAGGCCAGCAGGGTTTTTCCAGGTTGCTAAAGTTTGAGGCAGAGGGAACACACGTGTCTATTGAGATGGCGAGCAGCAGAGTAGAGGTAAGTGATTGGAACTTTTTTGAAAAGACAGATTCCAATGTGATACATCCAACATTTTAAAAGTTAGGCATCTGAACTCTAATGAAGACAAATTTGACAAAAGGATTGCTGACGTGAGAAAGTTTAGTAATATGAATATTATTATAACTGTTTTAGGTTCTTTAATTATTTAATAATTTCTTCTGAATATTTAATAGCACATACTTTTGTTTAAATCATGTGAACTACAAAGTAATTTGAACTACTATTCAAATGGCCCTTTAGGTTGACGGTCAGCGGATAAGACTACCATTCAGCTCGGCATCCAACCGAATCCAAATCTACCACAGCAGCATTCACAGTATCATCATTCGCACTTCCTTTGGTGTAACTGTGCAGACAGTTTGGCCTCACTTTGTGCGTGTCACTGCACCTGGTATCTACAACGGTTCATTAGGTGGACTCTGTGGTAATTACAATGGCCAGCCACATGACGACTTCCGCACACCGAACGGCATTCTGGTCACCAGCCCTCAGGACTTTGGGGACAGTTGGCGGGACGGCTCCCTCGCTGCACACTGTGTGGAAAGTGTAAATCATGACTCTACAACAAATACCAATTCTCGTGAGTACTGTGGCATTCTTGGCTCACCACATGGGCCATTTGCCCAATGCTTGGCCACGGAGGACTCCCAGCAGCATGTGAATGCATGTGTGGGGATCCTTAGAGCCTCTAGAGATCCAGCATCAGCACAGTGTGAGGTCCTACGAGATTATGCACTAATGTGTCAACAGCAGGGCGTTGCCCTTGGACGCTGGAGGAATGCAACTCACTGTGGTAAGCACTTTGCCCCCTTTTGGTGTAGGTTGTTTTGATATAATGTAAATGACTTTGCTTAATTAATTGATTTTTTCTTCTTCTCTAGAGCAAAACTGCCCCCAAAACAGCCATCATGAAGTCTGTGGAAGCTCTTGTCCTTCCACCTGCCCCAGCCTCTCTTTCCCTTTCGTCTGTGACACTGTGTGCCAGGATGGGTGCCAGTGTGATGATGGTTTTATCCTTAATGGCAACCAGTGCGTGCGACCTACAGCCTGCGGATGCCATCACCAAGGACGCTATCGGCGAGGAGGAGAGCGATTCTGGGATGGTGAGGAATGTCAGAGCTTGTGTTCCTGTAATGGCACTACTGGGGCAGTCCACTGTATCCCCAACGCCTGTGGTCCCCAGGAGTCCTGCCGTGTGGTGGAGGGTGAGTTTGGCTGCCATCCCAACCCTCATGGCACCTGCTCTGCCTCTGGTGACCCCCACTACCTCACCTTTGATCGCAAGGCCTATGACTTCCAGGGAACCTGCCGCTATGTTTTGGCGACCCTTTGTAATGCCACTCATGGGCTTCAACAATTTTCTGTGGAAGCTAAGAATGAGCCGTGGAGAGGGCAGCCAGTTTCAATCACAGCAGAAGTTTTTGTGAATGTGGGGGGCTATCGAGTGCACATGTCGAGGGAGAGCCGTGGTGTGGTACAGGTGAGCTACACAAATTCTGAACAGTTGGAGACATTCTTTCCTCTGACCTTTCTTCTATTTTTAATCTATACTGGGTTTGCAAATATCAATTTTAAAGCACCAGATAGTTGCAACAAAAATACAAATCTATGATTGTTAATCCAATTTTGTTTGTACATTGTGAAAGGTGAACGGAGTAACTAAAAACTTACCTGTCGTCCTGAATGGAAGTCTTGTCTCTATCTACGCAAGTGGATTTCGCACATATGTCAGTGCTGATTTTGGCCTGAGGGTCATGTACGATGGATATAGTACAGTGTCTGTCTCTGTACCTCCAAGTTACAGGTAACTGCCATTTACTGCAGCCCATCTTTGAATGCTTTAGTTTATATTCTGAACAATATTTTATTACAAATGTTTAAATCATGTAGCTTCAATGTATAAACATATTTTTGACTCTGGGTGTATTTAATTATTGTCATCATTACAGACAAAAAACATGTGGACTTTGTGGAAACTTCAATGGAAATCCAAATGATGACTTCCACACCCCATCTGGAATGATGGTTACCACTCCACAGGAGTTTGGGACAGCCTGGAAAGTGGCAAGCAACTACACCTGCAGTGATGGGTGTGGCTCCTCCTGCCCACAATGCAACAATGAGCTACCTGCTAGAGCCCAATGTGAGGTGATTCAGGCATCTGACGGTCCCTTAAGCTTCTGCCATGAGGAGGTGAACCCAGCGCCATATTTCAGTGACTGCGTGTTTGATGTTTGTGTGTCGGGAAGTGAAGGCCAAGATCTTCTGTGCAGAGCCATTCAGACATACGTCAGTGCCTGTCAGTCTGCTAATGTTCGAATCTACCCTTGGAGACAGAACACTACCTGCAGTAAGTCAACGAGTCAATGTGTTGTTTATCCACTATTTAAACAGCCTAGGAAACGATCAAAGAAGTCTCGACCTACTGCATCTACGTGTAGGCTATGTTAATTGACTAAATCATTTTCAACCATCTGACATGCATCATTTAATTCCTCTCTCATAAAGGACTTGACTGTCCCGCCAACAGCCATTATCAGCTGTGTGGTACCGACTGTGGTCACATCTGCCCCAGCAGCGTTGATGCCACCTGTGAGCAGGTTTGCTCTGAGGGATGTTTCTGTAATGAAGGTTTTCTCAGGAGTGGGACAAGATGTGTCCCCGTGGAAAGCTGTGGCTGTCAATATGACGGGTTCTACTATAATGTAAGTCATATAGCTCTAAATGGATAAGAAACCATATTTGTATCACTCTGCCCGAATAATTCATCTGACAGTCTCTGTGATTTCTTTGCACATAATCATTTCACTTTGGTCAAGCAACTCTCTTATATCACAGATATCAGAATCCTTTTGTCTTCTCTTTTAATCAGCCAGCATCAGTGTGCTCAATAAAAAGCGATCCTCATTTGACTAAAATTATCAAGTAACAAGATATTTAGAAATACTGTTGACAGAGAACCAAATATTTGCTACTTTATTGTGCTACATATAATGTGTGTCACAACTGTCATTTTGTACCTTGACCAACTGTAGTTGTAGTAGTTCTAGTTTATTTTATTTTAGACCTGTTATACACATCCCACAAGTTGTATAAATATATGTACATGAACATATTGCATAATTTTACAAAGAAAATTGAAGACAAATGAATTCAAGAAAAAAGTCAGACAAGGAACGCAGAAACATTATCTCAGTTTTGGATTACTTTATCCTCTAATCTGCTGCGACTATTGTGTTTCATGAAACAATGACGCAAAGCTGTAAGTTACAAGACTGAGTGACAACTTGGTATTCAAAAGTGACAAGTCATGTTCTAAGCAATGTAGCTATGTAACTATCGTTTTACAGTAAAAATATAGCAAATCACATGACAATTTAAAGGGCCTTTCTGACAGAATGTGACAAGTGTACTATTGCACTTTGAAGCCCATTATTTCCATGACAATTTCCCCACAGCAGTGTTTTTGTCTTATTATTGTAGCACACTATCGTTTTTATTGCATCTGTTTTTCTCACATGTTACAGGCTGGTGAATCCTTCTGGACAGAGGGTTGCTCCCAGCGGTGTGAATGCCATGCTCCCAATGACCTGCGCTGTTCTGCTGCATCTTGCACTTCTACACAAGAGTGCACCATAAGAAATGGCCAGCTGGGCTGTTTTGATGGGATGTCTACTTCAACAACTGCAACCCCAACAACAACAATTGTTGCCTCAACAACAACCCAAGAGGGTAAATTCACATGTCACAATACAGTAGCAGAAGAAGCAGTCTAAAGGGGCAGGAAAGGGATAAAGATCATTCAGAACAATGAATACAGCAAAATGAAAAATAAAAATGACTAAATGACAAAATTTGATAAAAATCAATACATACTTGAATAATAAACAATTTACATCCTATGCCAGTGTGGAGTTTGCAGAGGTACCGCACCCAAGGCATTGCTTTGCTTTGCTTTAACTTACAAGTTAACAAGTTACAAATACCAGGCTGATGTATCAATTAAATACATTTTTAATTTGGTTGTATTTACGTAAATTCACTAACTGACTTCTGTTTTTGATGTTAGCAGACTGATTTTAATCAAATTATATCTATGTGTTTGTTTTCATAGGTACGGTGACTCCTCAGACAACAGGTGAATTGAAGTTTAGATAATCTCTTAGTAATTTGTTCATGCTAATAACATGTCAGTCATACAGTCGCTCTAGTTATTACTTCAAGATTATACCCATTTCCCCTGCATTGCAGCTAATACTGCTGTTTATGATTGTTATATATATATATATATATATATATATATATATATATATATATATATATATAGACATACATATATATAAAATACACAATTTACATCCTCTGCCAGTGTGGAGGTTGCAGAGGTACCACACCCAAGGCATTGCTTTGCTTTAACTTACAAGTTAACAAGTTACAAATACCAGGTTGACGTATCAATTAAATACATTTTTATTTTTGTTGTATTTACCTGAATTCACTAATTGACTTTTGTTTTTGATGTTAGTAGACTGATTTTTATCCAATTATATATATGTGTTTGTTTTTATAGGTCGATCAAGAGGCTGTACTTACAATGGTAAGATCAGAACCAGAGGGTGGTCACCATAGGTAGTTCTTTACAGTAATGTGGATATGTGATCACCACTCTATGGAGATATGTATTAAGTGTTTGTTGAACTAAATAAACAATGTATTTTTTGCTATAGATAGCTGAGTATAATGTGCATACTGCTATTACATTAGAATATGGTGACAAATAATTGAATTGCATTGCAAGTTAAGTTTTTTCATTTCATACCAAAGTAGTTCTCAAAAGGCAAGGTCAAGACGCTGACCACAACAATGTAATGTTTCAAGTTTAAGGCAGCTGGCGACTTTTCTTGTAAGGCATTCTGTTCTTTATCCCCTAATTTTTGTCACCATTCTACTGTTTATTATGAAAACAAAGACAAAATTGTCCACAAAAAATTAAAGTCAAAAGTCTAATGTTAATGTAAACGTAATAGTGTCGGCACGTTTCAGTCTATTCCTTCAAGTGAACTTTTCCTTTCATTCTTCTCAAGGTGAATCTGTGCAGCTTGGTGACTCATTCTGGAGTGACAGTACCTGTGCACAGAAGTGCACCTGCACCTCAGCAGGCCTGCAGTGTCACAGCCAACGCTGCTCCTTTTCCCAAATCTGCCAACCTACTGCCTTTCAGTTCACCTGCCAGACGGTGCGGAGAGGCACCTGCGCCATTAGTGGTGATCCACATTACTATACCTTCGATAACAAAGTGTTTCACTTCCAAGGCACCTGCACTTATGTTCTCTCTGAGCAATGTGGTCGTGGGTTGCCCTACTATAGAGTAGAGGGCAAGAACGAGCATCGGGGCAGCACTCGTGTTTCCTGGACACGACTGGTCAAAGTGTTTGTCTATAATGAAACCATTGAGCTTGTCAAGGGACGTCGTGGTGCAGTTAAGGTCGGTATTAAGAAATAAGTCTCCACCTACTGTGATATTTTAATTTTGTTCATATTTTTACAACTATGTCTTTGCTTGTTGGTGTCTTTACAGGTTAATGGCATCTTTACATACACTCCACTCTCTCTCAACAATGGCATGGTCCAGGTTTACGAGTCAGGTTTTTCTGTGATCGTCAGTACTGACTTTGGCTTGGAGGTGTCTTTTGACACAAATCATTATGTGAGGATCAGTGTGCCCTACACTTACCAGAATGCAACATGTGGCCTGTGTGGAAACTTCAACAATGATCCCAGGGATGACTTTCGAACCCGCCAAGGAGAAGTTGTCAGCTCTGATGTGGTTTTTGCCAACAGCTGGCAAGCATCGGGAGACAATGAGCCTGGTTGTGGGCCACCGTGTGGAGGTCTGAGCTGTCCTAACGACTGTACTGAGGCTCAGACAGCTTTATACAGCAATACTGCTCATTGTGGTATCCTCCAGAGCACTTCTGGACCTTTTGCTGCTTGCCATCAACAACTTCCCCCACAGACCTTTTTGCAAAGCTGTGTGTATGATCTGTGTGTAGGAGAAGGGTATCAACCCATTCTGTGCCAAGCCCTAAATGTGTATGCAAGTCAGTGTCAACAGAATGGTGTACAGCTGCCAAGCTGGAGGAGGCAAGGCTTCTGTGGTATGTCTGTCAGTCAAAAACAGTATTTCATATAATCCTTGGCCTGTCATGATGTCAAGATACATCTTGTTTTCTTTTGTCTAGAAATCCAATGTCCAGCAAACAGCCACTTTGAGCCGCGAGGCACAGCATGTCCAGCTACCTGTGTCAGCCCCAATTCTACCTTCGACTGCCCTCTTCCTGTCCAGGAGAGCTGCATCTGCAATTCAGGCTACATACTTAGTGCTGGAGTCTGCATCCCTCATGCTGAGTGTGGCTGCAGCTTTGAGGGTCGCTACTACCGCTCTGGAGAAACTGTAATACTAGACGACGACTGTGGGAGACGTTGTAGCTGCAGTTATGGCTCCATGACTTGCCGCTCCCATGGTTGTGGTCCACTTGAATCATGCCGTGTGGAGGAGGGAGAAAGAGGATGCAGACCTAACAGCTATGGAACATGCTGGATAAAAGGCCCAGTGTCATATCAAACGTTTGATGGATTGACATACCTGTATCCTGGGGCTTGTCGATTGACCCTTGCCAAAGTAATGGGATTGTCTAGTTACCCACATTTTGTGGTGACAGCAGAAAAACTGCCCAGAGGCCAGCAGGGTTTTTCCAGGTTGCTAAAGTTTGAGGCAGAGGGAACACACGTGTCTATTGAGATGGCGAGCAGCAGAGTAGAGGTAAGTGATTGGAACTTTTTTGAAAAGACAGATTCCAATGTGATACATCCAACATTTTAAAAGTTAGGCATCTGTACTCTAATGAAGACAAATTTGACAAAAGGATTGCTGACGTGAGAAAGTTTAGTAATATGAATATTATTACAACTGTTTTAGGTTCTTTAATGATTTAATAATTTCTTCTGTATATTTAATAGCGCATACTTTTGTTTAAATCATGTGAACTTCAAAGTCATTTGAACTACTATTCAAATGGCCCTTTAGGTTGACGGTCAGCGGATAAGACTACCATTCAGCTCGGCGTCCAACCGAATCCAAATCTACCACAGCAGCATTCACAGTATCATCATTCGCACTTCCTTTGGTGTAACTGTGCAGACAGTTTGGCCTCACTTTGTGCGTGTCACTGCACCTGGTATCTACAACGGTTCATTAGGTGGACTCTGTGGTAATTACAATGGCCAGCCACATGACGACTTCCACACACCCAACGGCATTCTGGTCACCAGCCCTCAGGACTTTGGGGACAGTTGGCGGGACGGCTCCCTCGCTGCACACTGTGTGGAAAGTGTAAATCATGACTCTACAACAAATAACAATTCTCGTGAGTACTGTGGCATTCTTGGCTCACCACATGGGCCATTTGCCCAATGCTTGGCCACGGAGGACTCCCAGCAGCATGTGAATGCATGTGTGGGGATCCTTAGAGCCTCTAGAGATCCAGCATCAGCACAGTGTGAGGTCCTACGAGATTATGCACTAATGTGTCAACAGCAGGGCGTTGCCCTTGGACGCTGGAGGAATGCAACTCACTGTGGTAAGCACTTTGCCCCCTTTTGGTGTAGGTTGTTTTGATATAATGTAACATTTTTTTGCTTAATTAATTGATTTTTTCTTCTTCTCTAGAGCAAAACTGCCCCCAAAACAGCCATCATGAAGTCTGTGGAAGCTCTTGTCCTTCCACCTGCCCCAGCCTCTCTTTCCCTTTCGTCTGTGACACTGTGTGCCAGGATGGGTGCCAGTGTGATGATGGTTTTATCCTTAATGGCAACCAGTGCGTGCGACCTACAGCCTGCGGATGCCATCACCAAGGACGCTATCGGCGAGGAGGAGAGCGATTCTGGGATGGTGAGGAATGTCAGAGCTTGTGTTCCTGTAATGGCACTACTGGGGCAGTCCACTGTATCCCCAACGCCTGTGGTCCCCAGGAGTCCTGCCGTGTGGTGGAGGGAGAGTTTGGCTGCCATCCCAACCCTCATGGCACCTGCTCTGCCTCTGGTGACCCCCACTACCTCACCTTTGATGGCAAGGCCTATGACTTCCAGGGAACCTGCCGCTATGTTTTGGCGACCCTTTGCAATGCCACTCATGGGCTTCACCAATTTTCTGTGGAAGCTAAGAATGAGCCGTGGAGAGGGCAGCCAGTTTCAATCACAGCAGAAGTTTTTGTGAATGTGGGGGGCTATCGAGTGCACATGTCGAGGGAGAGCCGTGGTGTGGTACAGGTGAGCTACACAAATTCTGAACAGTTGGAGACATTCTTTCCTCTGACCTTTCTTCTATTTTTTATCTATACTGGGTTTGCAACTATCATTTTTAAAGCACCAGATAGTTGCCACAAAAATACAAATCTATGATTGTTAATCCAATTTTCTTTGTACATTGTTAAAGGTGAACGGAGTAACTAAAAACTTACCTGTCGTCCTGAATGGAAGTCTTGTCTCTATCTATGCAAGTGGATTTCGCACATATGTCAGTGCTGATTTTGGCCTGAGGGTCATGTACGATGGATATAGTACAGTGTCTGTCTCTGTACCTCCAAGTTACAGGTAACTGCCATTTACTGCAGCCCATGATTGAATGCTTTAGTTTACATTCTGAAAAATATTTTATTACAAATGTTTAAATCATGTAGCTTCAATGTATAAACATATTTTTGACTCTGGGTGTATTTAATTATTGTAATCATTACAGACAAAAAACATGTGGACTTTGTGGAAACTTCAATGGAAATCCAAATGATGACTTCCACACCCCATCTGGAATGATGGTTACCACTCCACAGGAGTTTGGGACAGCCTGGAAAGTGGCAAGCAACTACACCTGCAGTGATGGGTGTGGCTCCTCCTGCCCACAATGCAACAATGAGCTACCTGCTAGAGCCCAATGTGAGGTGATTCAGGCATCTGACGGCCCCTTAAGCTTCTGCCATGAGGAGGTGAACCCAGCGCCATATTTCAGTGACTGCGTGTTTGATGTTTGTGTGTCGGGAAGTGAGGGCCAAGATCTTCTGTGCAGAGCCATTCAGACATACGTCAGTGCCTGTCAGTCTGCTAATGTTCAAATCTACCCTTGGAGACAGAACACCACCTGCAGTAAGTCAACGAGTCAATGTGTTGTTTATCCACTATTTAAACAGCCTAGGAAACGGTCAAAGAAGTCTCGACCTACTGCATCTACGTGTAGGCTATGTTAATTGACTGGATCATTTTCAACCATCTGACATGCATCATTTAATTCCTCTCTCATAAAGGACTTGACTGTCCCGCCAACAGCCATTATGAGCTGTGTGGTACCGACTGTGGTCACATCTGTGCCAGCAGCATTGATGCCACCTGTGAGCAGGTTTGCTCTGAGGGATGTTTCTGTAATGAAGGTTTTCTCAAGAGTGGGACAAGATGTGTCCCCGTGGAAAGCTGTGGCTGTCAATATGATGGGTTCTACTATAATGTAAGTTATATAGCTCTAAATGGATAAGAAACCATATTTGTATCACTCTGCCCGAATAATTCATCTGACAGTCTCTGTGATTTCTTTGCACATAATCATGTCACTTTGGTCAAGCAACTCTCTTATATCACAGATATCAGAATCCTTTTGTCTTCTTTTTTAATCAGCCAGCATCAGTGTGCTCAATAAAAAGCGATCCTCATTTGCCTAAAATGATCAAGTAACAAGATATTTAAAAATAATGTTGACAGAGAACCAAATATTTGCTACTTTATTGTGCTACATATAGTGTGTGTCACAACTGTCATTTTGTACCTTGACCAACTGTAGTTGTAGTAGTTCTAGTTTATTTTATTTTTCAATTTCATGAGTATTAGACCTGTTATACACATCCCACAAGTTGTATAAATATATGTACATGAACATATTGCATAATTTTACAAAGAAAATTCAAGACAAATGAATTTAAGAAAAAAGTCAGACAAGGAACGCAGACACATTATCTCAGTTTTGGATTACCTTATCCTCTAATCTGCTGCGACTTTTGTATTTCATGAAACAATGACGCAAAGCTGCAAGTTACAAGACTGAGTGACAACTTGGTATTCAAAAGTGACAAGTCATGTTCCAAGCAATGTAGTTATGTAACTATCGTTTTACAGTAAAAAATATAGCAAATCACATGACAACAATTTAAAGGGCCTTTCTGACAGAATGTGACAAGTGTACTATTGCACTCTGAAGCCCATTATTTCCTTGACAATTTCCCTATAGCAGTGTTTTTGTCTTATTATTGTAGCAGACTATCATTTTTATTGCATCTGTTTTTCTCACATGTTACAGGCTGGTGAATCCTTCTGGACAGAGGGTTGCTCCCAGCGGTGTGAATGCCATGCTCCCAATGACCTGCGCTGTTCTGCTGCATCTTGCACTTCTACACAAGAGTGCACCATCAGAAATGGCCAGCTGGGCTGTTCTGATGAGATGACAACTGCAGCCCCAACAACAACTGCCATAACAACAACAACTGCTCCCCCAACATCAACAACTGCAGCCCCAACAACAACTGCCATAACAACAACAACTGCTCCCCCAACATCAACAACTGCTCCCCGAACATCAACAACTGCAGCCCCAACAACAACTGCCATAACAACAACCGCAACCCCAACATCAACAACTGTAGCCCCAACAACAACAACCGCCACCCCAAGATCAACAACTAATCCCTCAACATCAACAACTGCAGCCCCAACAACAACTGCTCCCCCAACATCAACAACTGCAGCCCCAACAACAACTGCCATAACAACAACAACCGCCACCCCAACAACAACAACTGCTCCTCCAACATCAACAACTGAAGCCCCAACAACAACTGCCATAACAACAACAACTGCCACCCGAACATCAACATCTAATCCCACAACATCAACAACTGCAGCCCCAACAACAACTGCAACCCCAACAACAACAACCGCCACCCCAACATCAACAACTAATCCCCCAACATCAAAAACTGCAGCCCCAACAACAACTGCTCCCCCAACATCAACAACTGCAGCCCCAACAACAACTGCCATAACAACAACCGCCACCCCAACAACAACAACTGGTCCTCCAACATCAACAACTGCAGCCCCAACAACTGCCATAACAACAACAACCGCCATCCCAACATCAACAACTGCAGCCCCAACAACAACTGCCATAACAACAACAACCGCCACCCTAACATCAACAATTGTTGCCTCAACAACAACCCAAGAGGGTAAATTCACATGTCACAATACAGTAGCAGAAGAAGCAGTCTAAAGGGGCAGGCAAGGGATAAAGATCATTGAGAACAATGAATACAGCAAAATGAAAAATAAAAATCACTAAATGACAAAATTTGATAAAAATCAATACCTATTTGAATAATACACAATTGACATCCTATGCCAGTGTGGAGTTTGCAGAGGTACAACACCCAAGGCATTGCTTTGCTTTAACTTACAAGTTAACAAGTTACAAATACCAGGCTGATGTATCAATTAAATACATTTTTATTTTTGTTGTATTTACGTAAATTCACTAACTGACTTTTGTTTTTGATGTTAGCAGACTGATTTTAATCAAATTATATCTATGTGTTTGTTTTCATAGGTACGGTGACTCCTCAGACAACAGGTGAATTGGAGTTCAGATAATCTCTTAGTAATTTGTTCATGCTAATAACATGTCAGTCATACAGTCGCTCTAGTTATTACTTCAAGATTATACCCATTTCCCCTGCATTGCAGCTAATACTGCTGTTCATGATTGTTATATATATATATATATATAGACATACATATATATAAAATACACAATTTACATCCTCTGCCAGTGTGGAGGTTGCAGAGGTACCACACCCATGGCATTGCTTTGATTTAACTTACAAGTTAACAAGTTACAAATACCAGGTTGATGTATCAATTAAATACATTTTTATTTTTGTTGTATTTACCTGAATTCACTAATTTACTTTTGTTTTTGATGTTAGCAGACTGATTTTTATCCAATTATATCTATTTGCTTGTTTTTATAGGTCGATCAAGAGGCTGTACTTACAATGGTAAGATCAGAACCAGAGAGTGGTCACCATAGGTAGTTCTTTACAGTAATGTGGATATGTGATCACCACTCCATGGAGATATGTATTAAGTGTTTGTTGAACTAAATAAACAATGTATTTTTTACTGCAGACAGCTGAGTATAATGTGCATACTGCTATTACATTAGAATATGGTGACATATTATTGAATTGCATTGCAAGTTAAGTTTTTTCATTTCATGCCAAAGTAGTTCTCAAAAGGCAAGGTCAAGACGCTGACCACGACAATGTAATGTTTCAAGTTTAAGGCGGCTGGCGACTTTTCTTGCAAAGCATTCTGTTCTTTATCCCCTAATTTTTGTCACCATTCTACTGTTTATTATGAAAACAAAGGCAAAATTGTCCACAAAAAATTAAAGTCAAAAGTCTAATGTAATACGTAATAGTGTCGGCACGTTTCAGTCTATTCCTTCAAGTGAACTTTTCCTTTCATTCTTCTCAAGGTGAATCTGTGCAGCTTGGTGACTCATTCTGGAGTGACAGTACCTGTGCACAGAAGTGCACCTGCACCTCAGCAGGCCTGCAGTGTCACAGCCAACGCTGCTCCTTTTCCCAAATCTGCCAACCTACTGCCTTTCAGTTCACCTGCAAGACGGTGCGGAGAGGCACGTGCACCATTAGTGGTGATCCACATTACTATACCTTCGATAACAAAGTGTTTCACTTCCAAGGCACCTGCACTTATGTTCTCTCTGAGCAATGTGGTCGTGGGTTGCCCTACTATAGAGTAGAGGGCAAGAACGAGCATCGGGGCAGCACTCGTGTTTCCTGGACACGACTGGTCAAAGTGTTTGTCTATAATGAAACCATTGAGCTTGTCAAGGGACGTCGTGGTGCAGTTAAGGTCGGTATTAAGAAATAAGTCTCCACCTACTGTGATATTTTAATTTTGTTCATATTTTTACAACTATGTCTTTGCTTGTTGATGTGTTTACAGGTTAATGGCATCTTTGCATACACTCCACTCTCTCTCAACAATGGCATGGTCCAGGTTTACGAGTCAGGTTTTTCTGTGATCGTCAGTACTGACTTTGGCTTGGAGGTGTCTTTTGACACAAATCATTATGTGAGGATCAGGGTGCCCTACACTTACCAGAATGCAACATGTGGCCTGTGTGGAAACTTCAACAATGATCCCAGGGATGACTTTCGAACCCGCCAAGGAGAAGTTGTCAGCTCTGATGTGGTTTTTGCCAACAGCTGGCAAGCATCGGGAGACAATGAGCCTGGTTGTGGGCCACCGTGTGGAGGTCTGAGCTGTCCTAACGACTGTACTGAGGCTCAGACAGCTTTATACAGCAATACTGCTCATTGTGGTATCCTCCAGAGCACTTCTGGACCTTTTGCTGCTTGCCATCAACAACTTCCCCCACAGACCTTTTTGCAAAGCTGTGTGTATGATCTGTGTGTAGGAGAAGGGTATCAACCCATTCTGTGCCAAGCCCTAAATGTGTATGCAAGTCAGTGTCAACAGAATGGTGTACAGCTGCCAAGCTGGAGGAGGCAAGGCTTCTGTGGTATGTCTGTCAGTCAAAAACATTATTTCATATAATCCTTGGCCTGTCATGATGTCAAGATACATCTTGTTTTCTTTTGTCTAGAAATCCAATGTCCAGCAAACAGCCACTTTGAGCCGCGAGGCACAGCATGTCCAGCTACCTGTGTCAGCCCCAATTCTACCTTCGACTGCCCTCTTCCTGTCCAGGAGAGCTGCATCTGCAATTCAGGCTACATACTTAGTGCTGGAGTCTGCATCCCTCATGCTGAGTGTGGCTGCAGCTTTGAGGGTCGCTACTACCGCTCTGGAGAAACTGTAATACTAGACGACGACTGTGGGAGACGTTGTAGCTGCAGTTATGGCTCCATGACTTGCCGCTCCCATGGTTGTGGTCCACTTGAATCATGCCGTGTGGAGGAGGGAGAAAGAGGATGCAGACCTAACAGCTATGGAACATGCTGGATAAAAGGCCCAGTGTCATATCAAACGTTTGATGGATTGACATACCTGTATCCTGGGGCTTGTCGATTGACCCTTGCCAAAGTAATGGGATTGTCTAGTTACCCACATTTTGTGGTGACAGCAGAAAAACTGCCCAGAGGCCAGCAGGGTTTTTCCAGGTTGCTAAAGTTTGAGGCAGAGGGAACACACGTGTCTATTGAGATGGCGAGCAGCAGAGTAGAGGTAAGTGATTGGAACTTTTTTGAAAAGACAGATTCCAATGTGATACATCCAACATTTTAAAAGTTAGGCATCTGAACTCTAATGAAGACAAATTTGACCAAAGGATTGCTGACGTGAGAAATTTTAGTAATATGAATATTATTACAACTGTTTTAGGTTCTTTAATGATTTGATCGTTTCTTCTGAATATTTTACAGCACATACTTTTGTTTAAATCATGTGAACTTCAAAGTCATTTGAACTACTATTCAAATGGCCCTTTAGGTTGACGGTCAGCGGATAAGACTACCATTCAGCTCGGCGTCCAACCGAATCCAAATCTACCACAGCAGCATTCACAGTATCATCATTCGCACTTCCTTTGGTGTAACTGTGCAGACAGTTTGGCCTCACTTTGTGCGTGTCACTGCACCTGGTATCTACAACGGTTCATTAGGTGGACTCTGTGGTAATTACAATGGCGAGCCACATGACGACTTCCGCACACCGAACGGCATTCTGGTCACCAGCCCTCAGGACTTTGGGGACAGTTGGCGGGACGGCTCCCTCGCTGCACACTGTGTGGAAAGTGTAAATCATGACTCTACTACAAATACCAATTCCCGTGAGTACTGTGGCATTCTTGGCTCACCACATGGGCCGTTTGCCCAATGCTTGGCCACGGAGGACTCCCAGCAGCATGTGAATGCATGTGTGGGGATCCTTAGAGCCTCTAGAGATCCAGCATCAGCACAGTGTGAGGTCCTACGAGATTATGCACTAATGTGTCAACAGCAGGGCGTTGCCCTTGGACGCTGGAGGAATGCAACTCACTGTGGTAAGCACTTTGCCCCCTTTTGGTGTAGGTTGTTTTGATATAATGTAACATTTTTTTGCTTAATTAATTGATTTTTTCTTCTTCTCTAGAGCAAAACTGCCCCCAAAACAGCCATCATGAAGTCTGTGGAAGCTCTTGTCCTTCCACCTGCCCCAGCCTCTCTTTCCCTTTCGTCTGTGACACTGTGTGCCAGGATGGGTGCCAGTGTGATGATGGTTTTATCCTTAATGGCAACCAGTGCGTGCGACCTACAGCCTGCGGATGCCATCACCAAGGACGCTATCGGCGAGGAGGAGAGCGATTCTGGGATGGTGAGGAATGTCAGAGCTTGTGTTCCTGTAATGGCACTACTGGGGCAGTCCACTGTATCCCCAACGCCTGTGGTCCCCAGGAGTCCTGCCGTGTGGTGGAGGGAGAGTTTGGCTGCCATCCCAACCCTCATGGCACCTGCTCTGCCTCTGGTGACCCCCACTACCTCACCTTTGATGGCAAGGCCTATGACTTCCAGGGAACCTGCCGCTATGTTTTGGCGACCCTTTGCAATGCCACTCATGGGCTTCACCAATTTTCTGTGGAAGCTAAGAATGAGCCGTGGAGAGGGCAGCCAGTTTCAATCACAGCAGAAGTTTTTGTGAATGTGGGGGGCTATCGAGTGCACATGTCGAGGGAGAGCCGTGGTGTGGTACAGGTGAGCTACACAAATTCTGAACAGTTGGAGACATTCTTTCCTCTGACCTTTCTTCTATTTTTTATCTATACTGGGTTTGCAACTATCATTTTTAAAGCACCAGATAGTTGCCACAAAAATACAAATCTATGATTGTTAATCCAATTTTCTTTGTACATTGTTAAAGGTGAACGGAGTAACTAAAAACTTACCTGTCGTCCTGAATGGAAGTCTTGTCTCTATCTATGCAAGTGGATTTCGCACATATGTCAGTGCTGATTTTGGCCTGAGGGTCATGTACGATGGATATAGTACAGTGTCTGTCTCTGTACCTCCAAGTTACAGGTAACTGCCATTTACTGCAGCCCATGATTGAATGCTTTAGTTTACATTCTGAAAAATATTTTATTACAAATGTTTAAATCATGTAGCTTCAATGTATAAACATATTTTTGACTCTGGGTGTATTTAATTATTGTAATCATTACAGACAAAAAACATGTGGACTTTGTGGAAACTTCAATGGAAATCCAAATGATGACTTCCACACCCCATCTGGAATGATGGTTACCACTCCACAGGAGTTTGGGACAGCCTGGAAAGTGGCAAGCAACTACACCTGCAGTGATGGGTGTGGCTCCTCCTGCCCACAATGCAACAATGAGCTACCTGCTAGAGCCCAATGTGAGGTGATTCAGGCATCTGACGGCCCCTTAAGCTTCTGCCATGAGGAGGTGAACCCAGCGCCATATTTCAGTGACTGCGTGTTTGATGTTTGTGTGTCGGGAAGTGAGGGCCAAGATCTTCTGTGCAGAGCCATTCAGACATACGTCAGTGCCTGTCAGTCTGCTAATGTTCAAATCTACCCTTGGAGACAGAACACCACCTGCAGTAAGTCAACGAGTCAATGTGTTGTTTATCCACTATTTAAACAGCCTAGGAAACGGTCAAAGAAGTCTCGACCTACTGCATCTACGTGTAGGCTATGTTAATTGACTGGATCATTTTCAACCATCTGACATGCATCATTTAATTCCTCTCTCATAAAGGACTTGACTGTCCCGCCAACAGCCATTATCAGCTGTGTGGTACCGACTGTGGTCACATCTGTCCCAGCAGCGTTGATGCCACCTGTGAGCAGGTTTGCTCTGAGGGATGTTTCTGTAATGAAGGTTTTCTCAAGAGTGGGACAAGATGTGTCCCCGTGGAAAGCTGTGGCTGTCAATATGATGGGTTCTACTATAATGTAAGTTATATAGCTCTAAATGGATAAGAAACCATATTTGTATCACTCTGCCCGAATAATTCATCTGACAGTCTCTGTGATTTCTTTGCACATAATCATGTCACTTTGGTCAAGCAACTCTCTTATATCACAGATATCAGAATCCTTTTGTCTTCTTTTTTAATCAGCCAGCATCAGTGTGCTCAATAAAAAGCGATCCTCATTTGCCTAAAATGATCAAGTAACAAGATATTTAAAAATAATGTTGACAGAGAACCAAATATTTGCTACTTTATTGTGCTACATATAGTGTGTGTCACAACTGTCATTTTGTACCTTGACCAACTGTAGTTGTAGTAGTTCTAGTTTATTTTATTTTTCAATTTCATGAGTATTAGACCTGTTATACACATCCCACAAGTTGTATAAATATATGTACATGAACATATTGCATAATTTTACAAAGAAAATTCAAGACAAATGAATTTAAGAAAAAAGTCAGACAAGGAACGCAGACACATTATCTCAGTTTTGGATTACCTTATCCTCTAATCTGCTGCGACTTTTGTATTTCATGAAACAATGACGCAAAGCTGCAAGTTACAAGACTGAGTGACAACTTGGTATTCAAAAGTGACAAGTCATGTTCCAAGCAATGTAGTTATGTAACTATCGTTTTACAGTAAAAAATATAGCAAATCACATGACAACAATTTAAAGGGCCTTTCTGACAGAATGTGACAAGTGTACTATTGCACTTTGAAGCCCATTATTTCCTTGACAATTTCCCTATAGCAGTGTTTTTGTCTTATTATTGTAGCAGACTATCATTTTTATTGCATCTGTTTTTCTCACATGTTACAGGCTGGTGAATCCTTCTGGACAGAGGGTTGCTCCCAGCGGTGTGAATGCCATGCTCCCAATGACCTGCGCTGTTCTGCTGCATCTTGCACTTCTACACAAGAGTGCACCATCAGAAATGGCCAGCTGGGCTGTTCTGATGAGATGACAACTGCAGCCCCAACAACAACTGCCATAACAACAACAACTGCTCCCCCAACATCAACAACTGCAGCCCCAACAACAACTGCCATAACAACAACAACTGCTCCCCCAACATCAACAACTGCTCCCCGAACATCAACAACTGCAGCCCCAACAACAACTGCCATAACAACAACCGCAACCCCAACATCAACAACTGCAGCCCCAACAACAACAACCGCCACCCCAAGATCAACAACTAATCCCTCAACATCAACAACTGCAGCCCCAACAACAACTGCTCCCCCAACATCAACAACTGCAGCCCCAACAACAACTGCCATAACAACAACAACCGCCACCCCAACAACAACAACTGCTCCTCCAACATCAACAACTGAAGCCCCAACAACAACTGCCATAACAACAACAACTGCCACCCGAACATCAACATCTAATCCCACAACATCAACAACTGCAGCCCCAACAACAACTGCAACCCCAACAACAACAACCGCCACCCCAACATCAACAAATAATCCCCCAACATCAAAAACTGCAGCCCCAACAACAACTGCTCCCCCAACATCAACAACTGCAGCCCCAACAACAACTGCCATAACAACAACCGCCACCCCAACAACAACAACTGCTCCTCCAACATCAACAACTGCAGCCCCAACAACTGCCATAACAACAACAACCGCCATCCCAACATCAACAACTGCAGCCCCAACAACAACTGCCATAACAACAACAACCGCCACCCTAACATCAACAATTGTTGCCTCAACAACAACCCAAGAGGGTAAATTCACATGTCACAATACAGTAGCAGAAGAAGCAGTCTAAAGGGGCAGGCAAGGGATAAAGATCATTGAGAACAATGAATACAGCAAAATGAAAAATAAAAATCACTAAATGACAAAATTTGATAAAAATCAATACCTATTTGAATAATACACAATTGACATCCTATGCCAGTGTGGAGTTTGCAGAGGTACAACACCCAAGACATTGCTTTGCTTTAACTTACAAGTTAACAAGTTACAAATACCAGGCTGATGTATCAATTAAATACATTTTTATTTTTGTTGTATTTACGTAAATTCACTAACTGACTTTTGTTTTTGATGTTAGCAGACTGATTTTAATCAAATTATATCTATGTGTTTGTTTTCATAGGTACGGTGACTCCTCAGACAACAGGTGAATTGGAGTTCAGATAATCTCTTAGTAATTTGTTCATGCTAATAACATGTCAGTCATACAGTCGCTCTAGTTATTACTTCAAGATTATACCCATTTCCCCTGCATTGCAGCTAATACTGCTGTTCATGATTGTTATATATATATATATATATAGACATACATATATATAAAATACACAATTTACATCCTCTGCCAGTGTGGAGGTTGCAGAGGTACCACACCCATGGCATTGCTTTGATTTAACTTACAAGTTAACAAGTTACAAATACCAGGTTGATGTATCAATTAAATACATTTTTATTTTTGTTGTATTTACCTGAATTCACTAATTTACTTTTGTTTTTGATGTTAGCAGACTGATTTTTATCCAATTATATCTATTTGCTTGTTTTTATAGGTCGATCAAGAGGCTGTACTTACAATGGTAAGATCAGAACCAGAGAGTGGTCACCATAGGTAGTTCTTTACAGTAATGTGGATATGTGATCACCACTCCATGGAGATATGTATTAAGTGTTTGTTGAACTAAATAAACAATGTATTTTTTACTGCAGACAGCTGAGTATAATGTGCATACTGCTATTACATTAGAATATGGTGACATATTATTGAATTGCATTGCAAGTTAAGTTTTTTCATTTCATGCCAAAGTAGTTCTCAAAAGGCAAGGTCAAGACGCTGACCACGACAATGTAATGTTTCAAGTTTAAGGCGGCTGGCGACTTTTCTTGCAAAGCATTCTGTTCTTTATCCCCTAATTTTTGTCACCATTCTACTGTTTATTATGAAAACAAAGGCAAAATTGTCCACAAAAAATTAAAGTCAAAAGTCTAATGTAATACGTAATAGTGTCGGCACGTTTCAGTCTATTCCTTCAAGTGAACTTTTCCTTTCATTCTTCTCAAGGTGAATCTGTGCAGCTTGGTGACTCATTCTGGAGTGACAGTACCTGTGCACAGAAGTGCACCTGCACCTCAGCAGGCCTGCAGTGTCACAGCCAACGCTGCTCCTTTTCCCAAATCTGCCAACCTACTGCCTTTCAGTTCACCTGCAAGACGGTGCGGAGAGGCACGTGCACCATTAGTGGTGATCCACATTACTATACCTTCGATAACAAAGTGTTTCACTTCCAAGGCACCTGCACTTATGTTCTCTCTGAGCAATGTGGTCGTGGGTTGCCCTACTATAGAGTAGAGGGCAAGAACGAGCATCGGGGCAGCACTCGTGTTTCCTGGACACGACTGGTCAAAGTGTTTGTCTATAATGAAACCATTGAGCTTGTCAAGGGACGTCGTGGTGCAGTTAAGGTCGGTATTAAGAAATAAGTCTCCACCTACTGTGATATTTTAATTTTGTTCATATTTTTACAACTATGTCTTTGCTTGTTGGTGTGTTTACAGGTTAATGGCATCTTTGCATACACTCCACTCTCTCTCAACAATGGCATGGTCCAGGTTTACGAGTCAGGTTTTTCTGTGATCGTCAGTACTGACTTTGGCTTGGAGGTGTCTTTTGACACAAATCATTATGTGAGGATCAGGGTGCCCTACACTTACCAGAATGCAACATGTGGCCTGTGTGGAAACTTCAACAATGATCCCAGGGATGACTTTCGAACCCGCCAAGGAGAAGTTGTCAGCTCTGATGTGGTTTTTGCCAACAGCTGGCAAGCATCGGGAGACAATGAGCCTGGTTGTGGGCCACCGTGTGGAGGTCTGAGCTGTCCTAACGACTGTACTGAGGCTCAGACAGCTTTATACAGCAATACTGCTCATTGTGGTATCCTCCAGAGCACTTCTGGACCTTTTGCTGCTTGCCATCAACAACTTCCCCCACAGACCTTTTTGCAAAGCTGTGTGTATGATCTGTGTGTAGGAGAAGGGTATCAACCCATTCTGTGCCAAGCCCTAAATGTGTATGCAAGTCAGTGTCAACAGAATGGTGTACAGCTGCCAAGCTGGAGGAGGCAAGGCTTCTGTGGTATGTCTGTCAGTCAAAAACATTATTTCATATAATCCTTGGCCTGTCATGATGTCAAGATACATCTTGTTTTCTTTTGTCTAGAAATCCAATGTCCAGCAAACAGCCACTTTGAGCCGCGAGGCACAGCATGTCCAGCTACCTGTGTCAGCCCCAATTCTACCTTCGACTGCCCTCTTCCTGTCCAGGAGAGCTGCATCTGCAATTCAGGCTACATACTTAGTGCTGGAGTCTGCATCCCTCATGCTGAGTGTGGCTGCAGCTTTGAGGGTCGCTACTACCGCTCTGGAGAAACTGTAATACTAGACGACGACTGTGGGAGACGTTGTAGCTGCAGTTATGGCTCCATGACTTGCCGCTCCCATGGTTGTGGTCCACTTGAATCATGCCGTGTGGAGGAGGGAGAAAGAGGATGCAGACCTAACAGCTATGGAACATGCTGGATAAAAGGCCCAGTGTCATATCAAACGTTTGATGGATTGACATACCTGTATCCTGGGGCTTGTCGATTGACCCTTGCCAAAGTAATGGGATTGTCTAGTTACCCACATTTTGTGGTGACAGCAGAAAAACTGCCCAGAGGCCAGCAGGGTTTTTCCAGGTTGCTAAAGTTTGAGGCAGAGGGAACACACGTGTCTATTGAGATGGCGAGCAGCAGAGTAGAGGTAAGTGATTGGAACTTTTTTGAAAAGACAGATTCCAATGTGATACATCCAACATTTTAAAAGTTAGGCATCTGAACTCTAATGAAGACAAATTTGACCAAAGGATTGCTGACGTGAGAAATTTTAGTAATATGAATATTATTACAACTGTTTTAGGTTCTTTAATGATTTGATCGTTTCTTCTGAATATTTTATAGCACATACTTTTGTTTAAATCATGTGAACTTCAAAGTCATTTGAACTACTATTCAAATGGCCCTTTAGGTTGACGGTCAGCGGATAAGACTACCATTCAGCTCGGCGTCCAACCGAATCCAAATCTACCACAGCAGCATTCACAGTATCATCATTCGCACTTCCTTTGGTGTAACTGTGCAGACAGTTTGGCCTCACTTTGTGCGTGTCACTGCACCTGGTATCTACAACGGTTCATTAGGTGGACTCTGTGGTAATTACAATGGCCAGCCACATGACGACTTCCACACACCCAACGGCATTCTGGTCACCAGCCCTCAGGACTTTGGGGACAGTTGGCGGGACGGCTCCCTCGCTGCACACTGTGTGGAAAGTGTAAATCATGACTCTACAACAAATAACAATTCTCGTGAGTACTGTGGCATTCTTGGCTCACCACATGGGCCATTTGCCCAATGCTTGGCCACGGAGGACTCCCAGCAGCATGTGAATGCATGTGTGGGGATCCTTAGAGCCTCTAGAGATCCAGCATCAGCACAGTGTGAGGTCCTACGAGATTATGCACTAATGTGTCAACAGCAGGGCGTTGCCCTTGGACGCTGGAGGAATGCAACTCACTGTGGTAAGCACTTTGCTCCCTTTTGGTGTAGGTTGTTTTGATATAATGTAAATGACTTTGCTTAATTAATTGATTTTTTCTTCTTCTCTAGAGCAAAACTGCCCCCAAAACAGCCATCATGAAGTCTGTGGAAGCTCTTGTCCTTCCACCTGCCCCAGCCTCTCTTTCCCTTTCGTCTGTGACACTGTGTGCCAGGATGGGTGCCAGTGTGATGATGGTTTCATCCTTAATGGCAACCAGTGCGTGCGACCTACAGCCTGCGGATGCCATCACCAAGGACGCTATCGGCGAGGAGGAGAGCGATTCTGGGATGGTGAGGAATGTCAGAGCTTGTGTTCCTGTAATGGCACTACTGGGGCAGTCCACTGTATCCCCAACGCCTGTGGTCCCCAGGAGTCCTGCCGTGTGGTGGAGGGTGAGTTTGGCTGCCATCCCAACCCTCATGGCACCTGCTCTGCCTCTGGTGACCCCCACTACCTCACCTTTGATCGCAAGGCCTATGACTTCCAGGGAACCTGCCGCTATGTTTTGGCGACCCTTTGCAATGCCACTCATGGGCTTCACCAATTTTCTGTGGAAGCTAAGAATGAGCCGTGGAGAGGGCAGCCAGTTTCAATCACAGCAGAAGTTTTTGTGAATGTGGGGGGCTATCGAGTGCACATGTCGAGGGAGAGCCGTGGTGTGGTACAGGTGAGCTACACAAATTCTGAACAGTTGGAGACATTCTTTCCTCTGACCTTTCTTCTATTTTTTATCTATACTGGGTTTGCAAATATCAATTTTAAAGCACCAGATAGTTGCAACAAAAATACAAATCTATGATTGTATCCAATTTTCTTTGTACATTGTTAAAGGTGAACGGAGTAACTAAAAACTTACCTATCGTCCTGAATGGAAGTCTTGTCTCT
The DNA here is from genome assembly GCA_032191485.1 of Leptoclinus maculatus. Classification (NCBI taxonomy): domain Eukaryota; kingdom Metazoa; phylum Chordata; class Actinopteri; order Perciformes; family Stichaeidae; genus Leptoclinus; species Leptoclinus maculatus. Next base: position 7,753,204 of record JAVDOI010000015.1, on the reverse strand, counting down.
ATCTATGCAAGTGGATTTCGCACATATGTCAGTGCTGATTTTGGCCTGAGGGTCATGTACGATGGATATAGTACAGTGTCTGTCTCTGTACCTCCAAGTTACAGGTAACTGCCATTCACTGCAGCCCATGTTTGAATGCTTTAGTTTACATTCTGAAAAATATTTTATTACAAATGTTTAAATCATGTAGCTTCAATGTATAAACATATTTTTGACTCTGGGTGTATTTAATTATTGTCATCATTACAGACAAAAAACATGTGGACTTTGTGGAAACTTCAATGGGAATCCAAATGATGACTTCCACACCCCATCTGGAATGATGGTTACCACTCCACAGGAGTTTGGGACAGCCTGGAAAGTGGCAAGCAACTACACCTGCAGTGATGGGTGTGGCTCCTCCTGCCCACAATGCAACAATGAGCTACCTGCTAGAGCCCAATGTGAGGTGATTCAGGCATCTGACGGCCCCTTAAGCTTCTGCCATGAGGAGGTGAACCCAGCGCCATATTTCAGTGACTGCGTGTTTGATGTTTGTGTGTCGGGAGGTGAGGGCCAAGATCTTCTGTGCAGAGCCATTCAGACATACGTCAGTGCCTGTCAGTCTGCTAATGTTCGAATCTACCCTTGGAGACAGAACACCACCTGCAGTAAGTCAACGAGTCAATGTGTTGTTTATCCACTATTTAAACAGCCTAGGAAACAGTCAAAGAAGTCTCGACCTACTGCATCTACGTGTAGGCTATGTTAATTGACTGGATCATTTTCAACCATCTGACATGCATCATTTAATTCCTCTCTCATAAAGGACTTGACTGTCCCGCCAACAGCCATTATGAGCTGTGTGGTACCGACTGTGGTCACATCTGTGCCAGCAGCATTGATGCCACCTGTGAGCAGGTTTGCTCTGAGGGATGTTTCTGTAATGAAGGTTTTCTCAAGAGTGGGACAAGATGTGTCCCCGTGGAAAGCTGTGGCTGTCAATATGACGGGTTCTACTATAATGTAAGTTATATAGCTCTAAATGGATAAGAAACCATATTTGTATCACTCTGCCCGAATAATTCATCTGACAGTCTCTGTGATTTCTTTGCACATAATCATGTCACTTTGGTCAAGCAACTCTCTTATATCACAGATATCAGAATCCTTTTGTCTTCTTTTTTAATCAGCCAGCATCAGTGTGCTCAATAAAAAGCGATCCTCATTTGCCTAAAATTATCAAGTAACAAGATATTTAGAAATACTGTTTGCAAATATTTGCTACTATATTGTGCTACATATAATGTATGTCACAACTGTCATTTTGTACCTTGACCAACTGTAGTTGTAGTAGTTCTAGTTTATTTTATTTTTCCATTTTATTAGTATTAGACCTGTTATACACATCCCACAAGTTGTATAAATATATGTACATGAACATATTGCATAATTTTACAAGGAAAATTAAAGACAATAGCATTTAAGAAAAAAGTCAGACAAGGAACGCAGACACATTATCTCAGTTTTGTATTACCTCACGCTCTAATCTGCTGCGACTATTACATTTCATGAAACAATGACGCAAAGCTGCAAGTTACAAGACTGAGTGACAACTTGGTATTCAAAAGTGACAAGTCATGTTTCAAGCAATGTAGCTATGTAACTATCGTTTTACAGTAAAAACATAGCAAATCACATGACAACAATTTAAAGGGCCTTTCTGACAGAACATAACAAGTGCACTACTGCACTCTGAAGCCCAATATTTCCATGACAATTTCTTTATTCTATACCCCACAGCAGTCTTTTTGTCTTATTATTGTAGCACACTATCATTTTTATTGCATCTGTTTTTCTCACATGTTACAGGCTGGTGAATCCTTCTGGACAGAGGGTTGCTCCCAGCGGTGTGAATGCCATGCTCCCAATGACCTGCGCTGTTCTGCTGCATCTTGCACTTCTACACAAGAGTGCACCATCAGAAATGGCCAGCTGGGCTGTTCTGATGAGATGGCAACTGAAGCCCCAACAACAACTGCCATAACAACAACAACTACTCCCCCAACATCAACAACTGCAGCCCCAACAACAACTGCCATAACAACAACAACCGTCACTCCAACATCAACAACTGCTCCCCCAACATCAACAACTGCAGCCCCAACAACAACAACCGCCACCCCAACATCAACAACTAATCCCCCAACATCAACAACTGCAGCCCCAATTACAACTGCCATAACAACAACAACCGCCACCCCAACAACAACAACTGCTCCTCCAACATCAACAACTGCAGCCCCAACAACAACTGCCATAACAACAACAGCTGCCACCCCAACATCAACAACTGCAGACCCAACAACAACTGCCATAACAACAACAACTGCCACCCCAACATCAACAACTAATCCCCCAAAATCAACAACTGCAGCCCCAACAACAACTGCCATAACAACAACTGCCACCCCAACATCAACAACTGCTCCCCCAACATCAACAACTGCATCCCCAACAACAACTGCCATAACAACAACAACCGCCACCCCAACATCAACAACTGCTCCGCCAACCTCAACAACAACTGCCATAACAACAACAACCGCCACCCCAACATCAACAACTGCAGCCCAAACAACAACTGCCATAACAACACCAACTGCTCCCCCAACATCAACAACTTTAGCCCCAACAACAACTGCCATAACAACAACAACCACCACCCCAACAACAACAACTGCTCCCCCAACATCAACAACTGCAGCCCCAACAACTGCCATAACAACAACCGCCACCCCAACATCAACAACTGCTCCCCCAACATCAACAACTGCAGCCCCAACAACAACTGCCATAACAACAACAACCGCCACCCCAACATCAACAACTGCAGCCCCAACAACAACTGCCATAACAACAACAACCGCCACTCCAACATCAACAACTGCTCCCCCAACATCAACAACTGCAGCCCCAACAACAACTGCCATAACAACAACAACCACCACCCCAACAACAACAACTGCTCCTCCAACATCAACAACTGCAGCCCCAACAACAACTGCCATAACAACAACAGCTGCCACCCCAACATCAACAACTGCAGACCCAACAACAACTGCCATAACAACAACAACAACTGCCACCCCAACATCAACAACTAATCCCCCAACATCAACAACTGCAGCCCCAACAACAACTGCCATAACAACAACTGCCACCCCAACATCAACAACTGCTCCCCCAACATCAACAACTGCATCCCCAACAACAACTGCCATAACAACAACAACCGCCACCCCAACATCAACAACTGCAGCCCAAACAACAACTGCCATAACAACACCAACTGCTCCCCCAACATCAACAACTGCAGCCCCAACAACAACCGCCACCCCAACATCAACAACTGCTCCCCCAACATCAACAACTTTAGCCCCAACAACAACTGCCATAACAACAACAACCACCACCCCAACAACAACAACTGCTCCCCCAACATCAACAACTGCAGCCCCAACAACAACTGCCATAACAACAACTGCCACCCCAACATCAACAACTGCTCCCCCAACATCAACAACTGCAGCCCCAACAACAACTGCCATAACAACAACAACCGCCACCCCAACATCAACAACTGCAGCCCCAACAACAACTGCCATAACAACAACAACCGCCACTCCAACATCAACAACTGCTCCCCCAACATCAACAACTGCAGCCCCAACAACAACTGCCATAACAACAACAACCGCCACCCCAACATCAACCATTGTTCCCTCAACAACAACCCAAGAGGGTAAATTCACATGTCACAATACAGAAGAAGCAGTCTAAGGGTGCAGGAAAGGGATAAAGATCATTCAGAACAATGAATACAGAAAAATGAAAAATGACTAAATGACAAAATTTTATACAAAATCAATACATATTTGAATAATACACAATTGACATCCTCTGCCAGTGTGGAGTTTGCAGAGGTACCGCACCCAAGGCATTGCTTTGCTTTGCTTTAACTTACAAGTTAACAAGTTACAAATACCAGGCTGATGTATCAATTAAATACATTTTTATTTTTGTTGTATTTACGTAAATTCACTAAATAACTTTTGTTTTTGATGTTAGCAGAGCAGACTGATTTTAATCCAATTATATCTATATGTTTATTTTCATAGGTATGGTGACTTCTCAGATGTCAGGTGAATTTAACTTTAGATAATCTCTTAGTAATTTGTTCATGTCATTAACATGTCAGTCATACAGTCACTCTAGTTATTACTTCAAGATTATACCCATTTCCCCTGGATTGCAGCTAATACCGCTGTTTATGATTGTTATATAAATATCAGTGGCGGGCCATGTATTTTATACTTGGGCCATCAGTGCTGTCCGACTACAGATGAACCACCTCCTAATAACCTCACTATTAGCCAGCGTGACGGGATGCTTCGTCATTAACAGGCATATAGTCAAAATCAATGTAATAAAGACAATGACGAGAACAAACTCGCAAGAACCAGTCTCATATATTTATTTGACAACAAAGCAGGTAGAATAACATAAAACCCAAATGACATGGTGCTCTGCTTTGCTGTGTGGTAAGTTTGCACTGGTCTTATGGACAGCCCAAATAATGAATGAGAGATAACAGAACTTTGCCATTTGTCCTACTTGTGGAAAAAGGTATTTTGCTACTTGTGTTTTTTTCTGTTTCATCACTCTCATCCTTTCCCCACTATTTCCATAGCTGAGTCAGACTCCTGCGAACAGCTGAACTGCACAGAGTATGAGTGGTGTGGTAAGAAGCACGGTGTGTACGGCTGCTTCTGTGATGAGCACCACCATCGGCCCAACAATGAGAGCTACGGTGAGGGCAGCTCCATTGTTTTATAGATCCTGGATGTGTTATGTGTAAGATTAGTACTAGAAATTGCTTCATAGTACAATGGCATTGTTTGTGAAATGTACACCAACGTAAGACCACAGAACAATAATTTCCACTCAGGTGTCGGTTTATCATAGTTCTTTTGCCATAATATCCAATCCCAGAGCTTAGAATTCTGTTTGTGCACGACTGACGGCATGTGGAAGCTAAAGATTAAGGTCTTGAAAAAAAGAGCAATCTGCAATTTAAACCAATTCACTTTTAAATTCTGCGTCAATTTTAAATGAATTCAGCCAATCTGAATGGCGTCCCTGAACAAATCTCAGCCAAGGCTCATGGGTATTGCAGTAATGTGAACCGTGCACAATGCCAAAATGAGAGACGAAACATGAGTTCATGGAAACAGCGATTTAAATGGTCAATATAAACCTAAAAGATTCTTACAATATCTGTGAGTCACAACTCTGTGGGTTTGTCACTATGAGCAACACCTTTCAAATTACAGATATAGTAGTTATTTAATCCAGGAAAATATTGATTAGTGCAGTTTTAACTATGAGATTAGCTACAAACACTGCAGATTTTTCTTTTAAATCTCTCTCTCTCTCTCTCATACGTAGACTCGTCCATCAGTTGTTCCAGTAGTTCAGCCACCATCTCTTTGTCGCGCTGCCAGCTGTTTGAAGCTGGCTTCCACTCCAGCGCCCTCCACCTCCGAGATGACTCCTGCAATGGGACTCTCCAGGACGGACGACTGGTGTTCCACTTTAACAATGACGACCAGCTGTGTGGGACAGCTCTCATGGTACAGTCCATTTTAGACGTTAATGTGCTCCATCAGACATATTACAAGTACAAGCAACTTACTTAAAAATTGTTTACGATTTCGTCATTTCAATTTTAAGAGCAATGGAACCCATTTCGTCTATGAGAACATCATCCAGGGTGACGTGGACCCTCATGGAGGGCTAATCAGCCGCCAGAGGAGCATTCATTTGCGTTTCTGCTGTGAATACCTTCTGACCCAGGCCCTGTCTATGGATGTGGGCATCAACCCTGTAGAGAGGTGACAATTACAACACCATCTACTTTACATGTTTTATGCTAACTAAATACAATTAACACAGTCATTTTTATAGTGAACATATGTCCATAGTGATACGTCTTGATGTATGTTTCAATATTTATGTTTTCAATAACAGTATTATATATTAAACAGTGCTACATCTGAACCTCAAACCGTTTTTGAGTACTTATCTTCTGCGACAGTGATGCTCGATGATGACGGTTATTACAAAGACTGAAAATAGTTAGTTGGTCCTTCTCAAGCGCAATCAACTTCTTTGTTATTTTTTCGCAGCATTGTGAGAAAGAAGCTTCCAAAGGGCCATGGACAGTATCATCTGAGAATGATCCCCTACCAGGACGCTGGCTTCCGCTACCCCCTGGCCAGTGGCAGGAACATAGAAATTGACGACAGGCTATATGTGGAGATTCGGACAGAAGGAGTCGACGGAAGGCAGATGTCCACCGTTGTGGACTCTTGTTGGGCCACGCCAGTCAATGTCGCCAGCTACCCTGTCCGCTGGGATCTCATACATGAAGAGTAAACAAGCTATTGCAACTTCATGTAGTTTAGCATTCTGATCACTGGTTCTTGATTACCCAGAAAATGATTTACTCTAGAAGGGCCTCTCTTCACTTGCTCCACCCTTCCTCACTTTCACAACTTAACCCTGTTTATTTTATAGTCCAGCTGGTAACATTGTAACTTCTATCTCCCTCCAGGTGTCCTAACCCAGCAGATGGAACAGTAGAGCTGGTTGCGAACGGCATCTCCCCTGTGGCCCGATTCTCCTTCAATATGTTCACCTTTACTAACTTTTCATCCATCTACCTGCACTGCCAGGTCCACCTGTGTCTTAACAGACACAACAACTGCACTGCTGTAAGTGCTACTGTGTTTGTGTGCGTTCGTAATGAGTTTGGATAGATTATCAAAAGGTGCGTTAACAGAAGCCTCTAATGTTGTTTTCCTGCAGCACTGCTACTCACGCCACCACAACCGAGTTGCAAGGGACGTATCCCAGCATGCCATGACGGGCATCTCACTAGGACCACTTACCATGCCGCTCAATAGGAAAGGTAAAACCCTCTTATCTCCTCATGACTTTTGCTCTTTTGATAACACTAATCTTGATGCATACATTTTATGTACTCTAAACTTTAATTCTTCTCTTACAGTCAGAATGGTGAATCCGAGCAGTGCCTCAGGCCAGTTGGCCTCACTGGTGACCCTGCTAGTCAGTTTGCTGACAGCCAAAACTCTGGTGTAGGGCGTTCAAAGATGATCCATATTCTAAAATCACTCAACATACATTTGCTTTTAGATTGTATTTCTATTAGAGAGGCCTTTTCCTTGTGTTGTGTTCTGTTTTTGTGGTCTGCTGAAAATTGAAGTAATTTTGCTTTATAACCGTAAATGTGCAGCATACTGAAGCTGAAATCACTTGCCTTTTGTTGTTTTCACTATATAAGATGTTTATCGAGTGTATCCTTAGTTTCTTTGTCGGGGTTCTTATCATTAAATCTCTATCATATAAGAAGTAACCAACCATGTATAATGAAGGTTGAAAATATAAATAAAGTTTCTCAATGCATGGAGTATGGATCTCATTTTCTATTGTCCTTAGTAGAAGGTTGTGTGGTTGCTGCAAGCTGCCAGCATCACTTAATAATTGAATCAACAATGACCAGGTTATGGCTTTATACCTGCAAGCCACTGCAGTGTAATGCATTTTGCTCTTACAAAGGACTAACACTTAACGAAATGCAAGATGTCTTTAACCTGAACGTCTTCGAGTCTTTGGGGTTGACCACGCTTTGACGCTCCAGATCAAACTCCACCTGTTTCATCGGTGTGACGAGGCTCACGGACACGTTGCCCACACCTGTGGAGTTGTGGCGGAAGTAGACTCCAAGAGAGACGTTCCCGTGATCCACAATCTTGCTCATTATCAGCAAATTCAGGTTGACGGTTTTGATGTTTGAGTAAAAGTCCCCCCAGCTGAACGTTCTGGAGAATTTAGACGTTGCTTGGACTTTCATGATGGGATGAAGCTTTATCTTTAAGGACGGGTTGGTGTGTGACTGGGAGTTTCCTCCAAGTATTTCCAGAAGTCCCTGCTTTGAAAGAGGAACTAGAGAACTGATGGGTAGTGTGGTGCTCTCAATCAAACTCCTAGTTTGATGCGCCCAGTCTTTCTGTGAAGAAGGGTCTTGGTCTCTGTTGAGTTCAGTTGATGCCCTCTTGCTGATGGTGAAGTTGGCATGATGTTGCCCAAGAACCAACTATACAGAAAATTTAGGAGAGAAGTTTTGACATTTACAAGTGGAAATAAATTAATAAGAATGATGAGGGATTCAGTGAATACTCACTCTAATTCTCTTAGAATATCTGTTCAACATTATTACATTTTTAATCTGGTTGATGACCTAACTAAACAAATACTGATTTTAGATTAAAATCCCAAAATATATATTTATATGAAATTTATATAAAACATTTAAACATCTTATTGGGTATGATGGCATGTACCGGTAAACTGAAAAATAACCACTTTACAGAAATATATGGTGGCATTACAATTATTATTTATATGTAAAATGTAGCAGAAAAAATAAAAAAAGACATCTCCTTAGTGTAGAAATTCCTGTCTTAAGATCAAATCCACTTTCACCTGAACTTTATTCAGGCCGAGTTAAGTTGTGAAAGTCCATGTGGAACAGCTGCATCCACATTAAAGGCTGATAGAGACACAGTAAACCTTCTGAGAGCTGCACGGTCCACTCACAGCACACACTCTGGGAGGCTTTATCAGAACTCCAGGTTTTTAACACTCAGTTTTGCTGTGAATGGCCTCTCTCCCCCCCTCTCTCTCTCTCTCTCTCCCCCGCCCCCTGTCTCCCCCTCTCCCTCTCTCTCACCCCCACCCACCCACCCACCCACACAGACCCTTTTATTTAAGGATATGCAGTGTTAACAGTATCACCCTGATGTCCTGCCTGTTGTCCTCCCTCCCCTCTCTTTGTCACTGAAAAATGTCTTGCATTATGTTTTGGGTGATGAAATAATTAAATTGACACTTTTTTAAGTGAGAATTGTATTTTGATTCACGAGGCAAACTCATCCAAGATAATGTGATACTGCCACCCCATGGTCAGATAACAAACTGCAGTCTGAGCTGAAATAGAGGAGCCAAATTAGGACAACTATCCCATGACACTACATCATGAATAAATCCCCTGAAAACTCGGTAATACCGTGTTATGACATACTATACTATGGCATTTTACATGATGATGATATAGTCATGATATAGTATGTAAAAATAAATCATTAAAATGTCATAGTATATATTTTCAAAAAGTTATGAAGATGTATGTCACGAAAAAGACATAAAAAGTAATTGTATGTCATAAAAATGTCATAAAAATGTCATAGTATATCACAAAAAGGTCAAAGGAAATGGGGCTCACTGAGGCAGCCAGATTATTGTGTTAAGCCACCAGCATCAAACTTTTTTGCAGGGTGTGTGCAGGTACATGGACGTGACTGATGGCACAGATTAGATCTCTGAAGCTATGATTTTCTTTCAGTTACATATTTGTTACTTGAATAAAGGAAAGGCGACACACGCCTAGTTTCCTCGCAACCTCAATTATTCAAACTCCTCATTTGTGTTAAAGTTGAAGATAAAGATGAAATATGAGTCCAGTAGAGGTCATTTAATTCATTCACATGCTGTAGATTTTTGGAGCTCTCAGATTCATGGACTATCTTGCACCTGGAAGATGTCCCGCCTCTGCCTTTGCTCGGGGCTCAGGTCATGTTGCAGGTTTTGTTTCTCTCAGATTCAGTTTCCATGGTCAGAGTTACGGTAATGAAGGAGATTAAAAGGTTATCAAATGTCCTATTCAGGACGGAGTTAAGAAAGCGGCTGTTACCAAACAAACCTAAATTCATGCATCATTGAGCAACAAGCAAGCATTTAAATTAACCCTCTTAGTGTGTTCCTGAGTACCATAAGCTGTCACGAAACCCTACACACTACATGCTCAAACAAATATAGTTAATGATTACCATTTCATAATTAGTACATCATAAACCTAATGTGTAAACATGTAGCACACAGAGCAGAAACTGAAACAAAGACACTCAACCTACAAAGAAAGTCTTTTGTCTTCAATACAATCATTTAGATCAAGTTTAGTTAGTCAACAGATGTCAATATGATATCAAACAATACAATAAAAGTAACAGTCTTATTTAGTAATGTGTTTTATTTTGATGCTTGCACCCGCGTCCCCTCTTTGCGTGTGTGTGCGTGCGCCCGCATCCCCTCTTTGCGTGTGTGTGCTTGCGCCCGCGTCCCCTCTTTGCGTGTGTGTGCTTGCGGCCGCGTCCCCTCTTTGTGTGTGTGTGCGTGCGCCCGCGTCCCCTCTTTGCGTGTGTGTGCTTGCGCCCGCGTCCCCTCTTTGCGTGTGTGTGCTTGCGGACCGCGTCCCCTCTTTGTGTGTGTGTGCGTGAGCCCGCGTCCCCTCTTTGTGTGTGTGCGTGCCCCCGCGTCCCCTCTTTGCGTGTGTGTGCTTGCGCCCGCGTCCCCTCTTTGCGTGTGTGTGCGTGCGCCCGCGTCCCCTCTTTGCGTGTGTGTGCGTGCGCCCGCGTCCCCTCTTTGCGTGTGTGCGTGCGCCCGCGTCCCCTCTTTGCGTGTGTGTGCTTGCGCCCCGTCCCCTCTTTGCCTGTGTGTGCTTTCGCCCGCGTCCCCTCTTTGCGTGTGTGTGCTTTTCGCCCGCGTCCCCTCTTTGCGTGTGTGTGCCTGCGCCTGCGTCCCCTCTTTGCGTGTGTGTGCTTTCGCCCGCGTCCCCTCTTTGCGTGTGTGTGCGTGCGCCCGCGTCCCCTCTTTGCGTGTGTGTGCTTTCGCCCGCGTCCCCTCTTTGCGTGTGTGTGCGTGCGCCTGCGTCCCCTCTTAGCGTGTGTGTGCTTGCGCCCGCGTCCCCTCTTTGCGTGTGTGTGCGTGCGCCCGCGTCCCCTTTTCGCGTGTGTGTGCGTGTGCCCGTGTAACCTCTGTGAGATGTCTCCTGGCGAAATGAATCTCTTGGAGCTGGTCAGGCTTGTGGTAACAGCAGGTTTATTCCACATCTGCATTCATGACAAAGGACACAGTAGAATGTTCATCACTTGTGGACAACTGCGCATGCTCTGTCTAGCAGTGAATCCTCCGTTGCGTTGAGTTACACATTTTGAAATACAGTGGTATAATAATACAGTGATCGTATAGTGGTTTTAAATTCATGTAAATAAAATAGCCGAAATAGAACAGAAACTGTCTCTCTCTTAAATGTATGAGGAGAAATACAAAAAAATATATAACCAAAAATATATTTATACTGATTTCTCAAACTAGACTGCTACCTTCTTTTAAAGTATTTTTCATTTTATAATAACAATTGTGTAGAACAACATACTGTAACATACCTGCATTTATGACAAAGGACACAGTAGAATGTTCATCACTTGTGGACAACTGCGCATGCTCTGTCTAGAAAGACGGCATCACGTTAGCATTAACTATCTATACCGGAGACATTTTTACTGACAATAAAACAAATAAAAAACGTATAGTTAACTTAATAAAAACATGGCGAATATTATCTAAGACAAATAATATCCAACAAAATAAAGCCAGTTCAACTCTTATGTACTTTTTAAAGTCAGTTAACATCATATTGTCCACGGACATTCATGGAACCGTTACCTAGCAGTGGATCCTCCGTTGCGTTGAGGATTACCCATAGTCCTTTCCGTCTACTTATTCAGTGCAGGTACATATTTACAACAGCAGGTGGCGTAGTTTTCCCATTTAGCGGGATTTAACCTGAACCTTTTCAACTATGTTACACCCTCGTCCCCTCTTTGCGTGTGTGTGCGTGCGCCCGCGTCCCCTCTTTGCGTGTGTGTGCTTGCGCCCGCGTCCCCTCTTTGCGTGTGTGTGCGTGCGCCCGCGTCCCCTCTTTGCGTGTGTGTCCTTTCGCCCGCGTCCCCTCTTTGCGTGTGTGTGCCTGCGCCCGCGTCCCCTCTTTGCGTGTGTGTGCGTGCGCCCGCGTCCCCTCTTTGCGTGTGTGTGCGTGCGCCCACGTCCCCTCTTTGCGTGTGTGTGCTTGCGCCCGCGTCCCCTCTTTGCGTGTGTGTGCGTGCGCCTGCGTCCCCTCTTTGCATGTGTGTGCTTTCGCCCGCGTCCCCTCTTTGCGTGTGTGTGCTTTCGTCCTCGTCCCCTCTTTGCGTGTGTGCGTGCGCCCGCGTCCCCTTTTTGCGTGTGTGTGCGTGTGCCTGCGTCCCCTTTTCGCGTGTGTGTGCGTGTGCCCGCGTCCCCTCTTTGCGTGTGTGTGCTTGCACCCGCGTCCCCTCTTTGCGTGTGTGTGCGTGTGCCCGCGTCCCCTCTTCGCGCGCGTTCTCGGACACGCAGGAGGGAGTCCCGCCGGCAACCCCGACGCGCGGAGGATGCGAGGGCCCGTTCATCGCTGCTCGCAGCTTTAATTATTTTTATTTTTAGTTAAGTGTTCAAAAAGCTGGGCAGGAACAAGCTGGTAAAAAAGGGAACCATACAGATGTTTTATTTATTACTATTATAGATAAATATACCAGTATCGTATCGTATTTGTGGTATCATATCGTATTTGTGGTATTGTATCAAATTCTGGTATCGTATCGTAAGTATCGGGTATCATGATATTATGATATTAGTGTTGCTCATGAATTTTATTTTCCTCCGCATTTGAAAGTTGTATTTTCCTCTGCATATACATAACATAGAAAGAACTAAGTGAATCACTGATCCACGCTGTGCTGACTGTGTAAATCATGAACTGGAATTACCATTTAATTACTACTTTCCTATTTGTTTAGATACATATTGTTCATGTTACAGAATGCAAAACAAAGATGAGGTTTGAGCATTGACACTGTACATACTTAATTATTTATTGAGACAATATCAATACAACCACTAAGGGAGCAAAGCAGCATATTTGTAGTTGCTGGTAAATAGCAATACATTGCTAGTTCCCTTGTCCATCTATTTGACATTTTTTCTATTTGTGGGCCAATAGTTAACATTTCAAGCCAAGCCAGCAGGTTGATCTTTAAAAAGCTGTATTATTAACAACAATTTGCTATGTAACATTTGTTTACGGTAAACACTACAATGGAAGGTCCTGAGTGATGAATGACTACGGTTAGGATAGCTTATTGATCAGGAAATAGGGAGTCCATATGCAGAATCAGGCAAGCATCCCCCCCGAACGATCCGTTCAAGCATCAACTTCTCCATATTTATAATAACTTGTTGTTTTACCACTAATGTCATCCTCTGTATCGATTGTCATTCTTGAGATTACATTTTGTAAAAAATAATGCGACATGGATGAAATAAAAGCTATTAGTTGTTTTTCAAATGTGTAAGTAGCTGTAAAATAAAGAACAAATCATGCGACTAGATTAACCCATGATAGCCTTTATTGTCTTGAAATCACTGTTGTTGAGTGTTTCTTGATTTTATGCTGCATGCCAACACTCCTTCATCTTGCACATTTCAAACAGTCACATTGTTGAAGTGCCTTTTAAGTACCTCAACATTTTACACATTGTTTCTTTGTATGAGTTGGTTTTCCAGTTAGTTAGACACCTACTCAAAACATTCAGATTTACTGGCAGGTAGTTAATGGTGTGACTGTAAAAGGGGAACTACACACATTTCAAAGATGCCTGCGTGTTATTCCTATGACCTGAGCCTCCCATCCATTGTCTACGGAGCAGCTTCAGACTTTATACTAATTAGAGATTTACTTCCCTGGTTTCTGGCTTTGAGAGAGTCATGTTCATAAATAATGATTGAAATGATTGAACTTCTCTAGACCATGGAAATAACATATTGGTATTCTTAATTTAGATGGTGGTCCCCTTTACATTTCTAATGAATGAACTGGGTTACTTTAACTAAACTAGAAATAAACAAAAAAGGGAACTGAATGCTGGACTATATATATAGAAGATATATAAATCTACTGATAAGTTATAATAATAACTTCCCAATCATTACACTCCTTTTTCAAAAGAACTTAAAAGAACTGATACGCTTAACTTGATGGCGACCGAAAGATATTAGAACGTTTGTTTGTTTATGGTCTTTTATTGAAGATCCTTTAAATAATTGCAGAATTGTTATTCTCATCCATGAAGAAGGCTACTATGACACCCTCACTGAACAACAAATGATTTGTGAACAACAAATCAATCATCCTCATTTTCTATGATCGTGCACCAGCCAGTAAAGTTCTGCGTGCATTATCTTTTTACGAGGGTAACCAATATCATTTGAGATATAACATTAGTTAATACTCCTTTGAAGCAAGTACCTCGACACTTAAATAACTTTCTAACAACTTCCTTGCTGAGTTTGCTGACAGCCAAAACTCTGGTGTAGGGCGTTCAAAGATGATCCATATTCTAAAATCACTCAACATACATTTGCTTTTAGATTGTATTTCTATTAGAGAGGCTTTTTCCTTGTGTTGTGTTCTGTTTTTGTGGTCTGCTGAAAATTGAAGTAATTTTGCTTTATAACCGTAAATGTGCAGCATACTGAAGCTGAAATCACTTGCCTTTTGTTGTGTTTCACTATATAAGATCTTTATCGAGTGTATCCTTAGTTTCTTTGTCGGGGTTCTTATCATTAAATCTCTATCATATAAGAAGTAACCAACCATGTATAATGAAGGTTGAAAATATAAATAAAGTTTCTCAATGCATGGAGTATGGATCTCATTTTCTATTGTCCTTAGTAGAAGGTTGTGTGGTTGCTGCAAGCTGCCAGCATCACTTAATAATTGAATCAGCAATGACCAGGTTATGGCTTTATACCTGCAAGCCACTGCAGTGTAATGCATTTTGCTCTTACAAAGGACTAACACTTAACGAAATGCAAGATGTCTTTAATCTGAACATGAGGTTTGCATGCTTCTTTTAACATTCCCTCATTGACAAAATACAATTTAATTAACTGCCACATACAGCTAAAATCTTTAGACAACAATGAAGCAAGAGTGTTGCAGTAAAGAAAAACACAATTCCCATAATTTACTACTGTCACGACCACATTAAACAATTTTCTCTTGGCTTTGGAGGGGGAAGGGGAGGATAGTTCGTCACAAAGCAGCAGACAGAATAACACCAGATTAACATGGACCAGGATGGGGTGAATGTTGGTTTGTTATTCAGGCCAAGTTAAGTTTTGAAAGTCCATGTGGAACAGCTGCATCCACATTAAAGGCTGATAGAGACACAGTAAACCTTCTGAGAGCTGCACGGTCCACTCACAGCACACACTCTGGGAGGCTTTGTCAGAACTCAAGGTTTTTAACACTCAGTTTTGCTGTGAATGGTCTCTCTCTCTCTCCCTCTCTCTCTCCCTCTCCCTCTCCCTCTCCCTCTCCCTCTCCCTCTCTCCCCCTCTCCCTCTCCCTCTCCCTCTCCCTATCTCTCACCCCCTCTCTCCCTCTCTCTCACCCCCACCCACCCACCCACACAGACCCTTTTATTTAAGGATATGCAGTGTTAACAGTATCACCCTGATGTCCTGCCTGTTGTCCTCCCTCCCCTCTCTTTGTCACTGAAAAATGTCTTGCATTATGTTTTGGGTGAGGAAATAATTAAATTGACACTTTTTTAAATGAGAATTTTATTTTGATTCACGAGGCAAACTCATCCAAGATAATGTGATACTGCCACCCCATGGTCAGATAGCAAACTGCAGTCTGAGCAGAAATAGAGAAGTCAAATTAGACAACTATCCCATGACACTACATCATGAATAAATCCCCTGAAAACTTGGTAATACCGCGTTATGACATACTATACTATGGCATTTTACATGATGATATAGTCATGATATAGTATGTCAAAATAAATCATTAAAGTGTCATAGTATATATTTAAAAAAAGTTATGAAGATGTATGTCACGAAAAAGACAAAAAGTAATTGTATGTTATACAAATGTCATAAAAAAAAAACCTCTTAGTGTGTTCCTGAGTACCATAAGCTGTCACGAAACCCTACACACTAGATGCTCAAACAAATAAAGTTAATGATTACCATTTAATTTTTAGTACATCATAAACCAAATGTATAAACTAGCACACAGAGCAGAAACTGAAACAAAGACACTCAACCTACAAAGAAAGTGTTTTGTCTTCAATACAATCATTTAGATCAAGTTTAGTGAGTCAACAGATGTCAATATGATATCAAACAATAAACTTGGTAACAGTCTTATTAAGTATCTTGTTTCAACAATGGTATATACCAGCCATGAATCAATGTCATCCATTTGTTTTACTTAACTTCTGTGTGTTTTACTTTGATGGTATTTAATCTTTATTATTATTATTATATATCAGGTAGTTTGGATCATAAAAAAATCCTCTTTTTGTCACTGTAGTCTATTCTGTGAAACTAAATGAAACATATAAACAATGAATTCAATACAAATATGTGGTAGTGGGAAGAAAGTTGGTTTAATGTTTTAAGAACAAACAGATGCATCAATCAGTATGAAATGTATCAAAACCCAGACGAAGAAAGAAGCTAGATTTAATATTTACAACTAGAAATCACAGTAGAAAAGCTCTTTCTATTCTATGTGTAAGTTTCTTATTGCATTAACATTGTAACAACCTTTACCTCACTTAACTAGTTCAACCAGGTCAAAGTGTCATGCCAGAAGGAGGAAGATGTGAAGCATTTAGGGTAACAATCAGGAACTTGGTTGGCAAGTAACATTCCTCTGAAAGTGCTGAGGACAGCGCGGCGAATAAAAAAAAATACACAGCCTATATACACGACAACCATTATAAAGTGTGTGCCTCAGAAAGTGTTTACAAAAGGCTCCTCAAATGGAGCGTATTTTTGACCAAGTTTGTAATAAATAATTTGAGAAGGCATAAAATCCACTATTTTGTATTGAGAGCACATGGATATGTAGTGAATCTACAGAGCTCCTGAAACCTAGAAACCCTTTTGACATGACACTGATAGGGACATCTCGTTGTTGGGGCACAAGGAGAAGGCTCACCGTAGCCTTCAGATCCTGCAAAGAACACTCTTTTAGTTGATGTGAATTTTGGATTTGGGGAAAGTGGGATTGGTACATCTGTAGTATTGAGCAATTTCTGACATGCAAGTAATATGTCTGTGAGTCATTTTTTAGGAGCTCTGTTTTTGTATCAGTATCTGATTTGCCACTAAATAACAGTAAAGTCTCTGAAAAACAAACATCAGCAAATACAGACACTTTAGACCCCACTGTGCACTAGAGGTCACAATTAGCGACAAAACATAGCGAAAAGAAGAAATGAAGTCATGAGGTCACCAAACCAATACCCTCCACTGCTCTAGTGTATTTAGAGATTCTGTTTATCTGTTAATCTGTAAAGCAAATACTCCTAACTTAGCATGCAGCAATTACAAAACACATAATGCAATACTTCAACAAAGAAAAGGTGAATATAAAGTGTGAAACATTGTCTGCCACATTCAACAAGGGTTCCCTGTTCTGCAGGTTCTAGTCCTGAGAGCGAACAGGAAATCATTGGACAGGTCACACCAAAGGAAATCAGGCCATTGCTTTGACAACAGATGTTAGTTTGTGGCTTAATCACAAAATTGATATAAAAAAATGCTGATGAATTGCCTTTTAGAACAAGTGTCTGGAAACTTATTTCAGTACATTTCAGTATTTTGTCCTGAGCACAATTTGATAATCTTCATTGTTTTGAATAGACAAGGTTGCATGGTTAGTGTTGAGGAGGAAGTAAGAGCTAACACTGTATAAAGCATCGTTCTAGCAGTGCAGTCCCAAATGGGTGAAGGAAAAGGAAAGCATCACCAGGTAATTAAATTAATTGGAGAGTAATCAGTGGCATTAGACATACCTAGGAGTGGTGTGTTCCATTCATTAAAGCTTGAGCAGCACCAGTCATTTGTTGGCAGATTTGCTCTCACCACAAACCTTTGTGGTTTCTTTTGGTGTCCTTTTCTTTGATGTTACAGCACCACACCCATGCAGGACATCACTGCGGATGATATAAACAGGATCATTAAGATGTTCAGAAAGGCTGGCTCACTGATTGGCCTTACCCCAGACTCACTAGAGGTCATTGTAGAAAAGAGAACAAGGGCCAAGTTAAAAAACGATTGTTTCTTTTGAAGGCCATCCATTACAGTGTTTTTAATGGACTCAGAAGCTCATTTAGTGAGAGACTCAGGATGCCTCAGTGTTCTACTGAACGACTCAGAAGGTCTTTCGTTTCAACAGCAGTTCGATTTTTTAACACCTTTAGATGTGGTTTTTAGATTTAGCATCTTTCTGATGTCGATCATGTTTCATATGGCATTTTCTGGTGTTATTTATTCTTTGTAATGCGTTTTTTGTCTGTTGCACTGTGGTCGCTATTGTTGTCTGTATGAGTTTTGTTTTTTGGTAGCAAATGAGTTTCCCCACTGGGGATTAATAAA
Organism: Leptoclinus maculatus; assembly: GCA_032191485.1. Lineage (NCBI taxonomy): Eukaryota > Metazoa > Chordata > Actinopteri > Perciformes > Stichaeidae > Leptoclinus > Leptoclinus maculatus. Next base: position 7,734,703 of record JAVDOI010000015.1, on the reverse strand, counting down.
GTTTTCTAATCTAATCTTTTCTAATCTAATCCACTTCTTTCACTTCTCACTTTACAGATTTCTCCCATCCATTTATGTTACTTATATTGATTAACTTTATGATTAATAAACTATATATGTGACAATATACATTTTTGCAAATGCATTATTTCTAATTCCAACTATTGGAATTATTACTGTTGCAATGTAACTGATAATATAATGAAATCCTTTATGTTCGGTAAGCAGATCTGAATTGGCATGTCACATCATGTTGCCTGTGCTGCTTTTGGGGATGAGGACTAAGTAGTTTCAATCAAATATAATAAAATTTTCGCGTGTATATATGTTATCTAGTGCTATATTTTTATTGACATTTTGGAAATATAAGCTTGACTTAAATTCTTTGGTGTTAGTGAAGTTTCTAGTTGTATCTGTTTATATGTGCATCATTGCTTCATTTTTGTTGCTGGCATGGTGGATCCCCAGAGCTTTGGTAAATTGAACTCCAGATGAATCTAGATTTTTCTTTGGTTCACATTTTTGTAAGTCACACAATCATGCCACAGTCATTGGTTCATAGGGATGAATACTAACGCTGTATGATTATAAGTGTGGTTGTTAGCAGACATGACTTAAAAGTAGATTGATTCATCATGATAATTCATAAATAACATAAATTAGTGCTTAAGGGAACAGTGTGTAACATTTAGGGGGATTAATTGGCATTAAACAGGTCCACGTAAAAAGTAAAAAGCAAGTACTTAAATTGAAGCTCCTAGTTGTAATAAAATCCACACACTGTTCCTTTAATCACAACTAGTTTAATATTATTGTCATGTTGGTTCAAGATGAGAATTTCTGATGAGAAACCAATTTTTCCCTGGACTCCTCCTTCACAGTAGGTCAGGCGGCATGTCTCTGTCCTAGTGCCCTCCAACTCAAAGATGACTCCTGCAACGGGATGACTGGTGTTCCTATTTAACAATGACAACCAGCTGTGTGGGAAAGCTCTCAGGGTACAGTCCATGACCTTCAATGTTTTCAATGCAGACTGAATGAAGATTGTGTGGATGAATTCAATCCAGATTCAAATCAAGCCTCTCTTGCCTCTGTCCACTCGCTTCACAAGTCTTCTCTTCTATGTCTTTACCCTGTTACCCTGATAATATTGTAACTTCCCCCACCTTCCCTGTCTTCCAGGTGTCCTAATCCAGCCAATGATACTGAGATGGTTCAGCAATTCCACTGTGGCCAGATTCTCCTTCAAGATGTTCACTTTAACCACAGAAGAATGTGTTAAGCCACCAGCAGTCAGTCAAACTTATATTAAAAAAATCTTTGCAGGGTGTGTGCAGGTACATGATTGCAAAGAATTTCTAGTGTGGCACTGAACCAACAAGAAGACGTGACAGATGGCACAGATTAGATCTCTGAAGCTACATGATATCCTGCTAGTTACATATTTGTTACTTGAATGAAAGAAAGGCGACGCCTAGTTTCCTCGTTCACTAGTTTATCACAAGGCTAACGCAGGGAGTACAGGACTAATACACTTACATGCATCTACACAGTAAAAATCACTTTCAGAATCTCTTTCACATCTATGGTCAGTTAAGAGTCTGTACTGAAGACACATACCATTGTGTCTGTGTGTTCTTGTGCTGAGATTGGTAAAATAATCCTGTACTCCAAAAGCTTCAAAAAGTGTTGTTCTGCAGAGCCCTTAAGTTATTACTATCCGTAACCCAATCAGACTCAGGGCGTTAATGAAACCCTGTAATGCTGTAATTTATTGAGACAATATCAATACAACCACTAAGGGAGCAAAGCAGCATATTTGTAGTTGCTGGTAAATAGCAATACATTGCTAGTTCCCTTATCCATCTCTTTGACATATTTTCCATTTTATGGGCCAACAGTTAACATTTCAAGCCAAGCCAGCAGGTTGATCTTTAAAAAGCTGTATTATTAACAACAATTTGCTATGTAAAGATATAGTGGAATGATGTCAACCTCAGCAGTGTGTTGTTATCAGAGTTGCTCCTTGCTTTGTTGATGTAGCCGGGTCGGCCGCGCATGTTCTTAGTGCATGTTGATGCATGTGAGCGGGCTCTTCTGGTTAGCTCAGGGCTGCCACGCTGCACTGCTCTCATATGGAGGTTACAGCTGACAACACCGTCCCGACCGACAGCGGCGTTGTGGTAGTGTAGCCTCGGGTAAACAGCGTCAGCTTTTTCGCCATTGTTAGCACAATGTTGCACCGTTAGCTGTGATCAACTGGTATGCCTTTGCCATGTTGAGAGCCGTTGAGAGGCAATCAAATTGCTCCCAATCCCCTCTTGATTTTAAGGGATCATTTGGGTTATTCTGTTAACTTTTAAGACTCCACAGATACACCCATGCATTCTGTATGTTTAAGGGTTTCATAGATCTGTGAAATGGTTTCGTTTCTGTGCAAACAGCCTTTGCCACCAAGCATAAAAGATTAAATCTTTAAACTTGAAAAGCCAGTTAATTTGCTGTCACAGTATGTGAAACACGCCAGGCCACATTCAACCAACTGCACGCAAGACTTTAAGCACATACTGTCTATACAAACAACATCTCTAGAAAACATCAAGGTTTATTTAGGCCCAGTCAATTTCTTTATGCCGCAGAAACTTGAAAGTCCGAACTATAGTTTTGCTCATGAATTTTATTTTCCTCCGCATTTGAAAGTTGTATTTTCCTCTGCATATACATAACATAGAAAGAACTAAGTGAATCGCTGATCCACGCTGTGCTGACTGTGTAAATCATGAACTGGAATTACCATTTAATTACTACTTTCCTATTTGTTTAGATACATATTGTTCATGTTACAGAATGCAAAACAAAGATGAGGTTTGAGCATTGACACTGTACATACTTTATTATTTATTGAGACAATATCAATACAACCACTAAGGGAGCAAAGCAGCATATTTGTAGTTGCTGGTGAATAGCAATACATTGCTAGTTCCCTTATCTATCTATTTGACATTTTTTCTATTTGTGGGCCAATAGTTAACATTTCAAGCCAAGCCAGCAGGTTGATCTTTAAAAAGCTGTATTATTAACAACAATTTGCTATGTAACATTTGTTTACGGTAAACACTAAAATGGAAGGTGCTGAGTGATGAATGACTACGGTTAAGATAGCTTATTGATCAGGAAATAGGGAGTCCATATGCAGAATCGGGCAAGCATCCCCCCCGAACGATCCGTTCAAGCATCAACTTCTCCATACTTATAATAACTGTTGTTTTACCACTAATGTCATCCTCTGTATCGATTGTCATTCTTGAGATTACATTTTGTAAAAAATAATGCGACATGGATGAAATAAAAGCTATTAGCTGTTTTTCAAATGTGTAAGTAGCTGTAAGATAAAGAACAAATCATGCGACTAGATTAACCCATGATAGCCTTTATTGTCTTGAAATCACTGTTGTTGAGTGTTTCTTGATTTTATGCTGCATGCCAACACTCCTTCATCTTGCACATTTCAAACAGTCACATTGTTGAAGTGCCTTTTAAGTACCTCAACATTTTACACATTGTTTCTTTGTATGCATTGGTTTTCCAGTTAGTTACACACCTACTTAAAACATTCAGATTTACTGGCAGGTAGTTAATGGTGTTACTGTAAAAGGGGAACTACACACATTTCAAAGATTCCTGCGTGTTATTCCTATGACCTGAGCCTCCCATCCATTGTCTACGGAGCAGCTTCAGACTTTATACTAATTAGAGATTTACTTCCCTGGTTTCTGGCTTTGAGAGAGTCATGTTCATAAATAATGATTGAAATGATTGAACTTCTCTAGACCATGGAAATAACATATTGGTATTCTTAATTTAGATGGTGGTCCCCTTTACATTTCTAATGAATGAACTGGGTTAATTTAACTAAACTAGAAATAAACAAAAAAGGGAACTGAATGCTGGACTATATATATAGAAGATATATAAATCTACTGATAAGTTATAATAATAACTTCCCAATCATTACACTCCTTTTTCAAAAGAACTTAAAAGAACTGATATGCTTAAATGGATGGCGACCGAAAGATAATAGAACGTCTGTTTGTTTATGGTCTTTTATTGAAGATTCTTTAAATAATTGCAGAATTGTTATTCTCATCCATGAAGAAGGCTACTATGACACCCTCACTGAACAACAAATGATTTGTGAACAACAAATCAATCATCCTCATTTTCTATGATCGTGCACCAGCCAGTAAAGTTCTGCGTGCATTCTTTTTTTACGAGGGTAACCAATATCATTTGAGATATAACATTAATTAATACTCCTTTGAAGCAAGTACCACGACATTTAAATAACTTTCTAACAACTTCCCTGCTGCTTCCTTGCTTCTGTACTAAAGCCTTTGGTAGAATATAACACCTCACTTTTGTTTCTGCTGAACCAATTCTGATAATCTGCATTATTATAAATGCACAGTGGGAGGTTTGGTTCACTTGTTATGAGGAAGCAATTTGATTCTATTGATACAACCAATGAAACAACAGATTTCTGTGCCAACTTTTACTGTATAAAGCCTTGTTGCAGTGCAGCAGTCTCACAAGGAGGAGAGGCATAGGAGCCAAAGAAGCACATGTGGACAGGTAATTAATTAATTTTATTTTTAAATAAGATATTAATTTTAAACTGCCTGCTTGATATTGGTAGCATTTTCCATATATATATATATATATATGTATATATATAACTCCAGAATTTCTTAACTTTGAAAGATATGTCTTTTTTAACATTTGTGCCATTTTTTCAGAAACTTTTGCACCTGCAGTCAATTCATATTAAAAAAAAGGCTGCACATGTATGACAATTTTGTGTAGAATGGACATTTCAATGTATATCTTGATCAATAGGAATTTAAATCTCTTGGGTATGCAGTCTCTGAGTGCTTTCTAGTTTTTTTTGGAATTTAATTAAATACATTTGGTCAGCAGGTTTATATTTGGGGCTTTGGAGAATGCCAAATCTAATCATGTTGCCTGTGCTGCTTTTGGGATTGATAAGTAAGTATCTAATTCAGTCTGTTTCAATTAAATACATTTTTAGTTTTGTTGTATTTACGTAAATTCACTAACTGACTTTTGTTTTTGATGTTAGCAGAGCAGACTGATTTTTATCCAGTTAAATCTATGTGTTTGTTTTCATAGGTACGGTGACTCCACAGACGTCAGGTGAATTGGAGTTTTGTTTTAATTTACAAGTTAACAAATTATAAATACCAGGTTGAAAGGTGGTGTTTCACCGCCACCCTCTGGTTGCACTTGGTATGTGGTACAAAGGTTACTGTGCTGCACCTGCAACAGTGCCCAACGGTGATTTTATGGTGTAGAAAACAAGATCTTCAGGTGGTGTTACATTGCTTTTTAAATTAGAACTTTTCGACATAAGTAAGTTTGACTGTTCCAGAAAGCAAAGCCAGTGAGCCTTTGACAGAATGCTGTCTTTTCTAATGTTTTCAATGACATCTGTGCTGTTCCTGCTATAACATGCCATAATGGCTGCTGGGAAAAGGTTTATTTTGGCTGGTCAGTATAGATTAAAAGAGTCACTGTGCAATATTTGCCAATAAGACCACTATAGATGGACATTCCATCTTTTCTTAAAAATGTGATGTCTTTTGTTCTTTCTAGGACCCCTTTACCCAATTACCGGAACAAGAAGCAGTAACACAGATGATGGAAGTTCTCCTAACATTCGCCTGCAACAACCGTTTCTGTATTTTGGACAGCAGCATAATCAGATTTATGTATGTAAATATAATATTAGCAAATACAAAAAGTTTTGTGGAGGAATCCACTTTTCATCCACTGGTTGGCAAATCATTTCCAACACAAGAACTGTGTTGTAAATGTGCAACAAATTAATTAATGAAGTTAATGAATAAATTAGTGAAGTAAAAAAAATGCACTATGTTATTAAACTAATAATACTTTATATTTGACTTCAACTGAAACACATATTAAAGAAGTACTGCAGTTAGTTGTTGTCAATATATTTTTATATCTATAATATGGTTATAAAGTACAAGCAATACATATGTTGATGGGTGTAGTAAATGTTACTAATTCTTCGTTAGTAAGAACTGGTTAACTTGTTTCCAGGTGAACCACAATGGACATCTGACCTTTAACTCACCTTGGAGTAGTTACACACCTCAAAGGTTTCCACTGCATGGATCCAGGGACGTCATTGCTCCACTCTGGACAGATTTAGACAACAGAAGGAATGGTCAGGTCAACTACAACCAATACACCAGTGGCAGCATCCTCCATCAAGCTACGCAAGACATTAATCGTTACTTCCCACGATTGAGATTCAATGCCAACTGGGTCTTTGTTGCAACATGGTCTGAGGTGGCCTACTATTCCAACTCTGGAACAGTAAGTTATCTTGTTCTAAATGAGGAAACACATAGGATGTGTATTTGACCTATTACAACATATATTTACTATAATAACCACAAGTACATTTTTTTCAGCAAACAACAGTTCAAGCAGTCTTGATCTCTGGTGGCCAGTACTCATTTGTGCTGATGAATTATGGGATAATAGCCTCAACAACTCGAAGAATACAGGTTAGAGGCATTAAAATGATATGTGACTTACAATGTAAAAGTGTCCATGACTTACTTAAATCTGAATGCAGATGCACAAAAGATAAAAATAAAACTACTTGTATTCATGTGACATGTATTTCCAGGCTGGATATGACACAGTGAACTCCGCTCACCATTTCACTATCCCAGGATCATTCTCTAACAATGCATCAGGCAGTAACTCAAATTTCCGCCTGAGCAGCAATGTCAATGTGCCCGGTCGCTGGGCTTTCCGGACAGACCATGGATCACCAGGCTGTACTTACAATGGTAAGATCAGAACCAGAGGGTGGTCACCATAGGTAGTTCTTTACAGTAATGTGGATATGTGATCACCACTCCATGGAGATATGTATTTAGTGTTTGTTGAACTAAATAAACAATGTATTTTTTGCTGCAGACAGCTGAGTATAATGTGCATACTGCTATTACATTAGAATATGGTGACAAATAATTGAATTGCATTGCAAGTTAAGTTTTTTAATTTCATGCCAAAGTAGTTCTCAAAAGGCAAGGTCAAGACGCTGACCACGACAATGTAATGTTTCAAGTTTAAGGCAGCTGGCAACTTTTCTTGCACGGCATCCTCTTCTTTATCCCCTAATTTTTGTCACCATTCTACTCTTTATTATGAAAATAAAGGCAAAATTGTCCACAAAAAATTAAAGTCAAAAGTCTAATTTTAATGTAAAAGTAATAGTGTCGGCACGTTACAGTCTATTCCTTCAAGTGAACTTTTCCTTTCATTCTTCTCAAGGTGAATCCGTGCAGCTTGGTGACTCATTCTGGAGTGACAGTACCTGTGCACAGAAGTGCACCTGCACCTCAGCAGGCCTGCAATGTCACAGCCAACGCTGCTCCTTTTCCCAAATCTGCCAACCTACTGCCTTTCAGTTCACCTGCCAGACGGTGCGGAAAGGCACCTGCACCATTAGTGGTGATCCACATTACTATACCTTCGATAACAAAGTGTTTCACTTCCAAGGCACCTGCACTTATGTTCTCTCTGAGCAATGCGGTCGTGGGTTGCCCTACTATAGAGTAGAGGGCAAGAACGAGCATCGGGGCAGCACTCGTGTTTCCTGGACACGACTGGTCAAAGTGTTTGTCTATAATGAAACCATTGAGCTTGTCAAGGGACGTCGTGGTGCAGTTAAGGTTGGTATTAAGAAATAAGTCTCCACTTACTGTGATATTTTAATTTTGTTCATATTTTTAAAACTATGTCTTTGCTTGTTGGTGTGTTTACAGGTTGATGGCATCTTTGCAGACACTCCATTCTCTCTCAACAATGGCACGGTCCAGGTTTATGAGTCAGGTTTTTCTGTGATCGTCAGTACTGACTTTGGCTTGGAGGTGTCTTATGACACAAATCATTATGTGAGGATCAGGGTGCCCTACACTTACCAGAATGCAACATGTGGCCTGTGTGGAAACTTCAACAATGATCGCAGGGATGACTTTCGAACCCGCCAAGGAGAAGTTGTCAGCTCTGATGTGGATTTTGCCAACAGCTGGCAAGCATCGGGAGACAATGAGCGTGGTTGTGAGGCACAGTGTGGAGGTCTGAGCTGTGCTGCCTGTACTGAGGCTCAGACAGCTTTATACAGCAATACTGCTCATTGTGGTATCCTCCAGAGCACTTCCGGACCTTTTGCTGGTTGCCATCAACAACTTCCCCCACAGACCTTTTTGGAAAGCTGTGTGTATGATCTGTGTGTAGGAGAAGGGTATCAACCCATTCTGTGCCAAGCCCTAAATGTGTATGCAAGTCGGTGTCAACAGAATGGTGTACAGCTGCCAAGCTGGAGGAGGCAAGGCTTCTGTGGTATGTCTGTCAGTCAAAAACATTATTTCATATAATCCTTGGGCTGTCATGATGTCAAGATACATCTTGTCTTCTTTTGTCTAGAAATCCAATGTCCAGCAAACAGCCACTTTGAGACGCGAGGCACAGCATGTCCAGCTACCTGTGTCAGCCCCAATTCTACCTTCGACTGTCCTCTTCCTGTCCAGGAGAGCTGCATCTGCAATTCAGGCTACATACTTAGTGCTGGAGTCTGCATCCCTCATGCTGAGTGTGGCTGCAGCTTTGAGGGTCGCTACTACCGCTCTGGAGAAACTGTAATACTAGACGACGACTGTGGGAGACGTTGTAGCTGCAGTTATGGCTCCATGACTTGCCACTCCCATGGTTGTGGTCCACTTGAATCATGCCGTGTGGAGGAGGGAGAAAGAGGATGCAGACCTAACAGCTATGGAACATGCTGGATAAAAGGCCCAGTGTCATATCAAACGTTTGATGGATTGACATACCTGTATCCTGGGGCGTGTCGATTGACCCTTGCCAAAGTAATGGGATTGTCTAGTTACCCACATTTTGTTGTGACAGCAGAAAAACTGCCCAGAGGCCAGCAGGGTTTTTCCAGGTTGCTAAAGTTTGAGGCAGAGGGAACACACGTGTCTATTGAGATGGCGAGCAGCAGAGTAGAGGTAAGTGATTGGAACTTTTTTGAAAAGACAGATTCTAATGTGATACATCCAACATTTTAAAAGTTAGGCATCTGAACTCTAATGAAGACAAATTTGACCAAAGGATTGCTGACGTGAGAAAGTTTAGTAATATGAATATTATTACAACTGTTTTAGGTTCTGTAATGATTTAATCGTTTCTTCTGAATATTTAATAGCACATACTTTTGTTTAAATCTTGTGAACTACAAAGTAATTTGAACTACTATTCAAATGGCCCTTTAGGTTGACGGTCAGCAGATAAGACTACCATTCAGCTCGGCATCCAACCGAATCCAAATCTACCACAGCAGCATTCACAGTATCATCATTCGCACTTCCTTTGGTGTAACTGTGCAGACAGTTTGGCCTCACTTTGTGCGTGTCACTGCACCTGGTATCTACAACGGTTCATTAGGTGGACTCTGTGGTAATTACAATGGCCAGCCACATGACGACTTCCGCACACCGAACGGCATTCTGGTCACCAGCCCTCAGGACTTTGGGGACAGTTGGCGGGACGGCTCCCTCGCTGCACACTGTGTGGAAAGTGTAAATCATGACTCTACAACAAATAACAATTCCCGTGAGTACTGTGGCATTCTTGGCTCACCACATGGGCCGTTTGCCCAATGCTTGGCCATGGAGGACTCCCAGCAGCATGTGAATGCATGTGTGGGGATCCTTAGAGCCTCTAGAGATCCAGCATCAGCACAGTGTGAGGTCCTACGAGATTATGCACTAATGTGTCAACAGCAGGGCGTTGCCCTTGGACGCTGGAGGAATGCAACTCACTGTGGTAAGCACTTTGCTCCCTTTTGGTGTAGGTTGTTTTGATATAATGTAAATGACTTTGCTTAATTAATTGATTTTTTCTTCTTCTCTAGAGCAAAACTGCCCCCAAAACAGCCATCATGAAGTCTGTGGAAGCTCTTGTCCTTCCACCTGCCCCAGCCTCTCTTTCCCTTTCGTCTGTGACACTGTGTGCCAGGATGGGTGCCAGTGTGATGATGGTTTTATTCTCAATGGCAACCAGTGCGTGCGACCTACAGCCTGCGGATGCCATCACCAAGGACGCTATCGGCGAGGAGGAGAGCGATTCTGGGATGGTGAGGAATGTCAGAACTTGTGTTCCTGTAATGGCACTACTGGGGCAGTCCACTGTATCCCCAATGCCTGTGGTCCCCAGGAGTCCTGCCGTGTGGTGGAGGGTGAGTTTGGCTGCCATCCCAACCCTCATGGCACCTGCTCTGCCTCTGGTGACCCCCACTACCTCACCTTTGATGGCAAGGCCTATGACTTCCAGGGAACCTGCCGCTATGTTTTGGCGACCCTTTGTAATGCCACTCATGAGCTTCACCAATTTTCTGTGGAAGCTAAGAATGAGCCGTGGAGAGGGCAGCCAGTTTCAATCACAGCAGAAGTTTTTGTGAATGTGGGGGGCTATCGAGTGCACATGTCGAGGGAGAGCCGTGGTGTGGTACAGGTGAGCTACACAAATTCTGAATAGTTGGAGACATTCTTTCCTCTGACCTTTCTTCTATTTTTAATCTATACTGGGTTTGCAACTATCATTTTTAAAGCACCAGATAGTTGCAACAAAAATACAAATCTATGATTGTTAATCCAATTTTCTTTGTACATTGTTAAAGGTGAACGGAGTAACTAAAAACGTACCTGTCATCCTGAATGGAAGTCTTGTCTCTATCTACGCAAGTGGATTTCGCACATATGTCAGTGCTGATTTTGGCCTGATGGTCATGTACGATGGATATAGTACAGTGTCTGTCTCTGTACCTCCAAGTTACAGGTAACTGCCATTTACTGCAGCCCATGTTTGAATGCTTTAGTTTACATTCTGAAAAATATTTTATTACAAATGTTTAAATCATTTAGCTTCAATGTATAAACATATTTTTGAGTCTGGGTGTATTTCATTATTGTCATCATTACAGACAAAAAACATGTGGACTTTGTGGAAACTTCAATGGAAATCCAAATGATGACTTCCACACCCCATCTGGAATGATGGTTACCACTCCACAGGAGTTTGGGACAGCCTGGAAAGTGGCAAGCAACTACACCTGCAGTGATGGGTGTGGCTCCTCCTGCCCACAATGCAACAATGAGCTACCTGCTAGAGCCCAATGTGAGGTGATTCAGGCATCTGACGGCCCCTTAAGCTTCTGCCATGAGGAGGTGAACCCAGCGCCATATTTCAGTGACTGCGTGTTTGATGTTTGTGTGTCGGGAAGTGAGGGCCAAGATCTTCTGTGCAGAGCCATTCAGACATACGTCAGTGCCTGTCAGTCTGCTAATGTTCGAATCTACCCTTGGAGACAGAACACCACCTGCAGTAAGTCAACGAGTCAATGTGTTGTTTATCCACTATTTAAACAGCTTAGGAAACAATCAAAGAAGTCTCGACCTACTGCATCTACGTGTAGGCTATGTTAATTGACTGAATCATTTTCAACCATCTGACATGCATCATTTAATTCCTCTCTCATAAAGGACTTGACTGTCCCGCCAACAGCCATTATCAGCTGTGTGGTACCGACTGTGGTCACATCTGTCCCAGCAGCGTTGATGCCACCTGTGAGCAGGTTTGCTCTGAGGGATGTTTCTGTAATGAAGGTTTTCTCAAGAGTGGGACAAGATGTGTCCCCGTGGAAAGCTGTGGCTGCCAATATGACGGGTTCTACTATAATGTAAGTCATTATATATAGTATAGACTATTATATAGTCAGACAACTTGGTATTCAAAAGTGACAAGTCATGTTCCAAGGAACCAGTAAAAATATAGCAAATCACATGACAACAATTTAAAGGGCCTTTCTGACAGAATATGACAAGTGTACTATTGCACTTTGAAGCCCATTATTTCCATGACAATTTCCCCACAGCAGTGTTTTTGTCTTATTATTGTAGCACACTATCATTTTTATTGCATCTGTTTTTCTCACATGTTACAGGCTGGTGAATCCTTCTGGACAGAGGGTTGCTCCCAGCGGTGTGAATGCCATGCTCCCAATGACCTGCGCTGTTCTGCTGCATCTTGCACTTCTTCACAAGAGTGCACCATCAGAAATGGCCAGCTGGGCTGTTTTGATGGGATGTCTACTTGCACTGTTACGGGCGATCCACACTACATCACCTTTGACAGGGCACTGGCCCATTTCCAGGGCACATGCTCTTACATCATTACTGAGAGTGTGAGCACCGGCATCAATGAAAAACAGTTTCAGGTAGTAGCCACCAATAATCACCGTGGCAACAACCGTGTGTCGTTTGTGTCAGCAGTGGACGTATACCTCTCAAATCAACTAGAGAGTGTGCATGTCAGGATTGGACCCAACAAAAGAGTAAAGGTAAGCTCTTAATTACTTGCAAGATGAAAAACGTTCTGTATCTCTGTATTGTAAATATAATTACAAACAAGTTCCTCCTCCCTTCTTGTCCGTCTCTCTCTGATCTCTCTTCCTTCCAGGTAAATGGAAGTGAGGTGTCTCTTCCCACCACTGTGGGAACATTAGCTCAGGTAGTAAGACAGGGAAGCTACATCGTGGTCGATGCCATTGACTTGAAAGTTCACTTTGACGGCCGGAGAACTTTACTGGTCAGACTGGGCCAATACCATCAAAATAGAGTCACAGGCATGTGTGGAAACTTCAACAGGGATCCTTCAGATGACAAAGTCTTGCCCAATGGCACTTTGGCACAAAATGACAATCACTTTGGACACAGCTGGAAATCCTCCACAAGCCAACCAGGGTGAGATGTTATAAAAAGAACTTGCAGGGTTAACAATCCTTCACTACATAAAGAAACAACAATACACATATGACGGAAACATTTGTCAAAATAAACAAAGTCTGCTCAAATCATCTCTTTTCTAGATGTGGATCCACTGATGAAAGGAGTGATGATGGAATGGATGACTGTCCCTTTATGGAAGAATACTCTGAGCTCTGTAGTGTCATCACCAACAGTAGCGGTCCATTCAGTGCCTGTCACCTGCACTCTGATCCACAGCCATTTTTCAGTTCCTGTGTCTATGACCTCTGCCTCTACACTCCAGCCAATGACATGCTGTGTTCTGCAGTCTCCGCCTACGAGAGCACCTGCTCTGTTATTGGGTTAAACATCACTGAGTGGCGCTCTGCTTTGCTGTGTGGTAAGTTTGCACTGGACTTATGGACAGCCAAATAATGAATGAGAGATATAATCCTTAGTTTAACAGAACTTTGCCATTTGTCCTACTTGTGGAAAAAGGTAGTTTTTTACTTGTTTCCTCACTCTTTGTCTCATCCTTTCCCCACTATTTCCATAGCTGAGTCAGACCCCTGCGAACAGCTGAACTGCACAGAGTATGAGTGGTGTGGTAAGAAGCACGGTGTGTACGGCTGCTTCTGTGATGAGAACCACAATCGGCCCAACAATGAGAGCTACGGTGAGGGCAGCGCCATTGTTTTATAGATCCCGGATGTGTTATGTGTAAGATTAGTAGTAGAAATTGCTTCATAGTACAATGGCATTGTTTGTGAAATATACGCCAACGTCAGACCACAGAACAATAATATCCACTCAGGTGTTGATTCATCATAGTTCTTTTGCCATAATATCCAATCCCAGAGCTTAGAATTCTGTTTGTGCACGACTGACGGCATGTGGAAGCTAAAGATTAAGGTCTTGAAAAAGAGTGCAATCTGCAGGTTAAACCAATTCACTTTTAAATTCTGCGTCAATTTTAAATGAATTCAGCCAATCTGAATGGCGCCCCTGAACAAATCTCAGCCAAGGCTCATGGGTATTGCAGTACTGTGAACCGTGCACAATGCCAAAATGAGAGACTAAACATGATTTCATGGAAACAGCGATTTAAATGGTCAATATAAACCTATAGGATTGTTACAATATCTGTGAGTCACAACTCTGTGGGTTTGTCACTATGAGCAACACCTTCCAAATTACAGATATGTAGTAGTTATTTAATGCAGGAAAATATTGATTAGTGCAGTTTTAACTATGAGATTATCTACAATTTTTAATCTCTCTCTCTCTCTCTCTCATACGTAGACTCGTCCATCAGTTGTTCCAGTAGTTCAGGCACCATGTCTGTGTCGCGCTGCCAGCTGTTTGAAGCTGGCTTCCACTCCAGCGCCCTCCACCTCCGAGATGACTCCTGCAATGGGACTCTCCAGGACGGACGACTGGTGTTCCACTTTAACAATGACGACCAGCTGTGTGAGACAGCTCTCAGGGTACAGTCCATTTTAGACGTTAATGTGCTCCATCAGACATATTACAAGTACAAGCAACTTACTTAAAAATGGTTTACCATTTTGTCATTTCAATTTTAAGAGCAACGGAACCCATTTCATCTATGAGAACATCATCCAGGGCGACGTGGACCCTCATGGAGGGCTAATCAGCCGCCAGAGGAGCATTCACTTGCGTTTCTGCTGTGAATACCTTCTGACCCAGGCCCTGTCTATGGATGTGGGCATCAACCCTGTAGAGAGGTGACAATTACAACACCATCTACTTTACATGTGTTATGCTAACTAAATACAATTAACACAGTCATTTTTATAGTGAGCGTATGTCCATAGTGATACGTCATGACGTATGTTTCAATATTTATGTTTTCAATAACAGTACCATATATTAAACAGTGCTACATCTGAACCTCAAACCGTTTTTGAGTACTTATCTTCTGCGACAGTGATGCTCGATGATGACAAAGACTGAAAATAGTTAGTTATAATTTAGCCCTTGGTTGTCATGAATGTTGTGTAATTTCTCCACTACCCACATTCTGCACCCAATGTAATCAATAAACTTGCCATTCAAACCAACAATACGAAGAAAAGTTAAAAGAAAAGAAAAGTAAAAAAAAAAACATTCAGAGAAGTCTGTCCCTGTTCTGTGAATGTGAATGCGTCAACAAGACGTTGTTACCAAGAACAAGCCAGTGAATTGGTCCTTCTCAAGTGCAATCAACTTCTTTGTTGTTTTTTTGCAGCGTTGTGAGAAAGAAGCTTCTATCAGGCCATGGACAGTATCTTATGAGAATGATCCCCTACCAGGACGCTGGCTTCCACTACCCCCTGGCCAGTGGCGGGAACATAGAAAAGGAAATTGACGACAGGCTATATGTGGAGATTCGGACAGAAGGAGTCGATGGAAGGCAGATGTCCACCGTTGTGGACTCCTGTTGGGCCACGCCAGTCAACTTCGCCAGCTACCCTGTCCGCTGGGATCTCATACATGAAGAGTAAACAAACTATTGCAACTTCATGTATTTTATCACTGGTTCTTGATTACCCAGAAAATGATTTACTCTAGAAGGGCCTCTCTTCACTTGCTCCACCCTTCCTCACTTTCACAACTTAACCCTGTTTATTTTATAGTCCAGCTGGTAACATTGTAACTTGTATCTCCCTCCAGGTGTCCTAACCCAGCAGATGGAACAGTAGAGCTGGTTGCGAACGGCATCTCCCCTGTGGCCCGATTCTCCTTCAATATGTTCACCTTTACTAACTTTTCATCCATCTACCTGCACTGCCAGGTCCACCTGTGTCTTAACAGACACAACAACTGCACTGCTGTAAGTGCTACTGTGTTTGTGTGCGTTCGTAATGAGTTTGGATAGATTATCAAAAGGTGCGTTAACAGAAGCCTCTAATGTTGTTTTCCTGCAGCACTGCTACCCAGGCCACCACAACCGAGTTGCAAGGGACGTATCCCAGCATGCCATGACGGGCATCTCACTAGGACCACTTACCATGCCGCTCAATAGGAAAGGTAAAACCCTCTTATCTCCTCATGACTTTTGCTCTTTTGATAACACTAATCTTGATGCATACATTTTATGTACTCTAAACTTTAATTCTTCTCTTACAGTCAGAATGGTGAATCCGAGCAGTGCCTCAGGCCAGTTGGCCTCACTGGTGACCCTGCTAGTCAGTTTGCTGACAGCCAAAACTCTGGTGTAGGGCGTTCAAAGATGATCCATATTCTAAAATCACTCAACATACATTTTCTATTAGAGAGGCCTTTTCCTTGTGTTGTGTTCTGTTTTTGTGGTCTGCTGAAAATTGAAGTAATTTTGCTTTATAACCGTAAATGTGCAGCATACTGAAGCTGAAATCACTTGCCTTTTGTTGTTTTCACTATATAAGATCTTTATCGAGTGTATCCTTAGTTTCTTTGTCGGGGTTCTTATCATTAAATCTCTATCATATAAGAAGTAACCAACCATGTATAATGAAGGTTGAAAATATAAATAAAGTTTCTCAATGCATGGAGTATGGATCTCATTTTCTATTGTCCTTAGTAGAAGGTTGTGTGGTTGCTACAAGCTGCCAGCATCACTTAATAATTGAATCAGCAATGACCAGGTTATGGCTTTATACCTGCAAGCCACTGCAGTGTAATGCATTTTGCTCTTACAAAGAACTAACACTTAACGAAATGCAAGATGTCTTTAATCTGAACATGAGGTTTGCATGCTTGCATGAAAAACACAATTCCCATAATTTACTACTGTTACGACCACATTAAACAATTTTCTCCTGGCTTTGGAGGGGGAAGGGGAGGATAGTTCGTCACAAAGCAGCAGACAGAATAACACCAGATTAACATGGACCAGGATGGGGTGAATGTTGGTTTGTTGTCTGCTGCAATTAATGAGCTTTTCAGAATTCCCACTATATGGCGTGATTTGGGATCAGCTAGTTTTGGCCTATGCAATGCAAGGCCTCATCCTTGGCTGCATGCAGTCGTCCACTGTGGCTCCCTCAGGTTGGCACAAATGACTGTGGTACACAGGAGTAATCGGCCGCTCCCATTACAACTCCCGGGGGAGCAACTGCCGTGCTGCTCAGCTGCAGAGCGCTCAGTACTGCCACTGGTGGCCAGAAGATAGGCTTCTAGTGCTACACATGAACGTCTTCGAGTCTTTGGGGTTGACCACGCTTTGACGCTCCAGATCAAACTCCACCTCTTTCATCGGTGGGACGAGGCTCACGGACACGTTGCCCACACCTGTGGAGTTGTGGCGGAAGTAGACTCCAAGAGAGCCGTTCCCGTGATCCACAATCTTGCCCATTATCAGCAAATTCAGTTTGACGGTTTTGATGTTTGAGTAAAAGTCCCCCCAGCTGAACGTTCTGGAGAATTTAGACGTTGCTTGGACTTTCATGATGGGACGAATCTTTAAGGACGGGTTGGTGTGTGACTGGGAGTTTCCTCCAAGTATTTCCAGAAGTCCCTGCTTTGAAAGAGGAATTAGAGGACTGGTGGGTAGCTTGGTGCTCTGAATCAAACTCCTAGTTTGACGCGCCCAGTGTCTTTCTGTGAAGAAGGGTCTTGGTCTCTGTTGAGTTCAGTTGATGCCCTCTTGCTGATGGTGAAGTTGGCATGATGTTGCCCAAGAACCAACTATATATAAAATTTAGGAGAGAAGTTTTGACATTTACAAGTGGAAATAAATTAATAAGAATGATGAGGGATTCAGTGAATACTCACTCTAATTCTCTAAGAATATCTGTTCAATGTTATTACATGTTTAATCTGGTTGATGATCTAACTAAACAAATACTGATTTTAGATTAAAATCCCAAAATATATATTTATATGAAATTTATATAAAACATTTAAACAGCTTATTGGGTATCATGGCATGTAAACTGCAAAATAACCACTTTACAGAAATATATGGTGGCATTAAAATTATTATTTATATGTAAAATGTAGCAGAAAAATAAAAAAAATGACTTTAAATGCATAGACTTAAGTAAATTGTCAATGGCTCACAACTACACGTCTTGCAAAATTTTTCTCCAGTCTAGTTCTTTTACTTACCAAACAAAAGGCTCCTTCCAGAAGTATCCAAACAAAGCACTGCCTGGCAAACATCTCCATAGTGCAGAAATTCCTGTCTTAAGATCCATCCACTTTCACCTGAACTTTATTCAGGCCGAGTTAAGTTTTGAAAGTCCATGTGGAACAGCTGCATCCACATTAAAGGCTGATAGAGACACAGTAAACCTTCTGAGAGCTGCACGGTCCACTCACAGCACACACTCTGGGAGGCTTTGTCAGAACTCAAGGTTTTTAACACTCAGTTTTGCTGTGAATGGTCTCTCTCTCTCTCTCTCTCTCTCTCTCTCTCTCTCTCTCTCTCTCCCCTCTCCCTCTCCCTCTCCCTCTCCCTCTCCCTCTCCCTCTCTCTCACCCCCTCTCTCCCTCTCTCTCACCCACCCACCCACCCACACAGACCCTTTTATTTAAGGATATGCAGTGTTAACAGTATCACCCTGATGTCCTGCCTGTTGTCCTCCCTCCCCTCTCTTTGTCACTGAAAAATGTCTTGCATTATGTTTTGGGTGATGAAATAATTAAATTGACAGTTTTTTAAATGAGAATTTTATTTTGATTCACGAGGCAAACTCATCCAAGATAATGTGATACTGCCACCCCATGGTCAGATAGCAAACTGCAGTCTGAGCAGAAATAGAGGAGCCAAATTAGACAACTATCCCATGACACTACATCATGAATAAATCCCCTGAAAACTTGGTAATACCGCGTTATGACATACTATACTATGGCATTTTACATGATGATATAGTCATGATATAGTATGTCAAAATAAATCATTAAAATGTCATAGTATATATTTAAAAAAAGTTATGAAGATGTATGTCACGAAAAAGACAAAAAGTAATTGTATGTTATAAAAATGTCATTAAAAAACCCCTCTTAGTGTGTTCCTGAGTACCATAAGCTGTCACGAAACCCTACACACTAGATGCTCAAACAAATAAAGTTAATGATTACCATTTAATTTTTAGTACATCATAAACCAAATGTATAAACTAGCACACAGAGCAGAAACTGAAACAAAGACACTCAACCGACAAAGAAAGTGTTTTGTCTTCAATACAATCATTTAGATCAAGTTTAGTTAGTCAACAGATGTCAATATGACATCAAACAATAAACTTGGTAACAGTCTTATTAAGTATCTTGTTTCAACAATGGTATATACCAGCCTTGAATCAATGTCATCCATTTGTTTTACTTAACTTCTAATGTGTGTTTTACTTTGATGGTATTTAATCTTTATTATTATTATTATATACCAGGTAGTTTGGATCATAAAAAAATCCTCTTTTTGTCACTGTAGTCTATTCTGTGAAACTAAATGAAACATATAAACAATGAATTCAATACAAATATGTGGTAGTGGGAAGGAAGTTGGTTTAATGCTTTAAGAACAAACAGATGCATCAATCAGTATGTTGGAAATGTATCAAATAAAAAAAAATACACAGCCTATATACACGACAACCATTATAAAGTGTGTGCCTCAGAAAGTGTTTACAAAAGGCTCCTCAAATGGAGCGTATTTTTGACCAAGTTTGTAATAAATAATTTGAGAAGGCATAAAATCCACTATTTTGTATTGAGAGCACATGGATATGTAGTGAATCTACAGAGCTCCTGAAACCTAGAAACCCTTTTGACATGACACTGATAGGGACATCTCGTTGTTGGGGCACGAGGAGAAGGCTCACCGTAGCCTTCAGATCCTGCAAAGAACACTCTTTTAGTTGATGTGAATTTTGGATTTGGGGAAAGTGGGATTGGTACATCTGTAGTATTGAGCAATTTCTGACATGCAAGTAATATGTCTGTGAGTCATTTTTTAGGAGCTCTGTTTTTGTATCAGTATCTGATTTGCCACTAAATAACAGTAAAGTCTCTGAAAAACAAACATCAGCAAATACAGACACTTTAGACCCCACTGTGCACTAGAGGTCACAATTAGCGACAAAACATAGCGAAAAGAAGAAATGAAGTCATGAGGTCACCAAACCAATACCCTCCACTGCTCTAGTGTATTTAGAGATTCTGTTTATCTGTTAATCTGTAAAGCAAATACTCCTAACTTAGCATGCAGCAATTACAAAACACATAATGCAATACTTCAACAGAGAAAAGGTGAATATAAAGTGTGAAACATTGTCTGCCACATTCAACAAGGGTTCCCTGTTCTGCAGGTTCTAGTCCTGAGAGCGAACAGGAAATCATTGGACAGGTCACACCAAAGGAAATCAGGCCATTGCTTTGACAACAGATGTTAGTTTGTGGCTTAATCACAAAATTGATATAAAAAAATGCTGATGAATTGCCTTTTAGAACAAGTGTCTGGAAACTTATTTCAGTACATTTCAGTATTTTGTCCTGAGCACAATTTGATAATCTTCATTGTTTTGAATAGACAAGGTTGCATGGTTAGTGTTGAGGAGGAAGTAAGAGCTAACACTGTATAAAGCATCGTTCTAGCAGTGCAGTCCCAAATGGGTGAAGGAAAAGGAAAGCATCACCAGGTAATTAAATTAATTGGAGAGTAATCAGTGGCATTAGACATACCTAGGAGTGGTGTGTTCCATTCATTAAAGCTTGAGCAGCACCAGTCATTTGTTGGCAGATTTGCTCTCACCACAAACCTTTGTGGTTTCTTTTGGTGTCCTTTTCTTTGATGTTACAGCACCACACCCATGCAGGACATCACTGCGGATGATATAAACAGGATCATTAAGATGTTCAGAAAGGCTGGCTCACTGATTGGCCTTACCCCAGACTCACTAGAGGTCATTGTAGAAAAGAGAACAAGGGCCAAGTTAAAAAACGATTGTTTCTTTTGAAGGCCATCCATTACAGTGTTTTTAATGGACTCAGAAGCTCATTTAGTGAGAGACTCAGGATGCCTCAGTGTTCTACTGAACGACTCAGAAGGTCTTTCGTTTCAACAGCAGTTCGATTTTTTAACACCTTTAGATGTGGTTTTTAGATTTAGCATCTTTCTGATGTCGATCATGTTTTATATGGCATTTTCTGGTGTTATTTATTCTTTGTAATGCGTTTTTTGTCTGTTGCACTGTGGTCGCTATTGTTGTCTGTATGAGTTTTGTTTTTTGGTAGCAAATGAGTTTCCCCACTGGGGATTAATAAAGTTTTCTAATCTAATCTTTTCTAATCTAATCCACTTCTTTCACTTCTCACTTTACAGATTTCTCCCATCCATTTATGTTACTTATATTGATTAACTTTATGATTAATAAACTATATATGTGACAATATACATTTTTGCAAATGCATTATTTCTAATTCCAACTATTGGAATTATTACTGTTGCAATGTAACTGATAATATAATGAAATCCTTTATGTTCGGTAAGCAGATCTGAATTGGCATGTCACATCATGTTGCCTGTGCTGCTTTTGGGGATGAGGACTAAGTAGTTTCAATCAAATATAATTTAATTTTCGCGTGTATATATGTTATCTAGTGCTATATTTTTATTGACATTTTGGAAATATAAGCTTGACTTAAATTCTTTGGTGTTAGTGAAGTTTCTACTTGTATCTGTTTATATGTGCATCATTGCTTCATTTTTTTTGCTGGCATGGTGGATCCCCAGAGCTTTGGTAAATTGAACTCCAGATGAATCTAGATTTTTCTTTGGTTCACATTTTTGTAAGTCACACAATCATGCCACAGTCATTGGTTCATAGGGATGAATACTAACGCTGTATGATTATAAGTGTGGTTGTTAGCAGACATGACTTAAAAGTAGATTGATTCATCATGATAATTCATAAATAACATAAATTAGTGCTTAAGGGAACAGTGTGTAACATTTAGGGGGATTAATTGGCATTAAACAGGTCCACGTAAAAAGTAAAAAGCAAGTACTTAAATTGAAGCTCCTAGTTGTAATAAAATCCACACACTGTTCCTTTAATCACAACTAGTTTAATATTATTGTCATGTTGGTTCAAGATGAGAATTTCTGATGAGAAACCAATTTTTCCCTGGACTCCTCCTTCACAGTAGGTCAGGCGGCATGTCTCTGTCCTAGTGCCCTCCAACTCAAAGATGACTCCTGCAACGGGATGACTGGTGTTCCTATTTAACAATGACAACCAGCTGTGTGGGAAAGCTCTCAGGGTACAGTCCATGACCTTCAATGTTTTCAATGCAGACTGAATGAAGATTGTGTGGATGAATTCAATCCAGATTCAAATCAAGCCTCTCTTGCCTCTGTCCACTCGCTTCACAAGTCTTCTCTTCTATGTCTTTACCCTGTTACCCTGATAATATTGTAACTTCCCCCACCTTCCCTGTCTTCCAGGTGTCCTAATCCAGCCAATGATACTGAGATGGTTCAGCAACTCCACTGTGGCCAGATTCTCCTTCAAGATGTTCACTTTAACCACAGAAGAATATGTTAAGTCACCAGCAGTCAGTCAAACTTATATTAAAAAAATCTTTGCAGGGTGTGTGCAGGTACATGATTGCAAAGAATTTCTAGTGTGGCACTGAACCAACAAGAAGACGTGACAGATGGCACAGATTAGATCTCTGAAGCTACATGATATCCTGCTAGTTACATATTTGTTACTTGAATGAAAGAAAGGCGACGCCTAGTTCCTTCTTCCTCGCAACATCGGTTAACTAGTTTATCACAAGGCTAACGCAGGGAGTACAGGACTAATACACTTACATGCATCTACACAGTAAAAATCACTTTCAGAATCTCTTTCACATCTATGGTCAGTTAAGAGTCTGTACTGAAGACACATACCATTGTGTCTGTGTGTTTTTGTGCTGAGATTGGTAAAATAATCCTGTACTCCAAAAGCTTCAAAAAGTGTTGTTCTGCAGAGCCCTTAAGTTATTACTATCCGTAACCCAATCAGACTCAGTGCGTTAATGAAACCCTGTAATGTTGTAATTTATTGAGACAATATCAATACAACCACTAAGGGAGCAAAGCAGCATATTTGTAGTTGCTGGTAAATAGCAATACATTGCTAGTTCCCTTATCCATCTCTTTGACATATTTTCTATTTGTGGGCCAATAGTAACATTTCAAGCCAAGCCAGCAGGTTGATCTTTAAAAAGCTGTATTATTAACAACAATTTGCTATGTAACATTTGTTTACGGTAAACACTACAATGGAAGGTCCTGAGTGATGAATGACTACGGTGAGGATAGCTTATTGATCAGGAAATAGGGAGTCCATATGCAGAATCGGGCAAGCATCCCCCCGAACGATCCGTTCAAGCATCAACTTCTCCATATTTATAATAACTGTTGTTTTACCACTAATGTCATCCTCTGTATCGATTGTCATTCTTGAGATTACATTTTGTAAAAAATAATGCGACATGGATGAAATAAAAGCTATTAGTTGTTTTTCAAATGTGTAAGTAGCTGTAAAATAAAGAACAAATCATGCGACTGGATTAACCCATGATAGACTTTATTGTCTTGAAATCACTGTTGTTGAGTGTTTCTTGATTTTATGCTGCATGCCAACACTCCTTCATCTTGCACATTTCAAACAGTCACATTGTTGAAGTGCCTTTTAAGTACCTCAACATTTTACACATTGTTTCTTTGTATGCATTGGTTTTCCAGTTAGTTACACACCTACTCAAAACATTCAGATTTACTGGCAGGTAGTTAATGGTGTGACTGTAAAAGGGGAACTACACACATTTCAAAGATTCCTGCGTGTTATTCCTATGACCTGAGCCTCCCATCCATTGTCTACGGAGCAGCTTCAGACTTTATACTAATTAGAGATTTACTTCCCTGGTTTCTGGCTTTGAGAGAGTCATGTTCATAAATAATGATTGAAATGATTGAACTTCTCTAGACCATGGAAATAACATATTGGTATTCTTAATTTAGATGGTGGTCCCCTTTACATTTCTAATGAATGAACTGGGTTACTTTAACTAAACTAGAAATAAACAAAAAAGGGAACTGAATGCTGGACTATATATATAGAAGATATATAAATCTACTGATAAGTTATAATAATAACTTCCCAATCATTACACTCCTTTTTCAAAAGAACTTAAAAGAACTGATATGCTTAAATGGATGGCGACCGAAAGATAATAGAACGTTTGTTTGTTTATGGTCTTTTATTGAAGATTCTTTAAATAATTGCAGAATTGTTATTCTCATCCATGAAGAAGGCTACTATGACACCCTCACTGAACAACAAATGATTTGTGAACAACAAATCAATCATCCTCATTTTCTATGATCGTGCACCAGCCAGTAAAGTTCTGCGTGCATTCTTTTTTTACGAGGGTAACCAATATCATTTGAGATATAACATTAATTAATACTCCTTTGAAGCAAGTACCTCGACATTTAAATAACTTTCTAACAACTTCCCTGCTGCTTCCTTGCTTCTGTACTAAAGCCTTTGGTAGAATATAACACCTCACTTTTGTTTCTGCTGAACCAATTCTGATAATCTGCATTATTATAAATGCACAGTGGGAGGTTTGGTTCACTTGTTATGAGGAAGCAATTTGATTCTATTGATACAACCAATGAAACAACAGATTTCTGTGCCAACTTTTACTGTATAAAAGCTTGTTGCAGTGCAGCAGTCTCACAAGGAGGAGAGGCATAGGAGCCAAAGAAGCACATGTGGACAGGTAATTAATTAATTTTATTTTTAAATAAGATATTAATTTTAAACTGCCTGCTTGATATTGGTAGCATTTTCCATATATATATATATATATATATGTATATATATAACTCCAGAATTTCTTAACTTTGAAAGATATGTCTTTTTTAACATTTGTGCCATTTTTTCAGAAACTTTTGCACCTGCAGTCAATTCATATTAAAAAAAAGGCTGCACATGTATGACAATTTTGTGTAGAATGGACATTTCAATGTATATCTTGATCAATAGGAATTTAAATCTCTTGGGTATGCAGTCTCTGAGTGCTTTCTAGTTTTTTTTGGAATTTAATTAAATACATTTGGTCAGCAGGTTTATATTTGGGGCTTTGGAGAATGCCAAATCTAATCATGTTGCCTGTGCTGCTTTTGGGATTGATAAGTAAGTATCTAATTCAGTCTGTTTCAATTAAATACATTTTTAGTTTTGTTGTATTTACGTAAATTCACTAACTGACTTTTGTTTTTGATGTTAGCAGAGCAGACTGATTTTTATCCAGTTAAATCTATGTGTTTGTTTTCATAGGTACGGTGACTCCACAGACGTCAGGTGAATTGGAGTTTTGTTTTAATTTACAAGTTAACAAATTATAAATACCAGGTTGAAAGGTGGTGTTTCACCGCCACCCTCTGGTTGCACTTGGTATGTGGTACAAAGGTTACTGTGCTGCACCTGCAACAGTGCCCAACGGTGATTTTATGGTGTAGAAAACAAGATCTTCAGGTGGTGTTACATTGCTTTTTAAATTAGAACTTTTCGACATAAGTAAGTTTGACTGTTCCAGAAAGCAAAGCCAGTGAGCCTTTGACAGAATGCTGACAAAAAGCATATTTTGTATATAGGATCAAACATTGGTATGATAGGTTAGGTGTGGTGATCTAGAAATGTACAAAAAAACACTGTGCAATATTTGCCAATAAGACCACTATAGATGGACATTCCATCTTTTCTTAAAAATGTGATGTCTTTTGTTCTTTCTAGGACCCCTTTACCCAATTACCGGAACAAGAAGCAGTAACACAGATGATGGAAGTTCTCCTAACATTCGCCTGCAACAACCGTTTCTGTATTTTGGACAGCAGCATAATCAGATTTATGTATGTAAATATAATATTAGCAAATACAAAAAGTTTTGTGGAGGAATCCACTTTTCATCCACTGGTTGGCAAATCATTTCCAACACAAGAACTGTGTTGTAAATGTGCAACAAATTAATTAATGAAGTTAATGAATAAATTAGTGAAGTAAAAAAAATGCACTATGTTATTAAACTAATAATACTTTATATTTGACTTCAACTGAAACACATATTAAAGAAGTACTGCAGTTAGTTGTTGTCAATATATTTTTATATCTATAATATGGTTATAAAGTACAAGCAATACATATGTTGATGGGTGTAGTAAATGTTACTAATTCTTCGTTAGTAAGAACTGGTTAACTTGTTTCCAGGTGAACCACAATGGACATCTGACCTTTAACTCACCTTGGAGTAGTTACACACCTCAAAGGTTTCCACTGCATGGATCCAGGGACGTCATTGCTCCACTCTGGACAGATTTAGACAACAGAAGGAATGGTCAGGTCTACTACAACCAATACACCAGTGGCAGCATCCTCCATCAAGCTACGCAAGACATTAATCGTTACTTCCCACGATTGAGATTCAATGCCAACTGGGTCTTTGTTGCAACATGGTCTGAGGTGGCCTACTATTCCAACACTGGAACAGTAAGTTATCTTGTTCTAAATGAGGAAACACATAGGATGTGTATTTGACCTATTACAACATATATTTACTATAATAACCACAAGTACATTTTTTTCAGCAAACAACAGTTCAAGCAGTCTTGATCTCTGGTGGCCAGTACTCATTTGTGCTGATGAATTATGGGATAATAGCCTCAACAACTCGAAGAATACAGGTTAGAGGCATTAAAATGATATGTGACTTACAATGTAAAAGTGTCCATGACTTACTTAAATCTGAATGCAGATGCACAAAAGATAAAAATAAAACTACTTGTATTCATGTGACATGTATTTCCAGGCTGGATATGACACAGTGAACTCCGCTCACCATTTCACTATCCCAGGATCATTCTCTAACAATGCATCAGGCAGTAACTCAAATTTCCGCCTGAGCAGCAATGTCAATGTGCCCGGTCGCTGGGCTTTTCGGACAGACCATGGATCAAGAGGATGTACTTACAATGGTAAGATCAGAACCAGAGGGTGGTCACCATAGGTAGTTCTTTACAGTAATGTGGATATGTGATCACCACTCCATGGAGATATGTATTTAGTGTTTGTTGAACTAAATAAACAATGTATTTTTTGCTGCAGACAGCTGAGTATAATGTGCATACTGCTATTACATTAGAATATGGTGACAAATAATTGAATTGCATTGCAAGTTAAGTTTTTTAATTTCATGCCAAAGTAGTTCTCAAAAGGCAAGGTCAAGACGCTGACCACGACAATGTAATGTTTCAAGTTTAAGGCAGCTGGCAACTTTTCTTGCACGGCATCCTCTTCTTTATCCCCTAATTTTTGTCACCATTCTACTCTTTATTATGAAAATAAAGGCAAAATTGTCCACAAAAAATTAAAGTCAAAAGTCTAATTTTAATGTAAAAGTAATAGTGTCGGCACGTTACAGTCTATTCCTTCAAGTGAACTTTTCCTTTCATTCTTCTCAAGGTGAATCCGTGCAGCTTGGTGACTCATTCTGGAGTGACAGTACCTGTGCACAGAAGTGCACCTGCACCTCAGCAGGCCTGCAATGTCACAGCCAACGCTGCTCCTTTTCCCAAATCTGCCAACCTACTGCCTTTCAGTTCACCTGCCAGACGGTGCGGAAAGGCACCTGCACCATTAGTGGTGATCCACATTACTATACCTTCGATAACAAAGTGTTTCACTTCCAAGGCACCTGCACTTATGTTCTCTCTGAGCAATGTGGTCGTCGGTTGCCCTACTATAGAGTAGAGGGCAAGAACGAGCATCGGGGCAGCACTCGTGTTTCCTGGACACGACTGGTCAAAGTGTTTGTCTATAATGAAACCATTGAGCTTGTCAAGGGACGTCGTGGTGCAGTTAAGGTTGGTATTAAGAAATAAGTCTCCACTTACTGTGATATTTTAATTTTGTTCATATTTTTAAAACTATGTCTTTGCTTGTTGGTGTGTTTACAGGTTGATGGCATCTTTGCAGACACTCCATTCTCTCTCAACAATGGCACGGTCCAGGTTTATGAGTCAGGTTTTTCTTTGATCGTCAGTACTGACTTTGGCTTGGAGGTGTCTTATGACACAAATCATTATGTGAGGATCAGGGTGCCCTACACTTACCAGAATGCAACATGTGGCCTGTGTGGAAACTTCAACAATGATCGCAGGGATGACTTTCGAACCCGCCAAGGAGAAGTTGTCAGCTCTGATGTGGTTTTTGCCAACAGCTGGCAAGCATCGGGAGACAATGAGCGTGGTTGTGAGGCACAGTGTGGAGGTCTGAGCTGTGCTGCCTGTACTGAGGCTCAGACAGCTTTATACAGCAATACTGCTCATTGTGGTATCCTCCAGAGCACTTCCGGACCTTTTGCTGGTTGCCATCAACAACTTCCCCCACAGACCTTTTTGGAAAGCTGTGTGTATGATCTGTGTGTAGGAGAAGGGTATCAACCCATTCTGTGCCAAGCCCTAAATGTGTATGCAAGTCGGTGTCAACAGAATGGTGTACAGCTGCCAAACTGGAGGAGGCAAGGCTTCTGTGGTATGTCTGTCAGTCAAAAACATTATTTCATATAATCCTTGGGCTGTCATGATGTCAAGATACATCTTGTCTTCTTTTGTCTAGAAATCCAATGTCCAGCAAACAGCCACTTTGAGCCGCGAGGCACAGCATGTCCAGCTACCTGTGTCAGCCCCAATTCTACCTTCGACTGTCCTCTTCCTGTCCAGGAGAGCTGCATCTGCAATTCAGGCTACATACTTAGTGCTGGAGTCTGCATCCCTCATGCTGAGTGTGGCTGCAGCTTTGAGGGTCGCTACTACCGCTCTGGAGAAACTGTAATACTAGACGACGACTGTGGGAGACGTTGTAGCTGCAGTTATGGCTCCATGACTTGCCGCTCCCATGGTTGTGGTCCACTTGAATCATGCCGTGTGGAGGAGGGAGAAAGAGGATGCAGACCTAACAGCTATGGAACATGCTGGATAAAAGGCCCAGTGTCATATCAAACGTTTGATGGATTGACATACCTGTATCCTGGGGCGTGTCGATTGACCCTTGCCAAAGTAATGGGATTGTCTAGTTACCCACATTTTGTTGTGACAGCAGAAAAACTGCCCAGAGGCCAGCAGGGTTTTTCCAGGTTGCTAAAGTTTGAGGCAGAGGGAACACACGTGTCTATTGAGATGGCGAGCAGCAGAGTAGAGGTAAGTGATTGGAACTTTTTTGAAAAGACAGATTCTAATGTGATACATCCAACATTTTAAAAGTTAGGCATCTGAACTCTAATGAAGACAAATTTGACCAAAGGATAGCTGACGTGAGAAAGTTTAGTAATATGAATATTATTACAACTGTTTTAGGTTCTTTAATGATTTAATCGTTTCTTCTGAATATTTAATAGCACATACTTTTGTTTAAATCATGTGAACTACAAAGTAATTTGAACTACTATTCAAATGGCCCTTTAGGTTGACGGTCAGCAGATAAGACTACCATTCAGCTCGGCATCCAATCGAATCCAAATCTACCACAGCAGCATTCACAGTATCATCATTCGCACTTCCTTTGGTGTAACTGTGCAGACAGTTTGGCCTCACTTTGTGCGTGTCACTGCACCTGGTATCTACAACGGTTCATTAGGTGGACTCTGTGGTAATTACAATGGCCAGCCACATGACGACTTCCGCACACCGAACGGCATTCTGGTCACCAGCCCTCAGGACTTTGGGGACAGTTGGCGGGACGGCTCCCTCGCTGCACACTGTGTGGAAAGTGTAAATCATGACTCTACAACAAATAACAATTCCCGTGAGTACTGTGGCATTCTTGGCTCACCACATGGGCCGTTTGCCCAATGCTTGGCCACGGAGGACTCCCAGCAGCATGTGAATGCATGTGTGGGGATCCTTAGAGCCACTAGAGATCCAGCATCAGCACAGTGTGAGGTCCTACGAGATTATGCACTAATGTGTCAACAGCAGGGCGTTGCCCTTGGACGCTGGAGGAATGCAACTCACTGTGGTAAGCACTTTGCCCCCTTTTGATGTAGGTTGTTTTGATATAATGTAAATGACTTTGCTTAATTAATTGATTTTTTCTTCTTCTCTAGAGCAAAACTGCCCCCAAAACAGCCATCATGAAGTCTGTGGAAGCTCTTGTCCTTCCACCTGCCCCAGCCTCTCTTTCCCTTTCGTCTGTGACACTGTGTGCCAGGATGGGTGCCAGTGTGATGATGGTTTTATCCTCAATGGCAACCAGTGCGTGCGACCTACAGCCTGCGGATGCCATCACCAAGGACGCTATCGGCGAGGAGGAGAGCGATTCTGGGATGGTGAGGAATGTCAGAACTTGTGTTCCTGTAATGGCACTACTGGGGCAGTCCACTGTATCCCCAACGCCTGTGGTCCCCAGGAGTCCTGCCGTGTGGTGGAGGGTGAGTTTGGCTGCCATCCCAACCCTCATGGCACCTGCTCTGCCTCTGGTGACCCCCACTACCTCACCTTTGATCGCAAGGCCTATGACTTCCAGGGAACCTGCCGCTATGTTTTGGCGACCCTTTGTAATGCCACTCATGGGCTTCACCAATTTTCTGTGGAAGCTAAGAATGAGCCGTGGAGAGGGCAGCCAGTTTCAATCACAGCAGAAGTTTTTGTGAATGTGGGGGGCTATCGAGTGCACATGTCGAGGGAGAGCCGTGGTGTGGTACAGGTGAGCTACACAAATTCTGAACAGTTGGAGACATTCTTTCCTCTGACCTTTCTTCTATTTTTAATCTATACTGGGTTTGCAAATATCATTTTTAAAGCACCAGATATAAAAATACAAAATACAAAAATACAAAAATACAAAAATACAAATCTATGATTGTTAATCCAATTTTCTTTGTACATTGTTAAAGGTGAACGGAGTAACTAAAAACTTACCTGTCATCCTGAATGGAAGTCTTGTCTCTATCTACGCAAGTGGATTTCGCACATATGTCAGTGCTGATTTTGGCCTGAGGGTCATGTACGATGGATATAGTACAGTGTCTGTCTCTGTACCTCCAAGTTACAGGTAACTGCCATTTACTGCAGCCCATGTTTGAATGCTTTAGTTTACATTCTGAAAAATATTTTATTACAAATGTTTAAATCATGTAGCTTCAATGTATAAACATATTTTTGAGTCTGGATGTATTTAATTATTGTCATCATTACAGACAAAAAACATGTGGACTTTGTGGAAACTTCAATGGAAATCCAAATGATGACTTCCACACCCCATCTGGAATGATGGTTACCACTCCACAGGAGTTTGGGACAGCCTGGAAAGTGGCAAGCAACTACACCTGCAGTGATGGGTGTGGCTCCTCCTGCCCACAATGCAACAATGAGCTACCTGCTAGAGCCCAATGTGAGGTGATTCAGGCATCTGACGGCCCCTTAAGCTTCTGCCATGAGGAGGTGAACCCAGCGCCATATTTCAGTGACTGCGTGTTTGATGTTTGTGTGTCGGGAAGTGAAGGCCAAGATCTTCTGTGCAGAGCCATTCAGACATACGTCAGTGCCTGTCAGTCTGCTAATGTTCGAATCTACCCTTGGAGACAGAACACCACCTGCAGTAAGTCAACGAGTCAATGTGTTGTTTATCCACTATTTAAACAGCCTAGGAAACAATCAAAGAAGTCTTGACCTACTGCATCTACGTGTAGGCTATGTTAATTGACTGAATCATTTTCAACCATCTGACATGCATCATTTAATTCCTCTCTCATAAAGGACTTGACTGTCCCGCCAACAGCCATTATCAGCTGTGTGGTACCGACTGTGGTCACATCTGTCCCAGCAGCGTTGATGCCACCTGTGAGCAGGTTTGCTCTGAGGGATGTTTCTGTAATGAAGGTTTTCTCAGGAGTGGGACAAGATGTGTCCCCGTGGAAAGCTGTGGCTGTCAATATGACGGGTTCTACTATAATGTAAGTCATTATATATAGTATAGACTATTATATAGTCAGACAACTTGGTATTCAAAAGTGACAAGTCATGTTCTAAGCAATGTAGCTATGTAACTATCGTTTTACAGTAAAAATATAGCAAATCACATGACAACAATTTAAAGGGCCTTTCTGACAGAATATGACAAGTGTACTATTGCACTTTGAAGCCCATTATTTCCATGACAATTTCCCCACAGCAGTGTTTTTGTCTTATTATTGTAGCACACTATCATTTTTATTGCATCTGTTTTTCTCACATGTTACAGGCTGGTGAATCCTTCTGGACAGAGGGTTGCTCCCAGCGGTGTGAATGCCATGCTCCCAATGACCTGCGCTGTTCTGCTGCATCTTGCACTTCTACACAAGAGTGCACCATCAGAAATGGCCAGCTGGGCTGTTTTGATGGGATGTCTACTTGCACTGTTACGGGCGATCCACACTACATCACCTTTGATAGGGCACTGGCCCATTTCCAGGGCACATGCTCTTACATCATTACTGAGAGTGTGAGCACCGGCATCAATGAAAAACAGTTTCAGGTAGTAGCCACCAATAATCACCGTGGCAACAACCGTGTGTCGTTTGTGTCAGCAGTGGACGTATACCTCTCAAATCAACTAGAGAGTGTGCATGTCAGGATTGGACCCAACAAAAGAGTAAAGGTAAGCTCTTAATTACTTGCAAGATGAAAAACGTTCTGTATCTCTGTATTGTAAATATAATTACAAACAAGTTCCTCCTCCCTTCTTGTCCGTCTCTCTCTGATCTCTCTTCCTTCCAGGTAAATGGCAGTGAGGTGTCTCTTCCCACCACTGTGGGAACATTAGCTCAGGTAGTAAGACAGGGAAGCTACATCGTGGTCGATGCCATTGACTTGAAAGTTCACTTTGACGGCCGGAGAACTTTACTGGTCAGACTGGGCCAGTACCATCAAAATAGAGTCACAGGCATGTGTGGAAACTTCAACAGGGATCCTTCAGATGACAAAGTCTTGCCCAATGGCACTTTGGCACAAAATGACAATCACTTTGGACACAGCTGGAAATCCTCCACAAGCCAACCAGGGTGAGATGTTATGAAAAGAACTTGCAGGGTTAACAATCCTTCACTACATAAAGAAACAACAATACACATATGACGGAAACATTTGTCAAAATAAACAAAGTCTGCTCAAATCATCTCTTTTCTAGATGTGGATCCACTGATGAAAGGAGTGATGATGGAATGGATGACTGTCCCTTTATGGAAGAATACTCTGAGCTCTGTAGTGTCATCACCAACAGTAGCGGTCCATTCAGCGCCTGTCACCTGCACTCTGATCCACAGCCATTTTTCAGTTCCTGTGTCTATGACCTCTGCCTCTACACTCCAGCCAATGACATGCTGTGTTCTGCAGTCTCCGCCTACGAGAGCACCTGCTCTGTTATTGGGTTAAACATCACTGAGTGGCGCTCTGCTTTGCTGTGTGGTAAGTTTGCACTGGACTTATGGACAGCCAAATAATGAATGAGAGATATAATCCTTAGTTTAACAGAACTTTGCCATTTGTCCTACTTGTGGAAAAAGGTAGTTTTTTACTTGTTTCCTCACTCTTTGTCTCATCCTTTCCCCACTATTTCCATAGCTGAGTCAGACCCCTGCGAACAGCTGAACTGCACAGAGTATGAGTGGTGTGGTAAGAAGCACGGTGTGTACGGCTGCTTCTGTGATGAGCACCACCATCGACCCAACAATGAGAGCTACGGTGAGGGCAGCTCCATTGTTTTATAGATCCCGGATGTGATATGTGTAAGATTAGTAGTAGAAATTGCTTCATAGTACAATGGCATTGTTTGTGAAATATACGCCAACGTCAGACCACAGAACAATAATATCCACTCAGGTGTTGGTTTATCATAGTTCTTTTGCCATAATATCCAATCCCAGAGCTTAGAATTCTGTTTGTGCACGACTGACGGCATGTGGAAGCTAAAGATTAAGGTCTTGAAAAAGAGTGCAATCTGCAGGTTAAACCAATTCACTTTTAAATTCTGCGTCAATTTTAAATGAATTCAGCCAATCTGAATGGCGCCCCTGAACAAATCTCAGCCAAGGCTCATGGGTATTGCAGTACTGTGAACCGTGCACAATGCCAAAATGAGAGACTAAACATGATTTCATGGAAACAGCGATTTAAATGGTCAATATAAACCTATAGGATTGTTACAATATCTGTGAGTCACAACTCTGTGGGTTTGTCACTATGAGCAACACCTTCCAAATTACAGATATGTAGTAGTTATTTAATGCAGGAAAATATTGATTAGTGCAGTTTTAACTATGAGATTATCTACAATTTTTAATCTCTCTCTCTCTCTCTCTCATACGTAGACTCGTCCATCAGTTGTTCCAGTAGTTCAGGCACCATGTCTGTGTCGCGCTGCCAGCTGTTTGAAGCTGGCTTCCACTCCAGCGCCCTCCACCTCCGAGATGACTCCTGCAATGGGACTCTCCAGGACGGACGACTGGTGTTCCACTTTAACAATGACGACCAGCTGTGTGAGACAGCTCTCAGGGTACAGTCCATTTTAGACGTTAATGTGCTCCATCAGACATATTACAAGTACAAGCAACTTACTTAAAAATGGTTTACCATTTTGTCATTTCAATTTTAAGAGCAACGGAACCCATTTCATCTATGAGAACATCATCCAGGGCGACGTGGACCCTCATGGAGGGCTAATCAGCCGCCAGAGGAGCATTCACTTGCGTTTCTGCTGTGAATACCTTCTGACCCAGGCCCTGTCTATGGATGTGGGCATCAACCCTGTAGAGAGGTGACAATTACAACACCATCTACTTTACATGTGTTATGCTAACTAAATACAATTAACACAGTCATTTTTATAGTGAGCGTATGTCCATAGTGATACGTCATGACGTATGTTTCAATATTTATGTTTTCAATAACAGTACCATATATTAAACAGTGCTACATCTGAACCTCAAACCGTTTTTGAGTACTTATCTTCTGCGACAGTGATGCTCGATGATGACAAAGACTGAAAATAGTTAGTTATAATTTAGCCCTTGGTTGTCATGAATGTTGTGTAATTTCTCCACTACCCACATTCTGCACCCAATGTAATCAATAAACTTGCCATTCAAACCAACAATACGAAGAAAAGTTAAAAGAAAAGAAAAGTAAAAAAAAAAACATTCAGAGAAGTCTGTCCCTGTTCTGTGAATGTGAATGCGTCAACAAGACGTTGTTACCAAGAACAAGCCAGTGAATTGGTCCTTCTCAAGTGCAATCAACTTCTTTGTTGTTTTTTTGCAGCGTTGTGAGAAAGAAGCTTCTATCAGGCCATGGACAGTATCTTATGAGAATGATCCCCTACCAGGACGCTGGCTTCCACTACCCCCTGGCCAGTGGCGGGAACATAGAAAAGGAAATTGACGACAGGCTATATGTGGAGATTCGGACAGAAGGAGTCGATGGAAGGCAGATGTCCACCGTTGTGGACTCCTGTTGGGCCACGCCAGTCAACTTCGCCAGCTACCCTGTCCGCTGGGATCTCATACATGAAGAGTAAACAAACTATTGCAACTTCATGTATTTTAGCATTCTGATCACTGGTTCTTGATTACCCAGAAAATGATTTACTCTAGAAGGGCCTCTCTTCACTTGCTCCACCCTTCCTCACTTTCACAACTTAACCCTGTTTATTTTATAGTCCAGCTGGTAACATTGTAACTTGTATCTCCCTCCAGGTGTCCTAACCCAGCAGATGGAACAGTAGAGCTGGTTGCGAACGGCATCTCCCCTGTGGCCCGATTCTCCTTCAATATGTTCACCTTTACTAACTTTTCATCCATCTACCTGCACTGCCAGGTCCACCTGTGTCTTAACAGACACAACAACTGCACTGCTGTAAGTGCTACTGTGTTTGTGTGCGTTCGTAATGAGTTTGGATAGATTATCAAAAGGTGCGTTAACAGAAGCCTCTAATGTTGTTTTCCTGCAGCACTGCTACCCAGGCCACCACAACCGAGTTGCAAGGGACGTATCCCAGCATGCCATGACGGGCATCTCACTAGGACCACTTACCATGCCGCTCAATAGGAAAGGTAAAACCCTCTTATCTCCTCATGACTTTTGCTCTTTTGATAACACTAATCTTGATGCATACATTTTATGTACTCTAAACTTTAATTCTTCTCTTACAGTCAGAATGGTGAATCCGAGCAGTGCCTCAGGCCAGTTGGCCTCACTGGTGACCCTGCTAGTCAGTTTGCTGACAGCCAAAACTCTGGTGTAGGGCGTTCAAAGATGATCCATATTCTAAAATCACTCAACATACATTTTCTATTAGAGAGGCCTTTTCCTTGTGTTGTGTTCTGTTTTTGTGGTCTGCTGAAAATTGAAGTAATTTTGCTTTATAACCGTAAATGTGCAGCATACTGAAGCTGAAATCACTTGCCTTTTGTTGTTTTCACTATATAAGATCTTTATCGAGTGTATCCTTAGTTTCTTTGTCGGGGTTCTTATCATTAAATCTCTATCATATAAGAAGTAACCAACCATGTATAATGAAGGTTGAAAATATAAATAAAGTTTCTCAATGCATGGAGTATGGATCTCATTTTCTATTGTCCTTAGTAGAAGGTTGTGTGGTTGCTACAAGCTGCCAGCATCACTTAATAATTGAATCAGCAATGACCAGGTTATGGCTTTATACCTGCAAGCCACTGCAGTGTAATGCATTTTGCTCTTACAAAGAACTAACACTTAACGAAATGCAAGATGTCTTTAATCTGAACATGAGGTTTGCATGCTTGCATGAAAAACACAATTCCCATAATTTACTACTGTTACGACCACATTAAACAATTTTCTCCTGGCTTTGGAGGGGGAAGGGGAGGATAGTTCGTCACAAAGCAGCAGACAGAATAACACCAGATTAACATGGACCAGGATGGGGTGAATGTTGGTTTGTTGTCTGCTGCAATTAATGAGCTTTTCAGAATTCCCACTATATGGCGTGATTTGGGATCAGCTAGTTTTGGCCTATGCAATGCAAGGCCTCATCCTTGGCTGCATGCAGTCGTCCACTGTGGCTCCCTCAGGTTGGCACAAATGACTGTGGTACACAGGAGTAATCGGCCGCTCCCATTACAACTCCCGGGGGAGCAACTGCCGTGCTGCTCAGCTGCAGAGCGCTCAGTACTGCCACTGGTGGCCAGAAGATAGGCTTCTAGTGCTACACATGAACGTCTTCGAGTCTTTGGGGTTGACCACGCTTTGACGCTCCAGATCAAACTCCACCTCTTTCATCGGTGGGACGAGGCTCACGGACACGTTGCCCACACCTGTGGAGTTGTGGCGGAAGTAGACTCCAAGAGAGCCGTTCCCGTGATCCACAATCTTGCCCATTATCAGCAAATTCAGTTTGACGGTTTTGATGTTTGAGTAAAAGTCCCCCCAGCTGAACGTTCTGGAGAATTTAGACGTTGCTTGGACTTTCATGATGGGACGAATCTTTAAGGACGGGTTGGTGTGTGACTGGGAGTTTCCTCCAAGTATTTCCAGAAGTCCCTGCTTTGAAAGAGGAATTAGAGGACTGGTGGGTAGCTTGGTGCTCTGAATCAAACTCCTAGTTTGACGCGCCCAGTGTCTTTCTGTGAAGAAGGGTCTTGGTCTCTGTTGAGTTCAGTTGATGCCCTCTTGCTGATGGTGAAGTTGGCATGATGTTGCCCAAGAACCAACTATATATAAAATTTAGGAGAGAAGTTTTGACATTTACAAGTGGAAATAAATTAATAAGAATGATGAGGGATTCAGTGAATACTCACTCTAATTCTCTAAGAATATCTGTTCAATGTTATTACATGTTTAATCTGGTTGATGATCTAACTAAACAAATACTGATTTTAGATTAAAATCCCAAAATATATATTTATATGAAATTTATATAAAACATTTAAACAGCTTATTGGGTATCATGGCATGTAAACTGCAAAATAACCACTTTACAGAAATATATGGTGGCATTAAAATTATTATTTATATGTAAAATGTAGCAGAAAAATAAAAAAAATGACTTTAAATGCATAGACTTAAGTAAATTGTCAATGGCTCACAACTACACGTCTTGCAAAATTTTTCTCCAGTCTAGTTCTTTTACTTACCAAACAAAAGGCTCCTTCCAGAAGTATCCAAACAAAGCACTGCCTGGCAAACATCTCCATAGTGCAGAAATTCCTGTCTTAAGATCCATCCACTTTCACCTGAACTTTATTCAGGCCGAGTTAAGTTTTGAAAGTCCATGTGGAACAGCTGCATCCACATTAAAGGCTGATAGAGACACAGTAAACCTTCTGAGAGCTGCACGGTCCACTCACAGCACACACTCTGGGAGGCTTTGTCAGAACTCAAGGTTTTTAACACTCAGTTTTGCTGTGAATGGTCTCTCTCTCTCTCTCTCTCTCTCTCTCTCTCTCTCTCTCTCTCTCTCTCTCTCTCTCTCTCTCTCTCTCCCCTCTCCCTCTCCCTCTCCCTCTCCCTCTCTCTCACCCCCTCTCTCCCTCTCTCTCACCCACCCACCCACCCACCCACACAAACCCTTTTATTTAAGGATATGCAGTGTTAACAGTATCACCCTGATGTCCTGCCTGTTGTCCTCCCTCCCCTCTCTTTGTCACTGAAAAATGTCTTGCATTATGTTTTGGGTGATGAAATAATTAAATTGACAGTTTTTTAAATGAGAATTTTATTTTGATTCACGAGGCAAACTCATCCAAGATAATGTGATACTGCCACCCCATGGTCAGATAGCAAACTGCAGTCTGAGCAGAAATAGAGGAGCCAAATTAGACAACTATCCCATGACACTACATCATAAATGAATCCCCTGAAAACTTGGTAATACCGTGTTATGACATACTATACTATGGCATTTTACACGATGATAAAGTCATGATATAGTATGTCAAAATAAATCATTAAAATGTCATAGTATATATTTAAAAAAAGTTATGAAGATGTATGTCACGAAAAATACATAAAAAGTAATTGTCATAAAAAAAAACCCTCTTAGTGTGTTCCTGAGTACCATAAGCTGTCACGAAACCCTACACACTAGATGCTCAAACAAATAAAGTTAATGATTACCATTTAATTTTTAGTACATCATAAACCAAATGTATAAACTAGCACACAGAGCAGAAACTGAAACAAAGACACTCAAACTACAAATAAAGTGTTTTGTCTTCAATACAATCATTTAGATCAAGTTTAGTGAGTCAACAGATGTCAATATGATATCAAACAATAAACTTGGTAACAGTCTTATTTAGTATCTTGTTTCAACAATGGTATATACCAGCCTTGAATCAATGTCATCCATTTGTTTTACTTAACTTCTAATGTGTGTTTTACTTTGATGGTATTTAATCTTTATTATTATATACCAGGTAGTTTGGATCATAAAAAAGTCCTCTTGTTGTCACTGTAGTCTATTCTGTGAAACTAAATGAAACATATAAACAATGAATTCAATACAAATATGTGGTAGTGGGAAGGAAGTTGGTTTAATGCTTTAAGAACAAACAGATGCATCAATCAGTATGAAATGTATCAAAACCCAGAGGAAGAAAGAAGCTAGATTTAATATTTACAACTAGAAATCACAGTAGAAAAGCTCTTTCTATTCTATGTGTAAGTTTCTTATTGCATTAACATGGTAACAACCTTTACCTCACTTAACTAGTTCAACCAGGTAAAAGTGTCATGCCAGAAGGAGGAAGACGTGAAGCATTTAGGGCAAGTAACATTCCTCTGAAAGTGCTGAGGAGTTGGTTTAATGCTTTAAGAACAAACAGATGCATCAATCAGTATGTTGGAAATGTATCAAATAAAAAAAATACACAGCCTATATACACGACAACCATTATAAAGTGTGTGCCTCAGAAAGTGTTCACAAAAGGCTCCTCAAATGGAGCGTATTTTTGACCAAGTTTGTAATAAATAATTTGAGAAGGCATAAAATCCACTATTTTGTATTGAGAGCACATGGATATGTAGTGAATCTACAGAGCTCCTGAAACCTAGAAACCCTTTTGACATGACACTGATAGGGACATCTCGTTGTTGGGGCACGAGGAGAAGGCTCACCGTAGCCTTCAGATCCTGCAAAGAACACTTTTAGTTGATGTGAATTTTGGATTTGGGGAAAGTGGGATTGGTACATCTGTAGTATTGAGCAATTTCTGACATGCAAGTAATATGTCTGTGAGCTCTGTTTTTGTATCAGTATCTGATTTGCCACTAAATAACAATAACGTTTCTGAAGAACAAACATCAGCAAATACAGACACTTTAGACCCCACTGTGCACTAGAGGTCACAATTAGCAACAAAACATAGCGAAAAGAAGAAATTAAGTCATGAGGTGTCACGTCCGAGGAGCAGATCGGAGACTCAAGCGCAGACAGACACGGGAGACGAGGTTCAGTAGAATGCCGGGTTCTTTAATGAGCACCAAGCAGTCAAAAAACAGGAACTTAAAACAACTCCAACCGGGAGCGAGCAAAAACCAACAAAAAGGCAAAGTGACAAACCAGGAGCAAATGCTGGAACATGGAGCAGACAGGGGCCGAATTAAGGACGATCTCAGATGTGGTTTTTAGATTTAGCATCTTTCTGATGTCGATCATGTTTCATATGGCATTTTCTGGTGTTATTTATTCTTTATAATGTGTTTTTTGTCTGTTGTGCACTGTGGACTGTGTCTATTGTTGTCTGTATGAGTATTGTTTTTTGGTGGCAAATGAGTTTCCCCACTGGGGATTAATAAAGTTTTCTAATCTAATCTTTTCTAATCTAATCCACTTCTTTCACTTCTCACTTTACAGATTTCTCCCATCCATTTATGTTACTTATATTGATTAACTTTATGATTAATAAACTATATATGTGACAATATGCATTTTTGCAAATGCATTATTTCTAATTCCAACTATTGGAATTATTACTGTTGCAATGTAACTGATAATATAATGAAATCCTTTATGTTCGGTAAGCAGATCTGAATTGGCATGTCACATCATGTTGCCTGTGCTGCTTTTGGGGATGAGGACTAAGTAGTTTCAATCAAATATAATTACATTTTCACGTGTATATATGTTATCTAGTGCTATATTTTTATTGACATTTTGGAAATATAAACTTGACTTAAATTCTTTGGTGTTGGTGAAGTTTCTAGTTGTATCTGTTTATATGTGCATCATTGCTTCATTTTTGTTGCTGGCATGGTGGATCCCCAGCACTAAGGGAGCAAAGCAGCATATTTGTAGTTGCTGGTAAATAGCAATACATTGCTAGTTCCCTTATCCATCTCTTTGACATATTTTCCATTTTATGGGCCAACAGTTAACATTTCAAGCCAAGCCAGCAGGTTGATCTTTAAAAAGCTGTATTATTAACAACAATTTGCTATGTAAAGATATAGTGGAATGATGTCAACCTCAGCAGTGTGTTGTTATCGGAGTTGCTCCTTGCTTTGTTGATGTAGCCGGGTCGGCCGCGCATGTTCTTAGTGCATGTTGATGCATGTGAGCGGGCTCTTCTGGTTAGCTCATTGCTGCCACGCTGCACTGCTCTCATATGGAGGTTACAGCTGACAACGCCGTCCCGACCGACAGCGGCGTTATGGTAGTGTAGCCTCGGGTAAACAGCGTCAGCTTTTTCGCCATTGTTAGCACAATGTTGCACCGTGAGCTGTGATCAACTGGTATGCCTTTGCCATGTTGAGAGCCGTTGGGAGGCAATCAAATTGCTCCCAATCCCCTCTTGATTTTAAGGGATCATTTGGGTTATTCTGTTAACTTTTAAGACTCCACAGAGACACCCATGCATGTTTAAGGGTTTCATAGATCTGTGAAATGGTTTAGTTTCTGTGCAAACAGCCTTTGCCACCAAGCATAAAAGATTAAATCTTTAAACTTGAAAAGCCAGTTCATTTGCTGTCACAGTATGTGAAACACGCCAGGCCACATTCAACCAACTGCACGCAAGACTTTTAGCACATACTGTCTATACAAACAACATCTCTACACACTGACTGCACTCACATGTGACGCTACACAAATCATATCCATGTGATTCATAATTGTGCTTGCACATTAACAGTGTCAGAAAAAAACATAAATACTGTGGCTGCATCGAAGCAAACACATGAATTACAAGACCACAACCTCCTTTCAGATGTAATATGAACGTAGCGATACATACAAATTCAAGTTAGTTAAACCTGGAAGGCAGAAACATAAGTCGCCAGACACAAACACATAATGGCTTAACTAAGAATGTGTCACAATACATGATGAATATATACATAACATAATATGCAGGACAGTGTTTTCCAAAAACGGCGCACTACATAGCTGCGTTGCTTCTGCAGCACTGCAAACCCATTCACCACAGAGATCAGAGAGACTCATCCAACTGTGACATTGTAATGCTCACACTTGGACGTCTGGTCTCCGTATAGCATATGAGATAGATTAAAAAATAACAAAATGATGTAATCTCCTTGGTGACTGCAACAACTCAGCAACAATTCAGATCAAAGATGACATCACATACAGGAATCAGATGGATCTATACATCACCATGATCATTTTTTTTAGAGGACAGTAGCTTAAAAACATGTCACTTACTCTGCATCCTAAATTATAGTGTCAATGTTTAGAAAACATCAAGGTTTATTTAGGCCCAGTCAATTTCTTTATGCCGCAGAAACTTGAAAGTCCGAACTATAGTTTTGCTCATGAATTTTATTTTCCTCCGCATTTAAAAGTTGTATTTTCCTCTGCATATACATAACATAGAAAGAACTAAGTGAATCGCTGATCCACGCTGTGCTGACTGTGTAAATCATGAACTGGAATTACCATTTAATTACTACTTTCCTATTTGTTTAGATACATATTGTTCATGTTACAGAATGCAAAACAAAGATGAGGTTTGAGCATTGACACTGTACATACTTTATTATTTATTGAGACAATATCAATACAACCACTAAGGGAGCAAAGCAGCATATTTGTAGTTGCTGGTAAATAGCAATACATTGCTAGTTCCCTTATCCATCTATTTGACATTTTTTCTATTTGTGGGCCAATAGTTAACATTTCAAGCCAAGCCAGCAGGTTGATCTTTAAAAAGCTGTATTATTAACAACAATTTGCTATGTAACATTTGTTTACGGTAAACACTACAATGGAAGGTCCTGAGTGATGAATGACTACGGTTAGGATAGCTTATTGATCAGGAAATAGGGAGTCCATATGCAGAATCAGGCAAGCATCCCCCCCGAACGATCCGTTCAAGCATCAACTTCTCCATATTTATAATAACTTGTTGTTTTACCACTAATGTCATCCTCTGTATCGATTGTCATTCTTGAGATTACATTTTGTAAAAA
This sequence comes from Leptoclinus maculatus, assembly GCA_032191485.1. Lineage (NCBI taxonomy): Eukaryota > Metazoa > Chordata > Actinopteri > Perciformes > Stichaeidae > Leptoclinus > Leptoclinus maculatus. Next base: position 7,691,290 of record JAVDOI010000015.1, on the reverse strand, counting down.
ATAATGCGACATGGATGAAATAAAAGCTATTAGTTGTTTTTCAAATGTGTAAGTAGCTGTAAAATAAAGAACAAATCATGCGACTGGATTAACCCATGATAGCCTTTATTGTCTTGAAATCACTGTTGTTGAGTGTTTCTTGATTTTATGCTGCATGCCAACACTCCTTCATCTTGCACATTTCAAACAGTCACATTGTTGAAGTGCCTTTTAAGTACCTCAACATTTTACACATTGTTTCTTTGTATGCATTGGTTTTCCAGTTAGTTACACACCTACTCAAAACATTCAGATTTACTGGCAGGTAGTTAATGGTGTGACTGTAAAAGGGGAACTACACCCATTTCAAAGATTCCTGCGTGTTATTCCTATGACCTGAGCCTCCCATCCATTGTCTACGGAGCAGCTTCAGACTTTATACTAATTAGAGATTTACTTCCCTGGTTTCTGGCTTTGAGAGAGTCATGTTCATAAATAATGATTGAAATGATTGAACTTCTCTAGACCATGGAAATAACATATTGGTATTCTTAATTTAGATGGTGGTCCCCTTTACATTTCTAATGAATGAACTGGGTTACTTTAACTAAACTAGAAATAAACAAAAAAGGGAACTGAATGCTGGACTATATATATAGAAGATATATAAATCTACTGATAAGTTATAATAATAACTTCCCAATCATTACACTCCTTTTTCAAAAGAACTTAAAAGAACTGATATGCTTAAATGGATGGCGACCGAAAGATAATAGAACGTTTGTTTGTTTATGGTCTTTTATTGAAGATCCTTTAAATAATTGCAGAATTGTTATTCTCATCCATGAAGAAGGCTACTATGACACCCTCACTGAACAACAAATGATTTGTGAACAACAAATCAATCATCCTCATTTTCTATGATCGTGCACCAGCCAGTAAAGTTCTGCGTGCATTCTTTTTTTACGAGGGTAACCAATATCATTTGAGATATAACATTAATTAATACTCCTTTGAAGCAAGTACCTCGACACTTAAATAACTTTCTAACAACTTCCTTGCTGCTTCCTTGCTTCTGTACTAAAGCCTTTGGTAGAATATAACACCTCACTTTTGTTTCTGCTGAACCAATTCTGATAATCTGCATTATTATGAATGCATAGTGGGAGGTTTGGTTCACTTGTTATGAGGAATCAATTTGATTCTATAGATACAACCAGTGAAGCAACAGATTTATGGGTCTGTGCCAACTTTTACTGTATAAAGCCTTGTTGCAGTGCAGCAGTCTCACAAGGAGGAGAGGCATAGGAGCCAAAGAAGCACATGTGGACAGGTAATTAATTGATTTTATTTTTAAATAAGATATTAATTTTAAACTGCCTGCTTGATATTGGTAGCATTTTCCATATATATATATATATATATAACTCCAGAATTTCTTAACTTTGCAAGATATGTCTTTTTCTAACAAGTGTGCCATATTTTTAGAAACTTTTGCACCTGCAGTCAATTCATATTTAAAAAAAGGCTGCACATGTATGACAATTTTGTGTAGAATGGACATTTCAATGTATATCTTGATCAATAGGAATTTAAATCTCTAAAGATCTTTTGCTATTATAAAACCATATATCACATGTATAGTCCATGACTATGCATCCTTGGTTGGGTATGCAGTCTCTGAGTGCTTTCTAGTTGTTGTTGTTTTTTTTGGAATTTAATGAAATACATTTGGTCAGCAGGTTTATATTTGGGGCTTTGGAGAATGGCAAATCTAATCATGTTGCCTGTGCTGCTTTTGGGATTGATAAGTAAGTATCTAATTCAGTCTGTTTCAATTAAATACATTTTTAGTTTTGTTGTATTTACGTGAATTCACTAACTGACTTTTGTTTTTGATGTTAGCAGAGCAGACTGATTTTTATCCAGTTAAATCTATGTGTTTGTTTTCATAGGTACGGTGACTCCACAGACGTCAGGTGAATTGGAGTTTTGTTTTAATTTACAAGTTAACAAATTATAAATACCAGGTTGAAAGGTGGTGTTTCACCGCCACCCTCTGGTTGCAATTGGTATGTGGTACAAAGGTTACTGTGCTGCACCTGCAACAGTGCCCAACGGTGATTTTATGGTGTAGAAAACAAGATCTTCAGGTGGTGTTACATTGCTTTTTAAATTAGAACTTTTCGACATAAGTAAGTTTGACTGTTCCAGAAAGCAAAGCCAGTGAGCCTTTGACAGAATGCTGTCTTTTCTAATGTTTTCAATGACATCTGTGCTGTTCCTGCTATAACATGCCATAATGGCTGCTGGGAAAAGGTTTATTTTGGCTGGTCAGTATAGATTAAAAGAGTCCACAAACACAAATAACACAAAAAGCATATTTTGTATATAGGATCAAATATTGGTATGATAGGTTAGGTGTGGTGATCTAGAAATGTACAAAAAAACACTGTGCAATATTTGCCAATAAGACCACTATGGATGGACATTCCATCTTTTCTTCAAAATGTGATGTCTTTTGTTCTTTCTAGGACCCCTTTACCCAATTACCGGAACAAGAAGCAGTAACACAGATGATGGAAGTTCTCCTAACATTCGCCTGCAACGACCATTTCTGTATTTTGGACAGCAGCATAATCAGATTTATGTATGTAAATATAATATTAGCAAATACAAAATCCATATCTTTTATGTTTTGTGGAGGAATCCACTTTTCATCCACTGGTTGGCAAATCATTTCCAACACAAGAACTGGGTTGTAAATGTGCAACAAATTAATTAATGAAATGAATGAATAAATTAGTGAAGTAAAAAAATATGCTATGTTATTAAACTAATAATAATAATAATAAAACTTTATATTTGACTTCAACTGAAACACATATTAAAGAAGTACTGCAGTTAGTTGTTGTCAATATATTTGTATATCTATAATATGGTTATAAAGTACAAGCAATACATATGTTGATGGGTGTAGTAAATGTTACTAATTCTTCGTTAGTAAGAACTGGTTAACTTGTTTCCAGGTGAACTACAATGGACACCTGACCTTTAACTCACCTTGGAGTAGTTACACACCTCAAAGGTTTCCACTGCATGGATCCAGGGACGTCATTGCTCCACTCTGGACAGATTTAGACAACAGAAGGAATGGTCAGATCTACTACAACCAATACACCAGTGGCAGCATCCTCCGTCAAGCTACGCAAGACATTAATCGTTACTTCCCAGGATTGAGATTCAATGCCAACTGGGTCTTTGTTGCAACATGGTATGAGGTGGCCTACTATCCCAACACTGGAACAGTAAGTTATCTTGTTCTAAATGAGGAAACATATGTGTATTTGACCTATTACAACATATATTTACTATAATAACCACAAGTACATTTTTTTCAGCAAACAACAGTTCAAGCAGTCTTGATCTCTGGTGGCCAGTACTCATTTGTGCTGATGAATTATGGGACAATAGCCTCAACAACTCGAAGAATACAGGTTAGAGGCATTCAAATTATATGTGACTTACAATGTAAAAGTGTCCATGACTTACTTAAATCTGAATGCAGATGCACAAAAACAAAAAATAAAACTACTTGTATTTATGTGACATGTATTTCCAGGCTGGATATGACACAGTGAACTCCGCTCACCATTTCACTATCCCAGGATCATTCTCTAACAATGCATCAGGCAGTAACTCAAATTTCCGCCTGAGCAGCAACGTCAATGTGCCCGGTCGCTGGGCTTTCCGGACAGACCATGGATCACCAGGCTGTACTTACAATGGTAAGATCAGAACCAGAGGGTGGTCACCATAGGTAGTTCTTTACAGTAATGTGGATATGTGATCACCACTCCATGGAGATATGTAAGTGTTTGTTGAACTAAATAAACAATGTCTTTTTTGCTGCAGACAGCTGAGTATAATGTGCATACTGCTATTACATTATAATATGGTGACAAATAATTGAATTGCATTGCAAGTTAAGTTTTTTAATTTCATGCCAAAGTAGTTCTCAAAAGGCAAGGTCAAGACGCTGACCACGACAATGTAATGTTTCAAGTTTAAGGCGGCTGGCAACTTTTCTTGCACGGCATCCTCTTCTTTATCCCCTAATTTGTGTCACCATTCTACTGTTTATTATGAAAACAAAGGCAAAATTGTCAAAAGTCTAATGTTAATGTAAACGTAATAGTGTCGGCACATTTCAGTCTGTGAACTTTTCCTTTCATTCTTCTCAAGGTGAATCCGTGCAGCTTGGTGACTCATTCTGGAGTGACAGTACCTGTGCACAGAAGTGCACCTGCACCTCAGCAGGCCTGCAGTGTCACAGCCAACGCTGCTCCTTTTCCCAAATCTGCCAACCTACTGCCTTTCAGTTCACCTGCCAGACGGTGCGGAGAGGCACCTGCACCATTAGTGGTGATCCACATTACTATACCTTCGATAACAAAGTGTTTCACTTCCAAGGCACCTGCACTTATGTTCTCTCTGAGCAATGTGGTCGTGGGTTGCCCTACTATAGAGTAGAGGGCAAGAACGAGCATCGGGGCAGCACTCGTGTTTCCTGGACACGACTGGTCAAAGTGTTTGTCTATAATGAAACCATTGAGCTTGTCAAGGGACGTCGTGGTGCAGTTAAGGTTGGTATTAAGAAATAAGTCTCCACCTACTGTGATATTTTAATTTTGTTCATATTTTTACAACTATGTCTTTGCTTGTTGGTGTGTTTACAGGTTAATGGCATCTTTGCAGACACTCCATTCTCTCTCAACAATGGCACGGTCCAGGTTTATGAGTCAGGTTTTTCTGTGATCGTCAGTACTGACTTTGGCTTGGAGGTGTCTTATGACACAAATCATTATGTGAGGATCAGGGTGCCCTACACTTACCAGAATGCAACATGTGGCCTGTGTGGAAACTTCAACAATGATCGCAGGGATGACTTTCGAACCCGCCAAGGAGAAGTTGTCAGCTCTGATGTGGATTTTGCCAACAGCTGGCAAGCATCGGAAGACAATGAGCGTGGTTGTGAGGCACAGTGTGGAGGTCTGAGCTGTGCTGCCTGTACTGAGGCTCAGACAGCTTTATACAGCAATACTGCTCATTGTGGTATCCTCCAGAGCACTTCCGGACCTTTTGCTGCTTGCCATCAACGACTTCCCCCACAGACCTTTTTGGAAAGCTGTGTGTATGATCTGTGTGTAGGAGAAGGATATCAACCCATTCTGTGCCAAGCCCTAAATGTGTATGCAAGTCGGTGTCAACAGAATGGTGTACAGCTGCCAAGCTGGAGGAGGCAAGGCTTCTGTGGTATGTCTGTCAGTCAAAAACATTATTACATATAATACTTGGGATGTCATGATGTCAAGATACATCTTGTTTTTTTTTGTCTAGAAATCCAATGTCCAGCAAACAGCCACTTTGAGCCGCGAGGCACAGCATGTCCAGCTACCTGTGTCAGCCCCAATTCTACCTTCGACTGTCCTCTTCCTGTCCAGGAGAGCTGCATCTGCAATTCAGGCTACATACTTAGTGCTGGAGTCTGCATCCCTCATGCTGAGTGTGGCTGCAGCTTTGAGGGTCGCTACTACCGCTCTGGAGAAACTGTAATACTAGACGACGACTGTGGGAGACGTTGTAGCTGCAGTTATGGCTCCATGACTTGCCGCTCCCATGGTTGTGGTCCACTTGAATCATGCCGTGTGGAGGAGGGAGAAAGAGGATGCAGACCTAACAGCTATGGAACATGCTGGATAAAAGGCCCAGTGTCATATCAAACGTTTGATGGACTGACATACCTGTATCCTGGGGCGTGTCGATTGACCCTTGCCAAAGTAATGGGATTGTCTAGTTACCCACATTTTGTTGTGACAGCAGAAAAACTGCCCAGAGGCCAGCAGGGTTTTTCCAGGTTGCTAAAGTTTGAGGCAGAGGGAACACACGTGTCTATTGAGATGGCGAGCAGCAGAGTAGAGGTAAGTGATTGGAACTTTTTTGAAAAGACAGATTCCAATGTGATACATCCAACATTTTAAAAGTTAGGCATCTGAACTCTAATGAAGACAAATGGTCCTTTAGGTTGACGGTCAGCGGATAAGACTACCATTCAGCTCGGCATCCAACCGAATCCAAATCTACCACAGCAGCATTCACAGTATCATCATTCGCACTTCCTTTGGTGTAACTGTGCAGACAGTTTGGCCTCACTTTGTGCGTGTCACTGCACCTGGTATCTACAACGGTTCATTAGGTGGACTCTGTGGTAATTACAATGGCCAGCCACATGACGACTTCCGCACACCCAACGGCATTCTGGTCACCAGCCCTCAGGACTTTGGGGACAGTTGGCGGGACGGCTCCCTCGTTGCACACTGTGTGGAAAGTGTAAATCATGACTCTACAACAAATAACAATTCCCGTGAGTACTGTGGCATTCTTGGCTCACCACATGGGCCATTTGCCCAATGCTTGGCCATGGAGGACTCCCAGCAGCATGTGAATGCATGTGTGGGGATCCTTAGAGCCTCTAGAGATCCAGCATCAGCACAGTGTGAGGTCCTACGAGATTATGCACTAATGTGTCAACAGCAGGGCGTTGCCCTTGGACGCTGGAGGAATGCAACTCACTGTGGTAAGCACTTTGCCCCCTTCTGGTGTAGGTTGTTTTGATATAATGTAAATGACTTTGCTTAATTAATTGATTTTTTCTTCTTCTCTAGAGCAAAACTGCCCCCAAAACAGCCATCATGAAGTCTGTGGAAGCTCTTGTCCTTCCACCTGCCCCAGCCTCTCTTTCCCTTTCGTCTGTGACACTGTGTGCCAGGATGGGTGCCAGTGTGATGATGGTTTTATCCTTAATGGCAACCAGTGCGTGCGACCTACAGCCTGCGGATGCCATCACCAGGGACGCTATCGGCGAGGAGGAGAGCGATTCTGGGATGGTGAGGAATGTCAGAACTTGTGTTCCTGTAATGGCACTACTGGGGCAGTCCACTGTATCCCCAACGCCTGTGGTCCCCAGGAGTCCTGCCGTGTGGTGGAGGGTGAGTTTGGCTGCCATCCCAACCCTCATGGCACCTGCTCTGCCTCTGGTGACCCCCACTACCTCACCTTTGATCGCAAGGCCTATGACTTCCAGGGAACCTGCCGCTATGTTTTGGCGACCCTTTGTAATGCCACTCATGGGCTTCACCAATTTTCTGTGGAAGCTAAGAATGAGCCGTGGAGAGGGCAGCCAGTTTCAATCACAGCAGAAGTTTTTGTGAATGTGGGGGGCTATCAAGTGCACATGTCGAGGGAGAGCCGTGGTGTGGTACAGGTGAGCTACACAAATTCTGAACAGTTGGAGACATTCTTTCCTCTGACCTTTCTTCTATTTTTAATCTATACTGGGTTTGCAAATATCATTTTTAAAGCACCAGATAGTTGCAACAAAAATACAAAATCTATGATTGTTAATCCAATTTTCTTTGTACATTGTTAAAGGTGAACGGAGTAACTAAAAACTTACCTGTCATCCTGAATGGAAGTCTTGTCTCTATCTACGCAAGTGGATTTCGCACATATGTCAGTGCTGATTTTGGCCTGATGGTCATGTACGATGGATATAGTACAGTGTCTGTCTCTGTACCTCCAAGTTACAGGTAACTGCCATTTACTGCAGCCCATGTTTGAATGCTTTAGTTTACATTCTGAAAAATATTTTATTACAAATGTTTAAATCATGTAGCTTCAATGTATAAACATATTTTTGACTCTGGGTATATTTAAATATTGTCATCATTACAGACAAAAAACATGTGGACTTTGTGGAAACTTCAATGGAAATCCAAATGATGACTTCCACACCCCATCTGGAATGATGGTTACCACTCCACAGGAGTTTGGGACAGCCTGGAAAGTGGCAAGCAACTACACCTGCAGTGATGGGTGTGGCTCCTCCTGCCCACAATGCAACAATGAGCTACCTGCTAGAGCCCAATGTGAGGTGATTCAGGCATCTGACGGCCCCTTAAGCTTCTGCCATGAGGAGGTGAACCCAGCGCCATATTTCAGTGACTGCGTGTTTGATGTTTGTGTTTCGGGAAGTGAGGGCCAAGATCTTCTATGCGGAGCCATTCAGACATACGTCAGTGCCTGTCAGTCTGCTAATGTTCAAATCTACCCTTGGAGACAGAACACCACCTGCAGTAAGTCAACGAGTCAATGTGTTGTTTATCCACTATTTAAACAGCCTAGGAAACGATCAAAGAAGTCTCGACCTACTGCATCTACGTGTAGGCTATGTTAATTGACTGAATCATTTTCAACCATCTGACATGCATCATTTAATTCCTCTCTCATAAAGGACTTGACTGTCCCGCCAACAGCCATTATCAGCTGTGTGGTACCGACTGTGGTCACATCTGTCCCAGCAGCGTTGATGCCACCTGTGAGCAGGTTTGCTCTGAGGGATGTTTCTGTAATGAAGGTTTTCTCAGGAGTGGGACAAGATGTGTCCCCGTGGAAAGCTGTGGCTGTCAATATGACGGGTTCTACTATAATGTAAGTCATTATATATAGTATAGACTATTATATAGTCAGACAACTTGGTATTCAAAATTGACAAGTCATGTTCTAAGCAACCAGTAAAAATATAGCAAATCACATGACAACAATTTAAAGGGCCTTTCTGACAGAATGTGACAAGTGTACTATTGCACTCTGAAGCCCATTATTTCAATGACAATTTCCCCACAGCAGTGTTTTTGTCTTATTATTGTAGCACACTATCGTTTTTATTGCATCTGTTTTTCTCACATGTTACAGGCTGGTGAATCCTTCTGGCCAGAGGGTTGCTCCCAGCGGTGTGAATGCCATGCTCCCAATGACCTGCGCTGTTCTGCTGCATCTTGCACTTCTACACAAGAGTGCACCATCAGAAATGGCCAGCTGGGCTGTTTTGATGCGATGTCTACTTGCACTGTTACGGGCGATCCACACTACATCACCTTTGATAGGGCACTGGCCCATTTCCAGGGCACATGCTCTTACATCATTACTGAGAGTGTGAGCCCCGGCATCAATGAAAAACAGTTTCAGGTAGTAGCCACCAATAATCACCATGGCAACAACCGTGTGTCGTTTGTGTCAGCAGTGGATGTATACCTCTCAAATCAACTAGAGAGTGTGCATGTCAGGATTGGACCCAACAAAAGAGTAAAGGTAAGCTCTTAATTACTTGCAAGATGAAACATGTTTTGTATCTCTGTATTGTAAATACAATTACAAACAAGTTCCTCCTCCCTTCTTGTCCATCTCTCTCTGATCTCTCTTCCTTCCAGGTAAATGGAAGTGAGGTGTCTCTTCCCACCACTGTGGGAACATTAGCTCAGGTAGTAAGACAGGGAAGCTACATCGTGGTCGATGCCATTGACTTGAAAGTTCACTTTGACGGCCGGAGAACTTTACTGGTCAGACTGGGCCAATACCATCAAAATAGAGTCACAGGCATGTGTGGAAACTTCAACAGGGATCCTTCAGATGACAAAGTCTTGCCCAATGGCACTTTGGCACAAAATGACAATCACTTTGGACACAGCTGGAAATCCTCCACAAGCCAACCAGGGTGAGATGTTATGAAAATAACTTGCAGGGTTAACAATCCTTCACTACATAAAGAAACAACAATACACATATGACGGAAACATTTGTCAAAATAAACAAAGTCTGCTCAAATCATCTCTTTTCTAGATGTGGATCCACTGATGAAAGGAGTGATGATGGAATGGATGACTGTCCCTTTATGGAAGAATACTCTGAGCTCTGTAGTATCATCACCAACAGTAGCGGTCCATTCAGTGCCTGTCACCTGCACTCTGATCCACAGCCATTTTTCAGTTCCTGTGTCTATGACCTCTGCCTCTACACTCCAGCCAATGACATGCTGTGTTCTGCAGTCTCCGCCTACGAGAGCACCTGCTCTGTTATTGGGTTAAACATCACTGAGTGGCGCTCTGCTTTGCTGTGTGGTAAGTTTGCACTGGGCTTATGGACAGCCAAAATAATGAATGAGAGATATAATCCTTAGTTTAACAGAACTTTGCCATTTGTCCTACTTGTGGAAAAGGGTAGTTTTTTACTTGTTTCCTCACTCTTTGTCTCATCCTTTCCCCACAATTTCCATAGCTGAGTCAGACCCCTGTGAACAGCTGAACTGCACAGAGTATGAGTGGTGTGGTAAGAAGCACGGTGTGTACGGCTGCTTCTGTGATGAGCACCACCATCGGCCCAACAATGAGAGCTACGGTGAGGGCAGCTCCATTGTTTTATAGATCCCGGATGTGATATGTGTAAGATTAGTAGTAGAAATTGCTTCATAGTACAATGGCATTGTTTGTGAAATATACGCCAACGTCAGACCACAGAACAATAATATCCACTCAGGTGTCGGTTTATCATAGTTCTTTTACCATAATATCCAATCCCAGAACTTAGAATTCTGTTTGTGCACGACTGACGGCATGTGGAAGCTAAAGATTAAGATCTTGAAAAAGAGTGCAATCTGCAGGTTAAACCAATTCACTTTTAAATTCTGTGTCAATTTTAAATGAATTCAGCCAATCTGAATGGCGCCCCTGAACAAATCTCAGCCAAGGCTCATGGGTATTGCAGTACTGTGAACCGTGCACAATGCCAAAATGAGAGACGAAACATGATTTCATGGAAACAGCGTTAAAATGATTTAAACAGATGGCCAATATAAACCTATAGGATTGTTACAATATCTGTGAGTCACAACTCTGTGGGTTTGTCACTATGAGCAACACCTTCCAAATTACATATATGTAGTAGTTATTTAATGCAGGAAAATATTGATTAGTGCAGTTTTAACTATGAGATTATCTACAATTTTCAATCTCTCTCTCTCTCTCTCTCTCTCTCTCTCTCTCTCTCTCTCATACGTAGACTCGTCCATCAGTTGTTTCAGTAGTTCAGGCACCATGTCTGTGTCGCGCTGCCAGCTGTTTGAAGCTGGCTTCCACTCCAGCGCCCTCCACCTCCGAGATGACTCCTGCAATGGGACTCTCCAGGACGGACGACTGGTGTTCCACTTTAACAATGACGACCAGCTGTGTGAGACAGCTCTCAGGGTACAGTCCATTTTAGACGTTAATGTGCTCCATCAGACATATTACAAGTACAAGCAACTTACTTAAAAATGGTTTACCATTTTGTCATTTCAATTTTAAGAGCAACGGAACCCATTTCATCTATGAGAACATCATCCAGGGCGACGTGGACCCTCATGGAGGGCTAATCAGCCGCCAGAGGAGCATTCACTTGCGTTTCTGCTGTGAATACCTTCTGACCCAGGCCCTGTCTATGGATGTGGGCATCAACCCTGTAGAGAGGTGACAATTACAACACCATCTACTTTACATGTGTTATGCTAACTAAATACAATTAACACAGTCATTTTTATAGTGAGCGTATGTCCATAGTGATACGTCATGACGTATGTTTCAATATTTATGTTTTCAATAACAGCACCATATATTAAACAGTGCTACATCTGAACCTCAAACCGTTTTTGAGTACTTATCTTCTGCGACAGTGATGCTCGATGATGACAAAGACTGAAAATAGTTAGTTATAATTTAGCCCTTGGTTGTCATGAATGTTGTGTAATTTCTCCACTACCCACATTCTGCACCCAATGCAATCAATAAACTTGCCATTCAAACCAACAATACGAAGAAAAGTTAAAAGAAAAGAAAAGTAAAAAAAAAAACATTCAGAGAAGTCTGTCCCTGTTCTGTGAATGTGGATGCGTCAACAAGACGTTGTTACCAAGAACAAGCCAGTGAATTGGTCCTTCTCAAGTGCAATCAACTTCTTTGTTGTTTTTTTGCAGCGTTGTGAGAAAGAAGCTTCTATCAGGCCATGGACAGTATCTTATGAGAATGATCCCCTACCAGGACGCTGGCTTCCGCTACCCCCTGGCCAGTGGCGGGAACATAGAAATGGAAGTTGACGAGAGGCTATATGTGGAGATTCGGACAGAAGGAGTTGATGGAAGGCAGATGTCCACCGTTGTGGACTCTTGTTGGGCCACGCCAGTCAACTTCGCCAGCTACCCTGTCCGCTGGGATCTCATACATGAAGAGTAAACAAACTATTGCAACTTCATGTATTTTAGCATTCTGATCACTGGTTCTTGATTACCCAGAAAATGATTTACTCTAGAAGGGCCTCTCTTCACTTGCTCCACCCTTCCTCACTTTCACAACTTAACCCTGTTCATTTCATAGTCCAGCTGGTAACATTGTAACTTGTATCTCCCTCCAGGTGTCCTAACCCAGCAGATGGAACAGTAGAGCTGGTTGCGAACGGCATCTCCCCTGTGGCCCGATTCTCCTTCAATATGTTCACCTTTACTAACTTTTCATCCATCTACCTGCACTGCCAGGTCCACCTGTGTCTTAACAGACACAACAACTGCACTGCTGTAAGTGCTACTGTGTTTGTGTGCGTTCGTAATGAGTTTGGATAGATTATCAAAAGGTGCGTTAACAGAAGCCTCTAATGTTGTTTTCCTGCAGCACTGCTACCCAGGCCACCACAACCGAGTTGCAAGGGACGTATCCCAGCATGCCATGACGGGCATCTCACTAGGACCACTTACCATGCCGCTCAATAGGAAAGGTAAAACCCTCTTATCTCCTCATGACTTTTGCTCTTTTGATAACACTAATCTTGATGCATACATTTTATGTACTCTAAACTTTAATTCTTCTCTTACAGTCAGAATGGTGAATCCGAGCAGTGCCTCAGGCCAGTTGGCCTCACTGGTGACCCTGCTAGTCAGTTTGCTGACAGCCAAAACTCTGGTGTAGGGCGTTCAAAGATGATCCATATTCTAAAATCACTCAACATACATTTTCTATTAGAGAGGCCTTTTCCTTGTGTTGTGTTCTGTTTTTGTGGTCTGCTGAAAATTGAAGTAATTTTGCTTTATAACCGTAAATGTGCAGCATACTGAAGCTGAAATCACTTGCCTTTTGTTGTTTTCACTGTATAAGATCTTTATCGAGTGTATCCTTAGTTTCTTTGTCGGGGTTCTTATCATTAAATCTCTATCATATAAGAAGTAACCAACCATGTATAATGAAGGTTGAAAATATAAATAAAGTTTCTCAATGCATGGAGTATGGATCTCATTTTCTATTGTCCTTAGTAGAAGGTTGTGTGGTTGCTGCAAGCTGCCAGCATCACTTAATAATTGAATCAACAATGACCAGGTTATGGCTTTATACCTGCAAGCCACTGCAGTGTAATGCATTTTGCTCTTACAAAGGACAAACACTTAACGAAATGCAAGATGTCTTTAATCTGAACATGAGGTTTGCATGCTTCTTTTAACATTCCCTCATTGACAAAATACAATTTAATTAACTGCAACATACAGCTAAAATCTTTAGACAACAATGAAGCAAGAGTGTTGCAGTAAAGAAAAACACAATTCCCATAATTTACTACTGTTACGACCACATTAAACAATTTTCTCTTGGCTTTGGAGGGGGAAGGGGAGGATAGTTCGTCACAAAGCAGCAGACAGAATAACACCAGATTAACATGGACCAGGATGGGGTGAATGTTGGTTTGTTGTCTGCTGCAATTAATGAGCTTTTCAGAATTCCCACTATATGGCGTGATTAGGGATCAGCTAGTTTTGGCCTATGCAATGCAAGGCCTCATCGTTGGCTGCATGCAGTCGTCCACTGTGGCTCCCTCAGGTTGGCACAAATGACTGTGGTACACAGGAGTAATCGGCCGCTCCCATTACAACTCCCGGGGGAGCAACTGCCGTGCTGCTCAGCTGCAGAGCGCTCAGTACTGCGACTGGTGGCCAGAAGATAGGCTTCTAGTGCTACACATGAATGTCTTCGAGTCTTTGGGGTTGACCACGCTTTGACGCTCCAGATCAAACTCCACCTCTTTCATCGGTGGGACGAGGCTCACGGACACGTTGCCCACACCTGTGGAGTTGTGGCGGAAGTAGACTCCAAGAGAGCCGTTCCCGTGATCCACAATCTTGCCCATTATCAGCAAATTCAGTTTGACGGTTTTGATGTTTGAGTAAAAGTCCCCCCAGCTGAACGTTCTGGAGAATTTAGACGTTGCTTGGACTTTCATGATGGGACGAATCTTTAAGGACGGGTTGGTGTGTGACTGGGAGTTTCCTCCAAGTATTTCCAGAAGTCCCTGCTTTGAAAGAGGAATTAGAGGACTGATGGGTAGCTTGGTGCTCTGAATCAAACTTCTAGTTTGACGCGCCCAGTCTTTCTGTGAAGAAGGGTCTTGGTCTCTGTTGAGTTCAGTTGATGCCCTCTTGCTGATGGTGAAGTTGGCATGATGTTGCCCAAGAACCAACTATACATAACATTTAGGAGAGAAGTTTTGACATTTACAAGTGGAAATAAATTAATAAGAATGATGAGGGATTCAGTGAATACTCACTCTAATTCTCTAAGAATATCTGTTCAATGTTATTACATTTTTAATCTGGTTGATGACCTAACTAAACAAATACTGATTTTAGATTAAAATCTCAAAATATATATTTATATGAAATTTATATAAAACATTTAAACAGCTTATTAGGTATGATGGCATGTAAACTGCAAAATAACCACTTTACAGAAATATATGGTGGCATTACAATTATTATTTATATGTAAAATGTAGCAGAAAAATAAAAAAAAGACTTTAAATGCATAGACTTAAGTAAAGTGTCAATGGCTCACAACTACTTTCCACCGTCTTGCTCAATTTTTCTCCAGTCTAGTTCTTTTACTTACCAAACAAAAGGCTCCTTCCAGAAGTATCCAAACAAAGCACTGCCTGGCAAACATCTCCATAGTGCAGAAATTCCTGTCTTATGATCCATCCACTTTCACCTGAACTTTATTCAGGCCGAATTAAGTTTTGAAAGTCCATGTGGAACAGCTGCATCCACATTAAAGGCTGATAGAGACACAGTAAACCTTCTGAGAGCTGCACGGTCCACTCACAGCACACACTCTGGGAGGCTTTGTCAGAACTCAAGGTTTTTAACACTCAGTTTTGCTGTGAATGGCCCCTCTCCCCCCCTCTCTCTCTCTCCCTCTCTCTCTCTCTCTCTCCCCCCCTCTCTCTCCCCCTCTCTCACCCACCCACCCACCCACACAGACCCTTTTATTTAAGGATATGCAGTGTTAACAGTATCACCCTGATGTCCTGCCTGTTGTCCTCCCTCCCCTCTCTTTGTCACTGAAAAATGTCTTGCATTATGTTTTGGGTGATGAAATAATTAAATTGACACTTTTTTAAATGAGAATTTTATTTTGATTCACGAGGCAAACTCATCCAAGATTATGTGATACTGCCACCCCATGGTCAGATAGCAAACTGCAGTCTGAGCAGAAATAGAGAAGTCAAATTAGACAACTATCCCATGACACTACATCATGAATAAATCCCCTGAAAACTTGGTAATACCGCGTTATGACATACTATACTATGGCATTTTACATGATGATGATATAGTCATGATATAGTATGTAAAAATAAATCATTAAAATGTCATAGTATATATTTAAAAAAAGTTATAAAGATGTATGTCACGAAAAAGACATAAAAAGTAATTGTATGTTATAAAAATGTCATAAAAATGTCAGTATATCACAAAAAGGTCAAAGGGTCAAATGAAATGGGGCTCACTGAGGCAGCCAGATTATTGTGTTAAACCACCAGCATCAAAATTCTTTGCAGGGTGTGTGCAGGTACATGGACGTGACCGATGGCACAGATTAGATCTCTGAAGCTATGATTTTCTTTCAGTTACATATTTGTTACTTGAATAAAAGAAAGGCGACACACGCCTAGTTTCCTTGAAACCTCAATTATTCAAACTCCTCATTTGTGTTAAAGTTGAAGATAAAGATGAAATATGAGTCCAGTAGAGGTCATTTAATTCATTCACATGCTGTAGATTTTTGGAGCTCTCAGATTCTTGGACTATCTTGCACCTGGAAGATGTCCCGCCTCTGCCTTTGCTCGGGGCTCAGGTCATGTTGCAGGTTTTGTTTCTCTCAGATTCAGTTTCCATGGTCAGAGTTACGGTAATGAAGGAGATTAAAAGGTTATCAAATGTCCTATTCAGGACGGAGTTAAGAAAGCGGCTGTTACCAAACAAACCTAAATTCATGCATCATTGAGCAACAAGCAAGCATTTAAATTAACCCTCTTAGTGTGTTCCTGAGTACCATAAGCTGTCACGAAACCCTACACACTAGATGCTCAAACAAATAAAGTTAATGATTACCATTTAATTTTTAGTACATCATAAACCTAATGTATAAACATAGCACACAGAGCAGGAACTGAAACAAAGACACTCAAACTACAAATAAAGTGTTTTGTCTTCAATACAATCATTTAGATCAAGTTTAGTTAGTCAACAGATGTCAATATGATATCAAACAATAAACTTGGTAACAGTCTTATTTAGTATCTTGTTTCAACAATGGTATATAGCAGCCTTGAATCAATGTCATCCATTTGTTTTACTTAACTTCTAATGTGTGTTTTACTTTGATGGTATTTAATCTTTATTATTATTATATACCAGGTAGTTTGGATCATAAAAAAGTCCTCTTTTTGTCACTGTAGTCTATTCTGTGAAACTAAATGAAACATATGAACAATGAATTCAATACAAATATGTGGTAGTGGGAAGGAAGTTGGTTTAATGCTTTAAGAACAAACAGATGCATCAATCAGTATGTTGGAAATGTATCAAAACCCAGAGGAAGAAAGAAGCTAGATTTAATATTTACAACTAGAAATCACAGTAGAAAAGCTCTTTCTATTCTATGTGTAAGTTTCTTATTGCATTAACATGGTAACAACCTTTACCTCACTTAACTAGTTCAACCAGGTCAAAGTGTCATGCCAGAAGGAGGAAGACATGAAGCATTTACGGTAACAATCAGGAACTTGGTTGGCAAGTAACATTCCTCTGAAAGTGCTGAGGACAGCGCGGCGAATAAAAAAAATACACAGCCAATATTCACGACAACCATTATAAAGTGTGTGCCTCAGAAAGTGTTCACAAAAGGCTCCTCAAATGGAGCGTATTTTTGACCAAGTTTGTAATAAATAATTTGAGAAGGCATAAAATCCACTATTTTGTATTGAGAGCACATGGATATGTAGTGAATCTACAGAGCTCCTGAAACCTAGAAACCCTTTTGACATGACACTGATAGGGACATCTCGTTGTTGGGGCACGAGGAGCAGGCTCACCGTAGCCTTCAGATCCTGCAAAGAACACTCTTTTGGTTGATGTGAATTTGGGATTTGGGGAAAGTGGGATTGGTACATCTGTAGTATTGAGCAATTTCTGACATGCAAGTAATATGTCTGTGAGTCATTTTTTAGGAGCTCTGTTTTTGTATCAGTATCTGATTTGCCACTAAATAACAGTAAAGTCTCTGAAAAACAAACATCAGCAAATACAGACACTTTAGACCCCACTGTGCACTAGAGGTCACAATTTGCGACAAAACATAGCGAAAAGAAGAAATTAAGTCATGAGGTCACCAAACCAATACCCTCCACTGCTCTAGTGTATTTAGAGATTCTGTTTATCTGTTAATCTGTAAAGCAAATACTCCTAATTTAGCATGCAGCAATTACAAAACACATAATGCAATACTTCAACAGAGAAAAGGTGAATATAAAGTGTGAAACATTGTCTGCCACATTCAACAAGGGTTCCCTGTTCTGCAGGTTCTAGTCCTGAGAGCGAACAGGAAATCATTGGACAGGTCACACCAAAGGAAATCAGGCCATTGCTTTGACAACAGTTTGTGGCTTAATCACAAAATTGATATAAAAAAATGCTGATGAATTGCCTTTTAGAACAAGTGTCTGGAAACTTATTTCAGTACATTTCAGTATTTTGTCCTGAGCACAATTTGATAATCTTCATTGTTTTGAATAGACAACGTGGCATGGTTAGTGTTGAGGAGGAAGTAAGAGCTAACACTGTATAAAGCATCGTTCTAGCAGTGCAGTCCCAAATGGGTGAAGGAAAAGGAAAGCATCACCAGGTAATTAAATTAATTGGAGAGTAATCAGTGGCATTAGACATACCTAGGAGTGGTGTGTTCCATTCATTAAAGCTTGAGCAGCACCAGTCATTTGTTGGCAGATTTGCTCTCACCACAAACCTTTGTGGTTTCTTTTGGTGTCCTTTTCTTTGATGTTACAGCACCACACCCATGCAGGACATCACTGCGGATGATATAAACAGGATCATTAAGATGTTCAGAAAGGCTGGCTCACTGATTGGCCTTACCCCAGACTCACTAGAGGTCATTGTAGAAAAGAGAACAAGGGCCAAGTTAAAAAACGATTGTTTCTTTTGAAGGCCATCCATTACAGTGTTTTTAATGGACTCAGAAGCTCATTTAGTGAGAGACTCAGGATGCCTCAGTGTTCTACTGAACGACTCAGAAGGTCTTTCGTTTCAACAGCAGTTCGATTTTTTAACACCTTTAGATGTGGTTTTTAGATTTAGCATCTTTCTGATGTCGATCATGTTTCATATGGCATTTTCTGGTGTTATTTATTCTTTATAATGTGTTTTTTGTCTGTTGTGCACTGTGGACTGTGTCTATTGTTGTCTGTATGAGTTTTGTTTTTTGGTGGCAAATGAGTTTCCCCACTGGGGATTAATAAAGTTTTCTAATCTAATCTTTTCTAATCTAATCCACTTCTTTCACTTCTCACTTTACAGATTTCTCCCATCCATTTATGTTACTTATATTGATTAACTTTATGATTAATAAACTATATATGTGACAATATGCATTTTTGCAAATGCATTATTTCTAATTCCAACTATTGGAATTATTACTGTTGCAATGTAACTGATAATATAATGAAATCCTTTATGTTCGGTAAGCAGATCTGAATTGGCATGTCACATCATGTTGCCTGTGCTGCTTTTGGGGATGAGGACTAAGTAGTTTCAATCAAATATAATTACATTTTCACGTGTATATATGTTATCTAGTGCTATATTTTTATTGACATTTTGGAAATATAAGCTTGACTTAAATTCTTTGGTGTTGGTGAAGTTTCTAGTTGTATCTGTTTATATGTGCATCATTGCTTCATTTTTGTTACAGGCATGGTGGATCCCCAGAGAATATCAATACAACCACTAAGGGAGCAAAGCAGCATATTTGTAGTTGCTGGTAAATAGCAATACATTGCTAGTTCCCTTATCCATTTCTTTGACATATTTTCCATTTTATGGGCCAACAGTTAACATTTCAAGCCAAGCCAGCAGGTTGATCTTTAAAAAGCTGTAATATTAACAACAATTTGCTATGTAAAGATATAGTGGAATAATGTCAACCTCAGCAGTGTGTTGTTATCGGAGTTGCTCCTTGCTTTGTTGATGTAGCGTGTGCGGCTCCTGCCCCGTTTCTAGGCGGGGAAGTCTTTCGTGAACATTCTTACCATTTATGACTGACACTGCAATGTCTTCACCCAGGGAACTTACCTTAAGCTCCAAATGGTAGCTTCTGTCGTCACGTCTGGATCGCATGGTTAGTGGACAGGGAAGAGGGTTAAATTGTTTTAAAGGACCCGAATACTTGTTTGGTTTCAGTCACTTACTAAATGTAAGGCTGTGTTTTTATTTCAGGTTTTCACACAAGATTCACATACAACAATTTCAATTCAATGAAACAGTTACAGTGGCTACCAGAACTATTCTATCATTCCTCTTTATCAGTCTTCACTGATTTTGTAATGAGGTATTCTCCCCCTCCTCTCATCTTTCTGCTCTGCTCTGCTGTTTTTATTCTACTCTCAGGCTGGAACCTCCTTCAGGCTCATGAGTCACTCATACATGAGTCCTCCTTCTTCTTGGGCTGGGTCAGAATGTAACTGGTTTGATCCTGTTAAAACCAGAAGCACTGTATAAGGCTCGAGTGACTAGGTTACACAAAGTATCTAACTCTAAACAGTTTATATGTTAAATCACAGCTATCAAAAAATAAAACAAGTTATAATATGATGGTTATAAAAAGTGTAAACAAGCTATAGGTTGTGCTGGTTATACTTTGAAATCAAAAGGGTTACAGTTTATACTAGCTATACTTTTATGCTTTCATACTTTTCTACGATCTTTCTACATGATGTAGCCGGGTCGGCCGCGCATGTTCTTAGTGCATGTTGATGCATGTGAGCGGGCTCTTCTGGTTAGCTCAGGGCTGCCACGCTGCACTGCTCTCATATGGAGGTTACAGCTGACAACGCCGTCCCGACCGACAGCGGCGTTGTGGTAGTGTAGCCTCGGGTAAACAGCGTCAGCTTTTTCGCCATTGTTAGCACAATGTTGCACCGTGAGCTGTGATCAACTGGTATGCCTTTGCCATGTTGAGAGCCGTTGAGAGGCAATCAAATTGCTCCCAATCCCCTCTTGATTTTAAGGGATCATTTGGGTTATTCTGTTAACTTTTAAGACTCCACAGAGACACCCATGCATTCTGTATGTTTAAGGGTTTCATAGATCTGTGAAATGGTTTCGTTTCTGTGCAAACAGCCTTTGCCACCAAGCATAAAAGATTAAATCTTTAAACTTGAAAAGCCAGTTCATTTTCTGTCACAGTATGTGAAACACGCCAGGCCACATTCAACCAACTGCACGCAAGACTTTTAGCACATACTGTCTATACAAACAACATCTCTCCACACTGACTGCACTCACATGTGACGCTACACAAATCATATCCATGTGATTCATAATTGTGCTTGCACATTAACAGTGTCAGAAAAAAACATAAATACTGTGGCTGCATCGAAGCAAACACATGAATTACAAGACCACAACCTCCTTTCAGATGTAATATGAACGTAGCGATACATACAAATTCAAGTTAGTTAAACCTGGAAGGCAGAAACATAAGTCGCCAGACACAAACACATAATGGCTTAACTAAGAATGTGTCACAATACATGATGAATATATACATAACATAATATGCAGGACAGTGTTTTCCAAAAACGGCGCACTACATAGCTGCGTTGCTTCCAGTATATGAAAACTCTTCCTTATCTTTCATTTCATCATTTACTGTAACATTGTTTACGGTAAATACTAGAACGGAAGGTCCTGATTAATGACTACGGTTAAGATAGCTTATTGTTCAGGGGATAGGAAGTCCATATGCAGAATCGGGCCAACGATCCGTTCAAGCATCAACTTCTACTTACTTATTATGACTGTTGTTTTACCACTAATGTCATCCTCTGTATCGATTGTCATTCTTGAGATTACATTTTGCAAAAATAATGCGACATGGATGAAATAAAAGCTATTAATTGTTTTTCAAATGTGTAAGTAGCTGTAAGATAAAGAACAAATCATGCGACTAGATTAACCCATGATAGCCTTTATTGTCTTGAAATCACTGTTGTTGAAGTGCCTTTTAAGCCACCACCATTGTCCCTGTCCCGAAAAAGACCGCAGTCACCTGCCTCAACGACTACCGCCCAGTCGCCCTGACCCCAGTCATCACGAAGTGCTTCGAGAGGATGATACTATCGCACATCAAGGACGTCCTCCCAGCTGACCTGGACAGCCACCAGTTTGCGTACCGAGCAAACAGATCTACGGAGGACGCGGTCTCCATTACTCTCCACACGGCCCTGTCTCACCTGGAGCACCCTAACACGTACGTCAGGATGCTCTTCATTGACTTCAGCTCTGCCTTCAACACTATCATCCCCCATAAACTGGTGCACAAACTCATAAACCTTGGACTTTCTACATCACTCTGTTCATGGATTCTGGACTTTCTCTCTAACAGACCACAGAATGTCAGGATAGGGAACCTGACATCGACAACCACCATCCTGAACACTGGTGCACTGCAGGGCTGTGTGCTCAGCCCGGCCCTCTTCACCCTTTTCACCCAGGACTGCTCCGCCACATATTCCTCAAACACAATTGTGAAGTTTGCAGACGATACCACTGTGGTGGGACTCATCTCCAACAATGACGAGTCACACTACAGACAGGAGGTCCAACATCTGGCTGAGTGGTGCTCGGACAACAACCTGGTCCTGAACACCACCAAGACCAAAGAAGTCATAGTGGACTTCAGGAGATCCAGGAAGACCACACCCTCTCCACTCTACATAAGTGGGGAGGAGGTGGAGAGGGTGGACAGTATCAAATTCCTGGGGCTCCACATTACTAAGGACCTCACTTGGTCCCTGAACATATCACATCTGGTGAAGAAAGCCCAGCAGAGACTGTTCTTCCTGAGGAAGCTAAAACAAGCTGGCCTGCCCCCTGCACTTCTGGTTAACTTCTACAGAAGTGTGATTGAAGGCATCCTCTGTCAGTGCTTCACTGTGTGGTATGCCAGCTGCACAGCAGAGAACCAGAGGGACCGGGCCCGGGTGGTTAAAACGGCACAGAGGATTGTGGGAGTTACCCTCCCTGACCTGGACACTGTGTATGCTGGCCGCCTCCAGAAGAAGGCCAGAAACATCTGCACAGACATCACACACCCGGGTCACTCTCTGTTTGTTCCACTACCATCAGGAAGAAGATTCAGGTCTATCAAAACCCGGACTAACAGGCTGAGGAACAGCTTCTTCCCCAGAGCGATTAATTTCGTTGTATGTTTTTACAATGACAATAAACATCCTTTATCCTTTATCCTTTTAAGTACCTCAACATTTTTCACATTGTTTCTTTTCATGAGTTGGTTTTCCAGTTAGTTACACACCTACTTAAAACATTCAGATTTACTGGCAGGTGGTGTGACTGTGAATGGTGTGACTGTAAAAGGGGAACTACACCCATTTCCAAAATTCCTGCGTGTTATTCCTATGACCTGAGCCTCCCATCCATTGTCTATGGAGCAGCATCAGACTTTATACTAAGTATAGATTTATGTCCCTGGTTTCTGGCTTTGAGAGAGTCATGTTCATAAATAATGATTGAAATGATTGAACTTCTCTAGACCATGGAAATAACATATTGGTATTCTTAATTGAGATGGTGGTCCCCTTTACTTTTCTAATGAATGAACTGGGTTACTTTAACTAAACTAGAAATAAACAAAAAAGAGAACTGAATGCTGGACCGAAAGATAATAGAACGTTTGTTTGTTTATGGTCTTTTATTGAAGATTCTTTAAATAATTGCAGAATTGTTATTCTCATCCATGAAGAAGGCTACTATGACACCCTCACTGAACAACAAATGATTAGTGAACAACAAATCAATCATCCTCATTTTCTATGATCGTGCACCAGCCAGTAAAGTTCTGCGTGCATTCTTTTTTTACGAGGGTAACCAATATCATTTGAGATATAACATTAATTAATACTCCTTTGAAGCAAGTACCACGACACTTAAATAACTTTCTAACAACTTCCTTGCTGCTTCCTTGCTTCTGTACTAAAGCCTTTGGTAGAATATAACACCTCGCTTTTGTTTCTGCTGAACCAATTCTGATAATCTCTATTATTATAAATGCACAATGGGAGGTTTGGTTCACTTGTTATGAGGAAGCAATTTGATTCTATAGATACAACCAGTGAAGCAACAGATTTATGGGTCTGTGCCAACTTTTACTGTATAAAGCCTTGTTGCAGTGCAGCAGTCTCATGAGGAGGAGAGGCATAGGAGCCAAAGAAGCACATGTGAACAGGTAATTCATTTATTTTATTTTTATAAGATATACATTTTAAACTGCTTGCCTCATAGTGGTAGCATTTTCCATATATATATATATATATATATACATATATATATATATAACTCCAGAATTTCTTAACTTTGCAAGATATGTCTTTTTTTAATTATTAGTTCTTAGCATTTAGTTATTTGTGCCATTTTTTCAGAAACTATTGCACGTGTATGACAATTTTGTGTAGAATGGACATTTTAATGTATATCTTGATCAATAGGAATTTAAATCTCATTTCATTAAATAATTAAATAATTAAAAACATATTTTGCTATTATAAAATCATATAACACATTTATTGTCCATGACTATGCATCCTTGGTTGGGTATGCAGTCTCTGTGTGCTTTCTAGTTGTTGTTTTTTTGTGGGGAATTTAATTAAATACATTTGGTCAGCAGGTTTATATTTGGGGCTTTGGAGAATGGCAAATCTAATCATGTTGCGTGTGCTGCTTTTGGGATTGATAAGTAAGTATCTAATTCAGTCTGTTTCAATTAAATACATTTTTAGTTTTGTTGTATTTACCTAAATTCACTAACTGACTTTTGTTAGCAGACTGATTTGTATCCAATTATATCTATGTGTTTGTTTTCATAGGTACGGTGATTCCTCAGACGACAGGTGAATTGGAGTTTAGATAATCTCTTAGTAATTTGTTCATGTTATTAACAAGACAGTGATACAGTTGCTGTAGTTATTACTTCAAGATTATACCCATTTCCCCTGGATTGCAGCTAATACCGCTGTTCATGATTGTTATATATATAATTTGATACATTACAATTCTTAGGCAATATACATGACAAAACTTGGCTGTGCAAGTATATAGATATGTGTGGTGGAGTAAAGAGTCAAGTAGTGTATATTAGACACTTAAACCATTTTTAGAAATTACAACCTCATATTATTTACAATCCTGGTTCAGAAGAAGGGTAAGAAGTAGAAGAAGAGGACTTTTCAGTCTTTACAAACCATCAATACACTTCAGATATTTGATTTGACATTTGAGATGTGATCATTATTCATTGACAATTTTTTCTCCCAATTTCAGTTTGGGCACTTCAATGTCAGACATGCACAGATGAGCAGTGTTCAACCACAGTCCTAGTCCCATGTTCCTCAGAGACGATGTGTGTCACAGCTTCCATTCAAGGTGGGCATTTCTTTATACCATGTTCTACTTTTGAGTGAAATAAATGTACTGCAGAGTTATGTGTTCTTTCCGTTAATATTGACAAACTCAAGTTTTCATTTTGTAGCCACTTCACTTGGAACTCCAGCACAGCAAATATTCAAGGCGTGTGCATCATCCTCCCTGTGTCCAGCCACAGGCTCTCGGACATTTTCAGCCAACTTGGGTTTTTCGAGTGCAGTTGCATCTGCTAAGTGCTGCAACACAGATGATTGCAACACAGAAACTCTACGGTGTAAGTACAGATGTATAAATACCTCATTTAAGATGAAAAAATACGAAATAGACTTTGACATGCTTCAATTTTGTGAAGCTTAAATGTTCTCTCTTCGTCAAACACATTTTGTTCTTTTCTCTTTCAGTCCCTGCTGCTCAGACAGAAAACGCCCTACAGTGTTTCACTTGTAACCCCTTCACGTCTCAATGTACTTCTCAAGTACAATGTAGGGGGGAGGAGAACCTCTGCTTTCAAGCAAGTGGTGAGTTTTAATCATACGTGGTTTCCAAAAAGTATTTTAAAACCTTAAAGTATCTCAAACCAACTACATATGAGATCTGGAAAATCAACCAGTGGTGGAAAGTAAAGAAGTACATGTCCTGAACTGCTGTTCTATAGTATTTGTAGTATTTCTATGATGTGCTACTTAATACTTATAGTTCACTAAATATCAATGGTAATTATTGTACTTTCTACTGGACTACATTCATAATACAGTTATAGTGACTAGTTACTTCAAGAAAAGTCAATACACTTAAGTTTTGATGTTGTAATATTACATGTCATAATTCAATAGTATTCAAAGTATAGTAATAAACACGTACGAAGTGAAAATACTTTTATTTCTGATATTTTAAGTATATTCTACATTGTGGTATTACTTATTTTAATCAATTACCAAACTTAAATCAATGAAGGCTGTGTAGTTAAACGATGATTTTTCCTCTACAGTGACAAGTGGGTCCAGCACTTCTCCAGCTTTTGGCTGTGCATCTACAAATCTGTGTGCAGCTGCTGCAAGCCTGGGTAGCCTTCCTTTCATGCAAAGCGTTGGAAGCATAAGCAGTGGACCATCCTGTTGTGGGACCAGTTTCTGTAATACTGCCGCAACAACTGCTCCCCCAACATTAACAACTGCAGCCCCAACAACAACTGCAGCCCCAACAACTGCCATGACAACAACAACAACCGCCACCCCAACATCAACAACTGCCATAACATCAACAACTGCTCCCCCAACATCAACAACTGCAGCCCCAACAACAACTGCCATAACAACAACAACCGCCACCCCAACATCAACAACTGTTCCCCCAACATCAACAACTGCTCCCCCAACATCAACAACTGCAGCCCCAACAACAAATGCCATAACAACAACAACCGCCACCCCAACATCAACAACTGCTCCCCCAACATCAACAACTGCAGCCCCAACAACAACTGCCATAACAACAACAACCGCCACCCCAACATCAACAACTGCTCCCCCAACATCAACAACTGCTCCCCCAACATCAACAACTGTTCCCCCAACATCAACAACTGCTCCCCCAACATCAACAACTGTTCCCCCAACATCAACAACTGTCATAACAACAACAACCGCCACCGCAACATCAACAACTGTTCCCCCAACATCAACAACTGCTCCCCCAACATCAACAACTGTTCCCCCAACATCAACAACTGTTCCCCCAACATCAACAACTGCAGCCCCAACAACAACTGTCATAACAACAACAACCGCCACCGCAACATCAACAACTGTTCCCCCAACATCAACAGCTGCAGCCCCAACAACAACTGCCATAACAACAACAACCGCCACCCCAACATCAACAACTGCTCCCCCAACATCAACAACTGCTCCCCCAACATCAACAACTGTTCCCCCAACATCAACAACTGCAGCCCCAACAACAACTGCCATAACAACAACAACCGCCACCCCAACATCAACAACTGTTCCCCCAACATCAACAACTGCAGCCCGAACAACAACTGTCATAACAACAACAACCGCCACCGCAACATCAACAACTGTTCCCCGAACATCAACAACTGCTCCCCCAACATCAACAACTGCAGCCCCAACAACAACTGCCATAACAACAACAACCGCCACCCCAACATCAACAATTGTTGCCTCAACAACAACCCAAGAGGGTAAATTCACATGTCACAATACAGTAGCAGAAGAAGCAGTCTAAAGGGGCAGGAAAGGGATAAAGATCATTCAGAACAATGAATACAGCAAAATGAAAAATAAAAATGATTAAATGACAACATTTTATACAAAATCAATACATATTTGAATAATACACAATTTACAACCTCTGCCAGTATCAATTTCAAGTATTCAAGTTAAATACATTTTTATTTTAGTTGTATTTATGTAAATTCACTAAATTACTTTTGTTTTTGATGTTAGCAGACTGATTTTAATCCAATTATATCTATGTGTTTGTTTTCATAGGTACGGTGACTCCTCAGAATTCAGGTAAATTGGAGTTTAGATAAACTCTTAGTAATTTGTTCATGCTAATAACATGTCAGTCATACAGTCGCTCTAGTTATTACTTCAAGATTATACCCATTTCCCCTGGATTGCAGTTAATACCGCTGTTTATGATTTATATATATATATATATATATATATATAGACATACATATATATAAAATACACAATTTACATCCTCTGCCAGTGTGGAGGTTGCAGAAGTATCACACCCAAGGCATTGCTTTGCTTTGTTTTAATTTACAAGTTAACAAGTTATAAATACCAGGTTGAAAGGTGGTGTTTCACCGCCACCCTCTGGTTGCACTTGGTATGTGGTACAAAGGTTACTGTGCTGCACCTGCAACGATGCCCAACGGTGATTTTATGGTGTAGAAAAGATCTTCAGGTGGTGTTACATTGCTTTTTAAATTAGAACTTTTTGACAGAAGTAATTTTGACTGTCCCAGAAAGCAAAGCCAGTGAGCCTTTGACAGAATGCTGTCTTTTCTAATGTTTTCAATGACATCTGTGCTGTTCCTGCTATAACATGCCATAATGGCTGCTGGGAAAAGGTTTATTTTGGTTGGTCAGAATATTAGATTAAAAGAGTCCACAAACACAAATAACACAAAAAGCATATTTTGTATATAGGATCAAACATTGGTATGATAGGTTAGGTGTGGTGATCTAGAAATGTACAAAAAAACACGTTGCAATATTTGCCAATAAGACCACTATAGATGGACATTCCATCTTTTCTTCAAAATGTGATGTCTTTTGTTCTTTCTAGGACCCCTTTACCCAATTAACGGAACAAGAAGCAGTAACTCGGATGATGGAAGTTCTCCTAACATTCGCCTGCACCAACCATTTCTGTATTTTGGACAGCAGCATAATCAGATTTATGTATGTAAATATAATATTAGCAAATACAAAATCCATATCTTTTATGTTTTGTAAAGGAATCCACTTTTCATCCACTGGTTGGCAAATCATTTCCAACACAAGAACTGTGTTGTAAATGTGCAACAAATTAATTAATGAAATTAATGAATAAATTAGTGAAGTAAAAAAATATGCACTATGTTATTAAACTAATAATACTTTATATTTGACTTCAACTGAAACACATATTAAAGAAGTACTGCAGTTAGTTGTTGTCAATATATTTTTATATCTATAATATGGTTATAAAGTACAAGCAATACATATGTTGATGGGTGTAGTAAATGTTACTAATTCTTCGTTAGTAAGAACTGGTTAACTTGTTTCCAGGTGAACCACAATGGACATCTGACCTTTAACTCACCTTGGAGAAGTTACTCACCTCAAAGGTTTCCACTGCATGGATCCAGGGACGTCATTGCTCCACTCTGGACAGATTTAGACAACAGAGAGAATGGTCAGATCTACTACAACCAATACACCAGTGGCAGCATCCTCCATCAAGCTACGCAAGACATTAATCGTTACTTCCCACGATTGAGATTCAATGCCAACTGGGTCTTTGTTGCAACATGGTATGAGGTGGCCTACTATCCCACCACTGGAACAGTAAGTTATCTTGTTCTAAATGAGGAAACACATGTGTATTTGACCTATTACAACATATATTTACTATAATAACCACAAGTACATTTTTTTCAGCAAACAACAGTTCAAGCAGTCTTGATTTCTGGTGGCCAGTACTCATTTGTGCTGATGAATTATGGGACAATAGCCTCAACAACTCGAAGAATACAGGTTAGAGGCATTAAAATGATATGTGACTTACAATGTAAAAGTGGCCATGACTTACTTAAATCTGAATGCAGATGCACAAAAACAAAAAATAAAACTATTTGTATTCATGTGACATGTATTTCCAGGCTGGATATGACACAGTGAACTCCGTTCACCATTTCACTATCCCAGGATCATTCTCTAACAATGCATCAGGCAGTAACTCAAATTTCCGCCTGAGCAGCAATGTCAATGTGCCCGGTCGCTGGGCTTTCCGGACAGACCATGGATCACCAGGCTGTACTTACAATGGTAAGATCAGAACCAGAGGGTGGTCACCATAGGTAGTTCTTTACAGTAATGTGGATATGTGATCACCACTCCATGGAGATATGTATTTAGTGTTTGTTGAACTAAATAAACAATGTATTTTTTGCTGCAGACAGCTGAGTATAATGTGCATACTGCTATTACATTATAATATGGTGACAAATAATTGAATTGCATTGCAAGTTAAGTTTTTTAATTTCATGCCAAAGTAGTTCTCAAAAGGCAAGGTCAAGACGCTGACCACGACAATGTAATGTTTCAAGTTTAAGGCGGCTGGCAACTTTTCTTGCACGGCATCCTCTTCTTTATCCCCTAATTTGTGTCACCATTCTACTGTTTATTATGAAAATAAAGGCAAAATTGTCCACAAAAAATTAAAGTCAAAAGTCTAATGTTAATGTAAACGTAATAGTGTCGGCACGTTTCAGTCTATTCCTTCAAGTTAACTTTTCCTTTCATTCTTCTCAAGGTGAATCCGTGCAGCTTGGTGACTCATTCTGGAGTGACAGTACCTGTGCACAGAAGTGCACCTGCACCTCAGCAGGCCTGCAGTGTCACAGCCAACGCTGCTCCTTTTCCCAAATCTGCCAACCTACTGCCTTTCAGTTCACTTGTCAGACGGTGCGGAGAGGCACCTGCGCCATTAGTGGTGATCCACATTACTATACCTTCGATAACAAAGTGTTTCACTTCCAAGGCACCTGCACTTATGTTCTCTCTGAGCAATGCGGTCGTGGGTTGCCCTACTATAGAGTAGAGGGCAAGAACGAGCATCGGGGCAGCACTCGTGTTTCCTGGACACGACTGGTCAAAGTGTTTGTCTATAATGAAACCATTGAGCTTGTCAAGGGACGTCGTGGTGCAGTTAAGGTTGGTATTAAGAAATAAGTCTCCACTTACTGTGATATTTTAATTTTGTTCATATTTTTACAACTATGTCTTTGCTTGTTGGTGTGTTTACAGGTTAATGGCATCTTTGCATACACTCCACTCTCTCTCAACAATGGCATGGTCCAGGTTTACGAGTCAGGTTTTTCTGTGATCGTCAGTACTGACTTTGGCTTGGTGGTGTCTTATGACACAAATCATTATGTGACGATCAGTGTGCCCTACACTTACCAGAATGCAACATGTGGCCTGTGTGGAAACTTCAACAATGATCGCAGGGATGACTTTCGAACCCGCCAAGGAGAAGTTGTCAGCTCTGATGTGGTTTTTGCCAACAGCTGGCAAGCATCGGGAGACAATGAGCCTGGTTGTGGGCCACCGTGTGGAGGTCTGAGCTGTCCTAACGACTGTACTGAGGCTCAGACAGCTTTATACAGCAATACTGCTCATTGTGGTATCATCCAGAGCACTTCTGGACCCTTTGCTGCTTGCCATCATCGATTTCCCCCACAGACCTTTTTGCAAAGCTGTGTGTATGATCTGTGTGTAGGAGAAGGGTATCAACCCATTCTGTGCCAAGCCCTAAATGTGTATGCAAGTCAGTGTCAACAGAATGGTGTACAGCTGCCAAGCTGGAGGAGGCAAGGCTTCTGTGGTATGTCTGTCAGTCAAAAACATTATTTCATATAATCCTTGGGCTGTCATGATGTCAAGATACATCTTGTCTTCTTTTGTCTAGAAATCCAATGTCCAGCAAACAGCCACTTTGAGCCGCGAGGCACAGCATGTCCAGCTACCTGTGTCAGCCCCAATTCTACCTTCGACTGTCCTCTTCCTGTCCAGGAGAGCTGCATCTGCAATTCAGGCTACATACTTAGTGCTGGAGTCTGCATCCCTCATGCTGAGTGTGGCTGCAGCTTTGAGGGTCGCTACTACCGCTCTGGAGAAACTGTAATACTAGACGACGACTGTGGGAGACGTTGTAGCTGCAGTTATGGCTCCATGACTTGCCGCTCCCATGGTTGTGGCCCACTTGAATCATGCCGTGTGGAGGAGGGAGAAAGAGGATGCAGACCTAACAGCTATGGAACATGCTGGATAAAAGGCCCAGTGTCATATCAAACGTTTGATGGATTGACATACCTGTATCCTGGGGCGTGTCGATTGACCCTTGCCAAAGTAATGGGATTGTCTAGTTACCCACATTTTGTTGTGACAGCAGAAAAACTGCCCAGAGGCCAGCAGGGTTTTTCCAGGTTGCTAAAGTTTGAGGCAGAGGGAACACACGTGTCTATTGAGATGGCGAGCAGCAGAGTAGAGGTAAGTGATTGGAACTTTTTTGAAAAGACAGATTCTAATGTGATACATCCAACATTTTAAAAGTTAGGCATCTGAACTCTAATGAAGACAAATTTGACAAAAGGATAGCTGACGTGAGAAAGTTTAGTAATATGAATATTATTACAACTGTTTTAGGTTCTTTAATGATTTAATCGTTTCTTCTGTATATTTAATAGCACATACTTTTGTTTAAATCTTGTGAACTACAAAGTAATTTGAACTACTATTCAAATGGCCCTTTAGGTTGACGGTCAGCGGATAAGACTACCATTCAGCTCGGCATCCAACCGAATCCAAATCTACCACAGCAGCATTCACAGTATCATCATTCGCACTTCCTTTGGTGTAACTGTGCAGACAGTTTGGCCTCACTTTGTGCGTGTCACTGCACCTGGTATCTACAACGGTTCATTAGGTGGACTCTGTGGTAATTACAATGGCCAGCCACATGACGACTTCCGCACACCGAACGGCATTCTGGTCACCAGCCCTCAGGACTTTGGGGACAGTTGGCGGGACGGCTCCCTCGCTGCACACTGTGTGGAAAGTGTAAATCATGACTCTACAACAAATAACAATTCCCGTGAGTACTGTGGCATTCTTGGCTCACCACATGGGCCATTTGCCCAATGCTTGGCCACGGAGGACTCCCAGCAGCATGTGAATGCATGTGTGGGGATCCTTAGAGCCTCTAGAGATCCAGCATCAGCACAGTGTGAGGTCCTACGAGATTATGCACTAATGTGTCAACAGCAGGGCGTTGCCCTTGGACGCTGGAGGAATGCAACTCACTGTGGTAAGCACTTTGCCCCCTTTTGGTGTAGGTTGTTTTGATATAATGTAAATGACTTTGCTTAATTAATTGATTTTTTCTTCTTCTCTAGAGCAAAACTGCCCCCCAAACAGCCATCATGAAGTCTGTGGAAGCTCTTGTCCTTCCACCTGCCCCAGCCTCTCTTTCCCTTTCGTCTGTGACACTGTGTGCCAGGATGGGTGCCAGTGTGATGATGGTTTTATCCTCAATGGCAACCAGTGCGTGCGACCTACAGCCTGCGGATGCCATCACCAAGGACGCTATCGACGAGGAGGAGAGCGATTCTGGGATGGTGAGGAATGTCAGAGCTTGTGTTCCTGTAATGGCACTACTGGGGCAGTCCACTGTATCCCCAACGCCTGTGGTCCCCAGGAGTCCTGCCGTGTGGTGGAGGGTGAGTTTGGCTGCCATCCCAACCCTCATGGCACCTGCTCTGCCTCTGGTGACCCCCACTACCTCACCTTTGATCGCAAGGCCTATGACTTCCAGGGAACCTGCCGCTATGTTTTGGCGACCCTTTGCAATGCCACTCATGGGCTTCACCAATTTTCTGTGGAAGCTAAGAATGAGCCGTGGAGAGGGCAGCCAGTTTCAATCACAGCAGAAGTTTTTGTGAATGTGGGGGGCTATCGAGTGCACATGTCGAGGGAGAGCCGTGGTGTGGTACAGGTGAGCTACACAAATTCTGAACAGTGGAGACATTCTTTCCTCTGACCTTTCTTCTATTTATAATCTATACTGGGTTTGCAACTATCATTTTTAAAGCACCAGATAGTTGCAACAAAAATACAAAATCTATGATTGTTAATCCAATTTTCTTTGTACATTGTTAAAGGTGAACGGAGTAACTAAAAACTTACCTATCGTCCTGAATGGAAGTCTTGTCTCTATCTATGCAAGTGGATTTCGCACATATGTCAGTGCTGATTTTGGCCTGATGGTCATGTACGATGGATATAGTACAGTGTCTGTCTCTGTACCTCCAAGTTACAGGTAACTGCCATTTACTGCAGCCCATGTTTGAATGCTTTAGTTTACATTCTGAAAAACATTTTATTACAAATGTTTAAATCATGTAGCTTCAATGTATAAACATATTTTTGACTCTGGGTGTATTTAAATATTGTCATCATTACAGACAAAAAACATGTGGACTTTGTGGAAACTTCAATGGAAATCCAAATGATGACTTCCAAACCCCATCTGGAATGATGGTTACCACTCCACAGGAGTTTGGGACAGCCTGGAAAGTGGCAAGCAACGACACCTGCAGTGATGGGTGTGGCTCCTCCTGCCCACAATGCAACAATGAGCTACCTGCTAGAGCCCAATGTGAGGTGATTCAGGCATCTGACGGTCCCTTAAGCTTCTGCCATGAGGAGGTGAACCCAGCGCCATATTTCAGTGACTGCGTGTTTGATGTTTGTGTGTCTGGAAGTGAGGGCCAAGATCTTCTGTGCAGAGCCATTCAGACATACGTCAGTGCCTGTCAGTCTGCTAATGTTCAAATCTACCCTTGGAGACAGAACACCACCTGCAGTAAGTCAACGAGTCAATGTGTTGTTTATCCACTATTTAAACAGCCTAGAAAACAATCAAAGAAGTCTTGACCTACTGCATCTACGTGTAGGCTATGTTAATTGACTGAATCATTTTCAACCATCTGACATGCATCATTTAATTCCTCTCTCATAAAGGACTTGACTGTCCCGCCAACAGCCATTATCAGCTGTGTGGTACCGACTGTGGTCACATCTGTCCCAGCAGCGTTGATGCCACCTGTGAGCAGGTTTGCTCTGAGGGATGTTTCTGTAATGAAGGTTTTCTCAGGAGTGGGACAAGATGTGTCCCCGTGGAAAGCTGTGGCTGTCAATATGACGGGTTCTACTATAATGTAAGTCATTATATATAGTATAGACTATTATATAGTCAGACAACTTGGTATTCAAAAGTGACAAGTCATGTTCTAAGCAATGTAGCTATGTAACTATCGTTTTACAGTAAAAATATAGCAAATCACATGACAACAATTTAAAGGGCCTTTCTGACAGAATATGACAAGTGTACTATTGCACTCTGAAGCCCATTATTTCCATGACAATTTCCCCACAGCAGTGTTTTTGTCTTATTATAGTAGCACACTATCATTTTTATTGCATCTGTTTTCCTCACATGTTACAGGCTGGTGAATCCTTCTGGACAGAGGGTTGCTCCCAGCGGTGTGAATGCCATGCTCCCAATGACCTGCGCTGTTCTGCTGCATCTTGCACTTCTACACAAGAGTGCACCATCAGAAATGGCCAGCTGGGCTGTTTTGATGGGATGTCTACTTGCACTGTTACGGGCGATCCACACTACATCACCTTTGATAGGGCACTGGCCCATTTCCAGGGCACATGCTCTTACATCATTACTGAGAGTGTGAGCCCCGGCATCAATGAAAAACAGTTTCAGGTAGTAGCCACCAATAATCACCGTGGCAACAACCGTGTGTCGTTTGTGTCAGCAGTGGATGTATACCTCTCAAATCAACTAGAGAGTGTGCATGTCAGGATTGGACCCAACAAAAGAGTAAAGGTAAGCTCTTAATTACTTGCAAGATGAAAAACGTTCTGTATCTCTGTATTGTAAATATAATTACAAACAAGTGCCTCCTCCCTTCTTGTCCGTCTCTCTCTGATCTCTCTTCCTTCCAGGTAAATGGAAGTGAGGTGTCTCTTCCCACCACTGTGGGAACATTAGCTCAGGTAGTAAGACAGGGAAGCTACATCGTGGTCGATGCCATTGACTTGAAAGTTCACTTTGACGGCCGGAGAACTTTACTGGTCAGACTGGGCCAGTACCATCAAAATAGAGTCACAGGCATGTGTGGAAACTTCAACAGGGATCCTTCAGATGACAAAGTCTTGCCCAATGGCACTTTGGCACAAAATGACAATCACTTTGGACACAGCTGGAAATCCTCCACAAGCCAACCAGGGTGAGATGTTATGAAAAGAACTTGCAGGGTTAACAATCCTTCACTACATAAAGAAACAACAATACACATATGACGGAAAAATATGTCAAAATAAACAAAGTCCGCTCAAATCATCTCTTTTCTAGATGTGGATCCACTGATGAAAGGAGTGATGATGGAATGGATGACTGTCCCTTTATGGAAGAATACTCTGAGCTCTGTAGTATCATCACCAACAGTAGCGGTCCATTCAGTGCATGTCACCTGCACTCTGATCCACAGCCATTTTTCAGTTCCTGTGTCTATGACCTCTGCCTCTACACTCCAGCCAATGACATGCTGTGTTCTGCAGTCTCCGCCTACGAGAGCACCTGCTCTGTTTTGGGGTTAAACATCCCTGAGTGGCGCTCTGCTTTGCTGTGTGGTAAGTTTGCACTGGGCTTATGGACAGCCAAAATAATGAATGAGAGATATAATCCTTAGTTTAACAGAACTTTGCCATTTGTCCTACTTGTGGAAAAAGGTCGTTTTTTACTTGTTTCGTCACTCTTTGTCTCATCCTTTCCCCACTATTTCCATAGCTGAGTCAGACCCCTGCGAACAGCTGAACTGCACAGAGTATGAGTGGTGTGGTAAGAAGCACGGTGTGTACGGCTGCTTCTGTGATGAGAACCACAATCGGCCCAACAATGAGAGCTACGGTGAGGGCAGCGCCATTGTTTTATAGATCCCGGATGTGTTATGTGTAAGATTAGTAGTAGAAATTGCTTCATAGTACAATGGCATTGTTTGTGAAATATACGCCAACGTCAGACCACAGAACAATAATATCCACTCAGGTGTTGGTTTATCATAGTTCTTTTGCCATAATATCCAATCCCAGAGCTTAGAATTCTGTTTGTGCACGACTGACGGCATGTGGAAGCTAAAGATTAAGGTCTTGAAATGAAGTGCAAATAAAGAACAAATCTCAGCCAAGGCTCATGGGTATTGCAGGAATGTGAACCGTGCACAATGCCAAAATGAGAGACGAAACATGATTTCATGGAAACAGCGATTTAAATGGTCAATATAAACCTATAGGATTGTTACAATATCTGTGAGTCACAACTCTGTGGGTTTGTCACTATGAGCAACACCTTTCAAATTAAAGATATAGTAGTTATTTAATCCAGGAAAATATTGATTAGTGCAGTTTTAACTATGAGATTAGCTACAAACGCTGCAGATTTATTTTTTTTAATCTCTCTCTCTCTCTCTCTCTTTGTCATACGTAGACTCGTCCATCAGTTGTTTCAGTAGTTCAGCCACCATGTCTTTGTCGCGCTGCCAGCTGTTTGAAGCTGGCTTCCACTCCAGCGCCCTCCACCTCCGAGATGACTCCTGCAATGGGACTCTCCAGGACGGACGACTGGTGTTCCACTTTAACAATGACGACCAGCTGTGTGAGACAGCTCTCAGGGTACAGTCCATTTTAGACGTTAATGTGCTCCATCAGACATATTACAAGTACAAGCAACTTACTTAAAAATGGTTTACCATTTTGTCATTTCAATTTTAAGAGCAACGGAACCCATTTCATCTATGAGAACATCATCCAGGGCGACGTGGACCCTCATGGAGGGCTAATCAGCCGCCAGAGGAGCATTCACTTGCGTTTCTGCTGTGAATACCTTCTGACCCAGGCCCTGTCTATGGATGTGGGCATCAACCCTGTAGAGAGGTGACAATTACAACACCATCTACTTTACATGTTTTATGCTAACTAAATACAATTAACACAGTCATTTTTATAGTGAGCGTATGTCCATAGTGATACGTCATGACGTATGTTTCAATATTTATGTTTTCAATAACAGCACCATATATTAAACAGTGCTACATCTGAACCTCAAACCGTTTTTGAGTACTTATCTTCTGCGACAGTGATGCTCGATGATGACAAAGACTGAAAATAGTTAGTTATAATTTAGCCCTTGGTTGTCATAAATGTTGTGTAATTTCTCCACTACCCACATTCTGCACCCAATGTAATCAATAAACTTGCCATTCAAACCAACAATACGAAGAAAAGTTAAAAGAAAAGAAAAGTAAAAAAAAAAACATTCAGAGAAGTCTGTCCCTGTTCTGTGAATGTGAATGCGTCAACAAGACGTTGTTACCAAGAACAAGCCAGTGAATTGGTCCTTCTCAAGTGCAATCAACTTCTTTGTTGTTTTTTTGCAGTGTTGTGAGAAAGAAGCTTCTATCAGGCCATGGACAGTATCTTATGAGAATGATCCCCTACCAGGACGCTGGCTTCCGCTACCCCCTGGCCAGTGGCAGGAACATAGAAATGGAAGTTGACGAGAGGCTATATGTGGAGATTCGGACAGAAGGAGTCGATAGAAGGCAGATCTCCACCGTTGTGGACTCTTGTTGGGCCACGCCAGTCAACTTCGCCAGCTACCCTGTCCGCTGGGATCTCATACATGAAGAGTAAACAAACTATTGCAACTTCATGTATTTTATCACTGGTTCTTGATTACCCAGAAAATGATTTACTCTAGAAGGGCCTCTCTTCACTTGCTCCACCCTTCCTCACTTTCACAACTTAACCCTGTTTATTTTATAGTCCAGCTGGTAACATTGTAACTTGTATCTCCCTCCAGGTGTCCTAACCCAGCAGATGGAACAGTAGAGCTGGTTGCGAACGGCATCTCCCCTGTGGCCCGATTCTCCTTCAATATGTTCACCTTTACTAACTTTTCATCCATCTACCTGCACTGCCAGGTCCACCTGTGTCTTAACAGACACAACAACTGCACTGCTGTAAGTGCTACTGTGTTTGTGTGCGTTCGTAATGAGTTTGGATAGATTATCAAAAGGTGCGTTAACAGAAGCCTCTAATGTTGTTTTCCTGCAGCACTGCTACCCAGGCCACCACAACCGAGTTGCAAGGGACGTATCCCAGCATGCCATGACGGGCATCTCACTAGGACCACTTACCATGCCGCTCAATAGGAAAGGTAAAACCCTCTTATCTCCTCATGACTTTTGCTCTTTTGATAACACTAATCTTGATGCATACATTTTATGTACTCTAAACTTTAATTCTTCTCTTACAGTCAGAATGGTGAATCCGAGCAGTGCCTCAGGCCAGTTGGCCTCACTGGTGACCCTGCTAGTCAGTTTGCTGACAGCCAAAACTCTGGTGTAGGGCGTTCAAAGATGATCCATATTCTAAAATCACTCAACATACATTTTCTATTAGAGAGGCCTTTTCCTTGTGTTGTGTTCTGTTTTTGTGGTCTGCTGAAAATTGAAGTAATTTTGCTTTATAACCGTAAATGTGCAGCATACTGAAGCTGAAATCACTTGCCTTTTGTTGTTTTCACTGTATAAGATGTTTATCGAGTGTATCCTTAGTTTCTTTGTCGGGGTTCTTATCATTAAATCTCTATCATATAAGAAGTAACCAACCATGTATAATGAAGGTTGAAAATATAAATAAAGTTTCTCAATGCATGGAGTATGGATCTCATTTTCTATTGTCCTTAGTAGAAGGTTGTGTGGTTGCTGCAAGCTGCCAGCATCACTTAATAATTGAATCAACAATGACCAGGTTATGGCTTTATACCTGCAAGCCACTGCAGTGCAACACATGAAAGTCATATTACAAGGAAGGTAAATAAATGATCACATAAATAAACAAAGAAATCTGATATTAACAGGGCCTATCTCTGTAATTTATTTTCTCCAACAAAAATATACAAAAGAATTGTTCTATTGTGCAGCTCAAGGTGGTGTCACATTGACATTTTGGAGGAAATTTGTTTGTAAACGATCTCTTTCCTCTCTCCCTGCCTTTACTTTTGGTATTTTTTCGAGATTACTTTCCCTGTAAGATCACGTTCTCTAGAGTCAGATTTAAATTAAAGTATCAGATATCACTGATGCAGTGCAAAGTCAGAAGTGATGTGAATCAATGAACACATCAATTGCTCATCAGTTGAAATGGCTGATTTGAATCATCCTGTAACCTGGTTTTAGTGACATCTGATACTTTCATTTAATCTGACCCTAGAGAACCTGATCCAAAAGGGAATAGAAATCTGCAATAATACCTTAATAAAAAATATAGAAAGAGAGGGAGAGAGATTGTTCACAAATTTCTTCCAAGAATAAAAATGCTCGTAGGAAAATCAGTGTATCAATGAAGCAAGAGTGTTGCAGTAAAAGAAAACATAATTCCCATAATTTACTACTGTTATGACCACATTAAACATCTTACAAATAACTTATTTAGCTGATTGTAAAAAGTTAAACTAGTGTAATTATTATCATAAAAAACAGACAGACCATAAAAGTGACAAAACAGTAAAAACATTAAAACAAAAGAATGCAACAGACGTGACACAATACAAAATAGGCTACTTTTTCGACGATTTTAAGATGCAGAGTGTATCAATGATACCTGAGAGGATCGCAGTATTGATAGTATGATAGTTTTGGATTACAAAAAGTCACACACACACAAAGCATGGTAAACGAGACGGGTCCTTGTTTAAAGATCGCAGACCTCTAATGCACTTAGGACATTCCGACATTATGACCCTGATGAATGCCACAAGCCAAGACGCGTTGGTCTTAACTCAAAAGTTAAACTATATACTACAAGTATTGCTGGAGTTTTGACCTCTTCAGAATTTTCCCAGAAGCGGCGATCCGAGCAGATACAACATATGCTCACATAAATTATACAGATGAATATATACAAATTAAACCACAACATATCAATCAGTCAGCAGTAGCTTAATCCCCATGCACAGTGATTTTAATAATGATCAGTTATTTTTCTCTGTTGTGTTGCACTGAACAGGTGGAATAAGATACATCTTTTCAATAGGAACCGTGATGATGCTGCAGGCTTGAAAATGTTATAGATGTTACAGAATGTTTGTTAATTTGTCCAATACATTTCTCCTGATAAGTGTTCCTCTTGTCCTTAAAGTTGTGGGAGTTTTTCTTTACAACATTAGAGGGCAGCATGAGATCAAAAACACACTTGGCTCTTTTTTGGTGAAACTCTTGTCTGCTTCTCACCTTTTTGTATTTAGTATCATTTTTGTATCTGTTGTAACCTCTGGGCTTTTGCAGTGATTATTATGATCGAATCAATATTATATTAGTGACAATCCTTGATAATCAAGATTAAGATGATTAATTAAGTCATTCATTTGAGAAATATTAATCTATTATGGTCATTTTTTCTCCATGTTTTTGTATTTATTCAAAGTTAGGAGTTATGTCTTGAACCATCTAGAAATACTAGTAAGTTGGTAAGCAAACTTCACAACGCTATCACAACATGTTCTTTACAGGACACGTAAGCGTAACAATAATCACAATGCAAACCATTAATACAGTATGGTTCTCATTGGACATGTAAGAAGCTGTCAGTATTACAAGAGGTCAGGTTTCTCTCTTTTTGTGCTGAACCTCCTTTGTCAGGAGTGTGGAGGCCGGCAGAGCTGATGTCTCCTGTGTCTTCTCTTTGGGGCTTCAATTCATCATTGTCAGTCAACGTGTCCTCTACAGTATGGGATGAGACTTACAGTAGACATAACAACACTTACCACACACCCACAACATGTAATTTGTCATTGGTGTTGCTGTATGTTACAGTACAAAGACTTCAAAGAGGGACAATATGTCCAACACCACATGGCCCAATACACAGGCTCTCCAGTCCGCTACTGCCAATTAAGGTACATTTTGTAGAGATTACTTTATAGATCATGTTGCACATCTGTTGGCACATCACCCTCTTTATTCTGGAGTTGTTTGGTCGCTCCGTGTTTCTCATTTAGTAGCTTAGCTTCTCTGACAGTGCACCATTGGGGAGGTTAATCCTGTGGCTTATGTGGCATTTGCAGGCTTTCAAAGTCAATGTGTGAACATGAATGCGAGAGCGAAACGGAGACTCGCTCACAAGAAATAATGCATAGTTCACAACGGAACTGATATCTGCAAGTCATTATTTAGCAGGGATCCTTTGTTGAGAGAAAATCTAATGTCATGGCCAGGCTTTGCAGGAAACTATGTGCCTGAGCTCCACGTACAGTAAATGGACATGGCAGGTTAGTGTAAAAGTTTATTACGCATATCCAAATGAAGGAAATTATCCTTACTTAAAAGTTGTACATGTATGGAAAATAACTTGATAGAAAATGTTGATGATGGCATCAAAGACAAATGCAATAGTAAAAAGCCCTGGGCAGTACTACTTTGATGTTTACGACACTGCCAGTAAAGGAAAGATGTGCAGAGATCTGTCCATACATTTAATCAGCTGTCAGGGGAAATAAGGAAGATGCTCCACATGTTTACACTGTGTACCAAATCACAGACTAGTTGGCTTGTGGACTAAACACTGATGAAAACTGATGCTTGTATATATTTTTATATTATTGTAAAAAGTTTAGTAAGCCTACAGTCTTTCTTCAGCTTTACAATACTGCAGTATTCTCCCAGTTAACGTTATTTTATATATTTATGACATAACTATGTGTCTACAGCTACACTAGCGGCTCTGTTGAACTGTAGTCTAAGCTTAATGCTAATGTCAGTCTGCTAACAGGCGTATTGTCTTCCATTTCCACCATCCTAGTATTACGTCTTAGCATGTTAATGTTTAGCACTGAACAGTAAAGTACAGCTGAGGCTGAGGGGAACGTAACTAGTTTTGCATATATTTGAAAAAATAAAACATTTGCCCTGATGATGGCTCCATGTAAAAAGTTTAGAAATCACCTACGTTTTTACAGATCATCCTGAGGGGAACATGAATTTGTGTACCAGATTTCATGACAATCCATCTATCTTATAACAGTTATCGAGACATTTCACTCAAAATCCCAAATGTCTCGTGCCACTACGAGGCATCCCTAAAGCCACACCGCTAACATGGCCAGCAGTTTTCAGCCCCATTCACTCGTCCTTTTCTTTAACTCAAATTGAATTAACTAAATGCAGTTCCTGAAGCTTTTGTCCCACCTTTTTGAACCCACCCACACATGTCAAACTTAACAACATCCATATGTGGCGGGTCATACTTTATCTTTCACTTGTAAACTGCTGTCATTCAGTCACTTCATCGTGCCCTCCTTGATGTAGAGAGCTACTGGGTGAACTGCATCGACATTAGATGGCTTGATGAGAATTTAACTTGCTGGTAAACTATGGCAAACTTTCATGAATTTGCAATCACTTAAACATAGTGTATTTGTTCTTCTGAGTTTAAATAGATCACTAAAGGTTCATGAAATGTTTACAAATGGATGTTCTCAGAGTTTTCCTTTGCTTTAGTCTGATTTCCTGGCAAAGATTGTTTATGCAGTTTCCAACTCGGAGCCATCAAACCATTTTGAATACTCGCTCCACTTCAGACCTGAGCTCAGGAAGGTCGTGAGGAGAGAGACAGAATAAAGAGGAAGCTGGTGAGAGAGAAGGTGGTGGATGGGGAAGAGAGGGAAATATGAGTGATAGCTTGTTGACTTTTACTAGATGCTGAGGGCTCAGTGGGCTTAACTGGATTCGCTCAAAAAGTCCCCTGTGTGGTGTGTTGGAGGGGTCAGGAACAGTCCCATCTGACGTTTGACCTCTCCTATTCCCCTCACGTCAGCACCACTGACCACTATGCAGCTCAAAGCGTAATTACGTCTGAACTTGAGTTAATTTATTCCAGATTCCAGCCCCTGGGTTTTTTAATGCAAAAATAATTTATATACAATAGGTTTTAACAAATATACGTTCTACTTTGTGGTTAAAAAATGGCACATTGACCATTGATATTTAACTTATTTAAGTTCCCACCAAGAATTCCCCCAACATCCCAAACTGCACTTTGACTGCCAGTTTGAAAGACATGTTCAGGGTCTGGTTGTGATGATAAATGTGGGTTTATGCTGCAGAGTAAGTTGACTACTCATGTCATTATCCTTTTGTTGAGGATCTGTTTCACTGTAGTGAGTGTTGCTATGTTATTGTTCACCAGCCGGTCCCAGTGCAATGTTATTGTTTTTAATATTTTGCAGTTTCCAGAATGCTTGCAGATGGCAAGTTTAAGGTCTCTGCCAATTTATAAGAGCGGGAGACAACTAATCAGGGTGACATAACCATGGCATCTGGATAATGAAACCTAATT
The DNA here is from genome assembly GCA_032191485.1 of Leptoclinus maculatus. Classification (NCBI taxonomy): domain Eukaryota; kingdom Metazoa; phylum Chordata; class Actinopteri; order Perciformes; family Stichaeidae; genus Leptoclinus; species Leptoclinus maculatus. The sequence continues at coordinate 7,647,553 of JAVDOI010000015.1, read as the reverse complement.
TTAACTTTAAATTCAGATTTTACAGAGAATAGAAACAAAAGCACCAGTTAATGGTGGTAACGTGAAGTTTGTTATTGTAGAAAAAAAAGAAGTTCTAACACAAATGCATTCAATTCCTGTGAGCAGCAAGTATACTTTAGCACACCTGTGAATGGAAACCCACAGGATTCTTCCTTTTTGTAAGTTTGTTTTTCTTGTTCACAGGGCCTTTTGTTTTGATCGGACCTCTCTCTATAAAGACATATCCAGCCATCTACTGTTGCTGTTGAGAGTAATTAGATTTCCCTGGTGAATTCTATACTCCTGAGAAGGCTGGACAGTCATGGGATTGTAGCTGCAATCCTAGAAGTCATGAAATTGACTTGGCAAACCATGCGTGAAAAAAATCAACACTTTTTAAAGTGAAATATACGTACCGTGACTTTGATCCCCACTGTGTTCTTTGTTGATTTATTGTGACATATTTACTGTCCAAACAAATTACATCCCACGACAACGAAATACATTTTTGTTTTTTTAAATATTGTTTTTCTATGTCTTGATGTATTTCTATTATGTCCCATTCAAGCTGAAATAAAACAAAACATCTTTGTACATCTTATCAGCCCCTCTTTCTTGCAATAGGTACAATTACTATGTTGTGTGTGTGGTCATGCTTATTAATTAATTCCATAAAAAAACATTATAATAAAAATGACAAAATCATGATTTATATTGTCTGAGACATGCTGCTTCCATCAGCCTTCCATTTGAAATATTAGATCAGAGGTTTACCAGAGGGCTTTCTATTGCCATCTGGTTCTGCTGTCAACCCATGACTGCTTCCTCTAGTCCTTAGACCTGCAGTTCAGTGTTCGGTGACTCACTTAAGATTTGTCTTAAAAGCATCAGGAAATTTTGTTTTTTTTGTGTCTTTCCTCTTCAAAATAATTGGAATTATTTTGATGTTCATCCTTCCAGAAGCCCCCTGGTTTCTCTCATGGGCTCATTTTTTTCTCATTCACGCTTCGTGGTGCAGTTTCAGGTTGTATATCCTGATCACATTTGAGGCCTCAATTGTACAGTTTGGCCTTTGGCTGCATGAGTTTGCATGTTGACAAAATGTTAATGTCACTTTTGTTACGAATAGCACGTTTTTACTTATTTGCGATTCCCCTTAAAGGAATTGTTTGACATGTAATACTTATTCACTTTCTTGAGAGTTAGATAATCATTTCATGACACTTATCTCTATATGCCAATAGCTAGTTAGCTTAGCTTAGCACAAAGACTAGAAACAGGAGGAAACAGCTTCAAAGGTTGAAAAATCTGGCACCTCTAAAGCTCTATTTTATTGAATACAATTGTATCTTTTTTGTTTAATCTGTACAAAAACCAAAGTTTAAAAACAACACATGTAAAAACATATTCGGACAGAGCCAGGCTAGCTGTTCCCCAGTTTCCAGTTTTTGTGCTAAGCTAAGCTAACATGCTGCTCATATTAGCTTCATATTTGAGAAAAATTACTCATAGCTTTTAAGTCATTTGGTCAGACCAGATTACATGCATTTTTTGAGTATTTTCAATTAACTTAAAATGCTTTTAGCTCATTTGCACATACTCTAATTAAGTTTATCGCACAAATTAGAAGGCCAGAGGTTGATGGAGTGAGTGATGAACTGGGCAAATGATAATGACAACCCTCCTGCTTTCCTTTTCCACTGTGTCACCATATTCTCTTTCCTCCACCACCACTTCTTCACTCCCTCCAACAGTGACCATGGGCTGTTTATCGACTGGCTTCTTCTTCCTGTTTGTGGTACTAAGAGGCTGAAATAAGATCTGCATTGCCGAGGATTTGAGATAAATTGGGCAGCGGATCGGTCCTAACTCAATTTTCTCTTGGTTTTGGAGGGGGAAGAGGAGGATAGTTCGTCACGAAGCAGCAGACAGGATAACACCAGATGGACCAAAATGGGGTGAATGTTGGTTTGTTGTCTGCTGCAATTAATGAGCTTGACAGAATTTATTGGTGGACATATATGTCACTTATTAGGAAAAAAAAGTTCCCACTATATGGCGTGATTTGGGATCACCTAGTTTTGGTCTGTGCAATGCAAGGCCTCATCGTTGGCTGCATGCAGTCGTCCACTGTGGCTCCCTCAGGTTGGCACAAATGACTGTGGTACACAGGAGTAATCGTCCGCTCCCATTACAACTCCCGGGGGAGGGGGGTTTGCTCCTTGGCTTCTTTGTACGGTTAGGAGTCTGGGTGTGGATCTCACTCTTTTCAATATCCCACTTTGATCTGACTCCAATCCCTGACAGCTGATACTGTAGCTGAACCTGACACTCAGCGCTGCCTCTGAACAAATCTGGAATGGGAAGAAGAGAATGGGATTGAGACCTGAATTGCAGAGTATCTGTTGTTTTGTGTGCCAGACAGACATGATGACCCTCCTGGTTAAACTCAGCCCACGAGGTCACGGCCCATACCTAAGAGGAGGGAATGCCCTGAGGGTTAACAAGTGTCTCTTGGTGTTATTGTCACTTTCATGTCTTTACATGGATGCATAAAATCTAACTTGGACATGATGGCGATATGGGATTGCGATCAGCATCTGTATTAGGAAAAATGGAACAGGACTGCTTCATCACTGAGCAACTGCCGTGCTGCTCAGCTGCAGAGCGCTCAGTACTGCCACTGGTGGCCAGAAGATAGGCTTCTAGTGCTATGGATGTGATATAGTTTCAGTGTATTTTTTGTATTTCGAACATTCCGCTCGTAACAAATTGTATGAGTCGATCTGTGACTGAAATGTCCAAGTTCTGGGAGGTTAGGAGCCATGCCAGTCTGTGATGTGTAGTTCATTATATGGTCCTGGATCAGGGCTTGCCTTACACTGTAATCTACTGTTTTTGCCCTACCAAAGATGATTGTCAACTTTGGTCTGGGGCCTTAAGTGTGCCCGAGGGTCATGTTCACTATATTTGCTGCTAAGTCTAAGTGTACAAAAGGAGTTCAGAACATGTCAGAAGACATTTTAACAACAAAGAGAGAGCTTAACTTTCTCATAACTCTTATTTCTACAGTTCTGACAGCTGTATTTTTCCTGAAGGGACGTTGATGGCTGTATGGCCAGCCCTTCACAGGTGTTGCAGATGGGCCCCACCAGCATTAGCTACACAGCTCTGCTATTGGCTGAATGGCATAGAGCCATCAGCAATTCGAGCCTTCCTAAATTAAATTGCAAGAAAAGTCTTTTAAACAGTGGCTACCCGGAGATCCCTTGGGATACACAGGGGCATTCAAAGACATTTGTTCCCCGTATTTGTTTGTGATGAATCAGTTGTCTTTCAACCATTCAAGGTGTGTTTTTCTCTCTGTGTATACGCTTAACCAAGCTTATGAAACGTCACTGAGGTGTTTTGGGTTCCACTTGTGTTTTCTTAGAAAAACCTAAAGACATGCCTCCCTCTCTTGATTCTCTAGATCACCAATGCAGTTTGCAAACATCGCAAACCGGCAAGCTGCAACACATCCTGCCTCAGGTCAGCACAACAGTTGATGTTGACCGATTGGGCCTCTTGTCTGTCAGCACAGACCATGAACATACCTGAACAACACAGTTGAATGAAACAACAAATGTTCATTTGTGGGATTCTCCACTATTTTAGGTCATATTCAGGACCTTCTAACGATCAGATCCAAGGTATTTTCACAATTTATCGGAACATTTTTAACTGATGGATTGCATGTTCCTCAGAGGCCTATTTAAAACCCATTCGGTCACAACTAATTACTTTAGCATTTCTGCATCATTAGCATATAAGCTTAAGACCAGAAGGGTCCTTTTTAAGCTTCCACAAGAAATTCTGGCATCTCTAGCACAATAGTTTCTTTGAAAAAAAAAAATAACTTGGTTTCAGTATCTTGATTACATAAGAAATAACAGGGATGAAGTAGCAACACCCACAGGCTCTTTCTCTTTCTTGGATGTCGAGATAGATGTGGGAAAGGTCCATGTCATACTAGAGAGCTGTATTATCTTTTGGAGTACAATAATCTGTTACCGTGTCCTCTTCCACATCCACAGTGCAACATTACATCACTCCTTTATTTAGAGGCCATATCAATGTGACATCGTGATCATCACTCTATACCTGCATTCACCACAGAGACTGGTGGCTGGGATTGAAACTCAAGCCTGTGTATTATACGAGATGCAGAACCTCAATGCTTGTCCTTGGCTATTCTGGAGGATAATCAGATTTCATGAGGCAGAATATAGAGACAGAGTTCCAGTTTCCTGTATGCTCTGTCCAGATAACAGATATAGTAGACGTCTCACAAATAACACATGTCTTGAAGAGATCGTCCATTTGGTAAACATGTTTTGGCCAAGGCTGGATTACAAGCAGGGCCCAGAAGACCCCCAGACACAATGTTTGGCAAGAAAGTTAAAGCAATAGTTAGACATTTTCTCTTTAAAGTTAGGAGAGAAGACTGTAAAGCAGTTTGCTGCTACAGGAGAAAAATAAATGTTAATGTAATGTTACAACGGCATCTCTTTGCTATTCTTCACCACAGAGTTGGACCGGCCCAACTAAAGTTTGATTAATAGAGGAAGGATGCATACAAATTCAACTCTTCATTTGTAAGAAAACATTGATGTTGTTCATATTCTTAAAAAGTTGCATTGTCTCTCTTTGATTTTAATGTATTTATTATCAAAGCAGTCATTACAAAATGAAACCAGTTCTAAGCGAGGACTAATTTTCGAGCTGTCAGTATTGGTACCTTCACTACCTCTGCCCCAGATATTTTCATTCTAACAGACACGTTGCTGTTGCTTTCTAGTTGAGACCTCGTGGATGTAGCTGCTAATATTCTCAGCATGTGCTGAAAACTACCCCTCCATGATATAATAGAATTTTCTAATGACATGCCTAGAACATAAACAATGTTCAAATAAAAAGCATTTCATGTTAAGTGCTTACAAGGTTTCAAAGCCTCTCTGACAGGCGTTTGAAATGTACAGCTGGGTCAGAGTATCAGTGTCATTCAAGCAGTATGTTTGTACCTGTAGGTGCAGATCAGGCTTTGGAGGTGTCCTGGTCGTCTGGGTGCAATTGTTATCGTGCTGTTGATCCTTTTTTCTGTTATGACACGAAGGCTCTGTTGGTTCAGTGACTCACTTGTCAGGACGGGCTAACAAAAGAATCAAAAGCAGGAAGCATGTATACCAAATATTAACATGGATGTGTGATGAAGCAAGTCAACATTTTGAACAATAGGTTCTGTCTATGGTTGACGTCTTGTTGTTGTAATGACGGCTTGATAGATTTTTCTTTCAAAACAGTTTCCTGGGTGACATTCTTATGAATTCTGTTATAAACACAACAAGAGACAGTGTGCCTGTTCTCCATAGTGTATGAATGTTTTCTAATGGCACAGCTGATGTGTATGTGCCAGGCACCTGGTTAGCAGACAGGACCCATAAATAGGGACAGGGAACATATGTGCTTTTACATCAAATGCAATTAAACCAGTAATGTTTTAAGGGCATTTCTCCCCATGAACCAACCCATGACAAACAAATAAATCCAGCCACCGGCTGGAATGCCTCACCAATTACGAGCTTCTGAAAGACGCTGTGTAAATTGTGTCAAATGTTCCTTATTTTGTCACTTCCTACTAAACACATTATAGCTTCGTCGTCGCTGAAAATGGAATGAATGTGGACAATAAAAGCCGTGACTCTTCAAAGCACATACTAGTCATTAAGCTTTATTCACGTGCTTTAATTAAGGCCGCAGACAGTTTATGACCCTTCATTCAACAAAGAAGTTGTTTCTCAGGAATGCTTTGACTGTTATCAAATTGTTTACTGGATTTGAATGTGCTTTGCATTTGATGACTTTTTACTACAAGCCACAGTAAGGCGTGTTCTGTCTTATTTACATCATGTGGTGGGGAAATAAAAGAAAGAGGACAGATAAGGTACAATGCAGAGAATAGAGTAGAGGATAATAAAAGGACTCTAAATCATGATGCAGCAAATTTAAAGAGGAGAGAGGAAAGGACAGGAGGAGGCATTGGATAACAGGGTGATGTGGAAGGAGGTGAAAAATGTCTCCATTATAGGCCTAATATAATTTCCCTTGGCCCCAGAGGGACACAGAATGGACTCTCCCTCCTTCCCACTTTGCCTCTCTATCCCCTCGTCCCTCCATTTGCGCGGGCCGGAGATATAATTTCATCACTCTCCACTTAATTGTGTGCGTTGCTAGCAGAGCCTCACTCTCTGTTCCAGCAAACAGAGGCAGGTGGGAGAAGAGGACGAAGAGCAGAATAATAGAACAGAGTGGGGAAACCACACCACTTCATTTTTATAGATGGACAGCTTGTAAAAGCGATGGGTTACGTGGTCCCCTCTGAGTAGCCAAGTGTAAACACTGAGATCCCCCTCACTGATCTGAGTGTGTCATACAGGAACAGTAGATGATGGACTTACAGTAACATACAGTTAACCAATAACACAATCCATGTAGACGTAATGTAATTATTGCCTTTGTTTACATTTGATTGATTTTCCTAGACAAGAAAAAAACAACACAAGAAGAGTATCTTTTACAGTATATTGAAGAAGTGGGGTTAAGAAGATGTGAAAGTTGCTAAATATACGTTTCAGACAGAATTTGCATTCATCAAATCAACATTTTTACATGTTCATTCATTAATCTTCATTCAGTAAATGTTTTGATATTTTATAGTTTGACCCAGACAATCTAATCTGCCCAGCATTATGTAATTTCTGAATTACACTAATAGACAAGTATGTTTTATGTGGCTGCACATGCTATTGTTTGACCAGGAAAGAGTCTCAATAATTGGTGGCAGATATGTTGCCATATTGCCTTGTTTTTGAAAGTTTTGAAAACTTGTCGAGTGGACAAAAAGCAGTGGGACTTGGGAGAAGCGTTAAAGCAATAGTCAAAATTTAAGCAGCAGATGCCAGTGTATCCTGACTTTTAGTTCTTATAGGTCAAGCTCCAAAAATACCAGATATATGTCCAGTAATACAATTCCATAACTTCATAAAGTTTCTGTTAAAAATGTCAAACTTTCTCGAACTTCAAAATCACAATCCTCAGTTCAAAAACTTGGCTTTGCCTCAATATAAGTGTGTGGATGTTACTGTTGGGTTAAAAAATAGAAATAAACTGTTTCTGAATTAATCATGAGAAATATGTAATTTCAAACCTTCAAAGTGGTACTACCTTTAATGTATTGTATCCAAAACAGGATAGAAATTGGGATTGACCCTCAAATTCACGCCTAGGAAAGAAAAGAAAGCTGCTCCAGCTCTATTACCTTGTGAGACGCCGACCTTTGACTTCAGAGGAGATCAGTCACTTCTTCCCTACTGTCTCGCTCGTGAACACCATTTTGCTACTTTCAAAGGTTGCACCTTGTGGTTTGATCTCCTGCCAAAGTCCTCCGTGTCCAAAGAGAACACGTGTTCCATCGTCTGGAAAGATCTACAGCCTTTCTGTATACAGTCAGTCATACATCATCATGAGCGTCTACTGAGATCCTCAGAAAAATGCTCTTCACTTGGTCTTAAAGAAGGCGATGCCTCTGACCTTTGACCTCATCTCATAATTGCCTTTTGAAGAACATTGTGTTAACTTGTATGGAATGAGGCACAGAAGGTATTGAGGTGAGAAGACTGGGATCAAGTATTTGACTGTAGCTTTAAGGCTGGATCAGAATTTTTTATTCTTAGTTTCTTCTGAAGCTACAACCTAAAAAGAAATGTGAAGGATGAACCTTCAGAGATTATGTGTTGTGCTGTTACTTTTTTGCGAGACCTGTGGAAAAGGTCTTTACATGGCAAAGGTTTCACAACCTCACATTTCTGGACAGTCCTGAGGGAGTCCTGTTTCCTCGTTCTCACTTCATCCCAGAGGTGATTTGTAGAGAAAATAACATTATTCAGAGACCACACTGAGACTCACTCATAAAACTGACCATAACATGTTGTAAATTAGCCCTGTGAACTTTGCAGCATGAAAATCATCACATACATATTTTCTGGTTTTTTTTGTTTTTTATTTACAGCTTTCTGTAAAGTAGCAATAAAAATAAAGTATTTTAGTTTTATATATTGTTATCTTCTTTTTATGTCAATGTCTTTATTTTTTGTAATTTAACTTACTGTGCTTTACTGTAAAATAGTCAAATTTGCATAATGTAAATCAGCATGATGAAGTAATTCTCTTAAATCTAAGTGAACACAGAACCACAGATTATAAGTGTTGTGGCTCTACAGACTAAGTGAAGACAACTTTCCTTCACTCAACATGAAGCTAAAACTCAACTGGTCAGCCAAACTCAACGTGGCCTATCCTCTTTCACCACCACATGTCACTGCACACATGGTTCCCTTCACACATCAAACATTCCTCGCTAACGACTCACTGGAGGTTAGCAGCATTTAGCTTGGGAATGTGTTTTCCATTTGAACCATGGTTCACTAAGAAACTGATCCTGCGTACTGGGACTGGGTCAGAACCTGTTGATGCCATTTCTGATCTGAGTAAGCAGAAACAGGTCAGGGTGGAGTGAGCAAGAACGCAGGGGAAAGATTGTTGCTAACTTAAGTTTAATTGGACTGAGAGCACAGTGAAGTGGGGAGTTTGTCTTTCTTATTACGAAGACATGTTTGACAGTTTGGGTGCATTGTTAGTGGCACACAAATATAATATTTGCATTCATTTTTTCTGATGTATTCTACATTCATTTATATGGTGTGTCTGCATGATACTGTATAATACAAATAATAAAGCTTTATTACAGTAACCAATACAGTGATCTTTGTAGTTTGTGTTTTATCTGATACAGAATTTGAATCTTAAGTGATATAATTTAACGTGTCCACCCTCAATTTCTGGTATAGAAAAGACCAGTACTCTAGCTGTTCATCTGTTCTCTCCCTTTCAAATTTTGGTAAAAACTGTTTTTACCCACATACCGGTATATATATATATATACATACATACTAAAATACATATTTTTTATCTTAAAAACTTAAAATCTCTGCACATACAGTAGCAAACATCTAGCAAATACAGCTATCTGCACAATATACAAATCGATCCTAAGTATCCACTAAGTACTGAAATGTATACAGCTTTTCAATTTGTTGTATTTATTATTTATTACAGTTCTATATACGTTTCCTACCTATTAAGACTGTTTCATGTCTTGCTCAGTTTCCCCTCTGGTGGCCAGTAAAGTCTTACCTTGTCACATATATGAATTCCAACAGTAAAAAGATTTACTATTTGACCATAAAATATCCAAATTCTTCACAATATTTTCACACTTGTAACTCCACCATTGACTTGAGCCCACAGTGACATAAAAATATGAAACCAGTTAGAGCCAGTGTGCCAGCGTGTGTCATTTCATGCACCATTACCATGTCATATCACTCACCAGAGGAAGTCTAATTGCCTTGACAGGCTGTTGGTTTCTATTATTATAGTATTGTGTTGCCGTTGCCACATTGACCACATGCAATGCCATAATTCATGCAGTCAGTTTAGTGAAGCTAAAAAGGAACTAGTCAACTACTTTGCCCCCTTTTCAGAACCCCTTTCCTCTTCAATCCCTCTTTGTGGTGCAACTGTTGAGGCTTCCAGTAATCAGTCTGTTTCATTTGGCTTAGATTACATGTCAGAAGGACTTTAGTGGCTCTTGAGGAAAATGCACAGACCTTCTCCATCCTGAGGGCAAACTACATAAGAATCCAGGGCATACTGTATCTATGGAGCCCCAAAGTGTAGTTATACAATATGAAATACATGAATAAGTAATTATGAAATAAATAATCCAATGAATACATTGTGTAACACATAGGCCTAAGAACAAATACATTGTAAATAATTTAAGAAATTGGTTTTATTGGAGTTATTTTTTGTCTATTTTGTCTATTTTACAATATCTATTTTATAATGACATTTTATTCTAACACTTGTATTTGAACTTGAATACAATTTAAACTAAGAATGATTAAATAACATTTCAGAATAATTAGTTGAGTTTTAATAATTTAGCAAGAAATGTGTTCAGACTGAGCATATGTTCCTGAAGATGCAATCTTATGTTTGTGTGTGCATTATTGGATCAACACAGGGTTTAAGTGGTTTTAAGAGCTTTATTATTGGTTACTGCTTGTCTGATGTAGGAATTTTGCAAATTCACATTAAGTATAGTACAGTATTAGTATACAAGGAACATTCAGTATTTCTCAGATCTGTACAATTAAATCCTGGTGCACTGTCAGTCTTGTTACCATGAACTACATTACCAGGGCCTTTTAAAAAACCTTCTCTTTTCATTACCCCCCCATCCACCCTCAAACCCCTATCTGCAGGACTACTTTGTTACTCTCAAGTGCAATATCATGACATGTTCACCTTCAGTTGGGTTTACTGTACAGGCAATTCAATATCACTGGTAACTCAATTAAACCTCTCATATCTATCAAACTAAACAAATACTGTCCAAGGAAAACACTTCCATCTTCAGTCACAATTCACAACCCTGAAGATAGTGTTGACTAAGTTCTAGTACAATGAACGAAGGGCTTTTTTAGTGAAGGTAATATGTGGTAGGCTAATATTGAAAACATCTGCAAAGTTTCCTCAACCCTGATAACCAGAGTCATATTTAGTATTGTGTAACTTTTCAAATAGTCTGTCTGTTTAATAAATATACGGCTACAGCCGGCAGACAGTTAGTGTAGCTTAACATAAAGACTGGAAACAGCTTGTTTCTCCTGTTTCCAGTCTTCATGCTAAGCTAAGTGGCTGCTGGCTGTAGCCATTATATTGAACGTACACATATTAGAGTGGTAATGCTCCTGTCTGTTAACTCTGCAAAACAAGCTAATAAGCATATTTCCAAAAATACCCTTTTAAACTAGAACAGCATTGATATTGTAAAAACATCCCATTCACAAAGATATTGTACAGTAAAGCCTTCTAGGCTTTAACTCAAATAAAAACTAGAAAAAGACAAATTATTTACAAGTTAAAAAACGACAACTAAAGAAAATATACTTACAAAAACAGCTAAAGACAACAAATGTACAACATCAGCGGACACCTGAAATAGTTCCCAGGCACTTGGGATGCAAAACAGACAAAATGACACATTTGAGTACTAGAATCTATAGGACAATAAGATAAACATAATACCATTTACAGTTGTTATTGAGGAATAAAAATACAACAATCCTTAGAGAGTAGAGTGAGAATACCTTCATTTAAAGTAACACTACAGCATGATGCTTATTATGCTAGTGGTTAGTAACAATGTACAATCTGTACCTCAAAGTAACAGATGAAGTTGGTGATTTAGGTAAGTTTAGCAAAGTAAACTATTTGCTCCTTCAAAAATGTTCCCCAAAAAAGAAAGCAAACAAAAAGGGGCTAGTGGTCCTCAGTTGGCAGCATAATAATATCAACATAATACAACATTTTAAGTAAGCTTTGACAAATTCAAACCAAATGGCTGCAGCGCAACACAATGCATGCTTAGACAAGCTGATTAATGCAAACGCAGAATCCTGGGTTTCACCTTTACATTTAAGTAATCCAAAACTTTTCCGCTTTCCCTCGCTCCGATCATCCCACATCCTTTGACTCATGTCTCCACTGACTTGCCTTTTATCCAGAGGTCATTGTTGCAAACAATGAGGAAACAAGACACCCTTTTTCTTTATTCTCTGGCCCGTTTCCCCCTCTTATTCACCTGTTTGAAGGATTGTCAGCCACTGCTTTGGATAAACACAGTGTCTATAGAGGGTGCAATAAGAAGTGTAATATTGATGCAGTAACACAATCATTCAAGATACCCTGAGAAAATAAGCAAAACGTTATAGAAAACCCTGGATTTTCGTTTTGCATCCTGATTATTCTGTGTGTGTTTTTCTTGGTATCTGTGCACTGGTTGACAATGAGTTGCTATGCATGCTGTTTACTGTTAAGGTAGCATTTCACCATCTAGAGCACACATTGCAAATTATATAGATTTCAGACATTCTTTTTAAAGACACAGAGGCTACTAATAATGACATTAAACAATATATGGTCCCCTCATTTGATAGTGTTCTATTCAGAATATGGCAGGATCTGAAGTTGTCTGTGTTTCTGTCTTCTACAATGAATACGTATGTAAATGTTTACATGATCTCTGTGTGTGTTTGTTTGAATAGTACATGCATTGTTACATACTGTAGGTGTGGGTGTATGTATGTGTATGGTGTGTGCACTTGTCTGCCTATTTACATCCTGTACATAGTTGAATTTCACGTCTGTCCCTTTTCTGGGTCAGGATGAGTGAGTCTGTGTGGGAGCTCCTGTGTTATGCAGATAGGCCTGAGCACATAGAACAGTGTCTCATGTTGCCTCGGTCAATGACCTGCCCCACAGACCAACTCGTTGGCGAAGTCCAGTTCTTATAGCACTTGTCGGAAATACTGCAGAAACTAGTTAGTTGAGATTCCATGTGCTGCAGCCCAAATGTCTTGAATGTAATACACATGTTGAAAATAAGAGTAAATAGCTGGACTTTTGTTTGCTGCTAAAAAGAGAACGGGTTCATTTGAAAAGCGTCCAAGCATCCTTCCTCAGGTTGTCATGTTTGCAAAGATCCAGATACTCTGTGGTATGCAGGCGTCATCGGGCAGCAGTGACAGACACAAGTCATTTGACAACTTAAACTCAAATAGTCAAACATGGCATGTAAATAATGTCGCTTTTCAGGTATGCTCTTGAGACGTTTACTCCTCTTTGGTAGCATAGATTTGTAAAGTTTGTAAAATGCAAAGATACAACACTGGCTTATGAATGCTATAAGTATGGGACAAATTGACTATGAATGTTTAAGAATAAAGATGCAGAGGATCAAGTTTTGGGAATGAAAGAGCCAGATATCCACAATAAATTCAGTTCAAAGCCCGCTGCTCCTCTATGATTAATAAAGTCGGAGAACGGTAAACTGGATGTCAAATAATGTGGAAAGGCAGGTGGATTTACAGGCTCAAAAACGGAGTGATTATAGACAGTTTCCTTCCACATATGCATTGAATTGTGTGGGTTTTAAAATGTGAGCATGAATGATTACAAGCACAGCCTGATGGTTACACGAAGGGTTTTTGGCTTGATTAGGTCGTTGATATTCAGTTTTTGTCTAATTTCTGGCCTCTCCCTTTCTTCTCCCTTGATTAAACACTAAATGATTCTTCAGGACTTATGGTATTTGACTGCTGGCTTCATGCTCAAAGCAGTTCTGGCATGAATTATGTGGCGTGAGGGAGGCCATGGAAGAATAATAAGGTTACGGTGGTTTGCTCACGGTTGAGCCTCAATCACACTACAGAAGTGGCGGTGGGCTTCGTAGCACTCGGGCTCAGCACCAGACTCTGGGCGATGTCGTCACGGTTGATCTTGCGCAGCGCAGTGCACAGAGAGTCGATGCTGGCGCAGTCCTTGCTCGCCCAGTCGGACAGGAGCGCGCGGACAGGATGCTCTTCCTGCTGGAAGGTGGCGATCCGCTCCTCCTTGTATCCTAGGAGGCCCGCCAGGTTGCACCAGTCGCTGTCCTCCATGTGTTTGCAGTCTCCTTCGTTGCCACTGAACAGAAGCTTCTCCACTTTCTCTCTGGTTTTGAGAGGAAGGAGCAAACAAGGCTCTTCATCCATGGTGACAACTGCAGAGAAAAAAAGTGCATGTCATTTAATTTAATTTGTATTACTTTCATATATTTAGCTTGATGTAATGTTAAAAGAATACCAACTCTAATTACATTTATCTTTTAACAAAACTTTGAATTATTTCATCAATGAATGGTTCATGTTAAGGAATATTCTGAGAAATCAAATCGCTCTCTCTGACTATGACTATTATAGCGCCATAAGGATTCCAACTACATCCTGTTCATGAGCTTTTCAATGGGCTGCAATAACTTGTGAAAAGGAAGTGATGGAGTGTACATTTTCCTGCAGCAGCAACAGTGATAAGAATAGCCTCTCTGAGGCTGACCAGGTCCATTAAAACATCATCAATCTAAGGGAAAGATGCTTCTTTGTCCACAACACCGTCTGACTGTCAACAGAAGTCAACGGAAATGATCATTTAGGCCCAAAAAATGCCCCCACACATCTCACCTATTGCCACTTTAAGCTACTGTGCAAACCCAGAGAGAAGACTGCTAAAAGCTATTTTCTCCTGCTTGCACCACTTTGTTTTCCACCTTTAACATAATCTGGGCAAGCATGTGGTTTTAAAAGTCGTGAATTCTCTCAAACTGGTTTGTCAGGGCTGGTTTGGAAACTGCCAGGAGCACATGCTGCCAAAAAAAACAAACACTGTTGCTCTGTCAGTGTTGTAATCCTAGTTTGCTGATTTGCTGCAGTAAGTTTGAAAAGTCGCATTCAAGGGGAAACAACCAGGAACTATTCTTAAGGGGAAAAATCTTCACTTTTGACAGGTGCGGAGGAACATTTTAGGGTGCAGTCTGTGTTTACATTCACAGTAACCCATCACACATTACTGTAGATTAGAAGAAACTCATTACCAGGAATTCAGCACCAGACAAACATTGACTTTTGTGCTGAACGTGCTTACGCCCAATTTAAGTGCAATAGTTTGATTAATGATGAAAGCAAGTATTAAGGGAGTGGCTTCTGTTAAGGTACAGGTATTAGCTTGTTACCAGTCTGTGCCTGAGTCTGGCCCTGCTGCTCCTGCAGACTTTGGCTGTCCACAGAAATGCCACTGTCACTGTGCAGCTTCTCTCCTTCAGGTGACGGCGTCTGGTTCTGGTTGGCTGTGCAGTTATTGGCTCCTTGCTTGTTCTGCTTGCAGCTGTTCCACCTGAGGGAAAGTGAATCAACATTCGCACATCCATCAGATATGAAGCAACATTAGCATTTAATTTGAGCAGTTTTTTTGGCCACCTTATGAATGTAATTCCAAAAATCATGTTCACATTTTTGGTCTCCTCCAACTCCTGAGGGAAATATCTGGCTCTTAAGCTGCTGAATGCTCCATGATGTTCACCAGCTAGTCGCTAGCGTTGTCTATTTGCTGTTTGATGCTGGTTAGGTAGTGTACCATGTTTTTTTTTGCTAAAAACAGCTGCTGGCTGCTGCCAAAAACAACTCTAATTAGAGTGTTGAGAATGAATCAAAATAGTACAGTTGCCCTCGTAAAACCCCAAAATGAGCTTAAGGAGCTGAATGAGAGCTGAGGGGAGGGTGATAATGCTCTGTGGGTTCATCATTATGCGTGTCCCCTTTAACATACAAGTAATCATGTGATCTGTTGTAAATATAGAAACATTGATTATAGCCATTCTAACTAAAGGGTAATCTATGAAGAAGCCAGAAAGTCAGTTTCCGTGTTTGCCCACTTGTGCTCTGATCTGTCTTGAATGGCCTAAATGTATAGACTTGCAACACTGCCTTGCCATACAACATAGCTGGATGAACATATTGTACATTAAAAATGTAACAGTTAACGCTGGGCTGTCTGTGCAGGCATTGAGAGGGAATCATGGGTCTCACATAGACGAGAAGAGGGTAAACAGACCATATTGTGACCCACAGGACAACAGTAAGTGTGCTCTCATCCAGAAAAGCAGCAGATGATTTCATTAAATATGAAGCTACGGAAATTAAAATCTGATTGGATTTCGTTGTCCATATGTATTTGTAATGAGCATCACATCCCTTTCTCTAACCATCAGATGTTGAATTTCTAAATATTATTATATGATTATAATTTTTTACTTTGATCAGCAGACAAAGAGAGTAAGATAAAGATAAATCTGAGGGATCACAAGATTATTAAGAATATGAGATCTGTCATGCTTGTTTGAGCAAAAAAAAAGAGGTCAACTCAGAACTTCAATATTGTAATCCAGGTAATCGTCAGGTACCTTGATGCACTATTTTTTAGCTGTGTGCTTTCAATTTTGTTTCGTACTTTACTTCTTCTCTGTCCTCACCTCTTGAAGATGATGAAGGCCACAAAGCCGACTACAACAGCTGCCAGGATGGAGCAGTAGATGGGGATGAGTTTGTCGTTCAGATGGTAGATCGGCTCCTTGGAATCACCATTAGTGGTGGTGGTGGTGGTGTCTCTAGGCCCCTCTGGTGGGGGGGTGTCTGGGAAGTCATCATAGGCGAGCGTGAAGTTTCCCCAAAAGGGCGTGGTAGACATATCATCGTAAACTGTAGTAGCTGTGAGAATAAATCAAAATAGTCAAAGTTAGGCATGTAAAACCAAAAACAAGCTGAAAGAGACTTCATCTCTAATCAAATCAAAGGACATTTATTTCTAAGACTTTAAAATGGCAGCTCAGAGATCTTTCAGGCCAAATATTAGCAACCAAACAAACTGTAGACCCTGCAGATCAGGACATTTTCAGCTTGAAGATATGATTGTAAATTTAGTCAGATTATTAATTTTCAAGCTCTTCAAAATCACTTTTTTCCCCCATCTAACCAACCTTAACCAGTGTAACCATAAATGTCTCTCATGCTGCAAACACAAACACACACACACATTACATCCTACATCACTTGGTCAATTCCCCTCCTCCCCAGGGAGCCATTGACGTCGGTAGGAGCAAGTATGTCCATCCAGTCCTGCCCACTCTCCTCCGACCATTAACGCTAAGCAGACATGTTCGCTCCTCACCGCGGATGTGGAAACCTATCCTCGCCTGTCACTTACTTACAGTTACTCACATCCTCAACGGTAAATCATCATGTTGGCTACCGAGGGCTCTACATACTTCAGGAGAGCTGCTGAATGTGAGGCGGCCATTGTTCACTAATGAGGTGAAAACATTTTTAATGAGAGCTTATTTAGATGGATGCATGGAGCAGCTGTGGGGCTTTTGTGGTTGTGATAAGTACGTTATGGTAACACCAATATAATGAACATCCTGTGAACGTATTATGCTGGATGTCCATCACTCTTAATCCTTGACCTCATTGATTATTTACTCATTGTTAATGTTTTTCACCGGAAATAATGCTAAAGATGATGTTGGTGTCATATTTCTCTGACCCCTAACAGGGCAGATGTTGCCCTACAGGGGGGGTTATCCACTTCACTGTGCCAGTTTTATTTGATGTGTGACACTTGGCGAGTAAATTTGCTGTATTCATATGTTTTGAGTATATACACAACGGTCATAACTGCCCGTTTGTCGTGCTTGTTGGCATTAGTGCTTAGCCAGCTTTATATTTTGACCTCCAGGAGCTTTCAGCTCAGTCAGCACAGCACGTCTTACTTACAAGTGGCTAGCTAAGGCCAGTGATGTCAGCATGGGTTGGGGTTGACTACATGTTTAAAAAAGCAAAAATACCTCTATATATTTAGTTTTTTGCAATACTAAATAACGAGTAATGAGAGTACTTTTAATTAAAATACCAATATGATGAGCTAACATCTGTAAATAAAGTGCCATAGAAACACTAAATACATGCAGACAGGCTTCTATGCACTGTTGCATATCAAATTCCTTTCCATCCTTTTTAATATCCCCCCATAGACAAACACAGATACATACATACTCACCATAAACACACACACACACACACACACACTCGAAACCAGACACCATTCATTGACAGAAATCTTCTTTGTCCAGCACAATGTCCCCTCCCCATCTCTTCATCCTTCAATCGTCTCTCTATCCATTTTACCGCTGGCTACACTTTTGCTCGCTCCTATCAGGCGTTTCCTTTTCTGTCAGTCAGTCTTATGGTCCCTTTTTTCTCTCATTGCGTCTTCTTTACCTCCCCCTGAATGCTCTGTTGATGGTAAACACAACATCATTGTTGTCTAACCGTCCCTGGTTATATCTTTTATTCCTTTTGTTCATTAACCATTTATCTCATCCAGCCATCCTTCCTTTTATACATTACTTTGCTCTCCCTCCCTCTATGATTAACAGTTAAAAGAGGGCCCTGAGTGCATTTACTGAACCACTCGCTCAACCTTTTACATTGAATGGTCTGGCCTCAGAGGGGAGTGACCTTCTCCTGCTGAGCTCAGCTTGTTTCCACAATGCAGAGAGCTCAGTAGTTACTGGACCGCTGCTCTCAGTCGGAGAATTATCAGGATGAGACATTTTAATGATCAGCTCAGCAACAACTCCCTTATACTGTACCCTTTAAGTCACAAGCTACTTGTATAATCTCGTATTTAAGAGAAGAAAAATCTCCTCGTATCAGAAATTAAATTGTTTTTTTTAAATCAAAATAAATGTATGTATTCACTTTCCAAAGTGCACAGAAATATATCACCTTCAAGGGAGATATACGTAAAACGACTGCTTGTGTTGTCAAGAGAGAATATGAATGCAGAGTACAGATCATACTGATTTAACAAATTCAAAATAATTCAAAACATTGTGCAGACATCTAAGCAGTGAGGAAAAACAAATCCAAATTTGGTGACTTTTAAGGTTTTCAGATTAAATGCCCTTTTGTGGGTTCAGATAATTCTCCTATGACAAAATAAACTTTACTGAATAATCTTCACAAAGCTTAAAACAAGGAATTGACATTCTGGAGATACATGGTTTTCACTGGACGGCAACATGTCCAATAGAAAGAAAAATTGCTCTATTTGCATCACTGTTTGTTTTCTATTTTCCTCCACAGTTCTATAATACGATAATTAATGTCATGAATGCTCATGTTAAATCTCAGGTCTATGTGCCTCATCAAGATGACCATAATATGTTCTATAATAAGTCCTGAAATGCTCTTCTACACTCTAACCTGGATCCACAACACCCAAATAAGGCCCATACTTAAACCTCACAGTGCTTTAAAATATGACATCTTCAAATTCTAGGAGTGCAAACTTGGAGGATCTGTGTAACCGGTCAAAATGTGTCAGTAGCTTGTCATTAAGATCATAAAAACTGAAAGATGCGGAGCGGTCAAAATGACAGGTTCACCCTGTAACCCCTGTCAACAAACCGTTTATTGTAATTATTGTCGCTATAAGTGGAATTTTCTCCCCGGCTTTGTCTGTTAATGATTAACGGGAAACTGGAAATCCTGGCACATGTGCTTGCCAGCATTAGATGTGTAATTATATAGAAACAACTCGTTGCTCTCACATATGCCTACAGTGTGTGTGTGTGTGTAATTTGTGAATGTTTATGTGTATGTGTGGGGTGTTCTGTAGCAGCCACGCCTGAGTTTAACTCGTCATTCCAACCTCTTGCAAACAGGTGTTGCTGCTGTTTTGACACTGTATACTTTATAGCTGACTTTGGTGTTAAACAGAAAGGAAAAGGAGGGGCTTCCGACACAAGCAAGTCGTTTTTTTATTACATGTCTTTACACCTAAGCTCAGTCACGACTGCTGCCAGGACCTGTCCAACAAAACGCCTTCCCCGGTGATTTGTAAAGTATTTATGTTATTACAACAAGCACAAGTGAAGGGATAAATGAAGATTAGTGATGAATGTTGTTGCCCTTTTTTGTTGATCTGCATTCAATACTTGTGATTTCTTTTAATCCACCAATTGTCTCTTTTCTCCTTAGAGGCCTCTGGCTTGGTTCATACCATAGATGACCCATCTCATTCTTCTGCCCACGTGCTCCAGATTGAACACACCTCTGAATGTGTATGTTTGTGAATTTATACGGGGTGCACATGTGTGCGCGCCTGTGCCTTTGTGTGTGTGTGTGTGTGTGTGTGCCTGTTCTGCGGCAGAATGTGATCAGCACTCGTAGAGGTCAACCAGAGAAACTGGAGAGTGCAGAGGAGTAACTCCATCGCTTTTATCGATCAGGCCTCATTCTCAGCATCTGTTTGCTCTCTCCGCTCTTTCAAGCTTTCTGCATCTCTTTCTTTTCTGCAGCTCTCTCTTCTCCTTCCTGTGTGCTGCTCTCATTGTCATTTATTTAGTGTTATACAGTTTACCTATGGATTTGCTTCACATGGCTTATCTTTTTGTTTAAATACTTGGTGCAACTTTCTAACAACTAATGTCTTTATTGATGGTTAATAAACCAATTATAAGTTGCATGTATTGAGAATATGATTGATTGACTGATTTATTAGCATTTAACCATGATTAAGCAGACAATTTAGAAAAGGCCATATCTGTATGATGTGTTTACTCATGAATTGAAGAAAACTACAAAACTAGCTTTCACTGTGACAGAAATAATGCTTCAAATGAGCCAACAACACAACTTCTTTATGCCACATTGCAGTGATTCAGCTCCAGACCGATATGGTAGATAAAAACTTGATTATCACTGAGATAAAGCAAATTCCACATACTGTAAATCCTCACGAGGACAAAAGCTTGACTCCCCAAGCAGAGCTTTGGGCAAAGAATGAACGGCACGAGCGAAAGCGCAAGTGTTGTGGTCACCCTTGGACCAGATTGGCCCACTCATGTCAAATCACCTCATATTTATCCATATCTGGAATGTCGAGGGGCAAATTCCTTGGATGACAGGCGACTTCAGGAGACTGAGTCATCGCCACAAGGGGTCGATTCTTGTTTGGCAGCGGAGAAAGAGACACAGTCGACTTTAAAACTTCATTCATCGCTACAATGCTCGTATTGTGTCTAGCAGGGAGCAGAAGGGTTAAAGCGAGAAGGTCAGCTGTGGCCATCGAGCCCAAGTCAGACGAGATATAAGTCAGTAGATGTGTGGAGACCAAGCTGTAGCCACACAATGAATGACTGTGCAATACAAAGAATGTCAATTGTTTAGTCAGACTGGTCGGTTCATTCATCACAGTTATTGATGTGTTAATGCTTTTGACGTAGGAAATCAGAAATGTCCATGGCATTTTTCCCTTTATCATTTTTCCCATTTGTCTTTCTCATCTGTCAGATACTTGCTGAAATTGACCATTCACTAAGCCCCTCCCACAGGCAGCAATTGTCCAATCATAGCGTAGCAACCATAACTAGGCATTGGAAATATCCACATGTTTGAGTGGAGAACATGGGTTCAAGAAAGTTCAGAAGGTGGTGTCTTTCTTCTTAGTCTTTGCAAAACCAAAAATACAAGAGCAAAAGTTTAAGAAATGGATTAAACGGTGTTTGTCTGCTGCAAACGTCAGTAACGGATAGTAGGAAGCATTTCATACTTTGTGGAGTTACAGGATACGATTACGTCGTATTTCAACTATTCCTGGATGCTACTGTATATCAACGTTAGCAGCTCTGTCCTGCTCCTCGTTGGATTTGGGGAAGTTATCTGCTATTATCTTTTTTCTTCATCTGACTTGTCCCTCCTAATTGAAATAGATTTCAATCAGGAGTTAAAACAAAACAACATATATTATATTTATATTAGACTAACCAGCTCTACTCTGCAATACAAGAGCAAAGCTGTTTCTTCATTTCCACATCTTCTCCATGGATCATCATGTTCTGCCTCAGTCTTTAGCCTAATGTCAGAGCCATCAAGTGCATATATAAGAAGTCTTTTATAAGGTTCTGGTTTTAAAACCAGAGTCAACTAGCTACAACTGATTAAATAACGGGAGACAGTTCAGCAGGCTAAACTGATCAAGACTCAAAAGCCTGCTTTTGTCTTCCTCTATCGCAAATCAAGGACCCATTGTTTAAAAAAATTACAATACATTTTTATTTGTAAATATGCCACTCTTATCATTTTAAACCGCATGCAGTTATAAAACATACATTGCAACAGTAACTAAGGGTGGCAGGGCTTATTTAATGGTCAATTACACATGCACCAGTCTGTTGACCTAAATCAAGAAAAGAAAGCCCCTCCCCTCCCCACCATTCCCTTTCCCTCCTTTTCTCCTTGAATGTTCTCTCTTCCTCTGTCTTTCTGTCTTGATTTAGTTGAACTGACCTGGCCCTGAGTGCTGTGCATGGGGATAGTTAACAGATTACACTTTCTGATTTCTGAAGGGCAGCCTGTCGATCGTTAGGGTCAAACCAAACTCAGGAAGGAAACAGCTCCCTCCTCCTACTCACCTATCAATTCAATAACCAAATGCACTTGGCCCAATCAACCTCCCATCCCCCTTTTTTGCTTCCTCTTAACCGCACCCGCTCTCGACCTTTCATCCTTCCATATGCTGTCTCAGATCTGTAACGTTCAATAAATCATTTTATTGATTTCAATCCGTGCATAGGAGCAGCAGTATCGGTGCCTGTCTGCATCCACACAGCTGTGTGCGTGTGTGTTTTGTGACTCATATTTGAGTAATCCTTTTAAACTTCCTTTCAGTGCGTGTATGTGCATGAATGATAATTGCATTCGTGCTGCAAACCTCAACCTGTTGCCCCTTCTGCCACAGGACCAGAAACCCAGGCTTTGGGTGATAGGTCAACCCACATATGTGCAGTCAATCCTGGGTACAATCTCCGAAGAGGAACAGAGTCAAAGAGTGAAAACCTCTGTTTCTCACTCTGGCTCGTAGCCAAAAACGCAGGCTGATAAGAGCAGGCAGCGACTTCTCCGTCAAACTCAAGCATTGCTCATAGAATGAGTGAATTTTCATATAATCTCTTTATGGGATTGAGGGTCATTACCGCGTAACCATCCTATTATTAGTCATATCACACACAGGTTTCATACCCAGCCTGGCCCTCTGCACTCCATCTCTTCATATCTGTCTCCTTGAAATTGCATTTGTAACGTATGAACTTCTTTTTCCAATAATGTTATAGTAACAAACTGCTCAGGACTGTGACGCAAGAAACCGGGGAGTCCTGCATGTGGTTAAGTTTATCAAGAGCTCTTTGCTTGAGATTGGTGAAAGATTGTATTTTCAGTTAAATGTGATAAACACATCGTGCCTCGTGAACTGCCAACCTTTTTCTGTATTAAACCAAGATGAAGATGATGATCTTTTACTAAACTTAACTTAGTGCTACTACTGCCTAAACATAGCTATTATAAAGATTAATAATGCTGTGGTTGCTATGATATTTTGGCGGGAAAACAAATACGTTGGCAGGGAACATTTCACTGTCGTATTTTACAGCTAATTAACATTTCCTGATTATGTTAATAGACAGTGTAATCTGGACGGCATTGCATTTTCTTTAAAACGTATTTTCAGTTGCAAAATTAGTTGCATATAGATAATTTCTAGCAGACAAGGTTGACCGATACAGTATTGGTTTGTCTTAGCTGATTTATGATAACACAGTAGATAATGAGTGCGCTAATTAACTTCACTCGTCTCAGTGTTGCTGTGACCCCTGAAAGGATTGCGGGGATTATGCTATGTTGTTCAGTGCACATCCCCAGGGGAAACTCTTATTGCCTGATCTTCCCACAAAGACCCCTCTCCACATACTAGCCTCACATGACCCATGACCGTCAACCTCTGACCTGGCTACGCGGCCTGCAGGAGAGTGGAAGTCATATCACACTTCCTTAGATAAGCATCTTGCCAGTTTAGACCCTCAACTCTGTGGGTCTAGCGTAACAAAGTCTGGTCGGTAGAAGTATGTTTTACCATCAGAGAGATGAAGAGAGCGAGTTTGTTTTTTTCACATAAGAATCAAGACAAACCACTAATCCCTTTGGAAGTGTGGGAGGAAATTGGATTTTCACCCCACATAGCAGCTGAGCTTTTACATAAAGGGGAAAATTCAACCATGACAGCAGTAAATCCAGCTTTCACTCTCAAGATAACCTACAGTTTAGTCAAGGTGATATTCTGGTCCATCCACCTTCAGTTAAACTATGTATCCAATGTCTCAAGTTACAACTTGTCTTTTCACAGGCAGTGGCCTTCTCCTCTGTCTCCCTCCTCCCTCCTGACTGCGTTTAGCCTTCAGGCTCATGTCGCCTGATTCCACAACACTAATGGATATGGACGTCTGGCAGCACTACAGATTTATAAGTGCTGATAATGCTTGTGCTTTGGTAAAAAGATTACATTAGAAATAAAGACCACATGATTGGGTTAAAGTGAGGAATAACATATGATGAAGCCAATACACAATGAGCTGTGTCACAGTGCCTGGAATAACAGCTAATTCACATTCATCATAAACTACACTGGGTTCGCTATCTAAAGGATGTTTTTGTATTGGAGCTCTGGCTCCTTATATCTTGATCTTGGATGAATCATCTCTCCATCCGACACACTTCTCTTTCAAACCACAAGCTGAATAAAGCTGCATTAAAGCGTCATCCTCAATGGAAGATGTTTTTTTACAGCAGCAGGGCACTTGGTAGAAGAACATCAATACATGTTGTGTCCACTTCTGCTTATCAAATAACATTTTCTGTTTGTGGTATTTACCTAGTTCTTTAAAAGCTGGGCAGACACTGCGATTTATGAACCTTGTATGTTTTGATCATGTGCACGGCCAACATGTACCACTTCTATGTTCACATTGAGCTCAATTGACCGGTCACGATGTGGGTGACTACGAGTGTTGACAAATGTAATCAATTACTCATTACAAACTGAATACATTATTTACCAAACACAAAAGTAATTAGCTCCATTTCTCATAAGATCATTTTCATCACTTAGCCCAGCTCCATCATTAGACAACCTTCCACCCACATGTCTAATTTTCTGTACTGACCGTCTGTAGGAATATGAAAGGAGACACTGTAGTTTAACATACAGCGAGTCTGCTGTTAGAAGTTCCATCATCACAATGAAGCTGTTAAACTCAGCTGGTTCCTGATTGTAGTCTTACCAGTGGCTAACATTAGCATGCTAGCCGCCTCCCAACACCTTTAGCACTAAGCTAACACGTAACCCAACCATTGCAGTGATGTAAAGTTAAAGAAAGAATACAGACCTGCAGATGAATGAGGACTATATGGTCTTTATGTTTTGCATCAAAGTTCAGTTTTATAAATATCACAGCACATTCTCAGTAAAAACTACAACATGCTGCTCTACAGTTTATACATTTTGAAATTTTGACAGCAGCTATGTGAGAAATCAGACCAGGGAACTGCTCAAACTGTAAAACTGACGACCAACATTTCTGAAATGGATCTGCTTGTTCAACAGCTGGATCGTTGATCATTGAAGCAATTCATTTTTGCGTCATGATCCTCCTAAAAATGATTCTAAAATCAAGTCGTGCGGTTAAAATCAGGTTTGATCCGTACAGTGTCTGCCAAGCTCAAGCAGCCAACTCTCATTGATATGCTCAGGATCATGACCTTAGAGCCTTTAAATAATATAAATCCTCCCATGTGACTGAAGTTTATAAATCAAAGCAAAGCATATAGATACCAAAAACAGGAAGAAAAAGTCACAAAAATATATCTGTATCTGTTTTACTCATTAGTAGCTCCTTCAATTAGCCCCATGGGCTAAACTGAAAGCCCTAACAGGCCAAACGGGATCATGAAAGAAGCACAAAGGACCCACTTTAGCCTGACACTCATTCTGTCTTCACCACTGTGATAACAACTTCTTCAAACCGCTGCTCCAACAGACTGCATGGCTGATCAACACACTCCTTTCATTGTCATTTCACAGAAGCGTTGATTTGATCTGTGATGCATCAGGTCATTCGAATGAGCAGTGACTGCAGTTGTAAGGAATTTGTGTTTTGGAGTGTGATACCCACAGGGTGCAATGATATAAAAGAAATGCAGTGCTCAGTTCAGAGATATGACCTCCTACTAAACCCTCAACATTGAAAGAGTGTGGCCTTTGTATCTGTGGATGGGATGAGTCCGTAAAAAGACAATGAGACGAGCTTTGGCCTGGCATTTGGGTCGATGGGCCAACAATGTCTATAGTGTCGCACTGTGATGATCTGATTATGTGGCTGACAATGTGGATGTCCAGTTCATCGTGCTGTCCGCACAGTGCTGGACAGCGAATATGTGCTCACATAGACTCTATTCAGGCCATCGTGACCTTGGCCAATGTACTATTTCATTCAGCTTTACTGACTCTGCGCAGAAGTTCATGATACACTTGACCACTGTTTTGATAGGGTCATCCCACAGCCGTTTGCTAAATAGCTCAAAAATAAATAATAAATCAAATGTCTTGTTAAAAGGATACATCATTTTTTGAGGAATTTTACTTTTCCTCCTAAATCATGTAAAGCAATCCCATGAATGCCTCATTCATAAGTCTGCGTTACACAAGTTTAGTGTCACAAATGTTGAACATATTAAACTTAATGGCCTATTATAAAAGGGCCCATATTGTAAAAGTGATGAGCCAGGCTAGCTGTTTCCCTCGGTTTTTGTGCTAAGCTAAACTAAGCAAACCAGCTGCTGGCTGTAGCATCATGTCTAGATCATTTGAAAGTGGTATCAATCTTCTCATCTCCCTGTTGGCAAGACAGCAAATAACCAAATTTCTCGAAATATCAAAGTTGCAAGAGTTTGCATAACATGTTGTCACCTGCTTGTGTCCATGCACAGATCCACATATAACCTTAAATTGTGGCGTACAAGCCGACTACACATGTGTAAACATGTCGAAAGCACACACACCCAATGTGAAGGTCCGTTTTGGAATTTTCAAGGTCTTAATTTGGCACACTGTGGCTTAAAGTACACTTCACTATGAGCATCTGTGAGCTAATTGTCTTACCTTGACAAACTGTATCAGTGAAGGAGGTGCAGATCTGTAACACTTCCACATCATCACAGGTAGCGCAGGGGATGCAGGGCTCCCGAGAACTCTCCTGGTCCGAGTAGGTGTCCCCGGTGCAGTGCTCACACACCGTGTCATGGTCAGACTCACAGCTGAGCAGCATACCATCGCCTTCAAGACATTTGGTGCAGGGTTCACACCGCTGAGAGAGAGAGTTCATATAGTAGCCATAGTTGCAAACACAGGTGGCGTCGTTGGAATCTGTGCAGGGCGCCTTCATGCGAAGTAGGCCTGTGCATATTGTGCAGGTCTGACATCTCTCTGTGTGACTGAAGTTTTCTGAGAAAGTTTCACCTGAAAGGAGAGGGAAAGAAAAAAAGCCATTTAACTTTTTATCTGCAAAAAGCCTGACTTCGGATTCTTCAGCCATTCCTTTAAAAGCATTTACAGTATATCCACAATCTTATTCCACCTCCATGCTGCTTATTTCTTCTTTCCAAATGAGACTGTGGAATATTGTAACTTACCTTTAGGTTTTCCCTTTTATTAAAAAAAGTAATGGCCTGTGTCTTTAAAAAAAAAGTATAAATTATATTATTAAAGAATAAAATGCGTAGTATATCATTAGATTATATCATATATATGCTTGTTTATTGTGCTTTTATTGTGCCCAGATATAAAATCTTTATTTATTTATTTAATTTTACAAAAGGCTTTATAGTTCAAGGAATAATATTCCATTTTTAAATCTAAAATAGTGTATGCGTGTGTGTGCGCGTGTGTGTGTTCTGAAATGCACTTTGAATTATCCCTTTCTCTTGATTTGCCTTTGATACTTTGTTTAGGTACAATGTTACTCCCAGCTAATTGAATTGATGTCAGTTGCATTGTTTTATGGGTATTCTGTGTTGATATGGCGTAATTATGTTTAATACATAGCTAATGTCTTTCTAATACATTTATTTTGTGAACTTCCATACATCACATATGTTTCATAAATGCTTTGTATACCTGATATGTCTGCAAGGGGACGCAATCAATATTGCATGTTTTATGGAATTGTATTTCGTCTGGATAGAGAACTGGAAAACACACTAAATTATGCAACAGACCTATTTGTAAGAGCAGCTTCTGTGTGTGTGTGTGTGTGTGTGTGTGTGTGTGTGTGTGTGTGTGTGTGTGTGTGTGTGTGTGTGTGTGTGTGTGTGTGAGAGTGAGAAATAGAGAAAGAGAGAAAGATGGGGGGAGGTGGAAGATAGAATAAAATTGTCTGCAACTGTGTTGATAATTTTTTCAGCAAAAATGCCAAAATTCTCTAGTTCCCCCTTCTTACTTTTGAGGATTTTTTTCTGCTTTTCTTTGTCTTCTGTGATAATAAACTTAATATCTTTATTCTCAATGTGTTGGTCGGACAAAACAAGCAATATGATACCATCATCTTAGGAGTTAAGAGTTTGTGATGGGAATTTTCACTGTTTTCTTCAATCTAAAGACCAAACTTTTAATGAATTAATCGAGACAGTAATTGGCAGAATAATTAGTGACAATGACATTAATTGTTTGTTGCAACACTAAAGTAAACTAAACTAAACAGGCTGATAAAGATATGCTTCGAGTCAAAATAGTTTGCTGCTACATTAAAAGCTCCAGATCTCATCTCTCCAGATCTTTTCTCAGTTGTTCTGTCTATTTGAGATTCCTTAACTTAAACTAAACTAGTGCTGTAGTGTAACTATAATATTTTAATTTAGATTCTGTTCATTATTTCCTCAACTAACAGTTTTGTCTATAAATTTGTGAAACATGTCCACTACAATTTTTTGAAACCTGAAGTGATATCCTTAAATTGCTTGTTGTTTTTTTTCCACCAACAGTGAAAAATCCAAATATATTCAATAAATGATCATAGAATTCTCGAAAAAACAGCAAATATTCACATTTTAGAAACTGGTACCAGAGAATTTGGGTCATTTATTCATATTATTTCAGCTCAAACTAATCAAAACTGTGTGTGGTAGGAGACTGGGGGGGTTGTGTGACATGGCATATCAAGTTTTCAGTCTGTGTCACCGGCCCACCAACCACGGCAAACGCTCTGATGATGCAGAGATTAAAACAGAGATGGAGGACAGATAGACCCTGAGACACAGACACAGAGACAAAGAAAGCAGAGACTCCGTCATTTGAGATGAATCTGTCCCAAATTGGTGGTCCAATGTGGGTCCTTTACATTTTCGTTCCATTATGTCATTATGGAAGTGGACAAACTATCGTCCAGTTCAATCACCAGTCCAGTCATACACTGTTACCCCCCCCCCCCCCATTCCCACCCTTCACCCCATTATCTCCTGCATCACCCTCCCTCTCATCAAACAGACATACACACTCTACCCTCACCCCCCCTTTCTCCCCACGAGTACTCTCAGAGCCATTATCATAATGCCATGCATCAATAATGCAAGTCAATACATTAATAACGTTAGCCTGCAGCATGAAGGGGGGGGTTAAAGGAGGGGGGGGGGGGGATACAGACGGTCTTTTCCTGGCTCAGCATATCGCATCATAACAGTGCTTTGGCCTCTAACTCATTTCAATCCTTTGTTTTCAACACCCATAAAAGGACTCCTGACTTTATCCGCTCTGGGTGCTGCACAGTATGAGGTGTGTGTGTTGGGAGTTTTGTGTCTGCGTGTGTTCTTCTGGACATGTTTGTACGTCTGTGTGTGTGTGTGTGTGTGTGTGTGTGTGTGTGTGTGTGTGTGTGTGTGTGTGTGTGTGTTTGTATATGAACCATTAGCTGCTGGCTGAGAAGTTGTCTCCATTCCAGCTGTACTTGCTCTGTTTCATCTCCACCCATCTGTTCATTCATTTAAACTGCTATGTGTGTTTCTACTGGCCCTCCTTTTTAGCACATCAGCCAGGCCCCTGTTAACTATCTACTAAATGAAGCCTGAACGCTGTCTGGAAAACCACAGTCCGTCTCTTATAAATGGATGCTTGTGCACATTAGATGCCATCAACTGTGGGCGACATGCCTGAAACAACACACGCAAAGACATATGTCGAAATTAATACAATTTAAGTAGTTTCTGTCATATGAGCTTTTGAAAACAACATTTTTGGTTGGATTGGACAATCACTGTTTCAGGGCCGGGTTTAGTGAATGGTCGATTTACAGGTAGGAGACTAGGAGACCCACTGATGGCTGAGACTGCAAAACAAGTTGATGCTAAAATGCTTCTGCTCACGCACACTTCAGCTCCTTCAGCCTGCATTACTGATCTAATCAATGTGTTTGATGTGTTCTTAAAATATCATTGTGATGTTATCTGATGGAGAGTTATCCACTTTGCATTTCTCTTTTTCCATGAGCCTGTCTGGCCTCATGGCAGTTTTGAGAGCATGTCACTGTGTGTGTTTGTTTATGTCTGAGCAGAACAAGCACTGTGAGAGTGAAAGTTATCACCTGAAAGCCTTCATGTTGTGCAACAGAAAGCAGGAACCTCAGAGACACTAAAATGTAGTTTTTATGCAAACATAAGATGATAAGCAGCCCCAGGGCAACTATATATTATAAAGATGTAACTGAAAGACACTTGTAAAAGCATAAATCGTTCCAAAGAAGCCCATAAAAATACAAATAAATCATTTTCTCCATGTCCATATCCTCTGTGACTTCTCTCATGACCTTAAGTCTGAATTATTTTCTGACTGACGGGCTCCTTGGCTCAGGGTTTGCCTTCCTTCACTGACCCAGGGAGGTTTACAACCACATAGGATAGTCAGGGAAAACTCTGGGAACAGTGAAGGAACTGGCTGTGGACCAACCCTGGCCTCTGCAGGCTCAAGCTGGCCTTTGT
Source organism: Leptoclinus maculatus (assembly GCA_032191485.1). Classification (NCBI taxonomy): domain Eukaryota; kingdom Metazoa; phylum Chordata; class Actinopteri; order Perciformes; family Stichaeidae; genus Leptoclinus; species Leptoclinus maculatus. The sequence continues at coordinate 7,617,038 of JAVDOI010000015.1, read as the reverse complement.
CCTCTCATGATAGAGTGGACAAAAAAACCTTAGAAATGTTGATTTGTATTCCCTTCACTAAAGCAGAAATGTACAGAGGATCCTTAAATATCCCTTTGAGCTCTTCAATCACCTGTCAGTCATGTTTACAAAATCTAAATCTACACTGCTTACCATCTTAATCACTGTGACATAACTTGTCTGATGCTTTAAATATCTTCCCCTGAAACAACATTTGGAGCTGGTCCCACTCTTGTATCCTCTTAACATCACTGTCCTCATAAAGTCTTACGGTCCGGCACAGCTTCTCTCCCTACATGGTGAGGGCCATGAAGAGGGCAGTTATGCTGGAACACAGTGAGGTCTGGCATCTAGTTTGATTCCTGACACGCAACTGAATAAGTCTGAGATTTTACATTTAGGCATAATAATTAGTCCAAACTGATGTTCAGATCTATGATGTCGGCTAATCTAAAAAACTGTGGTCTGTCTTTAGCCACACTAGGGGCAATGCTAGTCAGTCCAAACTGAAATATCTAGACAAATCTCTCATGGATTGCAATCAAAGTTGGTAAAGATATCCATGGCCCCCTGAGGATGAATCAATATGACTTTGCTGATCCCCCGAACTTTCCATCGAGCTCCACCAGCACACACAATGTTTGGCATCAATTGAGACGATGTATCCTTAGGACTTTGGTGATCCCTTACATTTTTATTTAGCGCCATCATCAGGTCAACATTTTTATTTGTACAATACTTTGTGACCAAAAAAACTCAAATTGTCGACTTCCGACTTGCAATGGATAGCAGCATAGCATTTAGCTTTTAGTGAGTAAAGGCCTCACTGAATCGCTACCCTGGCTATAAACCACTCTTGTTTATGTTCCTGAATGTGTCTGAGTTACTTCATTTAATATTCAATGTTTTCCAAGAGTGGGATCAATAAAGAGCTAACTATCACCGATAGATTTTGAATCTTAATTCAAACTTTGCGGAAACATCGATGTAATTTACGATCCTGCATACCTAAAACTGCTGTCAGAACCATGTGTATCCCCCAGGGACAGTAAGTACAGTAGAGGATTTTCATGAGGAGGAGATAACTTACAGAGAAAATGTCACCGTGGCAACACATGAAACACTGAATCACTACCACTGTTCATAAAAACCAGAACTGAATACATGACATGATGTGTGTGTCACTATCTCTGCACTAAGGCATGTGACCAACACAGCTTCTTCATCAACATGTGTTTATGTGTGTGCGTATGTGTGTGTGTGTGTGTGTGTGTGTGTGTGTGTGTGTGTGTGTGTGTGTGTGTGTGTGTGTGTGTGTGTGTGTGTGTGTGTGTGTGTGTGTATATATATGACTTTTGTGATACTCACTGTCAAGGCAGGGGGCGCAGACAGGCTGTGTGACTCCACATGGTTTGACGACGCCCTCGCCGGGCTGGCACTGCTCGCAGCATTCTCCACCGGTTGTAAACTGACCCGACAAACAATCCTCCTTATTGGCCACAGCCCCAACCTGCCAATCACCAGAGATTCAAATCATCATTCAAAGTGGGAGAAGCAAATCAACATCTACATTCAGCAGCATCCATGAGATTAGTAGAACATGAACACACAAAAAATGAATGTCTAGCATTGTGTAATGTGAGCAACCAAAGAGTGTTTCCAGAGGCCTGAAAGAGGAAAAAAACATCCAGTATTTCACAAGAAAAAGCATCTGGGATTCCCGTAAGTTTATTTTGGAACCACTAAACCAGCGGTTCCAAGCGTAGGCGTCAGGACTAATCTAAGGGGATGTGAGATGATTGATGGGATGGGGAAAACCAAAATGCAGATTTCAGCGACACCAAACAGTCCATTGTTCTGGGTTCTTTCTCTTTTTTCTATGTTCTTGTGAGATACTAAATAGCTTTTATATACTTTTTTTTAAAGTATAAATGACACATTCTAAGGAGGAAAAATCACTCTTTGGTTGAACTGCTTACAATTTGTAGACTCATGGGACCTGTGATTTAAGGTTGCAAAGACACATTGCTAAATTTTAAAGGGTCACAAAGCAGAAAGTTTGGAAACCACCACTCCTTATTCTTACCTGATGCTACACGTATGTATGACTCACTTCAAGGCAAACTTTAATTCTAATACTACATTCAATATGTGCATTTTAAAAGTCCCATCCACACCTAAAGTCACAGATATCAGTGATAAAAGTAAAAAAACAAATCACACATTCAGACCAGGTAACTCTGGAATATGTTCTCTCTGCATTCTTCAAACAGTAACCTGTTGAGTGCTTTATCTTGGCCGCTGACATGTGAAGACGTTTGTGCGTGCCTATGCATTTGCAAATGCATGAGTGTGCGTACACGCTTTACACACTCATGCCCGGGCCTGGGTGTTTCCAGGATTCTGTGTCTATGTGACTCTGACACGGAGCCAGAGGAGAGGTCTGTCTTCCATTCTCTCCAGATAAATGAGTAGGGATTGTTTTAATTTATGATGTTATGACGTTCTTCTGTTGAGAAGAGTATCTGTCACTGGTTGACGGACAAGTTGCAGATCAGAGGGCAAGTTGTTAAACTTTTTTTGCTACCATATCTCATAAAAAGTAGTCCACGTGAGATTTTGAAGAATATTACAGTTTTCTCATGTGAGTCATTTTATTCCACAACATTTTTTGCCTTCTGCATGTCAGTAAGATTAAGCCATACACTTGACTGACACAGTTTAAAGGTGTGTGGGTGTGTTTGTGTGCGTGCATGAGTGCGTGTACACCGAGGGGTGCATTAGAGTGAATGAGGTACGCTCGACGTAAATCGTCAAGAATCAGGGTTCAGGTATGTGTGGAATGCCACTGGTAAGAGTGAGGAGTTCTAAAAAACATCAAGTGTCCCCTCAGGCACTTCTAAATCAGCTGTCATATCTCCCTCTCGCCCTTGATGATGTCACAGCCCATTTACCTTCAAGTCTCCGGTATTCAGTTAACCACGTTGTCCATGTTCAAAAATGTATCGTTGGCTTTGTGGGGAAACTTTTGACGTGAAATATTTCATGAGGAGTGCTTGATAATATCTAAACATTTCCAGAAACGTTCCTGTTTTACAACAGGAAGTCTTTTGGGAAACAAAGACATTGATCTTATCCTGACTGTAACTCACTGTGACTTTAATTTAATTAATGAATCCTCCGATGTTGTTCAGGCTCTTTAGTCATACCAAACTTACAGAAACCAACTGAATATGCGGAAATTGGTTTCTTGAGATGTGACACTCTTACAGTGCAGCAAAAAACAACAACATATTTGTCTGTCGTCAGAGCTTCACTTTTCTCTTTTTACTCACCCCAACACACTCTCTACCTCACACACACACCTTACGGAACAAGCATTCATTCAGAGATGAAGCAAATCTGTCATCTCACACGCTTCCCCGGGAACTGCCCCCGTACACACCCATCGGCACGCATACGTTTGCACAAACGCATTAATAGCCTCACATGTGAACAAACCTGCTCCAAAGTGTCTGACTGACGCTTTTGAAAGGATTCCAAGTTCCAGCGTTTGGCTTCTACTTAGTGTTTCTCTGACCTTATTCTAGCTCCGGGTGTGGGTGCAACAACCAAAGCATCTCAAAGTCCTAAAACTCAGATTAAAGTGCATCACTAATGACTACTAAATTGTGCAAACAGATGAATTAGAGGGTAATGTGATTTGAGCAAATAGCTCGTGGAATGAAAGAAAAGGATGCACTTAGCAAGTTGCAGCTCGACTTGCACGTTTCCTGTAATTGTGTTTTAGATGGAAGGTTCAACTTTTGTCAGCTGATCTCCCTGAAGCCAAAGCAACAAGCAAATTGATCGCACACTCAACAATCAACAAGCACACACAAAAGCATGTGCAGAAGCATCTGGACACATAACTTCAGAGCAACCAATCTTACTAATGCTGCAGTCAATTTCCAGTTGGAGGCACTTAACCTCCGGACCTCAGCCGTCAGCGCTTGTTAAGCCATTAGAGTTCCACTATACCAGCCTTCCAATGAACTGGGCCTAATTTAAATCCATGGATCCTGAACTGCTGTGGGAACACCATTGGCAATGACATTACAGCTAATACCTTCTCAAACAAAGCTGAATCATCATCTCTTGTGAAGTGAGAGGAGCAGACAGACAGATAGACAGACAGAGAAGAAGAGAGGGAAGTGAGTGTGAGGTGAAAGGAGGAGAGGAAGAGTGAGGGGGGGATGGTTCGGGTTGTATCAATATTGCATGCGCTGAGCCATCAGAGGATGCATACCCATCAGTGGAAGCAGCTGTCATGTATCAGTGATGCAGGCTGTTCCTTAACTAGGACCTTGACAAGCTGTGTAGCCCTGGCTGACCATGTCCTGTCAGATATAGAAAACACTAATATATTTCCTTCCTGGGCCTGCATGGCCTCAAGGGAATTGGAGATAAATCGGGTAGATTATAAGATGTGACTTCCCAGAGCTTCCATCAGGATTTCTGTTGTTGATATATCTGCTAATGGAGGAAAAATTACAGTAATTTCACCTCACACGTGGTTTATTGGTGAGCTCCTTCACAGAGGCCACTGTGACATTGTTATTGTCCTGCCGTCTGCAAGGCCACATGTAACTGAGAAGGGTGGAACTACAGATCCAGCAACTGGAGCTGTAGAGTATCAACCTAAACTGCTGCATACATCCGCTCTGCTTTACATTGTCAGCCCGGGCCTGAAGACAGGACAGGTGCAAGGACATAAAGTTTCCAGACCTAAAAGATTTACCAAAGACATTTTTACAAGCAGAAACCACAGGTGGAAATTTAAACTGTCGTAAAGTCAGTGAAATTTCACTTCGATGCAGGGAAAAACCTGTAACTTGTAGCCTAACGTCAAAACATGATGACTGCTGAAGGCTGGAAGCAGAAACGTTTGCTGAAGAGAGGTTTAAAAAAAACTTAAACTACTTAATAACTAATAAACTAGGAAATGGGGCTGTGTGTATGCGCAGGTGATATCCAAATTTATGGCAAACATTTAACACAGACTTTGTAAGAGGCTACTCACCACTCCAAGTAACACTAGTATGAAAGCGGAATTCATCCTGTAGGTCCTTGTCATCCTCACAGAAGGGTCAATCGGTTTGGATGCGACGCAGCAAGATGCGGGTCTCAGTCACTTCGAGGTGAAATAAACTCAGCTGTCATCGCTGCGCTTCTTTTGAGTTAACTTCTTGGTTAAAATAAACTATCCAGGAAACTCTTCGCTACCGAGTGTGTATCGTTAATCACTCAGTCCAGATGCCGTGGCTGCACGCAGGATCCAGTCAGTGTGAAAAGTCGCTGAGATTGCACCATTGGATGTTCGGCTCCGGTGCGCTTTTCTCCAACTGGGCTCATATGACGGACGCGCTCAGCTCAACGGCTACAGGGAAGGAGCCATCTCACTCTCCACGCCCACTACACACACACACACACACACACACACACACACACACACACACACACACACACACACACACACACGAACCTGCTCTCTCTTTAACAGCTTCAATCATGCACTGGGATGTTCTTGGTGAGTCGGACAAACCAACCCCCAATAATGTTGATCACCAAATGAAGTCTTGCGTAAATCTTCTATTTAGCAAGTGCTTCACAGACTTTATTGTGCCAACTGAATCAAAGTCTCGCTGCAAGACGAAAGATTAAATGTATTTTTTCTCCAACTTTCACTTCACAACTTCTCCAAAAAAGGAGATCCAGCAGATTGTTGTCTGTTTCGGGTGACCTTTATTCTCCTTGAAGCCTTGAACTGACCCTGTTGTACTGCCTATCAGTGAATGCACCTACAGATACCTGAGATCCACACAGGTGCATACACTGATATTTGCAGCAGCAAACTTGCGACTTAATTCAGAGTATGATGTTGTTATCACCCTTGAATCCCTCATCTCATCATTCCACATCCTAATTTAATATACAAAACACACTTTATTATCCTGCATTTCTTTTTCTCTCACATTACAGTGAGGGGAATCACAGGATGGCACAGAAACACTGCTGCCTTTATGCATAAAAAGAGCCAAGCTACTGTTGGATTACGCTGACACCTGAGGCCAAATGTTGGCCTGATATAAACCAGGGAACATGACACGTTCTACTCTAGTTCAGATCATGACTATACATGCCACCCTGCCGAACGTGTTTATCTAAAAGATTGACGACGTTTGTGAGTTTTACGGTTCATTGTGTCACAGTGTGATGTTTGTGCATGGTGCTCACAAAATTAATTTCCCTGAAGCTAAATGAATGATCTCGTATCACGGAGTACACTGAGGTGCAGCCCCAACACTTGATATGCTAAAGGAAAAAGTAGATATGGTGACATACAGCTGTAGGGAAATCTGTGTGAGCCACATGTGGGCTCAGTAAATGTGCTTATAATAAAGTGTGCAATGTTAGGCACGGTACACACAGGTTTGACATTTAGGTTGAGGCCTCTTTTTAAATTCCCTACGAAGAAAATGTCAATATTATGATATAATTACTTTACAATCATTACAATTGTTTCATGATGAATAGGTGAAAATCTGTTATTTTGGCAAACATGATACCCGACAAAAATGTAACTCCCAGTTTAACTCCAGGTTTTAACATTAAAGAAGGACGTTTCTGCCTTGTGTGTATCATCTTGATGAGACAGTGATTTATATAGACCAAGGACTGAGGGCAGTGGGGGACATGGGGGCAGCGGGTGAGGAAGAGAGAGGAAGCTGGGTTGCTATAAGTAGATAGATAATTCATGAGAGAGGGAAACAGACAGGCATAAAGAAATCAAATCAGTTTCAGAGTCACTTATGTGGGACAAAATAGATTCATCTCAATTTCAGTGTGCCCGCTGTAATTCATAATTTGTGACGTAATGTAATTTTGAAAGAGAATCACTGTTTATTCCATCTGAAATCACTCTTTGAAAATGTTGATGCTGGGATGACATGAAGACTACTTACAATAACAGTACACTGAATAAGAAAGCTAAAAAAACAAGCACTTCAACAGGTATACAGATAGGTATACAGATAGATTTTTAAAAAGATAAGTATTATAAGAAGTTATAGGGAACTGAAACAGTCAGGCAAGCATTTTTTTTTGGAAGAAAGCTGTTGTGCATTCACCAGTCTGTGTTTACTGGAGGAGCAACAAAGAGAATCCATACGTCTTTATGTAAATCTGCATGCGAAAAACAACACTGTATCCATTTTGTCCCATAGCAACATACATAGACAAAGGTCTGGACTCACTCTCATTCAGTCACACAGATGTGCATACACACACACACACACACACACACGCACTCTCACACACACACACAGACTGACCATCTGTCGACAGGGAGTGGACAGAGGATGGGTGGTCCAGGAGACATTCACTGTCCCATCTCATGTTCCGAGAAAAGGATTCTGTTCCAGGTGACCGGTGCTGCGGAAAAAAAAGTGTTTGTTAGTTAGCGTATGTCTACACCCATCTCAGTCTTGGAAAGCTGAAATGTTTATGTTTCTATTTTCTGATTTTATCTATCATGCATATTGCACACACGAGTATCCATCTTCGACATGTGAAAATCGTTTTTCTTTTTACCAACACTGGCCACCTGTCACTCATACAGCAGCAGCAACCACAGAGGAGCACAAACAGCACTGGCGATATGATCCACAGCGCAAGCTTTTCTTCTAATGCACCGTATTAGAAGGAGAGGCATCATATGACGAGCCAAGGAAGCCCTTAAATTACTCTGAGAGCACTCACACCAATAACTGGCATGAGAGTGATATCATGTTGTGTTCAGAGAGTACTGCAGTGCCGGCGGTGCATTCCTGTTATGTCGTGTATTTGGTAAACAACTTCAAGTTCCACAAACCAGCATCATTATGTGCAATAAAGGTTCGGGCTGGTGAGTCGGTGCAGATATCCTTTATTTCGTTGTGTGCCTGCTGTGGGGATAAATGAGTTGGGTTCATGTTGTGCCAGAGTGAACCAGGCCAGATGGCAACGCACCCCTCTCCTTCCCGTGGGACTCCCTCATCTGCGCTTTATTGATCTGATCTGTCTATCCCCTTTTGGATTGGAGATGGATGGATCAAACAAACCGCTCCAGTATTATGCTGCAGTCCTACACAGACTTATATCGTTAACAATAAGGCCACTCACACAAACAAATATGTGTTTCTAGATAAAGATGCTCTGAAGCTTCTTCTCTGAACGTTGTTGTTTCTAAATTTGACTATTACCATGAGCCTTAGTCACTTCCCTCCAAAACTCTCAATGAATGGAGGAATGAATGAGTCTCCTCTGTTGAAGAGATTGTGACCTTTCAACTGTGACCTGACTTGAATCCAGAGAGAAGGCGAGTCCCACTGTGTCAGTGTCATGTTTAAGGCGTGTGTGGCCACATTGATGTTCTATATACAGTCTGCAATTCCATCCAGCATGATATCCAGGCATTTGTCTAAAACATGTTTGCTTGCCCTCACTGGATCAATTGAAACAAATATTGATTTCAACGTTTTTTTGTTTTTTTTCTCTGTTGCTGAAGAGAGCCAACATTAAGGGGACTTTTTCTGGGGGCCGAACAGGCCTTTGTATTGATCAAATTTGGGCAGACGCAGTTCGGTTTAACACACACCGGGGTAAAAATGAGCCGCAGGCTGTTGACTGTCAATGCAGCCCATTATGCACTCAGAGACACACAAATTTGGCCGATATGAAGCAAGCGCATGCACTCACAATCTCAATAGTAACCTTCACCCGCAGAAATCACAGAGGTACAGGATGCTTTGTGTTGTACTGTATCAGCGTGAAAGCTGACCCAGTGGATCTGTTAAGTAGATTCAAATATAATATGTTGGATAACATTCCTTCCAACTGCAATAAGACTTTATAATAAATCACCTCTGGTCCAAATCATCCACAAGACTATAACACTGCTACACTGTTGTTTGTTTGCTGTGGTTAATCTTTGCGCTACTGGTTAGTTTAGTTTAGTTAATAATAACATACTATTTCATTGTATATACTGTGCATTTTTTATATTTAATATTTTTTAGTCTGTTACTTTAATTGCTTAGGTATATTTTTTGCTGCTATAACAAACAAATTTCCCGTGGCGGGATGAATACAGTATCTATCTATCTATCTATCTATCTATCTATCTATCTATCTATACATTTTGGCTCATGATTTGATCACTTACAAAAAAAAAGAGGCCATGACACTGCCTCTGAAAATGTTATGGTAACAAATTGAACCATTGAACAAAGTATATATTTGAAATGATAATTTTTCAAAATAAAAGTGGCTCTTCTACTTCAGGGACCTGGTGAGGTTGCTGTTTGGTTATGGCTGCTTGCTCAAATCAACTTTTATTGCCTGTTTCATTCTGCCATTGACTGCCTTTTGACAACTCACTGACCACTCTTAACCGGCCCCCAGCCGGTAGGGGGACACTAGTGATAACACAGCTGAGTGCATCGCTGAACGTCGTCCGCTACTCTGCAGCCAGAGACACAAGTATTTTGTGCCTATTGGCCATCAACCTCACATTTACATATATACCTATTGTCGAAAACATAGACTTGAAGCCTAAATAAACGCTTCAAGTCGCCGTTACAAACCGCGAGATGGAGCTGAGATGCGGGCCTGTACAAAGCCGGTGGAGACAAATGCATAAATTAAAATGAGAGCATATCTGCTATGTGAGACGTGTTTCCCAACATTGACCAAAAAGTTTTGGTCAATTGTGGGTCTGCACTCTACTCGGTGCACCTCTTTAGTATTCTCAGGTTTAACTATTAGAAACAAACCTTGGGTGATGAAATCCAAAATATAATAGAAGTAAAACTTAAACAAACACCAAAATACTATTATATCCTCACATCTTTCAAAGATGTGTTATCATGATGTATCTCCTGGGTAATAGTTAACACAGGTTTTAAAAATGTCCTTTTTAGAATATTAGTTTTGTGTGATCAATAACATGCAGCCTGGGGGAAAAAAAACTGTTAGTTGTATGTGAAACTAAAGCATCAATGTCTTGCTTATAGATTTCAGTTTCCATGCGCACTGACGATGATGATGCTGCCATGACTAAAACAATGCTGCCACCTGCTGAGCAGAAGACGCTCATCCAGTCAGAGATCACGGTCCTTTCAGAGATGACACTCAATGTGAAAGGACACATCAGATTTGACTAGTAATCAGAAATTCTGGTGTTTTAAAAAAAAAAAAAGATATAACGGTATCAACATCACATTTATGTGTCTTTGGTCAACACATGATATTTCCCCTCAAAATAGAGCTCATGTTCTGTGTGTATAATTTGTATGTGCATGATTTTTATGAATATGTAAAGATTCATATCTGTGGAAACCAGCTTCTAATAAGGCATACTTTAGAGGGGTTGTTCTGTAATTTGTCATTAATGGTTAATAAACACTCTATCTATCCATTCATCCATCAGTAGGTTTCTCTCCTCCCTTGATCACCTGACTTCTCTTGTCATCAGCCTCCTGCCTGCACAGCTGCTGCTCTTCAGCAGAGCACAATTTCCCAGATGCTCTTTGTCCGATCCTTGACTGCCTTCTACCTGTTTCCTCCTGACTACCTGTTGCGGATGTCCTGCTTTCCTGCCTGCTGGTTCTCGGAGCTGTTGTTGCCTAATCCTGCCCGCCTGCCCATGAGGATCCGTAAGCTGATCCTCACCCAGTACACTTCCTTTGAACCCTTTCTGTTGTGTGTCCAGTTCATGTGATGCCTGCTGCCAACAACTACTACATGATTGGTGAAAATATGAGAAAGACTCTCACATTCAAACGGGTTAGGCCCGCTCTCTATCTTGTATTTTTCTGTCAGGATCGAGATAGTTGATCAGCAGATGGCACCACAAGTGGACCCCACTGATACTCTCTGACCTCTTTACATTGTGTATGATAGTACGATGTCTTTAGTAGAAACAACACTTGTGGTGTTATTCAGTGCATGTATAGATTATAACATTGTGAAGCATCTCTATGTTCTAACTATCCTCACTGGCAAACAGTAGTTGTATACCTTTTTTTTTAAATTTACATTTCATGACGTATTATTAAGAAAATCAAAACAAGTAACTATTATGTATTATTTAAAGGAGTCGTATAATATTTAACTTACTGTCAGACAACAGCAAATAATATTTTGTTTCTGTAATGGTGAACTTATGTGAAGTATTGTACCTTATAAAGTACCATCAAATGGAAATGCATGAAGTACAATTATAGCATTTGCTTTACTGGTTTTATCATTTTAGAGGAAAATGAATTCAGGTGTAGCCTGATCGCCAGCTGCAGTGATTGCTGCTTTGTTCTGCTCATTTTGGCTTGCTGCCATAAATTCAGTAGATTAGGACTCCCCACTGTAGTGTAGTCAGTTTATCCTCAAAATAACCTGTTATAGCTCCTCTGGCTCAAAACCTCAGGGTCAAATCTCTTCTACTGGACTTTAATTGTTAAATCATTATATATTTTATTCTATTAGCAGTATTATTGCCAAATTCAATTATTTGATTCACTCTTACTGAGAGAGTGTCTGTAACATGCTGCTAAAAGTTTAATTGTTTGACAGTACTGGTTAATTGACCACTTTTGTCTTATTGAAAAAATTCATGAGTAACCCCAAATGTAGGACACATTAAAAGCTTCACTGTCATTGCATGTTTAAGCTTGGTGGCTTTTTTTTAACCATCGCTTTCACAATTGAGCGACAGCATCAACCTGTGGCCCCTGGCTGGTGTGGTCAGGGAGGGATCGTCTCCATTAGGATAGCCTCCTGTGTGAGCCAGATGTGGGTGGCTGGTAGCATCACTGTGCCCCTGCGCAGCTTTTTATCTCACTCCTGTCAGAGTGAGGGAGGGCTGGGTTACTGGTGTTGGAGCCTCTGAGTGTTGGCCCCTATAAAACAGGGTCTGGGTCAGTTTATACTAACTCCTGAACCTGCTGACCTGCTTATTGCTGTGTCATATTAACTTTTGACAAGGGATACTTAAGGGTGTAAGCAGGTAGACCGTTAAGGCAAACACCAGTCATGACTTTGAGGAACCGACCGCTGCTGCGTTTTTGTGTGTCAAGTCACATATTGATATGAAAATTTGGGCTATCCATTAAAGAGGATGATTATATATTAAAGCTGTGTCCTGTGTCCCCGGTCACAACCTACGAACTGAAGACTCAACAAAATTATCCATTCTGACATAATGCTGTTTATAGAACTAATGTTGCATCACAAATGATAAGTTGCTGCTGGTGTCCTCTATTTACAGTGTTTACAGTACTTGACTAAACACTTCAGTGGAATTAGACTGCTGCATTTGTTGAATTACTTATGTAATTAAAGGTTAAATGTGCTGTTTTTTTCACTTTAACAGAGGAAAAATGAACCTGAGTGTGCCTTCTACATCTCTTTAAGTCATTTTAGTTTTTTTTGCCAGCAGGTCCAGTGTCATACTTTAATGTAGAGGTGACTAATAGTGTCCGTTTCAAAAAACTGTCTTGATCTCAGTTCCAGTCGACAGATGAACAGATACAAGATGTTGACCATCGTAAAGGGAGAGGAAGAGAAGAAGATGAAAGGCGTCTTCATCCAAAGGTTGTCTCTCCGCCCCGGTGGTGTTGAAGGTGAGTGTGCATGCCCAGCACTGTAATCCAAGTCTTTGTTGTCCTCACAAATAAGATAAGATGCTGGTTGGATAATGACACAGTGCGACTGGTTTTCTGCACACACCAAGTCGCTGTATTTACTATCAATATTATGGGTGAGACCAAAACACATATCTCTGTTAGATGCGTGGGTCAGAGAGAATTTGAATGTTCATATCAGTGTGTGTGTGTGTGTGTGTGTGTGTGTGTATGTGTGTTCAAGTCCCTCCAATTATCAGGCAGCGTGCACCCGCACATACACACAGAAGCAGCTTTAAAGAGGAGGTGTTTATAAAGTCATGCTTTTTTGCCATTCTGGGGTCAGTCTCTTGTCACTGCTGAGTGCCTGCAGGAGGTAAGCGTCACCTTTTCTGCTACAGTTATGAATTGTATTTGTGTAATAAAACAAGTAAAGCTGTCTTGTAAGCATGATAGATATGGAAACTTCTTGTTAATTTACACACTTACTGTTACTGTCTTATGGCCAGTGCTGCAGTGGGATCATTTTCAAAGATTAATGAGGTCTGTTTTGTCTTTCTCAACATATGCCTGTACTACAAAGCTTTGCAAACATTTTTTCAAGAAAGTAAGACCCAGAAGGCATTGGATCTTGCAAATTTGATGAATTAATAATGTGGGATAATTGAGGAGGGAACATCATTACAAAATGTCGAGCAATAATACTGAGGCTCTCAATGATCCAAGTCATGGTGACACAGACATTAAACCTGAGAGGCAAAACATCTTTGCGTGTGCAGTTATGTTTTCTTGAAGAATAAAAAACGAAGGATTATCTTCCAAAGTATAAGTTAACGATAACGAAAATATACTTTTTTTTGCACATCGGACACACACTGTTATATGAATATGTATTTTTCTTTAAGTGTCTATGTGTGCCTATGTTTGCCTGCGAATCGGAACCAGTAATGTTACAAATGTATTGTCATCTTGATGCCATTTGAGACACTTAACTCACACAAAAATATATTTGCAGACACATCTGCACTTGTGTGTACACACTGCACTTTCACCTACTCATGTAACTTAAAGTATATTCATTGTACATGTAAGAACGGGCAAATTTGTACTTGATGATTCACATATGTACACACACACACACACACACACACACACACACACACACACACACACACACACACACACACACACACACACAGTAGACAGCATCCAATGGGTCTAATCTAATTCTTCCACCCCTTTGCTCAGCTGTGTTTTGGAAATAAATCATTCTGTTGTCTCAGACAACTTCAGCTCTCCAGTCCAATCTGAGATAAATGGACACTCTGGAGATATGTTACATAAGACTGAAGTCAACCGCCAACAGCAACCTGAATCTATATTTCTTTATGTCTTCATTTATTAATGTCTTTACTGCAAATGTAAACACGTGTTCACTTCATTCATTACTACTTTCATGCAAAACTTTGAACAGGCAAAGTTAAGATAAACTACATTATTTTTGGATTGCCAAAATCCACCCAAACACACACATTTCATTCAAACTTTAAAATGTGTATGAAAGTGAATTCAAAGATCATATGGAGAGTGTTTTTTTATGTACCAAAAAAAAGTCTTAATGTTTATTAACTGTGTCCGTTGGGTCTGTTCCAGCTTCGTGGAGCACCAAAGCCAACCCCAGTGCAGAGTGTCAGGTAAGGGGCAAACACACACACACACACAGTTACACTGCATGCCAACCCCAGGCACACGACATGTATTGATAGTCCAAACATGTACAAGGCGAGCCGCCATTCATGTCTGCACCGGAAACAGAGCACGGAGTCGCTGATTGTTGAGGCTGGACAGTGTTTACCCTACAGACACACGCAAGTGTCACCAACTTTCCACATTAGCCTGATCCATATCCACACTGGCGCTGCCAAAAGGATTATAGAAATAACAGCAATTCATGTGACACCCAAAATATCATCAGTGTGTCTGTAATGTAGTGAAGCATGAACGTGGTATTATCTGATCCTGCTCTGAAGGGAGCGTATCTCTCTTAGGGCCCATGAAGCGTGCAAAATGACATCTCTGTTGCTCTCTGTACCCACAAGTATAACCTTTGACTGAAGGCAACAAGCTCAGAAATATTCAGTAAGGTTTGTTCAATGTGTTCTGTGAAATGTAGGAAATCATAAAGTGATGTACAAACGGAGGGGTGGATTTTCTTTGCTAATTACTCTTGATGAGAGATTAAACTAAATAGTTGAAATGAAAATGAAAATATTAACATCACATACACAGAAACAGGTCATCTAGAACTCCTAAGCTTTTCCTGTTTTTACCAGTTTTTTACAGTTTATTTCATTTGATATTCTGTCTCATTGTTTTAGCACATTTTACTCTTTTTCTGTGATTTGCTTTCTTGTTTTTACTGTAAAGCACTTTGTAATTGAGTTTAGAAAAGTGCTATTGCTTATACGTTTTTTAGTGTCATTATCATCACAAATAGCATATTACATATCTTATTCATAAGGCATCATCTGCATTACAGCTATTGATACATCTGAGTAGTAGTAGAAATTATTGTCACCTTATTTATAGACAGATATGCTATGTTTGCTCACATTTGTACATTGAAACAATTGTAGTTATGGTAGTGGTTCTTTGTTGAGCTGCAGTAGAGGGATATTAAAGAATTTGGTGCTAAAAATATTGCAACTTGGTAAGACAGGAGGAACAATCACAGCAACCAAAAAACCCTTTCAATGTACATAAGGGCATTTGGATGTTGCTTTAAGTCAGACTTGAAATAATGTGAACCATCCTTTAACCTAAAAATAACTTACACGTACTTGATATAACAGCCATTTCCCAATTTCAGGTTAGACAGAGACAAAATATTCACTCACAGTGAAACACACTGACAGGTAGGAAGTGGCCAGTGAACCCGCAGTTGTTCACCACATGCTCAGACTGTAATTACGGGAGGTTCAACTTTAATTCATCCACCTGCCCCGTACAGACTTTCACTCTCTGTCTCACAGACACAAGCATGTTTTGTGCTTGTGTCCGACATTCATGTTCTTATCAGCCAGTGTTTACTTCTGTCTATCTCTGGGCCTTCCTTCAGAGGTACGTGGAGCTGAAGGAGCTAATGAAGGACCCAAAGCAGCAGAGCTACTGGCAGGAGACGGGCCGATGGGCGGGCTACGAGGAGAGCTTCGACCCTCAGGCCGGGGTGTGGGCGTCCTCGAGCATCTCCTACCTGACCTTCAAGAGCCTCATCCAGCTCCGACGCACCATGAACACAGGTCAGAGGAAAACCAATGAAAACATGAGGAGTTTTAACTAAAAAACAATCTGTCTATATACAACTATTGTCAGTGGTAGAAAGTAAAGAAGGACACACAAGTACTGTACTTAAGTGAAATTTTAGTCACTTTACTTGTGTAATTCTAGTTTGTGCTTCTTTACTCCACTACTTTAAATGTTGCAGCTGGTAACGGGGTGACTAAGTTTGACGACGCTAGAGACTACTGGGTAATTTAACCTATCATAATGCATCATAATGTATTTGTTGATTATATTTTGTCACTATAATTTGAATCTGCAAAGTAAAAGCTGTAAAAAAATTCCATCTTAAGCTTTTATTTCTTTGAATCTCAGTGTTATGTAGTTCTACACCAATTACAAAACGTTTGTAGTATCCTTGTTGTCTTACTAACCATAAAGAAAAGAACTTACCTGCTTCCTGCATTTTCTCTGACGGTTTGTTTCACCATTGAAGACCCAGAACTTAACCCTTAAAATGGCACCGGCATTCCCAGCGCTTCTTCTCATTTTATCTGAACCTCGCCTCAAACCACAACCACACGGCCCCCCCCCCCCCCCCCCCCCCCCTCTGTATGTTCAACTCTGAATATTTTCCAATATGTTCCTTTGTCAAGGTGTGACAATTTTCGACTGTGAAGAGCGGACACTGTCCGGCATCGCAGAGAAGATGGTCACTGAGATGGTTAACAAGAAAGAGATCAGACCTGGGGACCGGGAGGGAGTGCTGAAATCTCTGCTTCAAAACCGCAGGTATCCTTCCACGACATCACCCGACAATGACTCAAACATAAATGACCTGCATTTATGATGCTGTTACCCAAAGCTGCAGAGAAAGTTAAACACAACACGTAACTACTGTGGAGATCACACCTGTAATTATGAAACACTGTCTCTGACCATCAAACCACTGCTTTAGCCTTTATTCAAGGTGACCAATGTGTACTGTAGTTACCTCGCGCTTATAAAGGGTCTATACTCTTACTGCTGTTCAACAAGCAAAGTAATCTAAAGGAAAACTTCTGTGTAATTTAGACCAAAGACCACAAGGCTTATACAAGATGCCAAATCCCCTATTTTGTTGAATGATTGCTTTGTAAATAAATGTGCACACTCCTTACTCCTGTACTTGGGACTACCAGAGAATCATTTAATCGCCTTCAGTCTTCAACCAATGACCAATGACACTTGCCTTTTTTCCCCTGCAGCCAATCAGATGACCCGGAGAGCCAAGCCCTGACTGATGGGGTGGACCTGCAGACATTTTCAGTCAAGGACAGAGTAAGTTGATATCATAACAACGGTAAGACGATGGCAGTGAACTTAAAAGTGAAAGTGATTTCTGGTGTCAGATAATTTAGAAAGTCCGTTCAGGAGTAAAGCTTGTAGAGATTTCTGTTTCTTTTAGATGCATTTAGATTTTTTTTGTTCTGATAAACATTCTCTCAGTTTATTTTTTAATGTCTGCACATAATGTTTTATTTATCTTATTCAATATCAAGGGCTGTGACACAAGTCTTGATATGTTCAGTAAGTATTTTCACACAGCTGTAATGCTCAGATTGTAATTTCCTTCTGGGAAAGAAGTGCAAAAATACAATTTCACAAAATTGATAGATCATCTAAACCAGCTGTTTAAGAAGCACAGATTTTCAAGGCAAGTTACACAGGCATGATTTAGTGATAATGATGTGGATGGGAAATAAACATTAACCCACTAGGTCTGCTCACTCTGTGTTCGTTTAGAGGGATGAATCTGACCGCGTTGAGGCCTCCATGGTGCTCGTAGGTAAGCCAGTGTTTGCATTGTTTTCATTTAGGATCTGGAGTACAGTATGTGTGTTTGTTGATGCAAAAGCATTTCTGCATCTGTTTGAACCAGGAGCCTTGGACTTTCTAGAAAGGCCTACAGTCGTGTTTGTGCGTCTGAAGGAAGCTGTGGATCTCGACTCTGCCTTGGAGGCCCCGGTGCCTGTACGCTTCGTCTTTGCTCTGGTTGGCCCCAGCAAGACTGACATGGACTACCGCGAGACCGGCCGTGCTATGGCAGCACTGATGGCTGACAAAGTGAGTTAACTGACACTTTCTCTCTGCAGATCTAAAACGTGTGAGCAGTGACACAATAACAGAATACATGATGACTCCGGGTAAATTCAGGGTAGTCTAAGTTCAACTAGCTGAACAAGTCAAAGTCCTGATTTTAGTCAACATAAAGTAAGCCACAAGTGGGTCCAAGTTCAGGATTTAACGCTATAAATTAGATTGTTCAGATGCTGCCTGAAAAAAAAATCTCTGACTATACAGGATTTATTGTTGCAAAACACTGAAAACTGTGGAGACAAAAGAAATGTTTAGAACGTGGACTGCAACTCTGCACCAAAGTTATTGATTGTATGAAACGGGTAAAATGCAAACTCCCTGATCCTGCAACGGGCCGTCCTAATCTCCCCTCTGCTATCTCCATCCTAGATGTTCAATCAGGTAGCGTTTCGGGCAAAGAGCGCCCGTGAGCTGATGGATGCCGTGGCCAACTTCATGGACTGCAGCATCGTCATCCCGCCCACAGAGATCCAGAATGAAGCGATGCTCAGCTCCATTATCGGCTTTCAGAAGAAACTACTGCAGGACAGGTTCCAGTCCTCTGATCCCACCATCCGCCCGGACTCCAAACCTCGAAGGGGTGAGTGCTATTGACACACACTCAAAACTACAGTATAGAGTGGTAGTAGTATAAAGCGTTGGTGTTATACTACACACGTAAACAAAATGGAAATTGTTTCCCCCCTAGTTTCCATCTCTTCTGGTCCCTCATCTGAAGACCCCCTGGCCCGTACTGGTCGCCCATTTGGTGGGATGATGCGAGACATAAAGAGGCGCTACCAGTACTACAAGAGTGACATCACAGATGCTCTTAACACCCAGGTCCTTGCTGCCATCATTTTCATCTACTTCGCCGCTCTGTCTCCCGCCATCACCTTCGGAGGACTGCTGGGTATGTGTGCATATTTGTTGAGACGTGGTGTTGCTGTTGCATGCTATGACAATACTTTGCCCTCATCTTTGCCACTACAGCTGATAAGGTGGACAACATGATGGGCGTTTCAGAGCTCCTCATCTCCACCAGCATTCAGGGGATCATCTTCTGTTTCATCGCTGCTCAGCCCGTCCTGGTCATCGGTTTCTCTGGTCCTCTGTTAGTATTTGAGGAGGCCTTCTTCGCTGTAAGTTATAGCACTGATTCATTTAGCTGAACTGTCTCTTCTCATCTATATGATGCCACTGAAGTTCATTCTTATGACAGATTCTTAATATATTCTACATTTCTGAATACCACAACCCATTATTTCTTTAATTCATTTGCTTGGTCAGAGTTCAACTTATCCCCAGTTTCCTTCATTCAGTTCTGCAAGTCCCAGGACATTGAGTATATTGTGGGCAGAGTGTGGGTCGGAGTGTGGCTGGTCATCATTGTGGTGATCATTGTGGCCTTTGAGGGCAGCTTCCTGGTGCGTTTCATCTCCCGCTTCACCCAGGAAATCTTCTCCATCCTCATTTCCCTCATCTTCATTTATGAAACCTTTGCCAAGCTAGGGAGGGTAAACCATCTTCATCCATTTCACACATTTCATCTGTCCAAATGAAATCTGAAACATTTCACTTCTGTGAACAGAGTGCTGTCTCTCAAAGCCAGATTATAATCTTTCTACATCTACTCTCTGACCTTTCTTTAGACCTTTAAGACTCATCCGCTGATCCTGAATTACGATCATGTGAATGCAACTCTAGAAAATCCCTGGCATCCAAAAGTGGAAGAGGTGGTCACGTATGACAACAATACCGGCAACACGTCTGTTATTGTCAACACCATTAAGCCATCTTACCCCAACACAGCCCTGCTCTCCATGTGCCTCATGTTAGGCTGCTTCTTCATTGCTTTCTTTCTGCGCCAGTTCAAGAACGGCACTTTTCTTCCTGGAAAGGTGAGTTGGGTCCACAGGCCATTACCAGCTTGTTTCAGAAAAGTCAGTGAGGAGTTTATTTCTGTCATCAGCTGTTTAATTCAATTCTTAAATCTTTAAAAGTTGATCTGATCTGTGCTCATCAGGTCAGACGTTTGCTTGGTGACTTTGGTGTGCCTATTGCCATTTTTCTCATGATTGTCGTGGACTACACCATTGATGATACCTACACTCAGGTAGGCCCATATAAACAGGTTTTGCTTGCTGTAACAATTCCTCCTGTTTATACTGGCCATTAAAAGTTGCCTTCCTAATGTGCTATCAGTGTAAGTCATGCAGGACAACGTCCAAATGTGCAAAAACACATTCAAAAGTTTATCTGAAGCTAATATTTGTATCCAAATGAATCAAATCAAGTGAATATCGGACAAAATGACAGTCTTTTTGGTAAATACAAAAATATTTCTTTAGTTACTGTCCGTCCACTGCAGCCCAACCAGAAAACAGGGAATTTGACTCTATCAACATTGTAACTGTGGAAGATATTGACTTGATTTGATTAACTTAGACTGCTTAGGCCTCATATTATTTTTTTCCCCACATTACGTCCTTTGATAATGGCCAGTATGTACATATGCGCAATATTGTTTTAAGACAGAGAAAAATTGTGAATCCAACCTTTAACACGTGTTTAAAACTGGTGGCTTTCTTTACAGAAACTAGTGGTTCCCAAAGGTCTGATGGTGTCCAATCCATCCAAAAGAGGCTGGCTCATCAACCCCTTCGGAGAGCACAAGGCTTTCCCGGTGTGGGTGATGATCGCATGCTGTGTGCCGGCCCTGCTCGTCTTCATTCTGATCTTTCTGGAGTCTCAGATCACAACGTGAGTCATTACATCTCAACAACAATGTCACTCACTGAAGTATCAACCTCAGAATGTCCAAACTTGATTAATATGTTATATCTGTTAACAGTCTGATTGTGAGTAAGCCTGAGAGGAAGATGGTCAAAGGCTCAGGGTTCCACTTTGACTTGCTGGTTTTAGTCGGCATGGGAGGGCTCAGTGCAATATTTGGTGTGCCGTGGCTCAGTGCTGCCACGGTGCGATCTGTTACCCACGCCAATGCTCTCACCGTCATGAGCAAAGGACCAAAACCTATGATTGAGAAGGTGATGGAGCAGAGGGTCAGTGGCATTCTGGTGGCGTTGCTGATTGGTAGGTGCTGTCTAATCATCCATGTATCTTTTCTAAGAATATACAGGTCTGTCATTTAAACACTGTACACTTTGCTTTATCTGAATGTCATTTTGTCTCAAGGTCTGTCAATTCTGATGGAGCCGATCCTAAAGTTGATTCCCATATCGGCCTTGTTTGGGATCTTTCTCTACATGGGAGTTACGTCACTCAATGGCATCCAGATGTGGGACCGTATCCTGCTTCTGCTCATCCCTAAAAAATACCACCCTAATGAACCCTACGCCACCAGAGTAAGAGTCCCATGACTGCATAATAACTAAAGTGCATGGACTGTTGCACTTCAGATTAAGCGCACCATATATACCAGCATTTGTGTTCAGAGTAATGTGCTTGAGAATAACAGCATTCATATGAACTCATATAATTTGATGGTACATGTGTTGGCCACTATTAGAGTCTCTAAATCACATCAGAAGGCAAAAAGCATGTGCAATCATGTCCATCTGATTAATATTTTGACATATTGGCTACAGGTGAGCACAGGACGAATGCACTTGTTCACGGCCATCCAGATAGTGTGCCTTGCAGTTTTGTGGATTGTTAAATCCAGTCCAGTATCCCTCGCACTTCCCTTCATACTCATCCTCACCATTCCTCTACGCATGTTTATGACTGGGCGTTTCTTCACTGAACTGGAAATGAAATGTGTAAGTGGATACCGCCTGTCATTTGAATAAATCAATGCAGATTGAAGCAGTATTAAGCATTCACTTTTCTGTGTCGTTTGTGTTTTAGTTGGATGCTGAAGACGCCAAAGTGACATTCGAGGAGGAGCCGGGGCAGGATGTATACTGTGAATCTCAGATGCCATTGTAGATGTCTTCCATGACAGCTATCATGCCAGAAATACTTTTATTTTCACAAATAGATGTTTATTTTATATATGGCTCAAATGAATGTTTCATCCACCTATAAGCACAAAAATGTTTTGAGTTGTTTCATGAAAAATGACTTTATAGTATCGATATGGATGAAGATTAATATTAATAATGGTCTTGGTCAAACATTCCTGAAGAGTTTTCAACAGTCATTCAGGTAAAAAAGCTGGAAATATTCATATAAATTGACATTTTTTTACAAAGAAAGAAAGACGAACATTTTAAAGAGGCACTCATTCACCAAAAATATCATTCATGTTTGCCATTAAAAAAATGGACGGATTGGATGCTCAATGGAAAATATTGTGTTATTGTAGCCAAAGATTTTTGTTTTTCAAAGCAATCGCACATTGAATGTAATGTTGTTACACATACCACTTAAGTTATTGTTGTAATCACTTGATGCGAGTAAAATCTTAACTCTGAATAAAGTAATTCATGATTTATAAGTCAAGATGCCAACAAAGTGTAGATATTTTAGCAAGAATGTTAAAACTGGTAACATTGACAAGAACACCACTGTTACTCAATTCATGGAGAGGGAAATATTGTGTGTTAAGTTTATAATGTTGCTCTTCTTGTCATCTCTCTATAATATAAATAATTAAAAAAATGACCTCCCCAAAGAGCCATCAACTTAGTCATTGGGTGCTGTTTGTTTTTAATTGGCTTTTAATTGGCTTTAAGGAAAGCCGGGAACAATCGCATGTTCTTCTGATCCTATTTATAACTTTTTCTATAATATTTTGTATCATTAATGATAAAAATGATGAGTCCATTAATGAACAATAAGAATGGGACACCAGAGAAAACACATTTATTGCATGTAACGTTGCTATAAAATGAAATAATGCACAGTAAATGAATATACAGACAGATTTGTCCCTGGTAATTAAAGATATGTTAATATGTTCATAAGCTTTGTTATTCAGAGATATTTCAAGCTAACCTTAGAAAGTCAAGGCAATAATGAAGGTTAAAAAGTTATTTGATAAACCAAAGTATATATAGTATTTAATATAATATAATATCATTCTTTAAATTATCTGTCTTATCATTATTCAGATGATTTAGTGCCATGATTCAACACTCTCCAGGTCAGTAGGGGGCGCTTTGTAACCGTAACGCTGCTCAAACGTCAACATCCGCCAATAAACACGAGGAAGAAGAAGATTACGTTCATTGGCTGGCTTTTAGGTGACGCTCGTTTCTGATTGGTTGCGCTTCAAGAAGGACCCGATTTATTTTATTATTTGTTTTGTTTGATTTGTTTTGTTCTGTTTTGTTTTGGGGTAAAGAGTGTACGTTTATTGTTTGATCCACACTCCGGAGCAGAAGGTGGCGGTAATGCACCAATAAGATGGATGCCAACCGCCGTAAAACCAGAAGAAGAAGAAGAAGAAGAAGAATGACCCGCCTACCAAACATGGTGGGTAACAAACCCATCTGGTGAATGTGTTTCTCTGCAGCTCCATGTGGTGTTTTTGTCCTGATCAAGAACGTAAAATATCGTTAAATATCGCTAGATTTTAGTTAATTTGTTAATGAACTTAAACCTCTTGATATTTTTCGATATAGTTTGCGGGAGTCACGTGGATTAACCAGAAGTTCTGCCCAGTTTGCATCCAGTTAACAGTAACAGAAAGACTTCCATTGGAAACACGTTGTATTGGACACGATGGATGGAAGTGGGACGGACGAATCTGGTGGGTATACCTAAATACATATTTTATAATGACGTATATAACACTATATACATTACTAAAAAGGTTCCTGTGTTTTTGTTACTGTCCAACTACAGGGTGGACCAAGGAAAACCTCGAGAAGCTTATTGCTGTGATGAAAACCAGCATCCCAGAAAATGACAGAACGCACACATATATCAGAGGACTGAAAGCCATGGACTGGAACAAGGTGGCTTTCCCCCCTTTCTCTGCTGAAGCATGCAAAGAAAAGTGGGCACAGATTTTGAAGAAAGTGAGTCACAGTTTAACTCTTAACTTACAGTTGACAAAAACAGTTTCACCGCTTTCAATCATAATCAACAAACTTAAGCAGAACTCGTACCTGCAAACGTGTTGCTTTTCGGCGAAATTCGCCGTTTTGAATCAAAATATCTCATCCACGTGAATCGTGTAGATCCGTAGAGATTTTTTATTTTTTGGGGGGGGGGGCGGGACGAAAGGGGTGATGAAAGGGGTGATGAAACATGCAACACCCCTCCCCCCGTCTTTTTTTTTTTTAACTCAAACTAGAATGAGGCGATTTCGTGGTCATAATAACTTGTATGACCACTAAACATGAGGCCCAGATACTGATGAGATGATGTGGTCAAAGAGCTTAATGAAGAGGAGGCTGTTTGTGTAGCGCAGGTTGATGCAGGGCTGAGATGTGAGTGGAGCTGGGCCTGGGTAAAGGTGGAGGTCTAAACAGACGCGAGTACAGCTTCCCGCTGTCACAGTATTTTAAATACATTGATAAGGCAGGGTATGCTAAATGCAGCCTCTGCTCCAAGGAGATAAACTACAGCAACAAGGGCTCACATGCCCTCTTATCACACTGCCAGACACTGTTCACTGTAATGACCTGCAGCCAGTGTACTAACAGTCCCAACAGTCCCACGTGCAGTTGCTCCCAAGGGCCCTGAAGTAATGAGAGAGAGAGTGTTAAGGTGCCCGTACCTTCATTTCAGCGGGTTGCTAATGCAGAGGTGTGTATAGATCACAGCTATTATTTTACCCGTGATAAACTACCATACCCAGAGTAGATTATCATTTTAATTTAAATAATTGAACTGGATTGAATGCATATTAATTGCAAACAGAAGATAGGCCACAATTCTAACAGCTTTACAGTAACAGCAGAAGTTAATATTAAGCCATACAGTAACAGTAGAAGTTAATATTAAGCCATACAGTAGAAGTTAATATTAAGCCATACAGTAACAGGGTTCGATGAAAACTAATCACTTTATTTTGTACAGGCGATGGTTCTTGCTATCTTTGTTTTTATATAACTACAACTTTAGAAAATGAGACCTCGGTCTCAATGGATTTTGTCTAAATAAAGATTAATAATTAATAATAATATTGATTGAAAAAAAGCTAACTAGCCAGCTGTTCAACTAGAGCTGAAATACTGATTAATCACTGAATAATAAATTAGTTTTTTTTTGCTTGAAGTAAAAGTCTTATCACTTAATTTTATTCTCAGAGAACAACAGAAAGCTACATTTTAAAGATCATATTTAAAATAAAATTATCCCGGGGAACACCCCCCCCCCCCCAACAGGGTTTCGGGTTATCACCTCTTATGAGTTTGCAGGTATGAGAACTAGTTGCCCAGTAAGTATAAGTCAGCCTCATTAGTGTTCGGTGTGATATTTTTGTTGTTCTTGCTCAGATGGGTAAGACTCGGACCCTCACAGAGATCCTCGTTGAAGCTGAAAGTACCATTTCCAATCCTGACAAGAAGAACATTATGGTAAGCACAGCACAATCAAGCTTAAGCAAGCTTAATGTTGTGAATACAAAACTGCTCTGTGCAGGTATTCATTTTAAATACTGTTAAAGGTAATTGTTTCTATAATACAAACCTCCTGCAAAACTTTAATGACGCATCAGTCTTGAAGCCTGTGCTCTGTGGAGAACTCACCTCATTTGGATGTATTGCTGAAAGGTTGCCAACACAAGTTGTCCAATAATACCACATGCTTCATTCTTTGATTAATCGTACCTCAGATCCATCCAGAGCACCCAAAGAGACCCGCTCCTCCAAATGCCATCTTTTTAGAGGAAAATAGGCCCATGTATCTCAAGAAGCACCCAAATATGAGCCGCCAAAAGGTATTCAAGAACCTAATCAAGAAGTACCAGATGCTCCCAGATGAAGAGAAGGTACACTCAGTGAAAGCGTACCACTAAAACAACACATCATTTATTGTTGCCTTAGAAATAAACTTTGTAATGATCATCAATAACTGACATTTTCCAGGCTCAATATGTGGAGAAATTTCAGCTTGCAAACGAGGAATACGCCCAAAGGAAGGAGGTGTTCAGGTACTAGATTAACACGCATACCGTCCCATATGAACACGTGATTTGGCCCAGAATGCCAGTTTAAAATCCGGTGTCAAAACTAATTCTTTGTCTTTCAGTCAACAATATGCAACAAGTCCCTACCGGAAGAAGCTCTCTGCAATCTCCAAAGCTGAAGGGGATCAACCTCCCATCTTAAAGGTTACTAAAGAAACAGAAGGCAGGCCTCTCCAGCCTCCTTTGTAAGCCTCGCACTCCACATTGACACTCGTCTTGCTTTGTTGTATGTTCATGAATCAGCAGCTTGTACCTCTCAATATTTTTTATCATATTTACTCTTTTTTTTTTTTGTACACGAAAAAATGTCCGACTATGGCTCAGGAGATAGAGCGGTTCATCCTTTAATCCTAAGGTTGTCAGTATTATTTCTGGTTCCTCGTGACTGCATCTAGAAGTGCTCTTGAGCTGAACCTCAAGTTGCCATACCTACTTTACTTTGCGTAAAGTGTCTTATCTTTTGGTAAATGAACACAAAACCAACTAATGCTAATAAGCAGTTAACTCACTAGTAACTGACCAACTGTTTGTGTGTGTGTGTGTGTATTTTTAGAAGTGGATATAGACTATACTGCAAAGAGCAGAGTACTTCCAAGAACGGTTTGGAAGGAAACAATTGCATTACTATGTGGGCCCAATGTTGGCGAGCTATGACTGAGGAACAGAGGAACACGTTCAACACGCGCGCTACAGAGGTAGGAACTCAAACTGTTGAGTCAGCAACAATAGATTAGGATGTTTGGTTACAGTAAAAGTCTGAATGTAAAAGAATCTGAATGAAACACTATATCTTTCAGTTGAAGAGACTATACAATCTCCAGCTGAATAAATATCTAATGGTAAGTAATTTAGAAAACTACAGTTGCAGCATTGAGCTAATGCTGTCACACAGTGTGTAATAATAGTGTTCATGTTCCTCAGACTTTTGATGCGGAGAAGCAGCGGCAGATCCTAAAGGAGGAAGGCGTCAAAAGACCTAAACAGTCTAAGGTAAGAAGTATTTTCATGGTTCCGGCACAAATCTGTTAGTTAGTCCTAAGAACAAATGTTCCGTTCTTGCAGACGTCACTTCTGTTAAAAAAGTAGAGAGAGGCTGTTTTAACTCTTGGTTGACTAATTTGCCAACAGATTTGGGTTGATTTAATTGAAAATTAGTTTGCTTTTCCATTTGTTAATTGTTTATTGTTCAGTTGTTTATCTCTTTCATTCTACCTCATACAAAGAACAGCTTATACTCGGAGGGAATAGATTATTGAGTTGTGCTCTCTTCACTTCAATAAAATAACTTTGGATTGCAGGGCATTGAGAGAAGAAAGAAAATTAAAATGCCTGGGGAGCCCAAAATGCCATCTCAGTGAGCATGATCGTCATACATTTGTACCCTTAAGATGCACAGCATTTATTCAAACAAATCAAACTCTCGGCTGTCTACCTGCAGACGAACTTGTGACTGAACATTTCTTTACTCACAGATCTGGTAGTGGAGTTTTCTACAGAAAGCAGATGTTACTTCTGAAGGACAAAATCCCAAAGTCAAGGGATCGCTTCGCCATGGTCGTCAAAATGTGGAAAGACCTCCCGAGAGTGCAGAGGAACTGCTACAAAAAGGAAGTATTTGAAGACTATACAAAATACTCCATGGCGCTTCAGAAGTGGTTTGAGGTATAATGAATCCTCTCTTTCTAATGATTTTTATTCTAGGCAGATTTTTTTTACTCTAAACTGAGAGGTCCTTTAAAATTTGTCACCTTTTACATTCTTCAGATGTTGCCGGTAGCAAAGCAGCAACTTTATCAGACACATAACCCCAGTGTAAGCACCTACACAATTGCAAGTACTCTTTTGTTTCTTTCTTTAAAAGCCTTTCTTTAACTTTTGATAATATGCATATCTTTGCAGAAACTCCAATACCTTGATGTCAGCCAAATGAAGGTTCATGACAAAGAAGAACCACGTGGTTCTGTCTACAAACCATCAGTAAGTTGAGTTGTTGGTACATGCAAAGTAATATATTCTTCTTAACTGCCCTTTCATGATGTGACAAATGCAAAGCTCTCTGGTTTAAAGGGGTTTAAAAAGCTTTATTTTCAGTCCACATTTCTTTTACACCATGCAGGATTCCGAAGATGAAGACACTACGGACACCAGTGAGGAAGAAGAGAACAATGTACAGTGTGATGAGGTTAGTAACACTACAACATATTTTTGTGATTTTTGTATTTCATTTGGCAACAGATGTTGTAAATATCCCCTGTTGATCTACAGGTTGAGGAGGAAGAAGACTACGATTCCATCGTTTTTGAGGTGTATTAATATGCTGATGAGATGGACAGCAGATCATCACGCACACACACACACACACACACGTCAAGTTCAGAGCAGAATTCTGGATTTGACTCAATGGCAGAACAATGATGTGTTTATGTAGGACCCTATAATGAGAAGCTTGAGAAATGCATGTATTGGTTCTTTAAAGGTGCATCCTGCTTTATTACCAAACTTTGAGGACATGAGAATGTTTTAAGACCAGCGATGTTTTGTCCTATGTTGTGCTTACATGTTCTGTATGAACTAGTTCAAAATAACACACAATAAAATCTGGGTCTATTTGATCATCTGCCATTGGAATGCTGTTCACAGATTGGGGCAGTTAAATGGTGTTTCACTGAGGAACTCATTTTTGCTCAAGGGCCCCTAGACAGATGAATCCAACCCATACCACAACATAATACTTATTTATAAGACTTATTTCAACATTACTCAGCCAATTTGTTTTCTACTTTTAACAATGACAACATGTATGTCTGAAAATATTTTGTAGAGAAAGCGTGACCAGGGAAAATGTACTGGCAGGTCTTAATAGGTTTACGGGATTACCAAGGGTTTTAATTGTGTAGATAAACAAGAATATACTTTATCAAGCATTGTTTATTTATTTTTTATTATTGTTGAAAAAACTTGCATTTGTTTGTAAATCCTGTTAAAAGAAATCCAATAAACATGTTTCATAAAGAATCGTCTTGGATTGTCTGATGTAGTGAGGTAACAATGCACAAACCAGATCAGTTTTTTTTAAATGCCATGTTTTTTTATGACTACTACAAAGCCGAACAAAGGGCCAATTTAACGCCTAAATTGCACGGGGTAACTCAGTCACATGCTGGCCAGGATGATAAATACATTCACATTGGAGTCAACTGGGGGGGGGGGGGGGGGGAAGAAACCCGGCAGTGCTGCAAAGGAAGCGCTTGGTGGAAACTGGAAACTCGTGTAGCGATCGATTGCTACTGTCTGATCTCTGTGATGTAAAGATGGATGCCTGCCGAAATAGGTAAATAAACACAATTGGCAAAATATCGTGGCCGTGATTGCGGTATTCCTCGTAGATCCAATTTAAATTGGGGGTTTACAAGCGTCGTTTTGAATCATTCGGGGGAGTTGAAAGGCGAACAGCCGCAGTGCAGCAGCGGTGCTGGGTTTGGGGGACGAGCCTCGCTGTGGTCAAATGTAATTCTTCAACAGCAAAACCATTCAGCCGCTTACAAATGTGTTGCATTGTTTCTATTTACTCCGCCTAGTTTGATACATTTGACACGTTTCGCTCGTAGCTGTAGCTGCTGTTGACCTGGGGGGGGGATACCGCCTCTTGTAACGTTAACCTCTTGGCACGTTCAATTCCTCCAGCCTATTCATAGCCACGCTCTTTGTTTTCCTCGGCAAGGTTTTGGCTAAGCTATGCCTTCGTGTAACCTTAATGCTCGGACCAGCGAGGTGTTGCGTTTGATAACTCTGCTAACGTCACGTCTCTGTGGTTATTGAGATGTTGCAGTGCTACCACACCAACGCTGTTATTCTGTTTTGTGTTATTCGCAGGCTATAAACGTGGGAAGTAACTCCCTGTGTGTGTGTGTGTGTGTGCGTGTGCGTGTGTGTGTGTGTGTGTGTGTGTGTGTGTGTGTTAATTCAACGTGCAAGTTGTAAGTAGCTGCATCACATCCAGGGCGTCAAATGTTGACCATTCACAGGATTTAATGCCACCGTGCTGCTAAACGTGTGTTTCCCTCCTGCTGCAGCCCTGTTCTGGCCAATGCTTGCTGCGCTACAGCATGACCACAGCAGCGTCGGCTCATCTGGTAGTTCTGGCAAATGAAAATGGAGGAGGTTTCAATGTCCAGCCTGGACAACAGCAAGCTGGAGGTACAGTCGAGCAAGGCCACACAGTGTGATAGTAGTCCAAGCAGCCTTGGAAATGCACATTACATCTGCAGACACAGTCTGACTTGTGTCTCTGTTTCCTCCGGCCCTTTCCTGCCAGGGCCTAGCTCAGGACATCCTGTCTGACCTGGTGGAGGATGCATGCCTGGGTCTTTGCTTCGAGGTCCACCGGGCCGTCAAGCAGGGCTATTTTTTCCTGGATGACACGGACCAAGAAAGCATGAGGGACTTTGGTGAGCTCAAAGTTGTTCTGTCTCCATATTTATTAACGGTTACATGTTTCTTAAGTTGCCAACAGTTACCTCAGGGTAGAAAAGAATTCAGTGAATTAATTTTCCTTCCATATTTATGACACTAGATAATAAAGAAGGCTAAATGTAAAAGAACAATACATCCAGGCAATAAGCCAACAAAAGGTTTCTGTATTTTGACTTCCGAAGCAGAGCCGTTTATTGCTTGCTCTAAATTTCCAGAAATCGTGGACCAGCCGGGATTGGATGTGTTCGGCCAGGTGTACAACCAGTGGAAAAACAAAGAGTGTGTATGTCCCAACTGCAGCCGAAGCATTGCTGCCTCACGCTTTGCCCCGCATCTGGAGAAATGCCTGGGGATGGGACGCAACAGCAGCCGTATAGCCAACCGCAGGTATAAGAGTAAGACACCCAACCTCAGTGAAAACCAATACAAGCACCTAACAAGATTGTATACTGTACTGATGTTTACCGTTTCCTTTGTCCTGTAAGCTCAGGACAATTAGTGCATGAAAAATGAAGATGTTGTCGAAGTGTCATCACAATTTCTAACTGGAGAAGTTATGCTCTCGTTTAATGTCTTCACATGTATGTGTTTGCAGCGAGTAATGCTGACTCATTGTGTGTGTGTGTGTGTGTGTGTGTGTGTCATGCCTTCTTCTTCTTCCCTCTTCTACAGAATAGTCACCGGTAACAACACCAACAACAAGTCAGAGAGCGACCAAGAGGATAATGACGACGTCAATGATAATGACTGGTCTTACGGGGCAGAGAAGAAAGGTGATGTACTGGTGCTATGTTGGACCTCTTTTCAGTGATACTGAATGTCGGTTGCCAATAATACTAATAAACAATTACTCAAATGTTTCTTTGAATCTAAAATGTAATGTCTTTCTTTTACAGCCAAGAAAAGGAAATCTGACAAGGTACTCTTATTTCCTCGAATAATACAACAATTTTGTGGAGCATTAGACTGTTTTATTATCCCCATCATTAATTCATTCATACAAACACATGGATTACATTTACTCATTCCTAGTTTGTCAACTCAAACTCAATGTTTTTCTTATTCCACCTCAGAATCCAAACTCACCCAGAAGATCTAAGTCATTCAAGCATAAGAGCAGTAAGTGGAAATGAAGCCATAAACTCTTGTGTACTTCTAACATCATCAAATACTCATCACATTGTTATTTTAGAGTAACGAAGTGAACCCACTTGGTGTCGAATAAATGAATTCCTAAATGAGGGCTTGCTTCATTCCTGTTCATATTGTTTTGAATATCTGTCTCTTGGCTACGCATTGATCAGAGAAATTATGAAATGAAGTAAATATGTATTTAAATCACTGTGATTATCTGGTATGAGTGAATGAATGACGTCTAGTCTGCTGTTTCATCCCACAGGCATGATGGGTCCTAGACATCGCATGGACAACCAGGAGAGTCCGCGCATGCTGATGAAAGATGAGGCATTCCCTCAATAACACACTCGGCCACAAACACACATTCTCTTGCCATCGTGTGTGCACATACACACAAACAGGCACACAGTAACACTCGACGGACTCAACGGGCGTCCATGTTATAGGTGACATTCATGGCGTTTGCTGCTCTGCAGAAGCAGTCCAGACCTCCCACTGTATACTTGACAGATTTTCTTTTTTTTCTCCACAAAATCATCGTACAAACACTCATTTATTTTCTTTTGTTGTAGTTCATTTTGTCTCAGATTTTTTTTGTTTGTTGCTGGAGTCCAAAATAATGAATATCACCATGTACGATTTCACTGCACAGAGGTAGCTTCTGGTGTCATTCATGCAGCGGCAGCTGTGTGAAGAGTGAACGTGTGCACATACACTATGTTTTAAATACAGAAAGATTTAGGCATTAGGTGTACTTCTATTTCCTCACCTTTTAAAATGGCATTCTTTGAAAAATAA
Organism: Leptoclinus maculatus; assembly: GCA_032191485.1. Lineage (NCBI taxonomy): Eukaryota > Metazoa > Chordata > Actinopteri > Perciformes > Stichaeidae > Leptoclinus > Leptoclinus maculatus. The sequence continues at coordinate 7,584,425 of JAVDOI010000015.1, read as the reverse complement.
TGTCAAAGACAATCATTACTAATGGTTTGTCTTTTATTTTAGCATTCGCTGCAGGCTCATAGTTCTCCAGTTGAATCACAGTACAGTGTTTGAGAGAGAAGCAACCCTCAGTTTGTCATTCACCTGTGAAAAGTTGTTTAAAAAAAGTTCAGTAAATGAACCCTTAATTCTACAAACAGGTATTTGCTGCAGACTGCAGGTTTGTTTCGTTTCATTTCATTCTCGGTGGATTTGTCGGCTTCTTTTCTAGCATTCAAAAATGTCTTTGTATCATGTGTTTACATTGTAAAGGGTTACATATATCTTTGGTGTGATGTGATAGTGTAAATATTCCAATAGTTGAATTGCTGCTATCATGGCTCAGTTTGTTTCTTCTGTCTAGCATAATAAATGATTTGTTACCTGTCGTTATGTCTGGTGGTAACTTTGGACTGAATGGGGTTTTGATCGTAACTCTGCTCAAGTACTTACGATTGAAGACCAAATGGCCAACAGGGGATGCTGTTGATCAAAAGAAGAGGACTAGAGATGCTTCAGTTTTTATTTTTTCAATACACCTCTCTTGTGAGGCTTACATGTTGCTTTGTGAAAGTTTTTTTTTTTTTTTTTTTTTTTCAGTGATGTGCTGTTGTAGATCTTATTCTTAGGGAACTGAGATATGGTAAACACAAAAGTTCACACAGTTGGAGATTTGAATCAAAGGAAAAGTGTTGTGCATCGAGTTCTCTGAACTGAAAACTGCCAGGGGAGTCAGTTATGCTGCCTTCATGTGCTCCTCCTAAGCTCCGACATCTGAGCTCTTATTCATTTGTGTGTTGGTGGTCCTTAACGCAGGCTAAAATAATGTATCTCAGATACATCATATGATGTAATTTGTGGAGTGTTTGTAAATTTGGCAACCCACCTGGGTTGAACCAGTGGTCAAAGAAGTAAAATTGCCCAATATATCACCAAAAAGCAAAGATTACAGATGGTCCAAAATATGAATGCGGGTTTATTTATTGGAAGCGTGTACATTTTACACCATTAATCATATCACAACCTGACCATTCAGCTACCAAACTGTAGATAAAGAAGTTAAAACCAGTGATGAAAAGTAAGGAAGTACTTAAGTATAGTTTTGAGGTACTTGTGATTTACTTGAGTATTTTTATTTTATGATACTCTATACTTCTACTGCACTAGATATCGGAGATAAATAATGTCTTTACTCCACTACATTCATGACAGCTACTTTAGTTACAAAAATGATGATGCATTATTATAGTTACAATAAAAAAAGTTAGAATTATTAGTAATATGGTATACATTATTCTGAAATGGATAATTCTCTATAATGAGCACTTTACCTTTTGGTACTTTAAGTATGTATTTTGATGCTAATACTAATGTTTCTGCCTTATTTGATTTAGTTGCCATGCCTTATATAGCGAGGCCTCTAGTTATATGTATTTCATTTTACATTGTGCTCACATGGTGCATAATCCTAAATAATGTGTTTAATCAAATTACCACAAAAATCCTAGAGCCACAGGGTCCAAATTATGAATACTGGTTGGTTTCTGTGCAAGTGCTGTAGCTGTCATACATAGTCTGTTTCAGGCATTGAAGTCAATTTATTCTAATGCATTCAAGTGGTATTTTATTAACAAATACTGGTATCTGACAGTAAAGTATGTGAGGGGTGGTAGTTTTGGTGAAGAAACAAAGTGACACAATGGCAAAATGAGGGGTATGAGTGTACATCCGTCCATAAATGTTACACCTCAGGACCACACAGACTTTAATGAATTAGGCTAAACATCATTTTGATGTGTTCACACAAAATAGGATAAATGTTAGAGTAGGCAAACATTTCCGACATCCACGAAGGCAGCATTTTGCATTCTGTGTGTGCGTGCGTATTTATGTGTGTGTGTGTGTGTGTGTGTACATGTGTGTAGGTAGGCAGTTACAACAAGAATACTTCCTTGTATTGCTAAAGAGACACTCAGTTTGTCATAAGTCAGTCGTTAACATCAGCCTCGCTGAAATAGCTGCTAGTGAGCGATGTTAGGACTTAGGAACGAGGAGAGGAGGTGACAAACAGCACAGACACCACTTTGCTCTCCAGAAAACAAACAGTTGTAGCCAGAAGCAAAACCCGGAACTTGACACGGTAGGAAAGGAGCTAACATTCGCTAGCTTTTTGTTGATGGTGTGCTTGCTGTCAAACCACAACCCGACCTCATTTAAAGTAACTGTAGCTATAACCACTTTAATACGATTTGTACCAGCGACGTTCGTTCAGTAGCTTCATTGACTTCTTTGTGGACCGAAATTTGGTGCCGGAAGTTTCCGTGACTTTTAAAAACCACTTGTGGATCCAGAAGATGGCATCGAGAGGATTCACTCACATGAATCTGAACGTGAGCCCCATGAATGTTGGGCATGCTGCGGGCATGAGGATGTCGGGTATGCAACAGGCTCCGGCGGGATACCCCCGGAGCATGAACAACGCGCCACAGTACCAGGTTGGTTTTCTGCTCCATGTCTCTTCACTAAATAGGGAAATGTGCTCAGATAAAGGCGGGGGTAGTCTGTTAAATTAGCTTTACTGAGGCTCAACTTTATGCTGCTTTTAAGAGTACATGCAGTCCTACAGTTGGATGAAAACATTACAAAAATATCCAGTTTTGACTTGACAAATCAAAGTAAAAGCTCGGAATTTGTTTTTAAATATCAAGGTGTGGACGCTACTTCCGCATTTGAATATGCTTTGTACTGTACTTACTGCCACCAGTGAATTAAGTGCAACTTTATTTATTTTTTATATGGCGTTTATAGTGATTTATAATTGTGTACCTTAAGTATTTGGACGTTTAATGTATAATTAGTATAATTAGTATTACAAATCAATGTTTTGTGCGTGTGTGAAAGAGAAACTCACGTGGCTGCCCTCAGCCTCCTGTCAGTTAGCTTGAAAACAAAAGTAAGTTCATCATCACCACCATCTGTCAGAGCTAAGGCTGCATATATTATCCCAGTGTTACCACCACGTGGTCTTTAGTTAATATGCATTATTACAGGTGTCTGGTGTTTGTTAGTTAGAGCCATATGGGTTCAGATGTTTTGTTAAAGGAGGGACCAAACAAAGGAAGCAGCACTGTGAAGACCATTCACATACATTGTTGATAAGTCTATTAAATGTTGTTTATGTCAGACTATTACTGATTTATATGACAAGATAAAGATTGGAAAATCAAGAAATTAGCATTATACACACATGCATACAACAGATGTCATTACAGGAAAAAATAATACATGCACGTCACAAAAAACATCACAATAAAAAGCTTGTTTATGTTTAAATTGCTGTTCTCTACGTTATTGAATCTGCACGTACTGTACATTTATGCAAAATATTCCTTTTCACTTTTGTTTTTATACTATGACTAGTACTAAAAGTTGTGCTACACACAATGTTCTGCAGGAACAAAATGTAACTAAAGCATTCACATACAAGCTTATTTTAATAACCACGCTTTTATTCAAAAGGAGAGTAGTGAGTACTAGAAAAGGTCTGGAGAAAGAAACTTGTTTTTCAGTAATTGAACAGTTTGAATGTGAAATCAGCTTCAGCTTTTTTTCTTTTTTTTTCTTTAGCGCCCAGGGATGCCATCCAACAGAGCGGGGGGCCCCATGGGGTCAATGGGGGGTCAGCTGCCTGGTCCTTCTTATGGTGGTGGGAACATGCCCATGCGGCAAGGCATGTTGCCTCTAAGCGTGGACGCCTCGAGGAAACGGTTCCTTCATCTGCATCAACAGCAGCAGCAAGAGGCACTGGGAGGCCTAAGACGAGGGTAAACTGTGAAGAAGTGAGAGTGTTTCTGTGAGAGAAGGAGAAGAGAGGGAACGGAATAATGTCAACATTAATTGATCAACACAGCCTGGGGCCAAATCAGGGAATGGTGCTTATTTAATCAGTTGTTAAGATTGTTACCAATGAATTCAACTTTTTCTTTAAAAGTGGAACATCTCATGATGAAAAGGTGCTTTTCCTCCTCATTCACAACAAACACGATTACCTTCAGGACCTTTCTAGTAATGTTTTCCTCAGCCAGGACAACTACTACAGCAGTACGTTTGTGTACTTAAAAGATTCTGAATGAACACAACCTCTAGTGGGAAATGTTTTGCAAATTATAGTTCATGTAAAAAAACTAAAATCATTGAATTGTAAATATATATTTCTCTACATAACACCGTAGAAGTCATATAGTTGTAAAGATTCGGTGGCTAATTCAGCCTGTTATGGCTCATTAACACTATAACACCACTATTCATTCAGGATGTGTTTTCCTCTGCAGTCTGCTTGTGAAGTCTCTGTGCTGTTAAAAGATCACACAGACACGAGGATAGGAGTATCTCGTGACTGGTCTCTGCTTTCAAAGCGGCAGACACGAGTGGATATTTTTGACTTCAAACTGCTCCGTGATATCACGCTCATAAACGTGGTGATCATCCACAATGAACCTCTTGTCTATCTCATAACACAAATCCAAGGATCGCTGTGCCGCAGTGCCTCGAAGCGGCGATCTAAATTCCCAATAATGAGCTTGGGAATTCAATTTAGTCCTAACGAGGGGGAACTGTGTAATTTAATTAAGGAAACAAAACGACTTCTATGAAGTCAATAGCGATGATGATGATGATGATGATGGGTCAGAGCCCAAGGTGATCATTAATGAAGAGGGAGCACTGGCCAAGGTTTCCTTATTGCACTGTGAAGTCTTCCAAAATAATTGATCATCAAATAAAGTAAATTAGTTAATCTTTCATGTGTCATTCCTTTGTTTAATGGTGAATGAAGGTCATTCTTTTATAAAGGCAAATCCTAAATGATGACACATTGTCAACATAGTACAGTATGTTCTTGTTTGACTGAAGTTATTTTAAGCCATTGGAATATTTTATATGTTAGAGAAAGCATATAGTTCACGTGGTCAATTCATGTGTTTTTTTTTAAATAAAATTAACATATAGTGCTTTGGAAATCATCTTGTAATAATATTTTCTTTGGGATTTTTAGAGCAAAAAGACGCAAGATGGCTGACAAGGTTCTTCCACAGAGGGTAACAATGTTTTCCGCCCCCCCCAATCACACTTTAGATGGATTCAGTTTCTTCACACTTAATATTCATGCATTGCTGTTGGCTCTTTAGATTCGAGACCTGGTCCCAGAGTCCCAGGCCTACATGGATCTCTTGGCGTTTGAGAGGAAACTGGATCAAACCATCGCCCGGAAGCGTATGGAGATTCAGGAAGCCATCAAGAAGCCCATTATGGTACAATTAAGAGTGCATTGTCAGATTTTACAAGACTGAAAAGGATCATTTGAAATAACTTTCAGGCTTTATGAAGAGCTGCTTAATCACAAGTTGAACGTTATCGTCCTCAACATTTCGTAACGCTGGATTAAATGCATGCATCGTCTCCTAATGCTGAGGTAGAATCTGAATCCAGTGTGGAAACATACAGCATAGTAAGGGAATTACAGAATGTATATACATTGACTGCCATGTTTTCTTGAAGATCCGTCTTCACCGATCACCAAATGCAGCTTAAAAAAAAGTCTAAATTCCAAATGTGTCTTATTCAAACTTGTCATGGGTCATTTTTGTTTGAGAAGCAGTTTTTACTGGAGTTCCTGATGTGTGTGCTTGTTCATCTCTATGACGCAGCAAAAACGTAAGCTCAGGATCTACATTTCCAACACGTACACCCCCAGCAAGCCCGAGGGCGAGGAGGCAGAGAAGGTGTCCTCCTGGGAACTGAGAGTGGAGGGGAAACTCCTGGAGGAAGTACGTGAACACCTTTCTTCATTTGAATCGTCTTGCTCCGTTTCTCCATTGTCCCAGCGTGGTCTGACTCCAAGTATTTCAGTATGTAGTTTCTTAAAAAAAACTTCAGCCATTCAGCTCTGTTTGGCCTGTGTCCTTGGCTCTGACCACGCAACCAGATGTGTGCTTACAGCTCTCCCCACTCCAGCCCTCAACTCCTCAAACACACACACACACACACACACACACACACACAAGCTCATGTTCTCTTTTAAAACAAGGAATTGAAACCACCGGCCGTTACATACCATGATCTGACAAGCCTCCCCTCCCTCCATCAATTCCAGCTCCACTCATTGTGTCATCTGGGGCCACATGAAGGAGGATTTTCTTTTCACTCATTTGGTTGAGGCATGCGTAGGAGTTGTGCGTGGAGTAGCAGGAAAAGAAAAGAGATGTGAGGGATGGAGGGAGAGGGGTCATGTTGTGCAAACAGACTTTAACGGGGGCTTTGGAGAGGGCGGGGGCGCGCAACAGCTTTTACTTGTTGTCTACAGTTTTGTGCTCCCCCCCCCCCCCCCCCCATGTGGTCAGAGCTAAACAATGCGGCTGCACAGACTGACACAGCACAATAAGGAGAGACGTAGATGGATAACAAGCTCTCTCTCTCTTTTTGCACTTTTTGTTCCTATAGCCTGGCAAGCAGAAGAGGAAGTTCTCCTCTTTCTTCAAAAGCCTGGTGATCGAGCTCGATAAGGAGCTCTATGGACCTGACAACCACTTAGTAGAGGTATGACGTCATTTTTAAAGGCATGTGATGCATCCGTCCCGGAACATTTTTTACGCCAAAATGCTCCGAGACTGCACTGATCAAAAAAGGGGGAGTTCAACTGGAATCATTCAAGCTTTTGGAGTCAATCCAAGAGCTCTTGAATCTTGAAGATCTCCCACCATGTTTATTTAATAAATCTGAATCTATGATAATATCTATTATAACAGATACCCAACGATTGCACCATTTAATACCGGCACCGTGCCACTACCGTCTGCGAGCGTTGGCTTGTACGAGTCCCACTTTCTGTATTTATTTCAGCTTAGATTTAGTTTTAGCTCTCATTGGACTTAATACAAATAATCTAATCTTCTGACTTCATCTTTCAGTGGCACAGAATGCCCACTACTCAGGAGACGGACGGCTTCCAAGTCAAAAGGCCCGGCGACATGAACGTGAAATGCACCCTCCTTCTCATGCTCGACCACCAGGTGCATTTTGCTCAGTTACCTTCTCGCTAACAGTCGTCTCCCTTGATGGGATGACTTACTTGCCTTTTTTTTCAACCACCACTTTCTTTGCTCCAATGCCTTCTCAGCCCCCTCAGTACAAACTGGACCCGCGGTTGGCTCGTCTGCTGGGTGTGCACACGCAGACGCGAGCCAGCATCATGCAAGCCCTGTGGCTCTACATCAAGAACAACAAGCTGCAGGATTGTCATGAGAAGGAGTACATCAACTGCAACCGCTATTTCAGACAGGTAAAGGAACGTTTTTTAAAGCTACGCAGGGCAGCAGGACGCTAGCTGACCACTTCCCCACGGTTGAAAATGTATTAAAAATCATTTGGTAATGAATTATATCAAATGTGCCGAGCCTCGCAAATGTTGAGGGTTTCTTCCCCTTCAAACTAGTAATTCATACACCTAATCATTTGTACCATGAAAAACAAATTCCCCCCAAAACATGCTGCATTCCGTGACTGTATAGCACTTCAAATGTGCAGCATGTAGTATATCGGGTTTCTTATGTTTCGATGCTTGTGGAGAGACAAAATACAACCAAACTTTACCTTCATCGTGTCAAAATTGCTCCGTTTTTTTTTTTACCAAATCTGTTCAGATCTTCGTCTGTCCTCGCATGAGGTTCTCTGAGATTCCCATGAAACTGGCCGGCCTTCTGCAGCACCCTGAACCCATCATTATCAATCACATGATTAGGTAGGGCAATGTTGATCATTATCCCTCTTTCTGTGTTTGTGTTGTCCAGATCTCATTTATTATCCTGATCTTTTTTTCTCTCAGTCTTAATTTTTTGCTTATAAGCTTTGATTTTCAACCGTAATGCATTTATATGAACTATTGTTTTTTTGAGCTTCATAATTCGGACCATGCTCTTAAACGTTTGCCTCGACAGCATTCTTGACTTGAACTTGGTTTTGCTGTCTCTTCGTCTCTGAGCAGCGTGGACCCCACAGATCAGAAGAAGACGGCATGCTATGACATCGATGTGGAGGTGGATGACCCACTGAAGGGACAAATGAACAGTTTCCTGTCCTCTACAACCAACCAACAGGAAATTGCTGCGCTGGAGGTGAAGGTAAGGCCTACCAGTCAGTCACTAGACACTTGCTTCGGAGAATAGTAATGTCTTTACATTTAGTTTATCTTTAAATTAAACTAATTACTGCACTGGTTGTTTTTCGCTGCAGATTCACGAGACCATTGAGTACATCAACCAGCTGAAGACCGAGAGAGACTTTATGCTGAGCTTCAGCAATAAACCTCAGGACTTCATCCAGGACTGGCTCAAGTCTCAGTGCAGAGATCTGAAGGTGAACATTGGCTCCCATCACTAATGTGCTGTATGTTTCTCAAAAGGAGTCTCTTTTACACATAGTATTGTTCAACTGCATAATGTTTTCAAGTCTACTTACAACATCTTTAGCTGTGTAGTTTGTTTAAGAAGATATTTGTCGAGGTATTTCAGTAAGGTTGTTCTGTAGGTATCTCACTGTATTCTCCACTTCTTTAAGCTCGTATGACTGTTGTATCATCAGTATATTAATGACAACCCGAACAATGTTTGTGTTGTATTTTTGGAGCATGTTTGCAGGGGGGGAAATTGTGGTTGTTCGTGTTCAAAGATACATTTCCTTTTTTTCGTCAGTTGATGACGGATGTGACAGGAAACCCAGAGGAGGAGAGGAGAACTGAGTTCTACCAGGCTCCCTGGGTACCAGAGGCTGTGGGCAGATACGTTTACTCCAAAGTAAGGAATCACACAGCCTCTTAATGATGCACATAGTCTGATAGATGTTTTATTGTAAGGTGTAGATTGTTATTAGCTTTGATGTGCACTAACGCCGTCGCTTTTTTCCTTTTCAGTTGCAGCAGAGAAGACAAGAGTTGGAGCAGGTTTTGGGTATCCGACTCACCTAAAGACATATTCCGCTGCCAGCTTAATTTGGTTCATCAAATGTTAATGTTTACTCAATTGGAATTTTTTGAATTTGCTGGGAAATAAATAAGCTAATGTTGCAGCCTAAATGTTCACACGCCCATCCTCAGTGACATGGTGTGATAGACCAGCGTTGAAGATAATAGTTCTAGGACCAAAGTGATTAACATGTCCCTAATAATATGTTTGCATTGTCTATCACTTTTAGCCTGTTATAAATAATCTTTGCCTTGTTTTGCAATATGTTTTGTTCATGGTACAATATGCTTGGATGTTTGTAAGCATCAGTGCTGTGTAGGTGGTTTTTCGCCATCACATTGTGTGCTATTTTGAAAAGGGTGTCTGTGTACCTTTACATTTGAAAGCCATAACCTTTAGAAAGGAGCAACTGCAAACATTGTACACCAGAAAGATATATATTTTCATTTCAAAAATCTATGTAGAAAGTATGCATTGTATTCTTTAAAAGACTAAACATAGGAATTCTTAAGATGTCTCATGACTGGTGAGAATTAATAAGAAGCTTTTTATGTCAACAATAATTGTAGGTGCTGTTTGTTTTTGTCATGGTGGGTGTATTAGTTTGAAATGAAACATTTGTTGACTTTGTAAGAAAGCTCGATTGAGCTCTTTGTTTGAGCTCTTTTTTTTGTACTTCTTGGATGTTTACGTGCTGTTTTTGTTTGTTATTGGGGTTGTAGGGTTATTGTTATAATGTCAGGAATATGAACTGTGGCAGGCTGTTCAGATTAAAGGGTTCTTCCTGGGAGTTTAATACCTCCCAAGACGTTTAACTGATATTAACAAAATAGGAATGCAGTTGTAGAGTGTCAACTAAACAATGCACCAAGTTGTTGTGAACAGTTTATAGTTTCATGGGTTGACTTTTCATTGAAATGCTATTTTGTTATGGTTTTGTATGAGGGGGTTTCCTAAATGTCTTTAAACATTCTATATTATAAGAGGTATCGTTGTGCCAAAATTTGTTTTGTGAAGAAGGCACTTAGAATTTGAGAAATGTTGTGTACAAATATTTTTTGTACAGCCTCTGTAAAATGTTTGCATGTTGTGTATCAATCAAAGGCCATGTTGTTTATACATTTTGAGTATTTTTTACAATAAATATACTTGCAAATATTTCTTATTTCATGATATTGAGCATATTACAAGGTTGCCAATGGTATTATTATAAAAAATAATGGAGTAGACTTATATTCATACCCTTTACTGTGCAACCGTAGCTCTGTGCGATTAAAGGCTGGGCCATGAGTGTGCATGTTAGGGCGGGTCTAGAGCTCAGGTTCCTCAGAGAGCAGCGGTTTCATGTGGTTTTCATATTTTCAGGTAGGGCTCACCTTACCTGTCTTTAACTGCCTGGGCAGGTATACCACTCCTCAAATAACAGCCAACCAAAATACATCCTACACCCTTCACAGATCTGTGTTTCAGCTTGTAAGGTGAAAATGGTACTAAACAAAGATGTGCCCAAAGGTTTACACTGAATTAAACTTGTTGTTAAATGCTACATGTGTTTTTAAGAGTAACTTAAGCTTTGAAACTCAATTATTTAACGTTAAGTTAGTTAAAACGTGTTATAAGGTCATGAAAACGGCAACTTAGAAGCAAAAGGCAAAGCGGTTGGGGCTGAAAAATAATGTGTAGTTTTTGAAAAAGGCCTGTAGAGGGCGGTGTGCGCAGTGAAAAAAACCCACCGAAGAAGAAGTCTTCCGGAAATATGCCTCCTCGAGCGGATGCAGAAAAATCCAAGATGGAGGTGTACGGAGCTGACCATGTAGGTGTATTTTTTTCTGTCGTTTTGTTGGTTTTATTGTTAATATATTATCAAAGAGACGTCGCTATTATGTTTTAAGTCGAATGGTATTTTTAAAGTGGTTGTGAGGCGGAATGGCTGTGCGAGTCTGCTGTAAATAGTGAAATGTTACTTCATTCGAAACTAAATGTGTACGTTAGAATTCTGCCGGTTTGCTGTCTCATTGTAGCTAACCTAGCTAACATGAACTGGCTAGCCAAGGCTCACTGTCAACTGAACGTACATATAGCTTGAGCTAGCTACTCTGAATGATTGTCAGCATCTGTGTTCTCTATAAGTAAGTTAAGAGTACGACGTTTGTTAAATACGTCACACAAATAACTAACGTTAGTAGTTTTAGGATCACCAAGCGTTCGTTAAGCTAGTTAGCTAACACTTACGTTAGCAAGCCTAATGTTAGTCAGCAGATTTAAACTACCTAGGTAGTTATTTATGGAGTCCTGGGTAACGATAACTTTTAGCCCATTTGATCAATGTATTGTTGCACTTATCTCTAGCTTCTATATCTCGCTGTCAAGTAGCGTTACCTTAACCGAGTGAACATTTTAGCACTAACGTTACTAACCCCGCTTCATGAGTTGCTGTTCACAGATTCGCAAAACATTTGCGTAGATAATTAGACGTTAATTTGGCATTATTTTTTACAAAATTGTCATCTATCTATCAAAAACTCTAGCTTCTTAAATGTGATTATTTTCCTAATATGAATTGGATATCTTTAGGTTTTCTACTGTTGGACAATACTGGGACTCTGAAAACTTATGAAGAACCATTTTCTCTTTTTTTTTTGTGACATTTTACAGACCAAACAGTTAACTAAAAACGAGTTAAATAAAGTTGGATTATTTTCATTGACAGATGGAGATGGGGGATAGTAAAGGTGGCTCGGGTCTCCGGCAGTACTACTTGTCTAAGATAGAAGATTTGCAGGTAAGAAAATATTATATCTGCAAACTTTCAGCCGTTAATTTGACTGTATTGCACAATTTCTGCTTGCCTGTCAATCCTGAGCCAATGTTTTCTCAACAGTTGACAGTAAATGATAAGAGCCAGAATCTCAGACGTCTGCAGGCACAGAGAAATGAGCTCAACGCCAAAGGTACGCTGTTTGTCATCACGCGAATGTCCATATATTTTGTAGTATTATTTCATTCCATCACATAAAGCTGTACACAATATTTCCCCATGGGTGAAAATATAACATTTTTACTCGTTGTCTCTCAGTGCGTCTCCTTCGTGAGGAGCTGCAGTTACTACAAGAGCAGGGGTCCTATGTAGGGGAAGTGGTGAGGGTCATGGACAAGAAGAAAGTGCTGGTTAAGGTATGCTGTGTACTTGTACTTTGTGCCACACTATCTTGTGTACTAGCTGACAGTTTAAATTAACATGTCTCCTCATCATTTTTTAGGTTCATCCAGAAGGGAAATTTGTCGTGGATGTGGACAAGAACATTGACATCAATGATGTAAGTATTATAGTTGTTGTTTACTTAATAATGGTTAATAGTCTGAGTCCTTGGATATCTTTCCTACTGTTAGCGTAACCATAACAAAAGAGAACAGTTGTAAAACACACTATGCCTTTCATTTGTAACCACCATAGCACATCAAACAAGCCATATTTGCCACCCTGTACATTCAGTCATTGATAATAAAGGCCGTAGGCTAGAAGTGTGCTTTCCTATTATCTCATCCCTTTTGTCATTTCTGCATCAGGTGACTCCCAATTGCCGCGTAGCTCTGCGTAACGACAGCTACACCCTGCACAAGATCCTGCCCAACAAGGTGGACCCTCTGGTGTCCCTTATGATGGTGGAGAAGGTGCCAGACTCTACCTATGAAATGATTGGTGGCCTGGATAAGCAGATCAAGGAGATCAAAGAAGTGATTGAGCTGCCCGTCAAGCACCCAGAACTGTTTGAGGCTTTAGGCATTGCACAGCCTAAGGTGAGTGATTGAGGAGAACACAAACCATGGCCTTTTAGATAAGCAAGTGTCTACAGCCACTCTGTGTGTTGTTGCTTTGCATTCAACTTAAAAAAAACAACAAATTATAATTTCCTCTATTGATTAATATACTGATTATCTTCTCGATTGGTTATGTGGTCTGTAAGACACAACGCTCATCACACTATCCCAAAGCCTGAGGTGATGTTTTCAGATGTCTTGTTTTGACCACACAACAACTCTGGTCACGTTGTATCCATGTGTCAGTGTGCAGTTGGTTCTGATGTCTGTTTTGAATGTGTGCAGGGTGTGCTGCTGTACGGCCCCCCGGGTACAGGGAAGACCCTGCTGGCCAGAGCTGTGGCCCACCACACTGACTGTACCTTCATCAGGGTGTCCGGCTCTGAGCTGGTCCAGAAGTTCATTGGAGAGGGTGAGACTCTGTCTCTTCTCAACACTTTATAAAATTATTTTCCATTCTCGGTTCATTTTTTTTAAAACTATCTGAATTCATAACCTCTTGCGGCAGGTGCCCGTATGGTGCGTGAGCTGTTCGTCATGGCCAGAGAACATGCTCCTTCCATCATCTTCATGGACGAGATCGACTCCATCGGGTCGTCTCGCCTGGAGGGCGGCTCAGGCGGTGACAGTGAGGTGCAGAGGACAATGCTGGAGCTGCTCAATCAGCTGGATGGTTTCGAGGCCACCAAGAACATCAAGGTAGCGCACACACAAACATGATGTAATTCAATTTGATCACTTTAACTTTTCATGCATTTACTGACTCTAAATGTCAGACGTTATGCATTTCATTATATATCTAATAGTCATTATTATGTATACATAAATGTGGTTTTATATAGGGGTATGTACAGTATATTTTAGTGGTAGCTCTTTGCTCAACCCCCCCACAGTATATACAAAAAATTACCATATTATAATATAGTTCTAAGTGTTATCAGTTAGTACTTTCAAAAAAATAACATATGAAGACACGTTTTATAAAAGCATTAGCAGTATTTATTTATGGGACCAGCTCATTTGGGATACTGATATTTTTATGCAAAACAGTGTTGTTGTATAATCCCACGATGGATGGGCAAGTGTTCGGCATGAGACAGAAATAAAATAAATGAATATGCATCAATTTGTTTTGTTTTTCAATCCTCTTTCTCTCAGGTCATTATGGCCACCAACCGTATTGACATATTGGACTCTGCTCTGCTCAGGCCAGGCAGGATCGACAGGAAGATCGAGTTCCCTCCTCCAAATGAAGAGGTAGTCACTTACACAGTATTTATACACAAACTCATAAATGCTGTGGGCGGTTTTGTTTTGAGCATATCCTAATTCTGCACGTTTAATTAGGCCCGTCTGGACATCTTGAAGATCCATTCCAGGAAGATGAACCTGACACGAGGCATTCATCTGAGGAAGATTGCAGAGCTGATGCCTGGAGCCTCTGGTGCTGAGGTTAAGGTGAGAACATGCCCACTAAATGGTAGCAGTAGGTGGTAAATAAAGGCCTTTCACTTCATTTTCTCGTGTATTTTTTAGGGTGTTTGCACAGAGGCAGGGATGTACGCTCTGAGAGAAAGGAGAGTTCATGTCACCCAGGAGGACTTTGAGATGGCCGTGGCAAAGGTTTGTAACATTCTCTTGTACAGAGTATCTTATCTCACCTCTTATTTTTAATGTGCATACTTGTATGAATGTTTCTACCTGCCTATTGATACCGTTCCGTGTCCTCTTCACCAGGTGATGCAGAAAGACAGTGAGAAGAACATGTCGATCAAGAAGCTGTGGAAGTAGTTGTGTAGTCTGGTCACAATGCGAACACATGTATATTTTCCTTCTTTTGTTTATGGTTTGGTTTATAATTGTCATTCTAGAGTAAATGGTTTCCCCAAATACTGGATGGTGCATGGGTTTTTATTTCTCAGTAATTCAATATCTTCAAACAGCAGTGCCAACAGATGGATTCATCACATTTGTCTTTTTTAATACAGACTTTTGTCAAAGCAAAAGTTAGGTAACAGTAACACAAGTACAGTCTCTGTAAGAAGATGGTCTGCAGATTTATTATTCCACTTTACAATCTTTTGTAAATGCTTGATATGGCACTTCACATTATAGCTGCTCTTACACAATTGATCGTACTGAGTGCATATCTCTGGCGATGGCGTGCTTGATGTTCAGATTGATGAAATTTTAGCTACTGACTCAGCCAACTATCACAGACCTGTATGGTGAGTATGGCAGTAAACACTAGACGACTCCAACACTCAGTCTAATCTGTCCTCCACATGCTATGGGTCCACGGATCCAACTTGAACCAGTCCAGCTCAGTTAAGAAGTCTAGCTCCTCACCCAGGACACGGGCACCCACTGGCGCTCCGTCTGCACCCGCTCCAGTACGACCTGGAGCTCCGCTAAGGCACTGGCCGGGTCCTCCTTCACCAAGACATAGTCCACCCAGGAGCTGTAGCACTCGTCCATCCTCTCAGCCGACTGTTTCATTTCCTGCAGGTCGTCCTCCTAGTCACAAGGAAGGAAGAACACATTTATTGTGCAAAGCCTGCAGTATGTTAATCACTGTCAGGAGGTGAACAGAAAAGGCTGCATTTGGACTTTTAATGATGAAGTAGTCCCATTAGTCAAGTTTAAAGCAACTCACCGTGAGGACTGAGCTGAGCGAGGACGAGGAGCCAAGTGATTTCCTTTGACTGTCATCGATGAGAGGCCTTACAAAGATAACATATGGTTTGAACTCAAGAGTACGTAGAGTCTTCAGTGCCTGAACGTGGAGGTAAAAAACAAAGGATAGTACTTCACAAAAGACCAGGGTAACACTGCAGTAGATGTTACATTATGTCTTCTGTTTGCACTGTATATATGGAGTCCTATTCCAACATGTAATGTAGAACTAAGTGAACGCCTTAAATTCCTTGTGAAAGACATAAGAGCATTGAGTCTGAAAGCACCCCTTTCACTGTGAATTCAATGTTCTGCATTGTTATCTGAATCCAGACTTGGTCATTCTTCAAATGTGTAAAGTCAAATCAAAACAACTCATTTAACTGTCTGATGAGCGATGCTAAAACTTGGAATATATGTTCTTCTATTCTGCATGAACACGAGGGATTTTATTGGCGGCATATGCAGACAAAATGAGTTTCAATCTCAGTGTGATAAAATAGTGTGTAGGGGACATTCTAGACAGATAAGAAATATTCCATTTGTGTCACTGGTTTTAAATCCTCGTCATCTGACTGTCTGCACAGGCTCCTGTACAGGTCCGTGCATATTTATTGAATTTAAAGTACAGGTACTTGCCAGGTGATGCAATTGTAATTTGAAATGTATTTGGTTGACAGTTCTGCAGGTCAGCTGAGATACTAACCTCTGGTTGCACATCCACAAGGCAGACCTTGTTTTGATCCAAAATCCCGTGAATGGAATCCAAACTGGTGCCGTACAGATTATCTTTATACTCCCCATATTCAATGAATCTGCAAAAATACAAGACGATCTTAATTATATAAACCATTTGCTGCAATCAATTGGTTTACTAGATTAAGTACCCAGCGTCCAACACTCACTTGCCACTCTGTATGTCGGCATCGAAAGCTGCTTTGGTGATGAAGTGGTACTCCACTCCTTCTCTCTCACAACACTTCCTGGTTCGAGTAGTATCTTCAGGTCACATGTTGAAACAGACAGCAGGAAGACGGGGCGTAAATAAACGATCATAACTGGACCATTGTATGTTTTTTTTGGGGGGGGGTAGACACTTCATAATAAGGGAACACGCTAAAGTGAGACATGAGTCATGATGATGTCATACCCATGTCTAACCAGCCAAGTGCTTTGCAAAATTAATGTGAATATTGTCAACTCCAATACAGAACATTTATCACAAGTATTACATTTTTACTCATGAGCTGTTTGCTCACTGTAGCTAATTCATTTTGGAATTAAGACATCGCGGGATGACAATGTCTGAAAGAGTGGATTCAATATTTAAATCCTATATTACAGGTACTCAGGGGGAAAAACACAGCATCTTAACCAAGGAACTATTAAAGGCAACGAGACTTACGCGGCACAGCCAAACCATAACGTTGAGGATTTTCAGCAATCACCCTCTGCTTGACCTCAGTGATCCGAGCTCCCAGGGAACCTGGGATCCACAATAACAGAATAAATAGCTGAATAGACGGTAATACAATATAATCACGTGCTGAGGAACATAGGACGTCGCTCAGAAAACATGTGGCAGAACTTACCTATCAGTACTATAAGACGGGGCCTTTCACCAGGGCGGGGCAGATATTGTGTTACTTCTTCATAAATCCGGAACTCTGTGTGATTGGCCTCTGGAGTTTGAGCTTCTCCTGGTGAATTGTGGCGATCTTTCCTGAGGCGGAAATTTCTGCGCAGACTAGCTGTGGTCAAAGAAATGAAGATATACAAATGTAGAATGGACAGAGATCCATACACTCAAATTCGTTCAAAGTGTATTGCCAATCACACTTTGCTGTTTCTTAAACTAGTCATTTAACGTCAAGATTTCAAACTGAAAATGCCATCAATTTCAATTCAGTATTTCTCACTCTGATTAAAATTCAAATCTTGTGCCATAACATCACACAACACAGACACCATGAGAAATCCGTAAGAGTACCTGAGTAATAATCCCATGAGAGAGCATGGCCACAGAAGGCAGGGGCTGCCTTACTCTTGGGAGAAACTACAGCTCATATTAGACCATTTATTCAACCAGCTTAAATCTCACCAACAGAATAGAAGCTTGGAAAGCCATGCATGCTGCGTCTACCTCTTCACCAAACACAAACAGAACACCTTTAGCATGGAGTGTGAGGAGAGGCCGTTTGTGAAGCACAGTGAGATAAACAAGGTGCCATGAGGTGCCACAAAGACACTGAGAAGCTCTGTGGCTGTAGCGTACTGCACAAGAAGCCCGCCAGAATAAAATGTCCACACAAAGTGATGAGCTTCGAAAGCGAGGACAAGAAGGTACAAACACACTCCCACCTATCAATCCTGACATGTTCAGGAATACAGAATATTTTTATGGCTTACTATAAAATTCATTTTTTAAATTACTTTTTTATACCATGACTTTAATTAAATTTTTTGCGATATATTGAACCATATTTTGTATGCCATTTTTATGATTTTTTTTCATCATAAAAATGACATGGTGTGTTTTTGATCTATGCCAAGTAGGATGGGTGATTCCCGGAGTGAGATTGGTTCCCAGGTGCCCGTCTCACTTCCTGGTTGGCTTCTGAAGGAGCCTGATTGGAGCGGCAGCCAGTCTAGTCAACCAATCCGTGAGAAGCAATCAAGCGCACCTGTTATAAATACTTGGCCAGATTATCACTCTAAACTAAAACTAAAGACGTACTACAACATGATTTTTGGAATTCAATACTATGACTTTAATGACATTTTTATGATTGCATTCTATACTATCATAGTATATCTTTTATGGCAATTTTTTTATAACATCCTATTCTATATTTTCTTTTTATGACTTTCTGATATACTATAGTGTGACTTTCTGACTTTATCGAAGTACTAAACTATGACTTCACTATGAATTTTTTAGAAATACTAAACTATGACTTTTCTATTAATTGTTTACATATTACCCACTGACTTTTTTACGACTCGTTTTCAACGTACTATACGATGACTTATTTTGACATGCGATATGATTTTTTATACATTTTTTAAACATAATGTTCTATGCCTTTTTCATTATTGCTTTGCAGATTCTATACTAAGACTTCTTTATGACTTTTTTCGAAATGCTATACAATGACTATATTGTGAATTTTCAAAAATGCTATATTATAACTTATCGACATAGTATGTCAGAAAATCATGATGGAAAGTCATAGTTTAGCGTGACCTTTTACTTTTTTTAGCATACTATAACCTTTTTACGATATTTTAAGACATACTATACTATGATTTTTTTGACATATTCTATGAAGTTTTTATTTCAAAGTCTTAGCATAATATGTCATAAAACACTTTAAAAAAAACATAATTATTACATCATAAGAGTCTTTAAAAACAAAGTATTGTATGTCATTAAAAAATGTATAAAAAGTCAGCATTTTTTTCATCAAAAGTCAAAGTGTGGGAAGTCATAAAATAGTTATTGTATAACACGTTATAAAGAGTAAAGAGTCATAGTAAAGCCCCTGTCTTTACAGAGACCAGGCTCCATCGTGGCATCTGGGATCAAGCTGAGCTTGACGGGCAGAGAGCAGGATAAAGTGCTGGATGGGACGAGAGGAGACGGCCTTCATATTAACATCAATGATGCTTTGCTTTCTAATATACAGTAGTTACAGTTGATGGATATTCCCTGATGTCAACTTTTTAATGTTAAGATGTTGGACATATTCCCGAAGAGAATTATTTTGTTGCTGCTGTCTAAAATCCTCAAGTTAAAAAAATGCATCGGAATAAAATACTGTTTTTGTTTTGTTGTGTGTCATGTTTTTCTTTACATTTTGTTGTGCACCCTGTGTTGCATAATGACAATAAATCATCTATAAATCTTTTGAAACTTTCAATGAATTTTTATGACTTTTTAAGACAAACCATACTATGACTTTTTTTCGACATGCTATACTATGATTTTTTATGACTTTTTTTGACATGCTATACTATGAGTTGATGAAGTGAGATGGAAAAGATATATACATTTATGTATATACTTTTCCTGTGCAGCTCTCAGTCATATGCTGGCTCCCTGAATCATCAACACTTTGAGAACCCCTGTTCTAAAGAGAGGGATGGATTTGCACACAGATTGAACACAAATGTGATGTTGCAGTGATTATATAAACTCAATAATCATGCTTCCTCACCTATGTCCTTTCCATTCAGAGCACCCTCACTGTCACAGTCTTCTGCAGGATGGCATGCAGGAAGAGAAGAGGTAAGAGGGAGGAGAGGTTGATGTACTTTAACGTCAGAACACAGCAGGTTCAAGTGCAGTAACTACATGTATGAAGGCAACTGTAAAAGGTTAAAAAAAGGGGTAAATTGTGGAGGGAAAAGTGCAGCATAATTTAAGGTGGGGTTCTGATAGAATTTCATTTAGAAATTCTGACCATAATAACGTAGTCAATGTAAGGTTGGGCGGTTTTTTTCTAACGTGAATGTTTGTCCACTTACCTCTCTCAACACGATCATCTGAGGTTAGCAATGCAAGGAATAACACAAAGCATCACTATTTAGAGACAGAATATTATAACTGCTCTACTATTATACACTCCTAGTATACACTGTAATCTTAAAGTACTTTTTCTTTGTCTTGCAAATGTCATATCTAAACAGTATCTACATATAACAATCCTTCACCCACTTATCTACTTTTCCTTATGTACTTCTCCCGACCATGTCATTCAGTTCAAACAGAGCAGCACCTTTACAACACACTCTTATACTTAAACATTGTTATTTCTAAGCTCAGTGAGAGGTAGGGAGTACATACAGCAAAGAAGTGACTTAACAACCTTCCGTTGTGTTTCAAACCACGCCGTTTCATTTGACTTTTAAAATGATTAGGAAATAAAACAAAAGATAGCATTTTTTTCATATAAAGATTAACCTCAGAACCCCTGTTCTCTATTCATCATCTCTGTTTCATCAGCTCCCAGGCTAGATTAGATTTGACCTTCAATACAAGCCGAGTCCGTAGATCTAAGCTTCTTGTTCATTTATATTTACAATGTAGGTTATGGGGGACAATTTTTGCAAAAGCGAATTAGGCTTACATGTAGGAGCTTTGGAGGACACAGGGGCAGGAAAAGAACCCATTTTCATCCTGTATCGCAGACGCCTGGGACATTTAAAAAAAAAAAAAAAGACAGGGAAAGATTTACTTCTGATCCGAAAAAAGGCAACCTTTTTTTCAAATCCAACACACAGTGGCTCTAAACAGTATATATTTGTTAGCAGAGTTGATGCTCACTACCTCTCCTGGAACTGTGTGGAGGGGATGAGGGCAGCACGCAGGTTACAGTCACCAATCCTCTTGGCCTGCCACCAGGTGGCGTCCTCCTGGCTAACAACCTGAAGAATGTCCCCCCTCTTAAATGGAAGTCCCGCCTCTTGGCACGGCGTGGCTTTGTCCTCATAGGGCGTGTAGTTGAACAAAGCCCGAAGGTAGACCTTTTAGGAGCAGGAATATTCTGTTAGCAATGGTAACTTTAAAGGAATAGTTTGATATCTCGGGACATATGCTCATATTTTTTATCAATATCACTTTCATATCTTTGAAAAAACATCAAGCCATCAATTAAATACACACTTTCCACAGTTTTTGGTGAAGGAGTACCCGGTTGTTGAGTCTTTCTAAATCAAACTGGTTGTTTATTTATTTAGGTTGAATGTTGCAGACAAAAAGAAGAGTCCTCACCCTGCTTTCCGTCACTTTGTCTTCTTCTTCCACAGCTGGAATGATTTTCAGTGTGATGGAGCCTTGTGACTGGGACTGATCAAACACATCAGAGCAGCATCATCATCATCATGTATCCGCAGTGATCATCAGTGAATCATCGTACAGTATCTGAACTAGTAGGATGACATATGATCCTTTACCAGAATCTGACTAATTTCATCTGGCCTTTTGTGGGTTATCAGGTTTCCATTGACCTCTCGAAGCTCATCCCCGACATGCACCAGGCCTGGAACACACAAAATACAACACACAACACGCACAAAACAAGTCTGCTGAAAAAAACCCTAGTATGTGTAGTTTTTGAGACTCAGATATGAACAAGAAACACTTTTTCATTGCCATTAAGTTGAAAACATCTCCATGGCAACAGCCAAGAGCAACCCTCGTTTGTAATCTCAAAATATGCAATCTTGTGGAACTAATCTCAAGGATTTGATCTCTGTTGACAGTGCATGGGGTTACACAACATAATCTCACTTCTCCGTCAGCATTTCAGTAGAGATCAGGAAGTGTTGTTGGGTAGGAAGTTTTGTTTGTTCGGAGGAAATAAAACAACACAACTGACATTTGCATTGTGATGTATGTTGTGCGACCGCTGTTTGTCTCACCACTGCGGTCAGCTGCCCCTCCCCTCATGATTCTGGCCACGATTACAGCTCCTGTCACCTCGTCTCTCCGGATGGTCGCTCCCTGGTGGAAAAAAAGGCACAATGAATCTGATTTCCAGCACATATGGTATCTCATCTTCAGTTCACTGAAGCTGATACAACCCTCTGTCAAGACAGGTAAAAGATGCTCCTCATGTGCAGGTTGGTGGCTTTGCTGGAAAGATCAATAACCTGTTGGAGCAAATGCCAAACCTATTTGAGACTGGAGATTTTGATATCATAAAAGAACCCCTCCCTGCTTTGTTCTTTAGCTCTGCTGGCTGCCCTGAAAAAAAGATGGTTCCTTTTTTTTACAGCATCACACAGAGACACACCTTCACACCCTGTGGCTCTCTAAAGCCTCAAAGCTGCTCCATTAAAATAAAATAAGTAAAAAAAAAAAACACTTGAGGGCACAAGAATAATAGCTGTTGAGGGAAGGAGGAGCTCTTATTTTGTCATGTCCTCAGGTGTGAGGCGGCTCTCACCAGCGGCTCTTTGTTCTTCACCAGGCGGACGATCTTGACCGACTCTTCCTCCAGGTCGTCGTCCAGATCCTCCGGCAGCGGCGGCAGCACCGGGTCAAAGTTCTTTTGGGCAACTGTGTCGTGGGCTGACAGCATCGCCTGTACGAAACGATACGCATCCACAAATGCACAGATGGATTTAAGGGCCTGAATAAAAAAATAATAGGAAATAAACTAAGAAAAAGGATGACAAACATGTCCTCCACTAGCTTCTTTTGCAAACGTGCGTTCCTTTTCCACAGCAGTCATTTCTCCCCACTCTCCAGAAAGCCAATAGATTGAACATAATCACTTGATAAGAGTAATTAGGATTTCTTGTCTGTGTCTCGGGGTGCAGACAGCTCCGACGCTGCTGTTATGCAACTGATGATCAATTTAGAGGAAAATCAGAGCAGCTCTGGGCGAGAGCACAGAGAAACATTAGACAGATCAGAGAAACACTGTTGAGCATTTGTTAGTTAGTGTAAGTGTGAGGAAAGACACAACGTGTGTGTGTGTGTATGTGTGAGTGTGTACCTTGAGGTGGGGAGTGCTCAGAAGGAGAAGCAGTTCTCTCTCATCGTTCTCCAGCGGCCCGTTCTGAAGCTCCTCTGCCAGCTGACGATTTTAATCAGAAAATCACTGCTCGAAATAATAAAATCTCCTCATGAATTACATTTACTTTAGAAAATGACAATAAATGTTTACTTATACTTATTTATACGTATTTAATTCCAATATTCAGGTTTAGTTTGGCTTAGAAACGTTGAGGAAAGATTGCACCTACATCCTCTGCCAGACAGGTGGCGCTGTGTAGAACTGGAGTCGGGCTGTGTTTCTCATATTGCTTCAGTTTGTCATGAATCTGGGACGTACAACACATGAATAGACATACAGATACGCACAAACACACACGAAGAAAACAAAAGAAGTCTGTCATTTCTACCGTTGTATATCTAGAGAGAGATAAGTATGAGTAAGTACTGGTTTTCTTCAGAATGGTTTCTAATGCGACGAGATATCCTTTAGTCAAACTGAGACATATCTGCTGTACCTTCATGAGGTAACCAAGGCTTTTCTCACTGAAGACATCTTTGAGGAAGACCAGGTCCTCTTTGTGGTTGGCGTCAGGATGGAGCTGAGAGGTGAGCAGGGCCAGGGTCTCATGCAGCCCTATGAATCATATCATCAGCAGGAGTTATGTTTCAATTTGGGATGCACCGATACTGATATCGGGCCAATACTGACCCAAATAACTGGATTGGGCATCGGTGACAATGGGGCCAATCAATTAAATTATGATATACTATATATATATATTATAGACTGTCATTTTAATTCCTGTTTAAGTTTTGAACAATTTGTTGCTGCATTAAAAGAGGTTTACATGTGAATTGTAATTTCTGTTAATATTGAAGATTCTCTCTTACCAAGTTGCTGGTGCATGATTGATTCTTTAAGCTTCTGTTTTTTAGCTTGTCATACAATTTCCAATAAAGGCATTCTTAAAATATTCTCTCAGTTTAAGGCCCGGTAATTGATGCTCGACCAGCTGTAATCGCCACGCGACCGCTGCAGGTGCAGCCTGTTGAGTTCTCATTACGAGCTCACAGGACGCCTGCTAGAAAACCTGAGATTGCAGATCCCTTCGGGCAAATTCAAGTCAGCAGGGTGGGAACATTTGGATTAGATGTTAGATTCAATTTCTGTGAAGTTAATTTATGAAGCAATCAACCTCAGTGTTCTCAAGTGTTCTTGTAGTTCAGGGATACTCAACTTGCTTTGCCCGGGGGACACTTTTACATAATGACAGTTTGGAAGTGTTGTGAACATTGTGTGAAAGCAGATTGGGTTATATTTGCATAATGTATTCATATTTTCTTTTGCCAACATTAAATATTTACAAAGAGTTAGCTCGGGCGTTCGCAGACGTTAGTTGCCAGATCTCGCGAGATCGTGTTGCTGAGACAGAGAAAAGTCTCACACAAAGTGAGAAATTACATATTATTGTCAAAATGTTCAGAAGTTATGTTGGCTTGTTAAAAAAAGTGGGTCTAGAATTTAGCGAAAGAATCTGTCATATCCTGTGTTATTGTCCACTCCTCCCATTAGAGTTACTGGACTCAGGACCTGCCGCTGGTCTCCTAAAGGGGGCGGGGATAGTGGTGAAACCCACGTGACACAGATACAAGAAACTGACTCTCAGTAGACACACACACACACACACACACACACACACACACACGGTATCAGAGAGGATGAACACGTAGCTTGAGCATATGTCTGGCTGTACCTGTGCTTGTAGACACGATGGGCATGGCTTTAATCATTCAGAGAGGCAGGAGGGTGAAGAGAGGGGGAGAACAGGGAGGGAGAGAAAACAAAGCAGGGGAACTCTCTCCACTGGCTCCTTCTGTTCCTCGTGTAAGGCCAAGGTGAAAAATCCCAGACAGCTAGGAACGGGGAAAAAACAAAACACAATGTGACTCTTAGATATGCATTTTAGAAGAAAAAAAAGGAGATTCAATTTAAGATTTCTCAGAATTGTGGTTTTATTCTGAGAGTTTGGTTCTTCATGTCATTTCAAACTGTGCGACGGTCAAACTAGAGGAAAGTGAGGTCAGATTACACGGAACCCTTTCGTCCGATACGATGCTTCCCCTCGTTTGTCACCATGGCAAGCACACGGCACCGATGACTCGCAACAAGGCACAGTTTGAGACACCGATCATGGTTGAGTAATAACACAGAGAATTAGCGATAACTAGCAGGCTTTACAGAAACTCACAGACAACAATTAAAAACAGAGCGAGGCGTGAATGTGTAAACAGTGTTACAGTGTTATCTCTAACGCAGCGCGCGAGAGACTTCTATTCTATTCTGGACAAAACACTTGCACTTGATGATTCAATGATTCGTGTCTATTTTAAGTCTTATTTCAAGGCCTTCATTTTCCCTCTTTCAAATTCACAAACGTTCAGGGTTTTCAAAGAAACCTGGGAGCCATGTCGGGGTTTTATTTCTATTAGGATCGGACAAATAGCTACAAATAATCAATTGGCAGAAAACATGGCAAGCTAAGACACGATCAAACTGTTTCGATCTCGGGAGGGAAACGTATGTCACTCTAACCAAATGTATGTGCAAAACCAATAGTGCAATTACAGTTCATGTCTATAATAGATTGGGATTTTTGCTTGATATATTCTCTGGTTTTGACTTCTATATTTCTATGATTTTCTGTTCTTTTTTATTGGCAACATCGTCAATTAAATATTTTGGGACAAAACAAATAATATGAAGGTGACGGCTTGGGCTCTGGAAAACTGGGACTATCTGACCTTTAAAAAGACAAATCTTGTACCATGTAGCATCACTTTACTTTAAAGCAATATTTCCAAAGAACAAACACATACTCAAATTGACCAATCAAAAGGTAACTGATATTATGTTACTATATACGATTGATCAAAGAAGGAACGATGTCGCCTTTCTTCAGCTGACAGGGTGAAGACAATGATCTGGGTTCCTAATCAACAGTCCCTGCAACTTTCCAAAAATAAACATTACATTGTTGTATTGTAAAGTGTACGTTTTCCACCTACAGTAGAAATGGGGGTCCACTAAGAACTAACTGAAAGCAAAAGTCTGCGTTTTTTTACTCTGAAGGCAACATTTCCTTTGAGACTTCAATAACAAAACAATCCTGCAGCATTTTCTGGCTCATTGTTAGACGTCCACAGTTACCACAAACACGCGCCTGACGTCCATAAACAAAAGCCAGATGCACATCAGCATGTTGGCAATGAGGGTTTGTCTTAACAACAGTTAAAAAAACAAAAACTATTACTATTCTTTGTTGTTTTTCTGTCATCGTATGTCAAATATTCTGACAATTTCATCAAAACAGTGATTTACAATTGTCTTAAGTTAATCGTTTGTCATGTTCTGTCCCGTTTTCCACTGGTGGGCTTGTGAGAACAACAAGAAACAAAACAGCTGCCAAGGACATTTCTAGTTCAGAGGAAACTGATTGAAGGACAGGTTGGCATTGTGCCAAAGTGGCAATTAGAATAAACAGCGACGGCACAAACAGACCTTCGTTAAGCGGGTCACAAGTGCTCATAAAGCAAAGTTTAGGTTCCTGTTTAAAATACGATGCATTCAGCTGTGCATTGGACTGATGAGTGGTGATGAAAAACAAGCCTTTGAAGCTGCTATTACACGTTATAATTGACTGTTACACGTTGCTGCTGTAGTCCATCAACAGCATGTGCTTACTGATGGCATCATTACAAACACGTCAGATATGAATCACCTTTCAAACAACTTACTGGAGGATCAACCCACCATAAAATAAAGTAACATAGGCTAATTGAATGTTACTTTTACACATCTGGTTTGTATAGATTAAGAAGATATAAAGTGCTGATTAGTGAACTTTGTGCTGGTAGGGGCATATTGTTAACTTTGGACAGAGCCAGTCTAGATGGCGCCTGTTTCCAGTCTATGCTAAGAGAAGCTTCATATCTAGCCTACTGTACAGTCATGAGAGGGGCATCTGTGTTTGAACTATTCCTTTAATGTAGTGTAATTTAGCTTCTGTTTTGTGAACAACACGCATGTTAACAGATAGACTTGCATCACCAGTGTTTTGTATTTACATGTGTGCCATGCAGGATCACTGCCGGAGCATGACATGACCCTTGACCTCTCCCCATCAGTGAGCATCAATAATAATATCCCCAGATTGATTGAGTCTAATGCTGGACCACCATCAGCATATCTGTCCCTTCATTGCCTCATTCTGCATCGACAGAGCAGCACTTTTAAAAAAATCCATCCTGCACATTATCAGGAGAGAAATACTGACAGTCCTGCACAGCGTCAACCAACTAAATAAACTTATAGAAAATATATATTCCCTTTTGTTTATTATTTTCCCTGTCAGCAGGATATCCAGGAAATATGGTGGGCTAGCAGGTCGACAACCAAGGAATAACTACAAAGTAATTCAATTTCACGCATGATATCAAGGCATTACAACCATTTTATCTACTTAACCCCCATTTTCTCAACTGCATCTGTAATTGCTTTGTAGGGAAGAAGCGTCTTCTAACTTTTATTATTTCCAGATTCAGAGGTTAATCATCATTTCCTTGTCTCCATATGTTGACTTTGTATATTTGCCATCTGTTGGCCACTGTACAACTCCGCTCCATTGAGAAGACTTGGTTCCAAGATAAGATAAGATAAGATAATCCTTTATTAGTCATGCAGTGGGGAAATTCACAGGATCACGGCAGCAAAGTGGACAGTGCACACAAGACGCAGAGTAAAAAGTAAAAAAAAAAACAAAGCTAACAGTTCTCTGCTTCCATTCACCCTCCTCCCGCCTCCCTGCACTCTTGAACCCTGTTCCTGACCTTCTTTCACTCCATCCGACTCTCTCTAATTACAACAGGCTGAGAAGAGCTTAACGCCGACATCTTTCGGTTTATTCCCTCTCACTCACTCAGACTCTCATTTCACGCGCCGAGTCTATCGTACTGAATACTTACCAGGTTACCACTGGCCATATGGTGGTATTATCTAGCCTCCTTGATTTAAGACGGCAGCGCTCGCTGCATCACTGAGGATTTCAATGAATACAATGAAGCAGATTAGAAAAGTCTAAGATTAGAACAGAAACTGAAGAGCAGCAGAGGCTATACTGAAAAGCAATCAGCATCCATCTTTTCTAATATGAATCGATAGGAAATGGATTATACATTTGCACTTATAGCGAGAAGAAATATACGGCAAATGAAACAATTATTCGAAGAATTGATTATTGTTGGGATTGACAGAAAGAGGGTGAAGATTTTCAGCTCGTCTAGGAACAAAGGGGCTGACGTAGAGTTGCTCAAGAAGACTTCAACAAGCATGGTGTCTGCTTATATTTCAATAAAAACAATGGTCATATTATTCTGTCTTAGGTTATCTTATTACTGCACCTACTGAAGGCTCACTAATCATGTGATATAGTAGATTATTTCATGTTTCTACTCATGGTTTTCCCCCTGGCTGCTAGTCCTCACATGACTGTGCTGGATCATGAAAAGATCCCGTATTCACGTGCCTCTCCTCACGGTCTTATGACTGACAGTACAATCCTCACTGTCCCTTTGATGCTTTGACTGCTTCTCGGAGTTTCCCACCAGTGAACTTTGTCCCTGGATTCTCTTTATGTCGGCCTCGTTGTCATTTATCTTCACAAAACTTCAGGATTGTGACGAGATTATTCATCCTATTACTAAACGACACTGGCACAATCTCCAGTCAAGTCAGTGTAGTACTTTGTCATACTGACATTGTGTTTGGAGAGCTTAACCTTATGTTACTGTGCTCTCTACTCACACACACACACACACACACACAACACACAAAACCAAGCAAACATGCACGCCACCTGTTTGCCAGACTCATTTGCTGTTGGGACGGGTCCCGAGAGGGAGACGGAGAGGGCCGAGGTCGTCGACACACTGCTGATGCCATCTGCCCAGCGCTCTGTGTGTATGCGACCATCCACCACCTATAATGCCACCCACATGGCCAATCTGACATATCTGGATAGGACAGATTTCATTCCAACGTCCAAAAGGTTTCCTGCTGTACATTTTGCTCGGGTATTAGGATAATCTACAGCAACTCCACAGAAAAATGATTGTGTTTTCCTCATTTCCCAAAAAAATATAACGCTTTCCATTCTCTTTTAAGTGGCAAAACAAAAGTGGCCTATTATACATCTATATGAAATGTCAAAAAATACGTTCCAGAGCCCAAGGTGACACCTTCAAATGTCTTGTTTTTGTTTAACCACCAAGTCCAAAAGCATGCAGGAAATCCTCTCATTTGAGATCTTTGGCATTTCTTTCACTGTTTTTGCTTTGAAAAAAAAAAAAAGGCGGAGGCAAATAACAAAATAGTAGCCAATTATTCTTCTGTCAATCAACTAATTGGTTCGGCTCTAATCCTAAAGTCGGTCAACAGCTGAAATATTGTGTAGGGTCTCAAATAAAGGGGAGGGATTTAGTTAATATTTGAATTGTGTATATAAACGCTTGTGATGAATATAGTGCAGAGGAGGTCAGGAGCCAGACGGCCTTTAAGAGGCTTATAAGAAGAACATCACTTCAGCACACCTTCAGCTCGCCCACCCCGAGACTCAGCTGGATGAAGAATCACTACTAGAGATTGAATTTGGCTCCCCGTCTGAGGGACATAAATCAGACTCATTTCAGGATTTCAACAGCCAAATCGTTTTTTAGGGACGGATGGTTGACAAAGTGCCAATCTGTCTGGTGGCGAGCCAAACTTTAGAGGCTGTTTGACTGATGGCTGATGTTAAACTCCCACTGAGCTTGTAATGTGTGTGTAAGTGTGCGGTAAAACAGAGTGTAACAGGGGGCCTGCAAACAAAGACCTCTTCTCAATCAATCCGATTTATTTTGCATTGAAAACACCATAATAATCATGAAAAAGGAAGAAAAGTTTCTAGACTTTCCTCTTAACCTCTGTCTGGTGCACATTTTTTCCTCGAGTCTTTGTTGACTAAACTGCGCAGAGCCCTGACCTTCATTGAATCTCTATGGCTCTCCGGCTCACAAAAGAAGCCATAAAACATGAAACTCTGTCCTGCTCTGCAGCAAAGCCTGACGAAGTCACAGGCCTGTTCCTGCCAAACCATCAACTGATTGCCCATTTAAATTCATCAGCAGGAGACTGTTTACTTAATTAGCATATCATCTATGACGGCGCATGCCCACGTGCATTAGTCCTTTCACACTCGTCACAACAGCTTGGTCTAATATTTGGAAATTTGATTAATCACAGGTGATGCACACCCCTCATTAACATGCAGCACAGGCACGCATCCACATGGTTTTACTCACACTTGTGTTTGGAAACCTCAATTTATTGAAAGCCTAAATAACACAAAAACAGAATGCGGTTTTGGTATTTTCCTTTTTCTACATTTGTGCAAACTAAGACCACCTGACATTATTTTCTCTTTGTCACACACACATGCATGAACAGTGCTAAAGAGCTGCACAGAGTTCAGTCCGTGCACGTTAGAAAGCATCCTTACCTTGCTGAGGCTCCTCTCCGCGTGCG
Source organism: Leptoclinus maculatus (assembly GCA_032191485.1). Taxonomy (NCBI): domain Eukaryota; kingdom Metazoa; phylum Chordata; class Actinopteri; order Perciformes; family Stichaeidae; genus Leptoclinus; species Leptoclinus maculatus. The sequence continues at coordinate 7,553,770 of JAVDOI010000015.1, read as the reverse complement.
CGTTTCAACCCGACACGAGCGTGTTTTCTCTTTCTTCTTTCTTTCTCTGTGTGTATTTCTCTGTGCACTCTGTCTTCAGCTGACTGGTTGTATTCTTCTGCTCCATCCAGTCTATCGCTCAATGAGCCGCCCCTTCTCTCTCTCCCCCCCCCCTCCCTCTCCGTCAGTCAGTTTGCTCTCGCCCTCACTCGCATCGGTCCGTGCTGCCTTCAGGTGCTCCTCGTAATCTCTAACACCCAAGATTCACAGATGAAAATAGACATAACGCTGCTTTTTGCTGGATGAAAAATGAGGAAGGGGGGGAGAAATGAGCATTACGAGAGAAATAAATGTACACCACTAAAGTGGAATATCAAGTAAAACATATTCTGCGTTTTTACATAATCTTGTGGCCCTGTCTTGTAGAGGTTGTGTGTCAAAATTCAATGTAGTCCGTTAGTTGACACTATTATTTTAGTCATACTGTGTTCAATTGGTGGATATTCTAAACAAAAAGTGTTGACTGAGGAGGGGGTCAAGGGAGTGGATGACAAAAACAGCTGATTTTTGCCCAGTGATCCAGCCATGGCATCTGATCATTGTTGACGGCTCATTTAGAGTGGTTTCAAGTTGTGTAGTTAATTATATTGCTAACTGAGAAATGAACAGAAAGTGGAAATAGGGATCTAAAATATACAATATTACACAAAGTGCAAAACATATATGGAAGCCTGTTTTTGGCAGATAAAGGAAAAAAATAGACATTGGAAATGACAAATATACTCATAATTTAGTTTTTATGTAAAGTCAGAATCTTGACTTAAAGTATGTCATAGTATCACTTAGAATCTCATCATTTTGACTCATTTGACTTCTTATTTTAAATATTTTGCTATAATTTTTCATTTGATTTTTGTGTTCTAGCATACAAAATATAACCTGATATAAATCCAATCACCCTTTCTCTTTTGGGCTGTTGAAATGGCTTCACATGTACATATTCAGATATTTGAAACACATGATTCAGAAAATGTTCCTCCTTTCTTCTATTACATATTTTGTAATGAAAATAAAACTATTTGGCCGAAATATTTGATTCTCACCAATACAGATATAACCCAACTTGACTGAAAAACAAACAACTTCCTGACTATTCAGGAATCATGTAAATATCATTGTTGGTTCATTCATGAGAGTCTTTCTGACAGCTCATGAAGGCAGCACAGTGTGCAAACATGCTGCAAGCCTCTTTGGTCCGCCCATCTCAAACCCATCTATTCTATTCATCCCCTCCCTCCATGTGTTTCGCTCTGTGAGCGGTACGGTACATGTTTTGGCTGAGGGTCAGACTCCTTGTGAGGGACCGGCAGCATGAAACATGGACTACGAATAATCATGGACCACAACAAACCCGGCGGTCTATAGTCCTCCCTATTGTGTTTGCACTTTTCTTCAGTGCCTCAGATTTTTCTCTCTTTTGTCCCTTTGCTCATCTGGTTGGCCTAGTTGTTGCAAGTTCAAGCAGACCTTGATGTGTTCAGACATTTGTGACAGTCAGAGAGGAACAGAAAGTCGCTGCTGCTGCTGCCCTGTGATTACGGTCTCAAACTGTGGCTCTCTGCGTTATTAAATGGATGATGAGAAAGCATTTCATCTTAGCTCAGTGGGTAAGATAGCTTGGGATCAGAGTCCTATCTGTGACCAGCGAGTGGACAACATCGGCCTCGTCGTAATGACAGATCCTGCTGTGATGTGTTCACTGTCACACAAAGAAAGGTGCAAGTAAGAGGGAGAGACAGTAACAACGTTCAGCATCAGGGGCTTCATCTTAAAAAAACAACACACAGATATAAAGTGATGATGGCAGCAGTTTTAATATTCAAGTTCCTCACAATCAAAACGTAAATAAAGATACAAAACAATTTAATTATAAACAGTCATTTACAAGTTTCTATTCACTTCATTCACTTATTGAAAGAGTCTCATATTAGTTCATTAAATCATGTCTGTGATTTTTTCTTTTTACACAAATAGCTACATGGAAATAGTTAAACATGTATATCCATCCAAATGTATATTCACACAAAATATATCTTTCTTTTACAAAATGTCTTGGTTGATTTGTTCTGGGTCCGTCAGTGTTGGGAATGCTCTACTTGTTCAGGTTGTGCTGTTATTTCAGCAATACTACATCCTCCAATGACCTGAAACATGGATCCGTCTAATCTCTGGATGTAGAGCTCACATCATCAAACGTCAGAATCTGGTGGGTGCTCCTGTTGGAAGATCACAATTACTGAAAATGCCAGCAATGAGATATTGTGTTTACGGTTTATGTCACATGCATACATGTCATATACAATATTCAGACATAAAACAAAATCATCTTGCTCAACAATTATGTAAATAGGCAGGTTAAGTCTCAGACTCAATAAAATCAGGTTACATCATTTACAAAAAGGACAACGCAAGCTGCGATTTGCCTTTACGACTGTCACTACAAAGTCGTCAAATTAAAGTAAAAATACACAACATTTTCATGGCCATAATTTGCAAAACTTTAACAGCTCTGCATGTCGCAATACAATCTATACATTCCTATTAAATCCAGAGCGATGTTGAGTGTTTTGAGACACTTGACGCTGCCTGTTTTAACCCTGAAACATTCAATCTGAGCTTACTGTCACTCTGAACTCACCATGTATGTGGGGTTTTTGAAAGACGCAAAACTGTCGTCCCCAATGGGTTCAAACTGCTGGAAAAAGGAGAAATTAAATGCCTCAATAACTAAGGATAAAAACAAGCACACGTGTTCACACATGTACATACAAAGACTTCACTGCCTTCACATCTTCTCTTGACAACTGTCCATTTAGATATTCTATATCAGACATTTAGCTGCTCATAATAAAACATTCACATCATGTAATTAACAAGGTTTTCAGATATTGGGCAATAAACACCGTGTAACATTTTGTCATGGCTACCTGTGTGCTCGAAGCAGCTGGTTGTGTAGAAGCTACGTCAACGTCTTCTGTGTCCGAGCCGTATGCCGAGTTCTCAAAAGACTCCTAAAATGTCCAGAAGGTGGACAAATACAAACTGGTTTAAAGGAATATCAACACACAACAAAATATAAAACTCTTTGGGGTTCAGTCAGTGCGAACTGAAGACCTGACATCTACTCTTGATTCAATGACTGACAAAAACAATGTGATTTATTACGTAATAATAGATATTTCTCCCTCTGCAATTTCTATAGTGTGGTGTGCTGTTTCAGAATGAAGCCTTGGAGTTATAAGACAGATAAATCATTTTTCTGGGACATTAAATTGGTGATGAATGTGAAACTGACCTTGTTGACAGTGGCAGGTTCGTCGGCACTTCTTGTGGGCTCGTCCACAACTTTAACTTCCTCCATATACAAAGGATTATCTATGTTCTCCTGAGCAAAGAAACACAAGACAAGACCAGCCAATCAAAATAAAGCAACATCTGAAACTTAATACCGAACACTATAGAAGTGATGTGCTGCATTATGTTTCCACATTTCTCGGTACTACCCTTTGGCGTATAATTTAAAACTGTTGCCATGTAAGCATGTCATATATATATATGCAGCCATCATCATGGTCATCTCTACAGGCGAGCAGTGATTTGTGTTTGTGGACCTGGTTTGATTCATCAGGAGTGAAGGTGACGTCCACCGTCCTCGCGGCTGCGGGTTGTTCTCCAACTTCATACGCTGGGTTCTCAAAACTCTTCCCGCCTGTTTCCGCCATGGACACAGACATGCAGGGAACCTGACATCAGACGACAAGTAGACACAACAGGTTGATAACCACTATAGCTCTTTGTTTATCCGATTGGCAGCCATTAGCCATGTTTCTATTCAATTGTCAAACTCATTTTAAGCAAACCTTTGAAATGTCACAAGCCCCGCGGAGGCTTCAAATGCCTTGAAATACTCAAAACTTAAAAATGTGCATAATTATACACAAATGGCAACATAGCTAGAGATATGTTTGGTATGAAACATTTGCTTCTGTCATGAATAGGGATGCCCCCCTAAACCTGGGTCTTAACTGGAACCAGTTCTATATCAATAAGAGAGCTTTCGGGCTGTGAAGGTAGCCACAGTATCCACATTAGCAGTGAGAGAGCAGTATAGAAGAACCAAATAAGAGTATAAATAATGAACCACACTAATAAGTAGCATCAATAATAGTAGTAGTTTGGATAAAATACGAACGATACCCATCCCTTGCCATGAATGGCTGTTTTGCTTTGCTACCTACCGCTTCAAAATTCAGCCTCGTGTCACTCTCCTCTGTTGTTGATGCATTTGGAGACGAACTATTTCTAAAATGAACAAGAGACAAAGATAATTCAGCTGTAACATGATGCTGTTCATAGCATACCAACGTAAAACAATCACATTCATTTGAATTGTTTTGTGGTAGAAGAAGAAAACTAATAAAATAAATATTTAGGATATTTTCTGACAGAATATTACCTGAAGCTTGGGAGGTTGGGCATGGATGGCATGGATGGCATTGAGGGCATGGAGGGCATGGATGGCATGGAGGGCATGGAGGGCATGGAGGGCATGGAGGGCATGCTGGGTAAGTTGCTCCGTACTCTCTCCAGCAGGCTGGACTTCCTCCTGGCAGCGTAGACCAGAGCAGCCAGCAGAACCACAATCACCACCGTCACCCCGATCGCTATTCCAACTGAGATGGAAGCACGGAGGAGGGAGCGACAGGCAGCTTGTTAATAGTATCGTTAATAGAGATAAAGCTTAAAGTTTGAATGGTGGAATGTTATAATGCTATAAATATATATACTCGAGGATGCGATCACGTTGTACATGTTTGTCTGGCAGTTCTCTCCAGTCCAGTCTGGAGGACATCTGTGAAACAAAAATACAAACATTAGAGTTGTAACATTTCAAAAGTAATTTGTTTGTTTGTCCATCAATATGTATTAGTTTGTTTTATTTGTACTATCTTGTGTATGAATATATTTTTGTATACGTATTTTCAATTTATGGTTGTAAAAACTAAAACATTTCTTACATGCAAAGAGCCTTGTTGTCATCAAAGTAGCAGGTTCCTCCATTTTGACACTGACACGGTGGGGGCATGGTGGGCGGAGGATCAAACCCTGAAATCAATTTAAAGCAACAACAATCGGAACATTGAAAGGAACTTCTCTGCCAAAGGGCAACAGAAATGATACCACTGGGACATCAACAGGTATGTACCGGTAACTGAGGATCATGTGTACTACAGATTCATGACTTTATAAAAGTTCCTCTTTGTCCGCCGTAACTAAAAGACTACCGACACTTTCCCTGCCAAGACAAAGGAACATCCTCCAAACATACTACTACTCCTCTTGAATTTCTGCCCTCATTGACTTTAGTGTTACATTCATTTATTCATGTGTTGAAAGGAGAAAATGATGTAAGTTGTATTAATATTGCTGCGATTTGAGATGAACTTATATTATTCATTATACATGATGCCCCATGTTTTTATGTCACATGCTGAAGAAAATAAATAGTGTTTTTTTCTCACCAGCATCACAGTCAGTGTTACTGCCGGGGATGAAGCCGGTGCCCTGGGGGCAGGCGCAGGTGTAACCTCCCGGCCGGAGCAAACACAGGTGGCTGCAAGTGTCCTTACACGGATTCCTCACTGCAGAGACATCGATTACGTCATTTCAATCAGTCGACAATAAATGACCAATAAATAAATCAATTACTAATCTCTAAATCAAAAAGAATCCACAGAAAAAAACTAAATGCAAACATGATTGTATTAAGGTGATATATACTGTAAACAAAGAAAGAAACCACATGCACTCTAGACTCTGTGCTTAATGCAGTGCTGCATGTGTTACTGTGTGTGCAGCTTACTAGCTATGGAGTTGTATCTCTGCTGCTGGTACACAGAGACCTGGGTCAGCCACGGCCCGGCGGTCAACAGCTTGGTCTTGGCTCCGCGGCCAAACTTGTCCTGCCGGAACACCTCGCCTTTCTCCTGAGTACTCCAGTAAACGTGGTCCTCGAACACACTCACACTGAAGGGGTTTCTCACGTCTAGGCAATGAAATGTGAACATGTTAACAGAGCCCCAAATGATGGAGATAGATACTAAACATATGGAATATGGATGGATGATGAGGGCTCTTGAGGATTACTGGAATTCTTTAAAACTAATATCACATATGAACAGATGAAATATGTACCTAATAATTCAGTCTCACACTTCACATTTCTACTCTTAGGCCTCCTAATCCTCACCTATGTAGACGGCAGTTCTACGGCCATCTCCTGAAGGCAGAACAGACTCTATGCGGCTTTCCTTGGAGTCAGACCAGTAGATTCTGTCATCGTTGGTGAAGTCGATTGACAGACCGGTGGGCCAACCCAGGCCATCGGCCACCAGGACCTTCCTCTCTTGACCGTCCAGCCAAGAGCGCTCGATCTTGGCTGCGTCCCCACGGTCTGCCCAGTACAACATCCTGCAGAAACGACAGATTGGAGTTCTGGGCTCTGACATGTTATGTTAATGTATATTTCTCCAACAGGAGAATGTCCATAAGAGGTGAAAAATACAAAATTGTCTGCCACAACCAGCCACTGGTTCCTTAAAGTCAGGTGTGGTAGCCCTGTCCGTCTTACCCCAGTCGTGGGTTGACGGCTACGGCAGACGGGTTGCCTAGCTCAGTCTTGACTAGTTGCTTCCTGTAGCGTCCGTCCAACATGGCCACTTCTATCCTCTTTAATCTGGAGTCTGCCCAGTAAAGGTTCCTACGGGCAAAAGAATTACAAAACTAATCACAAAATATGTTTTGACACATCAATAAGAAAATAAAGAGTCTTTATCAATCAGCGCTTTACTTTAAGGACAGCACTTTTACGGATAAAGGCTTTTTATTTTGCATCAAATTCATGTTAATAAAAAAGTAATGAACTAATCATCAGGTTGAAGGCATCAGATTAAGTTCAGACGCACCTGCCCACCCAGTCCACCGCGATGCCGTCTGGGCTGGTGATGTATTTGATGCCGAGGTCAACAGCAGCACCGATGTTGTTGTTGCCATCATCCACTGAAGGTATATATGCTCTCTTAATGCCACCTGCTACAGAGTCCTTACTGGCCACAGTGAAATACACCATACCTGAGAAAAGAACATCACCAAATACGTTTATTTACATTTAAGACGTGTCTTCGATGTATTTTGGGTCTATTCGTATCTAGTATTGATCTGCGTGTAGACCTACTGAAGCCAGTGTTGTTGTGGTCCCAGTCATAGTCCAGAGCCATGATGCGGTCCTCTTCTTGTAGGAAGTCGTGGTAGGTCTCCATCTGTAGGTTGAACCTCCGGATACGAATGTTCTCTGGTAGAAGCAGCAAGGGAGTCGCTCCTGAGGGAGACAGAGACATTTACACTTGAAACTGTTTTTGGCATTCTTTAAAAAATATCTATTTAACAGAGGGAGCAGATAGAACTCATTTGTGACTTATGACTCTTAATTATATCTCAGTGAAGTAGAAACAAAAGGATGTTGCTCTTGTCTAAACCTATAAGCTCATTAAAAGTGTGTTCTCACCCTCGGCCTCGCACATGTTGCCGTTGCCCACTTTCCGGTAGCCGGGGGCACACTCGCAGTCATAGCCGCCCTTTGTGTTCTTGCAGACCTGAGGACAGGTGCCGTGCACCTCACACTCATTGATGTCTGCAGAAGGAAGAAGAGATCGTGAGAAAGAGTTCAGCTTTTCTACAGTTGCACCCATCAGATCTTTAAACTGGAATGATGATACTTTATTATTGTATTTTTGAGTACTTTTAGTAGAATTCTTAAAAATGTGCTAAAAGAATACTATCAAGGGCACCCAAGGTGTGTGTGTGTGTGTGTGTGTGTGTGTGTGTGTGTGTGTGTGTGTGTGTGTGTACCCAGGCAGGTGTAGGTGCTGTCTGGGTCCACGCTGTATCCCGGCCTGCAGGAGCAGATGAAGCCGGTGCCGTTCAGGTTGGTGCACTCGTGCTGGCACAGCTTCTCTTCACAGTTGCGTTCATGGCCAAAATCTGGAGCCAGACAGCACAGAGCACATTTAGGACACATGTAACGAACAATGTAAGAGCTGCTTGATGAAATGCAACAGTGGTATTGTTTACATGGGCTATAATCCAAGTCCCCTTTATGACCGAACCTTCATGTATCCATAAATAACTCGGCCAACAGGATATTTATGTCCACCTGTGGTGTTATGGCCTCAGGCCGAGTCATTATCAGAGCTTAACTGGGATATTCTGTTCAGAAATTATGTTAAAAAAAGAAGCTAGAGCTACCAGGGTAGAGAAAAGATTATGACATTCATATCCATCCATCATCACCAGGAACGTTTTCTCACAATCACAAGATTTTTTATCCCACAAGTACAAGATCTCTTGTCATAATTATGAGACGTTAAGTCTTAAAATGAATGGATGGATGGATAAGTCAGAATTACACAATATGGAAGTAATAGCTATAATAATGGCGTAAACATGAGCAAACATCTCCATTTTCTTCTTAATTGGAGAATGCAATGTGCTTTCCTACAAGACCACATTCCATTATCAGAATTATGCAACACGTACGTCATGAATATGAGATCTTTTTCCTGTTATTATACAATCCTTTTGGGGCTTTTGTTGAATGGAATGCACTGCTGTTTGATCTGCTATTATCTGTGCACATAACGCAGCTATAATCATGTTCAATACTGGACCAAAACATCTTAAATCTCTACTTTAAAATTGTGAAGATGCAGTTGTCTGTCATTGTGGACCCTTCAGGGGATAACTGCAAGGTCACATTAAACATGGAGGACATCTCCAGTAAAGCGAGTGTTTTTAGGCGCGATACTCACTGCAGCCTAATTCATCCGTGCGGTCCCCACAGTTGTCATTGTGGTCACATACGTACGGCAGGGCCACACAGTGTCCGTTGGTGCATTTGAACTCTTCCAGTGTGCAGGGCGGCAGCGTGGGCGTGCGGCCTGAGAGGGACACAGTTACAATGAGTCATCAACATAAGTACACCGTCTGGTCAAACGTTGAATTCGGAGCTTTCTCTACAGTACTCAAGTACTCAAATGTAGGCATATACTATAACAAGGCAACATAGTATACTATATTCACTAAATGACTTATGCAATTCAAGGCCTCTCCACAGATTCCCCGTATGTCTTTACAATCTACTCTCCGACAACAAATGGCATTAGATGAGCTAGCCGATATCCACCTCTTCTCTAAACCAAAACATTTAATCTGCTCTCAAAATAATTTGCCATGATTGAAGTTTAAGCTGATTGTGTAACAATTCTATAAAAACAGACTATTTCCTTATCCCTTGTACGTTTCAGGCTTTGTGTGCTTTGCAGACGCTCTAATGTCATTTTGGGATTTCCCGTTTCAGTGGCCTCAGAGGGGAAATTTCAGGAGGCATTAGTGATGTTCCCACTAATCCTCGGGGATGCCAGAAACTGATTAGTGTTACATTTTCTGAACCTGAACTTATTACAAATCTGGTTACAGCCATGAAAAAAGCACAACATTTTTAAATATAAAGAAACAACAACTGTATCGAATTGTACACAAAGCCAAATGTATTGTGTGCACACACAATTATTATGCTGTTTTTGTATATTAACATCTTTATGCCTCACAAAAACTGTTTTTAACTACTTTTACCAACATCATTTTTTATTCCTTTCTTTTTTTACTATTTTTTTTGGATAATATAGCAACAATCTGACGTCTATATAGTTTGTTGTTCAGCTCTTGCCTGTAAATAAAGCTACAGTACAGTTTCCTTGGGTTAAATAGTTTTATCCTTTTAAGTTTGCTTATTTGTTTGGCTTGATATCTTGTCTGCATATTTGTCCTCTGCACGGCCTTCAAGTTTATTGAGAGCTAATTGGTCACAATTATCATCCTCAACAATGGCTGTCACTTCTTAAAAGCCTCGGTTGATACAGTCTTTGGCCCCTTTGCTTTGAAACACTGCTTCAAAATGCTTTCCTTCTGCCACACAGCACTGGCACAGAGAAAGAGCAATATGTTTATACAAAACAGCCCGGGTTAACTAAACAGATTGAGGTGTGTGTGTGTGTGTGTGTGTGTGTGAGTGTGAGTCTTACAGAGTTCTTCCTTCTCGTCACTGCCATCTCCACAGTCGTCCTTCTGGTTGCACAGCAGGCCGGAGTAGATACAGTAGCCGTTTGCACAGCGGAACCTGGACGGCATCTCACAGGTGATATTCACTGATCAAACGCACACAAATCTCAGTTCAGACAAACCTCTGCGAGAATAAATGATATGATCTCAATGCTTTGATTAAGTTCACTAGTTAAGATTTGGGGGGTAAGAATTGTAATGTGCTTTAAGGGATGAACGATTATGTCAATCACAGAAATACAGAGAAAATACTTTTCACAGGACTTTGTCATATACAATAAACAAAATGTTTCTTACAGCATAAACTGAGCTGTTCGTCAGAGCGGTCCCCACAGTCATTCACTCCATCACACACCCAGCCCTGGCTCACACACAGATGGTTCGCACACTCAAACTGGTTTTGAGGGCACCAACGGCCTCCTGGGTAACGAGTAGCTGTTGGGGTATGACAAAAATAGTTAATCGCTGATGTCAATTGTTTACTTTTAGAAGATATGTTGATTCAACCATGAGTCCACATTATAACCATAATATCTAGACCATATGTTTGGATGTGAAAACAAGGGTTGCACATCTAATCCAAACTGTCAGTTGAAATAGTCCATTAGATCTTGTACCGCAGTACACTGTTAGTTGTGCCGTTTGTCCTACTATAATGTATTTTAGACATTTACAAACGTTTTAACACTTTACACTTGAGTGATTTCAGACTAAAAACATGCAGAAACCTCTTAACACACACTTACTCACCAACAAAAACAAAATACAAGTGCACTAAAACGCTGTAGGGGCCAGGCACTTAGCCATTACCTTTCATGTTGTGTACTTACGACAGCTGGTCTCATCTGACAGGTCCTGACAGTCAGGCCGGCCATCACACTGCAGAGCAGCAGGGACACAGTGACCCGAGTCACACTGGAAATAACCTGGACGACACGTCTGCAACTCTGGAAGAGAGCCAGGTGGTTAACGAGTGTTGTTTATGACAGAAAATATTTCAAGGGAATGAGTCGGTGATGCACCGCCTGCTCACCGCAGTCTCGTTCGTCTGAGTTATCGCCGCAGTCGTTGTCGTGGTCACACACCCAGTTTCCAGGGATGCACTGTGCGCCGTCGCATCGAAACTCACTTTCAGAGCAAGGCCTTGGCTCTATCGACCACAATCACCAGAAGAAAGAGACACATATATCTTCAGTATGAAATCAGAGTAAGATCTTACTGGTCATGCATACACCACACAGGCGCAACATATATAAAGAAGCTGTTTTTTAAAGATGATTTGAGTCTATAGTGTGGGATAGTGTATAATAATAATATATAGTGTCAACCAGCATTGAGCTATAACCCAAATACAAGAGGAAACTGAAGGAAAATGATTAAAATGTTGTAACCCTGGTGGTGTGATGGATCGAGCTGTAAAAAATATGGAGTACGACACTCACGGCAATTTCTTTCATCTGAGCTGTCACCACAGTTGTCGGTGCCATCGCACTGCCAGCGGATGGGGACACAGCGGTGGTTGTCACATCGGAAATCTCCCAGAGGATCACAGGTCACCTCCTCTGTGGGAAGACATTCAACATATGGTCAATCATAAAAAATATAAAATTACCCCATATTCAAAACCCTAGATATGCTCAGACAACAAATACATACATACAACGGTCTGTGCATTGTGCAAAGTGGTATGTTTTTTAACTTGTTTTGGCGTGGGTCTTTATCAGATATTGAAAGTTTTCCTGCCTATTTAAAAATTGTCAGTAATACCGTGTTAATGCTATGTAACTGTGGAAAAGTCAGACTGTTATTTACAATTTTCTGTTTCGAACAAACATTTTTAAAACATATACAGTAATACACAGTATTTATTACTAAAGTAGATCCTCCTCATCTAGTGCAGTCATTGTTACAACTCTGCCCTCACATAGCATAGCACATCTGTAGACAAACAAGTACCGACCACAGCCTTGCTCGTCACTGTTGTCGATGCAGTCATTGGTGCCGTCACAGCGGGCCCACTGAGGAATACAGCGGTAATTTGTCTTGCAGGAGAACTCCGTGTCCTCATCACACTTGTAGTCTGGACCCACTGGACAGAGAAAGAAAAGAGAGACACGAGACATGGCACAGAAGTGAGAATGGTGAGTGAGAGACAGCGAGACGCAGAAAATGAAAATGTTACAAGGTGACAAGAACATAAAGACAAGAAATGAGACGGAGCAAAGCGGTGAGTATGGAGGATGAGGGGGGGGGGGAAACATCAATAGATTGTGCCTCTTAAATTTTGAAAAACAATACATCATTAATTCTCTTGAGACATGGATGAGTCTAGATTGATTATATACAAAACTGAAAAACAAATCTATGCTTGATTAAACTGTCAGCTCTGTTTTGCCACAGTGCACTGCTGTCATCAATCACAAGTATAAGGAAAATCAGAAGAGTCACGGGTTTAAACCTACTTATCTGACATTTACTTATCTCCTAAAAAGTCATCTCTGTTCATCAAAAATACAGATTTAGAATTTACTCCGTGGAAAAGAAAGAAGCTTTGATAATTTAGCAAATGCGTATCTATGCAAATAAGTCTGACTGAAACTAAAACTTACCAGTTGACTTAATGTTGCATGGTACTCGCAGTGTCCCCAGTATAAGTGGAACAACAGCGCAGGGCTTCAATACAAGTTTTGTGGTAAAAATTCATCTGTTTTCGGGTTAAATGTTCTGGAAAATGGCTACTGCAAAACCATATTTTCAGATACTTTGGTCGTACATGAGGGAGCACCATTTCTCCTTCAGAAACCTATAACATAACACGTCTCTGCCATCAGTTTGAAAATAGTGAAACTAAGCTTGCAAAATCGAGATGCGCAGCTACACCTGGCTTCTAGGCGAGCTATAGCCCTCGTTTAATTAAGCCCCACCCACAAGTTGACGGGATTGGTCCCTTACATATGTGACGTATGAAACCCTGGCTGTCTGACTCTGTGTTTTTTGAGACTGTAATAAGAACACTGCAGAAATGCTAAGCCATGGCATTAACTGCTTATTTTGCAGTGTATATATATATATACATACACATACACCTATATGCGATTAGATCATTGGTTTAGGTAGTGTATTATATCATTTTATTATTTGATTCATTAAAACTGACATTTCATAATATACCACTTACTGCAGGTTTCATACGGCTCATCAGATCCATCCCCACAGTCGTCCTGGGCGTCACACACGTAGTTGGACGGCAGACAGCGCCCGTTGGCACACTGGAACTGTCCCGGTCGGCACGTCTTCTGCGAACAAGTCTCTGCGTCCTCGTCGCTGCCATCAGAGCAGTCATTCAGTCCGTCGCAGTGCCAGGACACGGGGATGCAGTTCTTGTTTTTACATTGGAACTGGTTTTCTTGGCATCGGTGGTCACCTAAGGGGGAAAGACTGCAGCTTGAGTTGTGTTTGAAAACATGAGGTTAGTCCAAACTGAACCATCTGTCTGAACTAATTCCTAAGTGTGAGGGCTTCTCATGAGATAAAGGCCTGGCCGAGGCCTTTTCTACCCTGTTAATTAGAGTAAATGTTAATGTTTCATACTGCAGAGAGCTGCATCCTCGTCTGAACTGTCGGGGCAGTCTGAGTGGCCGTCGCAGATGAAGCCAGGGTAGGTACAGTTGCCATCTTGACACTGGAACTGGCCAATGGGGCAATAACGGGGCGGGCAGGTCTGAGGTTCATCTGAGCCATCACCGCAATCTGACTGGCCGTCACACTTCCACCATATAGCAACACACCTATGGACAAGACGGGACACAAACAGGTTAGCTTAGAGAATATAAATGTAACATTTTATTCTGCAAGATATTGTTTGCTTTTTTCAATTGTTTGTTCATATGATTCCGTTTTCTAGTTCTTCAGCTCTTATTTTCTAATATAACTTAGTAACAGACATTGAATGCCTGTCTCCTTCTTCGGTGGACTGTAAACACCAGGGGAAATGATGGAAATAAGTCCAGGACTTTGTTGTTGTATCCCTGAGATGTTGTACATTAACACTGAGCTGTAAATCTAAATTAACCTAAAATATTGACATCCTGTCTACCTGCAGCATTAGTATATTAGGGCTGCACGATATCTCATTTCCGCATTGTTAGTGCACAATAGTCACATCGCAGGACATACAATGTCGACAAATTAACTGCAACATCTAATGTTCTATAACTAATCCCTATTTCCCATTAATTCCCTAAAGTCTAGGTAGGCCCGCCATAGTTTCATAATGAACTGAATATATTTTTACACTTCCCAGCAGCTGCGGTCCACTTCTGCCGAGAGATTCAACTCAGCGGTCAGAGATGGCCGCTTTGTGTGGGGCAATCTTGTCCCTGGTACTCGCTGGCCCTTGCCGGGCGCATTTCCTCTATGTTCCTCTATGTGACTGGCTCTCGGACGGGTTGGGAAGGACGGGGTTAAGGTGGCTCCCGGTTGCGAGCTTTACAGCCCCCCTCGCCCAGACCTCGCCGCTTTTCGGGACTGTGGACTTGTTGCCCTCTGCTGGGCACCAGCGTCAACCAGGGCGAGACAGGAGCCCGTCTCGTTAACCATGCTTTGTGGGTGTGACTTTTTGCTGTCCTCACCATTCATATCCATACAACCACCATATACAACGATGTGTATAAGACTACATTGTTTACTAAAGCGCAAACTGTATCCAGCCTTTTAATTCTGCTCTAACATCAGATTGATGCATTTAATTTATTGCAGTCACAGTGTTTTTCCAATACTGTTCAGCCCTAATTTGTATAGTCTGCTTTTGGAATAAAATATTGGAAATGTTAAAACAGTATTGTTTTTATATTTATAAGTGAATTCATGTATGCATTATATTTTTTAACAAAGAGTTAATCTATAGATTTACAGGATTGTATGGACAATTCCCCAATATATAAAGCTCTGGAAATAATTCCATTCAAGTTCATCATTTTTCAGCGACTTGGATAAAGTTCCCTATGAAAGGACAGTGAGACTGGCGAGATTGAATGGCGTTGTGGAGGACTGTGAAATTGGAACAGAAG
Organism: Leptoclinus maculatus; assembly: GCA_032191485.1. Classification (NCBI taxonomy): domain Eukaryota; kingdom Metazoa; phylum Chordata; class Actinopteri; order Perciformes; family Stichaeidae; genus Leptoclinus; species Leptoclinus maculatus. The sequence continues at coordinate 7,538,486 of JAVDOI010000015.1, read as the reverse complement.
TGATTTTCTATCTGACTGACTTCTCATTGTCCCCACAGCGGAACTGGGTGCTGGAGCAGTCGGCGACACACTGGATCTTAAAGCCCACCATGAGGCCGATGAAGTGATCTGGGCACTGGCAGGTAGCTTGTTGCCCACCAGGGGCAATCAGACACAAGTGACTGCAGGTCAGGTGATGGGAGGAGCAGGGGTTTTCACCTGGGAAAAAAGGTTGGTTAAAAACACATTGGTAAATTCTGAGCTGTCGTCAATTGATACAATAAGAACATAAGCTACTACATGTCAAAGGTACGTACTGCGGGGCTGCCTGTAGGGGTGGTACACGCGAACGTCATATGGTCGATGTGTGTTGTTGCCCATGATTGTGCGCTGTTCGCCAGTGTACTTGTGAGCCTTCTCTACTGTATGTGTGTTCCAGTCCGTCCAGTAAACCCAGTCCTCGAACAGGGAAACAGCAAACATGTGGGGAAGTGTACCAGCGATGGCCCGGTGTCGGTTCTGGCCGTTCAGGTCTGCAAAGCTGAAGGTTGATACAGTGGAGGGGTTAATACACGTTGAAGGCATTTCACTGGTACTATTATACAGGAACACCTGTTGAAGCGTACTTGATGGCAACTCAAAATGGACAAATGTCTGACTCTCTGAACTCACTCCAGAAAGTTGAGGTGAGAATCCGCAAAGAAGATCTTGTTGGTGGTGTAGTCTATGGTCAGAGCGCTGGGCCACTCCAGCTTGGTCGTTATAATGGCACTGACATTTTTTCCGTCCATACCAACTCTGCCGATATATGCTGTGTCACCCCAGTCAGTCCAGTAAAGCCATCTGGGAAAAAAAAGAGGAAAGAAAAAAGGATTAAAAGAGTATATTGTAGTGGATATTTAGCATTTAAATCTATCAAATAGCTACAGTAGAAATATCTAATATTGTGTGTGTGTGTGTGTGTGTGTGTGTGTGTGTGTGTGTGTGTGTGTGTGTGTGTGTGTGTTTCAGTACCCATATTTAGGGTTAACCGCCACAGCACGAGGCCGGCTGATGAGATAAGTGGAGTTTCCATCAGTGAACTCTCCTGACAGGAGTCTCTTCTGGTAGCGTCCATCCAGCTCCATCACATGGACTGAGCCGTAATAACTGTCCACCCAGTACAACTTCCTGCAACAGACACAAACGTTTTCACTGAGATCCCTGCAGCCATGTTTTGGTGACTCAGACTGATTCCATGCTCATAACAACAGTATTTACAAAAAATGTGATATAAGTTTAAAGGAGCAAAGTTCTCCTGCAGATTTAAAATAGTTATTTTGTATCTGTTTTGTACAAGACTAATTATCAGAATCAGCTTCACTTAGGAGGTAATTGTGAACACAATTTATTGTTCAATAAACTATTGAATAATGAATAATTTTTGAATGAAGACAGCTTTAATAATACAATGATTCCCGCTATAACACACCTGCCCACCCAGTCCATCGCCAGGCCTTCAGCTCCTAATATATCGTCGTCCGCCAGCGTCTCCCTGTCAGTCCCGTCAAAACGCATCCGCTCAATCTTTCCAGCCCCGGCATCCAGCCAGTAAAGCCTCTTCTCATAGTGGTCAAAGTCTAACGCCACCACATTGGACAGCCCCTGCAGGACTAAACTCAGATGTGACCCGTCAGTGGTCAAATTGCGGATGTAGTAGCGATTACTGTACAACAGGTATGGGGCAATGTCACTGTTCTGACGACAGGTGCGTCCATCCGGTTCGCGGATATACCCGGGGGCGCATTTGCAGTGGTACGAGCCAACGGTGTTCTCGCAGATCTGGCTGCAGACGGCGGGTGTGCTGAAACACTCGTCGAGGTCCTCACAGGCTTTGCCATCCGGCATGAGTCGGTAGCCAGGCTGGCAGGAACAGTAGTAACCAGTGAGGGTGTCGGTGCAGAGCTGGGCACACTTGTGGACTGATGGGTTGCGGCACTCGTTGACTCCTACACAGAACAAGGAGGTGAAGTGGAAGAAAAGAAAGGCGATACAGATAAATGACTTCAGGGATCTAAATGAGTGAGAAAGATTCCAACAGATTACCGTAGGTTGAAACTATATGAATCTTGAAACGATTAGTCAATGAGGTGATTCACAGAATTGTAATTAACAAATGTGGAAATGTGTCAATCGGAAAGTTATTCATCAAACAATTTCCAACTTCTCAGAATTGAGCATTTATTGCTCTTCTCGTATTTTTAGTCAAAGTTTAGTTTTTTTTAATCTACTATAAAACTCACATCAATTCACATCAATATTTTTGACATAATGTCATATTTCCGAATCTCTCACCGCAGCCTTTTTCGTCGCTGTCGTCCTGGCAGTCCTTTTGTCCGTTGCACACCTTACTGGTGTCGATACACTCGCCCGACTTGCACATGTACTGCTGAGGAGCACAGGTGGGCTGGGGCGTGAGGCACAAGCTCTCCGCTTCATCTGAGCCGTCCATACAGTCGCTCTGCCCATCGCAGGTGAAGGAGGCGGAGATGCAGGCTCCGTTACTGCAGGTGAACTGGTTGCTGCTGCATGTGTCATAGGTGCAGCCCAACTCATCGCTGCCGTCCCCGCAGTCATTCACACGGTCACAGCTGGGGAGGAGGACAAAGTCATTAGACTAGGGGTTAAAGGGTTAAGTAACGAGAGAATTCTACTTTTGTTCACTCACACACTCTTCATACTTACTGGTAGGGGAGGAGGATGCAAAGCTCGTTGGAACAGGCAAACTCATTCATATGGCAGGTGCGGTTGGGGCAGTTCTGGAGCTCATCAGCCGCATTGGCGCAGTCTTTATCTCCATCACACACGAAGCTTAAGGACACACAGCGCGGGTAGCTGGGAAACCAGGTTGGACAGGTGAACTGGTTGGAACTGCAGGTACGTTGGCCTGAAGGAGACGGAGAGAAGATGAGCAGGGTCGACTAGAGATGGATTACACATTTAGCTGTAAAGATTTTAAGAGCACACATGATAAAAGTGTACGAGGAGGCAAAATTCACATGAGATGTGGGATGACGCTGAGAAAAAAAAGAAATCAGCTCAAATATAGTGTATGTTTCTATCTTCTCACACGTCACATACAATAAAGAGATAACCAGTAGTCCTGTCACACAGTGTAGTAAACACATGTCTAGGTGCCATCTCACCACACTGTAGTTCAGGAGCCTCGTCACTGGTGTCCCAGCAGTCATTGTTACCATCACAGACCATTGACTGGGGGATGCAGTTTCCATTTGTACAAGTGAACTGGCTGGGACTGCATGTTTTGATTTGATCCTCTGCACAGGAACAAAGAAAGAGAATTGTTTTTACAGATGCCTTAAGAGATCTACTCTTATCGCAGACCGCTAATCAGCAACACAAAGCTGAACATTTAGATTTGAAAGTCAGAGAGAATAGCACATGGTAATCACTGATTCATTTGGAAATATACGGCATCTGTTCGGACACACTGACTGCTGGATTTAAAGTAAAATGCACAACTAAATAAAAACTCATTAAACCAACAAGAAATCCTGTTAGGAACACTGAAAGGTTTGTCACTACAAAGATGAAATTGACGAAGATATCAACATTCTCACTACAACTCACTACAGGAAAGAGGTTCATCTGTCCCATCAATGCAGTCTTTTATGGAGTCACACACCCAGGAGTCGGGGATACACTTCCCTTCGTCGCAGCGGAACTGATCCGGAGAACATGTACGACCCGCTGTAACACAGTAACACAAACTCTTCCATACATCCAGTTCTACTTAACAGGTGAAACATAAACTCTGTAAATGATACACTTCCTCCCAGCATGTCTCTCTTTCTTACGCTCTCTCAGTCAGCAGCAGGGCAAATGCTGAGGGTTCAACTTACCGCAGAAGAGAGGATTCTCATCGCTGTTGTCTCCACAGTTGTTGTAGCCATCACACAGGTTTTCAGGGTAGATGCAGATGTTGTTGCGCTCACACTTGACCTGGCCTGCAGGACACGACCTGTCAGCTGGAGAGGAGGGCAAAGGTCAAAACATCAAGCATAGAATAAAAAACACAGGACACATTTTATTTATTATTATATGTAAAAGGATAACATTTAGAACTTTTGATGGTTTACACTGACTTCAGAGCGGTCGAAAATATTTTTGGGACAGTGGTGAAAAACGTTTTGTATACCAGCTGCTATGCTAAAACAAAAGAACAAAAACGATCTGAATTGGCCAATATGGATCCTCAACAGATGTCACGTGGTAGTGGTGGGAAAAAAAGTGATCTGGGCCTCACAAAAGGTGTTTTTTTCTTTTGTGGTGATCCAAGGGCGCTTCAATTTATAGGAAAAAGCACTTGTGATGTTCGAAGGACAATTTTCAATCTTGTTGTTGATCAGCTTATTCATCACTCACGGCAGTTGATTTCGTCAGAGGTGGCGTTGTCTCGGCAGTCGTTGTGGCCGTCACAGACGAAGGCCGCGCTGATGCAGCGTCCGCTGGCGCAGGTGAACTCGGTAGCAGGGTTACATGTGGGGAAGGGGCAGCCTCGCTCGTCACTGTTGTCTCCACAGTCGTCTGTGTAGTCACAGGCGTAGCTGAGCAGCACACAGCGCCCATTGTCACAGGTAAAGTCCGTGGCTGAGCAGGTGTGGAAGGCTGAGCAGGAAAAACAACAGAGCGCTGTCATATTTATGTCTTTCTGTTTATTCGCTTTTTTTTAAAAACAAGTAAGGGCTGCAATCCAAAAATTAACAGACATTATAATTTTACCAGTAAAAACATAACAAAATGCGTGTGTCCCTTTCCCAAGTTGGCATTGCGTGGCACAATTTATATCTAATGAGGGATTAAAATGTGTTTATGTACATTATCTGCAAACAATCTGCATGCTTACTTGGTTTGCTTCTATCTGTCCACTCAAAATGGTAACCATCTACTGTCTAAAGTCAGATTAAACCCCATCGCTCACCACACACTCTCTCCAGCTCATCTGACTTATCCTGGCAGTCGTTGTAGCCGTCACACTTCCAGCGCGCTGTGATGCAGTCACCATTGAGACAGGTGAACTGCTCTGGCTGACAGCGTTTCCCTGCGTCTGTGATACAGTCTTTGCCATCGTTGGCCAGGTACCACTTCCCCTGATGAGGACACTGGCACTCTGGGCCCAATGGACCTGCACGAGAGATAATGGGAGGTGAGGGAAATTAAGAATGAAGAGTCTTAATAATTAGTAGTACTGTGTGTCTCTTTGAGTTGTTTTAGACGTTCAGAACTTTCTCTACGTGCTCGTATGTCTGAGTGAGCAAAAGCACTCACTTGAAATACATAACAGTTACCTGTATTGTCCTTATCATGGTTTAAGCTTCAAGAAGTTTTATGGAAGACTTTCTGGATTAGATTTATTTCAGGCACCAAAACATCATGAGTCAATTGCGTAAAATAAGCCTTGAACAGAAGCAAATTGCGAGATTTGTCCAGAGAAAGCTGTATTCACAATTTTTGAGGAAAGGTCACCTGAATCGGTTGATGTGTAACTCAAATGGAGTATTTGAGGGGATTCCGTGCCTTGCATAGTAGCACCCACAAGGAAAAATTCTTACCGGGAACACAGACATTACTGCAGCCTCCATTGAACTGCTGACAGGAGCTGGAGCAGCTCTCCTGCTTAGATGCGGCGTAAACGTGGATGTCGTTTGGTCGGTACTGCAGGTCCTGGGCCAGCACTGCGAAGCCAGAGCCATCGTTCTTCCCGGCCCTAAAGACGGCTCTCTCAGTCCAGTCAGTCCAGAAGATGTCCTGTTGGAAGACAGTCATGGCATACGGGTACTGGACCCCCTGCAAGATCACTTGTCGGTTGGCACCAGTTAGCGTGGCCCTTTCAATCTTATCTCTGAGGGAAGCAGCAGGGGAGAAGAGGAGTTGTCAAAAAATGTGAGCAGTATGGGATCTGTTGCAACACGGTATCTATCAAAAACTGGACATACAATGAGGCGTCAGCCCAGTAAAGCATCCTTTCTTCGTAATCCAGAGACAGGCCATTGGGCGTCGTCAGGCTGCCGGTAATTATCGTGGCCCGGAAGTTTCCACTTAGTGTGGCCCTCTCAATCTTAGCTGGAGAGCCCCAGTCAGTCCAGTACAGGTAACTGGGAAGAGAGAACGGAGTAAGAAGGGAGGAGAGGAGCTCCACAGTGAGTACATGAATCATCTATGTCCAAATTGTAGACACTGGTTAGCGAAAATAATGGGCTGTTGTTTTTACCCATAGCAGGGGTCAACAATGATGCCTCTGGGACGATTTGCATGGGCGACGATTGAGCGGTTCATCCCATCCACCCCCACAGACTGGACATTGCGGCTATAGTAGTCGGTAAAGTAGAGACGCTTGTTGACCCAATCATACGCCAATCCGTCTGGGTCGTCCAAATCTGAGCAGTGTTAACAGAGACGAGAGGGTAGTGAATAAACAGTCAATAACACAATGATTATAAAACAAATTAGAAAATGAAACAGGGTAAGAGAAGAGAGTGAAAAATAAAACAGGGAGAAAAATATCTGACAAGATGGGAGTCCCAACAAAGGGATCATAGCAAGAATTAACGCTTAACTCACTTGTAGCTATGAAGACAGGCGGGTTGGTGATGGATGTAGTGGTGACATAGCCAATTCTGCTCCGACCAATTCCCAGAGACTGGGTGAAGAAAATTCTCTTCTCCTTGAAGTCATAATCCAAAGCCATCAAGTTGTAGCCCAAGGTCACCACTGGATAGGGGGTGCTGTGATCCAGAGGATCTAACCTCAGGCTATTCAGCGTGTAATCTGTGGTGAAAACTAAAAACTCCTCTTGTCCGTAACCACATATTACTCCGTTACTAAGCAGTGACCCATGTGCACAACCGCATTTTGGATGCTCCTGGCCCGGCATGGCAAAGCAGAGCTGCTGGCAACGTCCGTTATCTTCTTGACATGGGTTAAAGCCCACCTGGTTGGCAGATGTAGGCTGGACATGAGCGTCAAAGACAGTGACATCCATCAGCCCCTCAAGGCTGTCTCGAATGACCTGGTACCATTTAGGGTTAAAAATGTTTTGTTATTTAGTGGCGTGGGCACAGCACATTCACAGCAGGTTCACTCATTCACTAACATATGCTATCATTACGCTTGTTGTTGTATTGATATTATTCTAATATTTGAGACCACATATGCATTTCCCCAACAAACTGAGTTTCTAGTTTCTTCATTGTAAGATACAAAACAGCGTCATCATGAAAGCTGAAACTGTATTAAATCAAGCAGATTTAACTCTCACCTCCGGCTGGTCGGTATTGGCTGGGTCCTTACTGGCCTGTAAGAGCTTCCCAAGCTTTTCATCCACCCACAGCATGTAGTTTCCGAATATAGCCATCCCTGCTGGCGATGGATACCGGCTCCCATACCGGATAATCTGCCTCTGTGTGCCATCTGTAGCCATTCGGGAGATCATGTCAAGAACGTCATCTGTCCAGTAGAGGAAATCATTGGTGTAATCAATGGTAAGACCACGAGGTGACGCTAGGCTTTCTGATGCCAACACTGTGCGGTTGGTGCCATCGAGCAGGGCCCGCTCAATCTTGGGTGTTTGGCCACCGTCGGTCCAGAAGAGGTAGCGAAGCTTGGGGCTGACAGCCACGTCACGGGGTTTGTCCTGGGAGGACTTGAGGAGAATCATTCGGTAGGTGGTGTTGATGGCAAGCACCTCCAGGAAGGTCTCGCTCTCAAAGGCATTGGTGAAGTACAAGTTGCCTGAGAAAGTTAATGGAGAGACGAGGATAAGATTACTGCAAGCAGAGAGACACACAACTATAGTGCCTGACACAGTAACATGAGGTTTGAATTGTGCATGAAATGAATACACTTTAGTGAAATATTATGTATGAATTTCTTTATACAAGTTGTAGTTAATATCTTTGCCCCTTGAGCCTGTATTTGTAAAGATAATGGATGAAAGACGGGAAGGTTGGTGAGGCTTCATACCCGCAACCCAGTCTACAGCAAGGCCCTGGATGCCTCCTTTTCCAACGCCTGAGTTGAGGACAGTGCTGTATTGCCCCCCATCTGTTTTGGCCCTGAAGATGCCCCTGTATGAGGTGGAGGTGCTGTTGTCAGCCCAGTATACAAAGCCAGATTCAATATGGAGGTCCAACTTGCCCTTAATGGAGTAGGAAGCTGCAAAAAAATAAAAAATGCTACTTGTATCAACTGATCATTTTGTATTTACAGCCAACAATTTACAACATTAAGCCAACATACTTCCACCGACAGGCACCATAGCCTCAGAGTGGTCGGAGCTGTTTATGTGGAAGCCACGGATGAACTTGGTAGTGGAGACAACTGCGAAAGATTCATACTGTTCACAGCGTGAGGCATCTTGAGACGGGTTAAAGCCCGTGGTGCAGGCACAGGTTTTCTGATTGCCCGGTTTGGGTAGACAGAGGTGGGGACAGCCCCCGTTGTTGGAGCTGCAGGCGTTGGTGGCCCCTGCTGAGTCTGAAGTGGGAGAGAGAAAGATATTGGTGGAAGTGAGCATTACTGAGTCATATGAGCCCATAGTACTGTAATGCAATCGACATTTAAATAAACATCTGAAGAAGGCAAGGAGGCTGCAGTCTTTCTCCAACAACAAATATTTGTGTGCTGTGCGGAATATCCGATTTATAATTTCAACAGTATGTAAGAGAAAATCTTTTATTTTGATCTAAACTGAGCAAGATTGGATCTTCATGTATACAAATATATGTTGCACTATGAATATTCTGAAAAACATGTCTGACTTGTTACTATGCACTACAGCTGTAATGTAATAGAGCATTTAAAAGATACTAATTCCTTTATTTATCACTGGGTGAAAGAGAAAAAAAAAAATACTGAAGAGCAATGCCGATTGCAATGGTAAATCAACACAAAAGCTACATTCAAAAGATGAAATACTTATGATGGCGTCCTTGAGGAGGACACGACTGCTCGCTGGCTCACTGGCAGTACTTATCTGTTGCGTAATACGACAGTCCAGAAGAAAACACCATAAAAGCTCAAGGACAGACATCTCTGGATTAAATGAAAAACATGCGAGTGCACATACTGTCTCTGGCGTGCACTTTGAGGGCTCGCAGGCCAGACATGCCGCTCCTCATCACCAACATATTAGCACCGCTGTCCTTGTCCACCCTCTCAATGACCTCGTAGTCCAGGTCGGTGTAGTACAGGTGGCTCTGGTAGACCGTCAGCCCCCATGGGTGGGACAGGCCACTCACCACAATCACCCGGCTTACTCCGTCCATGGTGCCACACTCAATCTGGGCAAATAAGGACGGAGAGCAAAGTGGAAATTACTTGTTGTATAGTTTGACATTAAGTATTAAAGAGACAACCAGGTATAGGTATAGGTATAGTATAGTGTACATACCACCCCTGAGCCCGCCACACCCCAGTACAGTTTCATGGTAGAGATGTCAGCGGCGATGAATCCTATGTTTGCCAGGTTGCCCGTGTAGAGGTTTTTGAGGTTTCCTCCGTCCATGTCAGCACTGCCGACCTTTGGAGGAACTCCATTGTCTGACCCCTTGTCTGTCCAAAATAATTTCCTGTGAATGTGAGAAACAAAGAGTCAAAAAATGTGTCGGTGCTCATGCTGTTTGTATCAAAAGGTCTTTAAATCAAGCTTTGTGTAAAATTAATTCTGAATATACATACAGAAAGTGATTCTTTTTTACATACTGTACAAACATGTTGAGAGACAGCCACAAATGTGTGATAGTGTTACGTATTACTGTTTTATAGCTTTGGATGGGTTGTTTATATGAGAGGGAACATGATTGAGATGGATATGTTGTTGATGGAGAAATAAATCCTCTTAATTTCCAATTAGTTGACAGTCTTTCAAACAATTCCACCACTTTGTCCTTGTCAGCCTGCTATTGTCTGCTTAATTAATGCAGTCCCATTAATCAGGCCCTGGTCTATTGGTTCTGTCTTTCCAGTGCCAGCAAGAACGCACGTACAGATGAATAAGTATTGTGCTCGCCTTTAGAAACACAGACGTAATTTAAATATGTTGGGCCATTTTACCCACAGAAACTGACACTTGATGATTTGTTCTTTTCATTGTTTTTCCCCATGCCACTGAATAAAAGTGATAGAGCAAATGCTTCATTAAACAGAGGTTTTACCCTCGAGCTGGATCCAGGGCTATTCCAAAGGGCTCTCCTGTTCCCTCCGGTTTACCGGTGGAGGTGATGAGGGTCTTCCTATAGTGCTGGTCTCCATCCACACGGATAACCTTGGTGAAGTGCAAACCTTTGTTTATTTACTTGAACAATGACGTTGCAAAAACTGAAATTAAGGGATACACTGAAAAAACAAAAAACATTTAAGGGAACACAGATTAAATAGGACCAAGAAGAAATCCCAGATACATCTGTAATGAATGTAATTGAGATTGAATGTGCGATAACAAAACAGGGAGGGATTATGTTCAACACTACGGTATACGCTCTATAATTCCAAAATTGTCTACCATGTACATGTAATCTATTGATTTTGTCAACACTCAACACTCATCATAATTTTTGTCTCAAACGGTGCTTACCTCTATGGCCTTAACAGTAGGATTGGTGTAATACATTATTCGGCTTATCCAATCAAAAGCCAAACCAGACGGCGAGCCAATGAAAGCAGCTGGAGCAAACTCAGACCTGTTGGTACCGCTGGTTTTCACTTGCCATATAGAACCCTAATAAAGAAAAACAAGCATTTTAGAAACTGTAGATACGCAACTAATGCATCATTCAAAGCCTGAACTTTTATTTCTCTTCTACGGGGATACTATTCAAGTATAACATGGGATACAATTTTCCACAGTACATAACTACACAAATACATTATATATCATGAAAGATCTATACAAGGTTCAAGTCAACCTCCACTCACAGTGCCCTGCACCCAATAGATTAACTGCTCCTGGTCATCAAAGTCGATGTCCTGCCCCTTGCTGATGCCTGACACGGGGGCCATTGCATTGTTGGAAGGGTCAGCGGGGTCCAGAGGAATGCCAAAAATCACAGAATCTCTCACCACCATCAAGAAGGGAGTCTCATCTAGAATAGAACAGTGCACATGGCGAGAGGAACACAGATTTCAACATGGTTCAATAAAAAATAAAACACTTATGCAGAGAGCACCGTAAAAAAATAAAACCTACCTTTGACACATGTGCGTTTGTCAACATTAAGCTTCCAGCCAGACTGACAGTGGCAGGTGTAGTACCTGGGTCTGATGGCTGACAGCAGGCACAGTTGAGTGCACAGGTGTTCTCTGCATGGGTCGATGGCTAAAAAAACAAAACCAGTGTCACCTTCAACCAGACTTAAAATGACATTTGACTACACTGCATTATTTCAGTACACTTCAGAAACCTTAAAGTATGCTTGTAAGATTAACCGTTTAACCGTTTAACGGGAGGTTACCTATGGGCTGTTTGATGGGATGGTCCACAACGATGCCCATGGGCTGGTAGACGTTGTTCATCAAAGTGGTGATGTTGCCGCCATGGAACTTGTTCGTCCTCATCACTTTGCTGGTGTAGCGCTCCGTCCAGTAGATGTTGTCCTCAAAGATGGTCATTCCGTGTGGGTGCTGGAGAACCTGGTGTGAGGTGCACAGGGATGATGTTTTTTATTTATTTATTCATTAAGGACTCCCTAATTTACCGCGAGTCCCTGCTAAAAGAAGGTAGTGCTTTTGTTGTCGTCTTGTCTGGTTTGATCAATGATTTGGCGCCATGAGTGACGGAAACAAGTCTCAAAAGAACTGAATTGAACTAAACCTACCATGTCACTTGCCATGACCTGATGGCGGTTATTGCCATCGTAGTCACAGTAGTCAATATACTTGAGGTAGGCATCAGCAAAATAAACCCTGCGGGTGGTGTAGTCCAGGGCCAGGCCGTTTGGCCAGTAGAGCTTAGTGCTGACAATGACTTGTCTCATGGCTCCGTCCATGGCTGCCCGCTCGATCCTGGGGTTCTGACCCCAGTCTGACCAGAACATCAGGTTGGTGCTGAGAGGAATGACAGTGTGATAAGTACATGTGATATCAATGTCTTCTGACTTGCTGTTTAGGGGCACAAAGGTGAAATATGAAGCTAAACCTAAAATCTAAAAGACAGCAATGTAATATCAAATAAAAAAAACATGTCAGTTTCTCCCAAAGAGTCTTGACTTACTAGTTACGGGGGTCTAAAGCTAGTCCGCGGGGGCTGGTGACATTCTTGGTGAGGAGGACTTTCCGAAAGCGACCGTCCAGAGTGGAGACCTCGATGTTTTCCATGACAGAGTCGGTCCAATAAAGGTTCCGACCCACCCAGTCCACAGCTATACTCTCTGGTACCATCAGGCCAGAGGAGAACACCTAGAACAATGACACATTGAACTGAGAATATTGCCCCGTTCGATTTAGTTATGGAGGTCTTTGTGTTGCTGTGCAGCAGCTATGTTTGAACTTTGCTCTTCGGAGAAACTTTGGTACCAGTGGTTGAACTCTCTCTGTGCAATAACTTCTCTTACTTCCCGTCTGTCGGTGCCGTTCTGGAAGGCACTCCATATCTTCTTCTGCGAGGCATCGGCCCAGTAGATTCTGGAAGTTACGCGATCGAAGTCCACGGTCACGATGCCTGAACCGCTGATCACTGGTCGCATCAGGGGGGGTCTCATGTTGATCCGGTTGGCGATGATCTGGCTTCGCTTGGCGACCAGAAGAACAGCTACTAGTGGGTCTAAGGGCAGAAAAAATATCTTGTTCCCTAACAGCATCTCATCTAAGGTGCATCTTTGTGGATACGGTTCCATGCTCCTCATAGAGAAGAATTTTATATATAAATACTACACACAAATGAAAGTGTAAATGAACAGTTTTCTGCTTTGTTTGGATGGATGTAATAACATTGTTAGTTGCTTTAAATTCCTGTAAATGCTGCATTTAGTTTGTACTTTAAAGTACTTTGTAGCACTGAGCATTTAACAGACGGATAGCATCTAGTAACATAAACCCAGAATTAATCAAAAAAACAATCTAGGTATTACATCAATTCAGCATTGTGTAATTGCAGCGTTTATGTAATGTATTGTATGTTGCTTACCTGCAGCTTTGCAGGTGCGTTCATCAGGCTCCAGCAGGTAACCGTATGAGCAGGAGCACCTGAACCCTCCTCTCTCGTTGTAGCACTGCTGGCTGCAGAAACCTGGGATCAGACACTCGTCGATGTCCTCACAGGTCTTGGAGTCGTTGAGGAGCTGAAATCCTGGTGGACAGGTGCACTGAGCCCCAAATGGTCCTTGGACACAGCCGCTGCTGCAGCCCCCGTTGTTCAGTACACAGTCGTCTTGGTCTTCATGAAATGACATGCCAGTGAGTTAGTAGTCTGTATTTATCAGGCATCACGGCGTATTTGTTGTTGCTGATTCTTGCTTTGATTTCTGTTATTTCGATGGGTTTGTCTTCATGTTTACATTTATTCTCAATAAATTGTGTTGTTTATTATTATTCACATCACTCTTACATACTACACAACAGCACCATTTGGTTGATTCTGTTTTTGTAGGAATACCTCTTTGCAGAGGCTTAATTATGGTATATAATGCATGATATTTTAAAAACTCACTGCAGATAGGTGACTCATCAGCTCCATTGGGACAGTCCCTCTGGCCATTGCACACCTTGTCCAGGTCAATGCACAGCTGGTCGGTGGGGCACTGCCACTGTCCGGAGGGGCAACTAAAAGGAGGGGTGGGGCAGTTCTGTTCATCACTCATGTCCCGGCAGTCGTTGTCGCCGTCACACAACCAGCCTGTCGGGATGCATGCCTGGTTGGCACACTGGAAATAGTTGGGTCTGCAGGTGACAGGTGAGCAGGAGTTGTGTTCGTCTGATCCATCCTCACAGTCAGGATGGCCGTCACACTCCCATTCACCTGGTAGGCAGAAACCGTCTGCCTGGCACTGGAACTCGTTATCGTGGCAGAGGCCTGGGCCTCGAGTGGCTGGAGGATGGAGGAGCAACAAATATTTAAAAATTACTTTTTAAAATAAAAATACTTTCTCTGACACTCACCAACAGAAAACTGAAACACTGAACATCAAGACAAAGGTGTAATGTAAACTATTCAGGTCAAAAATTAAACAGAATTTCAAGTGGTACAATTGGTCATAATTACATTACTAGTAAACACAATTATTATATTTGTTATATCGTTAGTCAGGGTTGCTAGCTTACGACAGTCTCCTTCATCAGAATGGTCCCTGCAGTCAAACACTCCATCACACCGATAACTCGAACTGACACACTGGTCCCCACTGGCACAGGCAAACTCATAGGAGGCACAGTCAAACTCTTAAGGTGGAAAGGAGAAATTAAGAAGCAAAAGATAATTCAACTGAAATATCAAAACACAAAAAAAAAAATGGTATTTCAGACCCCAAAAATGAATCTTTGTGGATCAATACGTGATTCCTACCACAGTTTTTCTCATCAGAGCCATCCAGACAGTCCTGGTCCCCATCACACACGTATGAGTTGTGGATGCAGCGGTGGTCGGGACACAGGAAGTAGGCAGGAGAGCAAGTAGTGATGGTTGAATCTGTCAATCACAGATACAGCTCATTTATCGGAATTTTGTGACATTACCTTGACAAATTAAGATTTGTCTCCACACACTTACTGCAGTTGTGTTCGTCGGAGCCATCGCCACAGTCGTTGTCACCGTCACACACCCATGTTTTGGAGATACACCTATTGTTATCGCAGGTAAAGTAGCTGGCGGCACAGGTGGTAGGGAGACGAGTGGGACAGTTCACTTCATCAGAACCGTCGCCGCAGTCGTCCACGCCATCACAGCGCCAACTGGACAGGATGCAGTGCTTGTTGTTGCAGGTGAATGCTTGTGGAGAGCAGGTCGCTCCTGGTAAAGACACATGAGGCAGGCAGACGGATTAATAAAGTGGTTTGCTCAATATCTTCCTTCCACTACTCCTCAAACACACATTTTTTCATAAGATACATTTACCTGCATCAGTGCAGTTGGCCTCATCCGTCTTATCTATGCAATCAGCAATTCCATCACAGCGGTAAGAGTTGGGTCGACAGCGTCCTTCATCACACTCAAAAGCAAAGTCGCCACAGTTGTTGTCCGGTGGGGGAACAGAATCGTCCTTGATACAGTCCCTCTGATTGGCCTGAAGCTTCATGCCGTACGGACAGCCACACACTCGACTGAAGGAGGGAGTCGGGAAACAGAAGTGGCTGCAGCGCCCGTTGACCACCATATTGCAGCGGCTGGTGAACACTGTCAAAAGGAGGATGAAGAAGCGGTCGGCGGGTTTCTGGATTATCATGTCTGGCTGACTCACACACACACAACTATTGCCCTGGTATTACAGTCATTGATTATATCTGGAATTTTGCAGACTCCAATGCTGTGTGAGAACGTACTGCTGTGGAGGTCAGCTGTGTAGGCCTTGACGTTCATGATGCCTGTGATTCCTTGTCTGATCATAACGTTTCCTCCTCCATCCCTCTTCCTCATCTCGAATACTGCTCTGGTCCTTGTATCCGACACATACAGGTAGTCTACAAAAAAATGTATGGTTTAGCATTTTAACAGGAATTCTTAGAGGTTTATGAAAAAGTTAGTTTTTTTTTGTGTCAAAGCTGAAGATAAACCTGAATAATAATCATATACAACTGGAACGATATTGTGCATGTGTCATATAGGTTTACTAGAATAAGTGTGAGTAATGAGGAGAGACCAAGAGACCCACCTGAATAAATGGTTAGAGAGTAGGGTTGAGTGATCTGGCCAATCTGGGTAAACGTCTGTCTGTCATGTCCTTGGATGCTAATGTGACCAATCTGGTCCAATTGGGAGTCCACCCAATACAGCCTGTCCATCCTGTTGGAGACCAATCACAAGGAATCAACCAGTGACTATAAACATACATTCTTCTATTCCTTGAAAAAGCCTGAGAATTGTTCTTTTTGCGTCATCACTGTGCTTACACAAAGTCAACAGAAAGTCCATACGGCCATCCCAGTGTTGTGTTGACCAGAGGAACAGCATTGCTGCCATCAGTGAAGCCTCTCATTATGACCGCTGGACGGTACCAGTCAGACCAAAACAAGAAGCTGTGGATTATAAGAGTTTATAAGAGGACAGATCTGTTAGGTGTCAATCAAAAGTACAATATAATGAAATCACTTAACCTTGATGTCATTTCATGTATAATAACGGAACTCGTTCTACGGCGCCAAGCTTGAGTACAAACAAAGCTTCAGACTGAGATATTCAAGTGAAAAAGTTGTAAAACAGTGAATGATGTAATAGGTAATGAGTATTGTGTTAATTCCCTTGCTGTCCCTACAACCTGAAATCTCCTCAGAGCAAACCAGTCACTCTCCAGTACTTAGACCTTATAGATCAGAGCACTCACCCAGCACTGGGATGCACTGCAATTCCTTTTGGGTTCCTTAATCCCGTCACAATGTCTCGTCTGGACTTGTCTGTGACTCTGAAGGCCACCACCGTCTTGTAGCTGCTTGTGGTCCAAAACAAGACTTTGGAGGTCCAGTCGTAAGCCATGGCGTCAACCGTTCCCACTCTGTAGCCTGTCAAAATCTGCTGGACTGAGAATGCATACTGTAAATCAATACGGTGATGTGTGACACACAGGATTTAGAATAGAGCCTCGAAAGACAAGATGTAATACTAGGATTACAAATATGACAACAACTATTTTACATGTGATTTCACTTAGAGCCCTTGTAATGGTGCTTTATAAAACAAATGTAAAAAAAAACTCACCAGTGCCATTGAGGTTCGACTTATAGACGAGGCCTCTGGACCGGTCGTTGTAGAAAAGAGCTTCCTCTTTGCCGTCAAACTCCACAGCAGAGCCAGAGAAAGACGTCCCGAGCCCTGAGAGGGGCAGGGTGATGTCCTCCTGCAGGGATGAATTCAGGGGGATTCCCCGCACCCCGAGAGAGGTGGCCAACAACAAGTAGTCCTTCACCTCTGTTCAAAAAGAGGTAAGTCGCTGTGATTACAAGTCTAATGTCAAAACAATGTGGATATTCTTAATGTTAGCTGTTAGCAGTGTCCTGCTCATTATGGCTTAAATGTTATGCAAACATACAAGTAATTAAAATAAATATATATACACAAAAGAATCATTTTGGTAATCACATTGTATGGATAAGTTATTTTAAATTTTGAAATATTTGAACAATACTGTAAATTCCATTGCTAGATTCATGATCTTACAGCAGAACATTTTGCCCTCAATCAAGAGAAACTCACTAAAGCAACTTCGACGGTCAGGGTGCAGGTCATAACCATGACGACACTTGCAGCGGAAGCCCAAACCGTCATTGTCGGAGCGGTGACTCAATACACAAATCTGCTGACAACCACCGTTGTGTCTGCCGCAAGGGTTCATCACTGAAAGACATAAGACGTGTGCTCATTTTATGACATAAAGTGTTTCATATTGGTGTATAAGCCAAACAAAAGTTAAGAAGGAATAAATTCCTTAATCTATGCTAGCAGGAGAAAACACCGGGACATCTCTGACCACTGGACTCTAATCTAACCTGTTACAGGTTGGAAGTGCGTCTCCTTACCAACGGGTTGCAGGGCAGCATGTGAGACTACAACATGACCCGGTCGCTTTGTGGTGCGATAGAGGAGTGCTGGATTGCTGCCGTTGAACCGGTTGGCTCTCACCACACCCATCTTGGTCCAGTCAGTGAAGAACACATGGTTTTCAAACACAGCAATTCCAAACGGATATGGAGCCTGGGTTCCACCATTAAGGACTATTTTCCTTGGAAACAACAACAACAACACCTCAGAATGGCCATGAAGGACAGCAATACAGGGATGAGTCACTGCTGCCCTTTCTAGCTTAAAGTTATTCTACAATTAAGGAGACATCTTTAATGACATTTTCCGTGCAACCTGTACCTGTCCAAACCACTGTAGGTGACGGTCTCCACCGTGTCAAAGTGGCTGTCGGACCAGTAAACCCTCTTGGTGACAATATCCAGGGTGATTCCTGTTGGAGAGCCGAGTCTGCTCTTCACCAGCTCTACACGATTACTGCCGTCCATGAAGGCACGTTCCAGCTTCATATGCTCATTAGCAACCCCCATGTCTGTGAAGAACATGTAGCTGCAAACAGACAAGGAATAGAGACTTAGAGAGATGCTGTATAGCAGATATAAACACTGTTATAATAGAATTACAGAGTTCTTTAACAGGATTCTTTTGAAATCTCGTAGAATTGGGATTGATTTACTTTGGATTTTACCATAAATAACCTTTAACTGATAAGCGTAAATAATATTAATAATGACAACAAGTCAACACTTCATCTTTGGCATTTAAACCCACCCCACTGTAGGGTCCAGGGCGAGGCCATGAGGAGTTTGCAGGTTTTCAGCCACCAGCGTGACCCGATTCTCTCCATCAAAGTCGCACATGTCGATCCGCTCCATCATGGCCTCTAAGACATAGAGTTTGAAGTTGATCCAATCAACAGCGAGGTTCTGGACACTCTGGACTGCAGCAGTCAGAACCTCCTTAATGTTACCCCCATTGTAGTTGGCAGAGTACACCTGGCAAAAGAATGAAAGGGTTTAGGACGAGAGGGTTTTTCTTTCCAACTAAACTACTGCCTCGGTGCCTTTGAGAACAGCATACAAGCTGCTCAAACACAGCTTCTCAGTGGCCAACAGAAAAGTATTGCTGCTCAACTATAGTGGTGCAGTTTCGATACACAAGGAGCTGGTGTTTTGCAATCGCGTCAAAAAGAAGCAATGAGGGGAATGAATACCGTCATCACAGAAGGTCACAATGATCCAGGCTGACCTTTTTGGTATATGTATCGCTCCAGAAGACGGTGTCACTGTGCCAGTGATATGCCACCCCGACAGCATATCCTTTGCCCTGCGACGGCACCAGAGTTCTGACAAAGCGTCCGTGTATATCAGCCATCATCACATCACCACCGTTGGTGAAAATGAGCTGTGGCAATCCAGCTGGAAAATACAAAAATGTTATAGTGGCTCTTATCTTTCTGAGCAACACACCAGAGATTGCATTGTCACTTTAAAGTATTGTCTCCTTATCTATTTCATATTGATCATTAAAACAAACCTACACGTTATGGAGCAGTGGACACATATCGTATGAAGCTACCGTGTGATGTGTGACTCCCTGTACCTGACACATTGGCTTTGCAGACATGACCCTGCTCCAAGAAGTATCCGTCAGCACAGCTACAGTGGTGAGTCCCAGGACGGTCTTCACACAGCTGGTCACAGATCCCCCAGATTTGACAGTCATTATAGTCTAGGCAATAAGACACACAGACATTTTTTATGTTGTAGGCATTAGGGTAAAAATCTATACCATTAATTTGCAACCAGAGTTTTTCACAAAAACAAATACGATATATGGCACTCACCTACACAGGAACGGCTGTCATTGGCTACGGTGAAACCATCAGGGCAGTAGCAGGCACCTCCCTGAGGAGACGGGTGGCAGAGGAACTCGCAACTCAAGGCGGAGCACTGCTCCAGGCCTGTGAATAAAAATCATATAAATCAACACCGTGATCGCATCTCGGATGCAATGTAAGTTTTTATTTGGGATTATCATCTACACAGCTTTAAACATCATTATCAGTATGGTGACCAGCATTATAGCTATCATCAACTGAGAAAATGACCCGATAAAAGTTAATCTTAAACCAGGTATGTGTGAAGGCAGTGATAAGGAAGGCGGAAGTATCACATAGCAGTCTCAACAGCTGACTTCTGAGAAACATTCATGAGTACACTTCACGTTAATGTCTAAAACCCGTGCACTTAAATTTATAGCCCTATGAAAGCGCTGCATGTGTGGGATGCTCTACATGTGACCAGATGTCTCTCACCTTGAGGAAACAGTAATTCAGTGGGTGTTTTTGTGATCAAGCTATCTTCCTCGTAGACTTCTAATTATAAAGCAAGGAATCTCTGTCTGTCTTTCTTTCGTTGTGTCCTTCACATATCTCAAGAAATCCGATTGACTTCACACTTGGAAGAAGTATTGCTGGGACCCCATGGAGTGCTTTGTCGAGTTTAGTGCAATTTGGATTTGCGACATGTTCATTAATATAAACTTTTATTTAAAAAAGCAAAAAAACGCTCTGTGCAGCAGCAGGGGGTGTGGCTTCAGGGCTCTGTGGACCTGAGCATGCCGTCTGCAGCGGGGCTCTACAGGTGACCTCAGTCTACTTTAACGTTACACCTAAACTCTTCTTCACGGGGCGACACGCCACAAACATGCACTGCACTAGTAAAGACAAGTTTGAGAAGGCATACAAAGCAAGTCTTCTGTGGTTTAGCGTGACTTACATGAGTAG
This sequence comes from Leptoclinus maculatus, assembly GCA_032191485.1. Lineage (NCBI taxonomy): Eukaryota > Metazoa > Chordata > Actinopteri > Perciformes > Stichaeidae > Leptoclinus > Leptoclinus maculatus. The sequence continues at coordinate 7,518,003 of JAVDOI010000015.1, read as the reverse complement.
ATTTCTCAAACTCTGTGAAACATTAACATCCGTGTGACTTACTGCAGGTTTTCTGTGCTGTGGAGTTGGTCTCATCTGTTCCTCCAGGACAGTCAGGTGTTTCGTCACACACTTTGCCCACTAGTATACATACTGTCGAGCCGGGGCAGCCCCACTCACCAGGGTAGCAGTCTCGAGAGTTACTATCTAAAAACCACAAAAACACATAGAAATATTTCCACATGCTTTTCTTTAAGTTATGTGAAAAGCAGTTTTCCATTTTGATAGGTCAGAAGTTAAACTTATGTTGACTACATTTTTTTATTCTATTAGCATGTTTTTTTTAAATTAATTGTCCATTACTTTAAGCATTAATTTGTTACTTGTTTCTCATCATGTTTTGAACATTTCTGAATAAAACTACTCAGCTATTCCACCACGAATCATTCTTGTGCAATGTTCTACAACAACTCTTAATGTTTATACTGAATTTCCCATTCAAACGTTTTCTCACCACATCCTCTCTCATCACTGTAGTCCCCACAGTCATTGAACTGGTCACACACCCAGCGCTGAGGAATACAACGGCCACTGGAACATGTGAACTCACCGCCGCTACAGCTCGGGTATGCTTAAGAATAAAGAGATAGGACTCACATTTTATTTGATTTTACACCAAATTTTACATTTAAAAATCTCAACACGTTTTCCAAAATATAATTTTTTTATTGAAATGTAATATTTGTGATTATTATTATAGAACTTCTGGGCACGACAATCAAATTGGCCATAAAAAAAAAATCACTCCTCTTACCAATAAATACATCAATAGATAAGCCTTGTTTTCTGCACAACAATTCCAACAGCAGAAAGGTAGAAAAGGATTTTGGGATTCTTGTCTAACTTTCGAGAAATATCCATTTGTAAATTCATTCAGAATAATGAGCAGTTTGCCCTCTCAACAGAAACAACTGTTGTCCATCTTTATATACACACACACAGTAACTAAAAACAGGGGCCTATCTTACTTTTGATTTTACAATAATTTGATGCTGTATTCCATTAGAACTTGCACCAAACTGTTGAGCAACGTAAAAATAAGAAAACACTGAATCTGGTTTCATGAGCTTGCAGTTGTTCCCTTTATGTTTAAGACAGAAGGTTGATCTTTTAAGGAGGAAACACAATCAACTCTGTCCTCTTGAAATGGGACACCTCTATTAATGTAGTTGAGTCACTTCATCCTTACCACAGCCTTGCTCATCACTGTTGTCCCCACAGTCATTCCAGTGGTCACACACAAAGGAATGTGGGATACAGTAGCCATTAGCACACTGATACTGGTGGATGGGACAGTGCTGTGTAGCTGGAAATAAAACACAGACAGAATTTAGAAGAGGTCAACAACCGAGGCACACTTGGAACAACCTCAAACGAAACTATGGGCAGCTTGTGCTGAAGTGACTGTAGAACACGTTTCAGGGTCACATTATGTAACGTTAAGTAATGTTGTGGTTGAGCTTTAATGGTAACTCATCTGTAACGTTAAGGTTACAATATACGTGTTACCATAAATGTATGTGAAAAATAAAAACGCATAAGAGGTACGCATTGAACAAATACATAGATATAATATGGCGATTTTAACGCTAGTTTGTTGACGTTAGCTAGCTAGCTGACGATACATTCAAACTAGCTAATGTTACGCTCAGGTGACGCTAGCTGTCAAAAGATAAGACGAAACCGTTTATTAAAATAAAAGCAAACTAAATAAAGTAAGATTGCTTCACAACACTTACGGCTGCTTTAAATATACTCCCAGATTCTTGCACTACTCTTATATCCAGCTGGAATGAAAATGATTCACTCTGATGCTCATTAATGACGATTTTCTTACACTTCCTTTAGTTGCGATTTAGCTAAGTAACTCTAACCAAACAAAGATGGCAGCCGGAAGTGACATTTATTTTGCAACTGGAAGGATTCTTCATCCCATTAAAACCATTTCATTACATCACAGCTTTATTCCTATTTCATAAGCAACTATTTTTTAAATTATATACATTATACATTATATTATATAACTATTTTTGTCTCAGTGTTACAGAAGAGAACATATATAGGCTATTCTTAAGTATCTGCAAAACCATCCCTACTATGGTAGGTTCTACTCACTGCAGTTGAATTCATCGGAGCCATCTCGGCAGTCCTGCAGTCCGTTGCAGTGCTGAGAGTGGTTGTAACAGGCCCCATTGGCACACGTCTTCTCAGTGCAACGTGGATAGTCTGCAAAAAAAGTGTATTCTATTTATTGAAAGGACGATAAATTTCCTGTCCAACAATGCAAATAAAATGATCCATATCAAAACCACTTATTATAGATAATGAGGGTACCCAAAAATGGGTAAACAAAACAATTTGACATACATCCACTACACAATACACGTATTGTGAATTTTTGACTGACATCAAAGTACAGAGCCTTAGGTTCACTGTAGATGTAAAAGTCTTACTGCAGTTGTTCTCATCAGAGTTGTCCACGCAGTCCTTTACATGGTCACATCTGTAGTTTCCTGGGATACACTGGCCCTCCTGGCAGGTGAACTGGTCTGGGCTGCAGGTCCGTCCACCTGAAGAACCAAGAGCATGCGGGGGAGTTTTGTTTCAAAATGCAATGATAAAAGGGAAATTAGACTCGCAATTTGGAATGTAAAATTACAAACTTCTTAAAGGGCAGTTTGGTATTATGAGTCAAATCTGTTTGTCTAGACTACTTCTCTCACTCTGACATGGAAAGCCATGAATAAACAATATAGGAAAAAAGAAATGCAGTAAAACCTTGACCTACATACATCTGTTTATTACCAAACCACTAAAAGTAAATGTCCCATGAAGTTTGAAAATAGGTTTCCTATCTCAAGTATGTTTTTGTTTACATTAGAGAAATACAGTTTATTTACAAGTCTTGCATGTTTAATTTAAATTCCTTACATTTCTTTTTGTATTATTTCTATTTTTATAATTTGGACTCCTGTTGAATTTTAGAAGTTGATGTGGCCATCTAGTGGTTTTACTCTTCATTCACAAGCATGCAGCTTTTTGTTTTCTGTGAGGTTCCTTCAGCTGTTTACATTCACTACTTTGAGCCAATTTTCATGACTTATGAGTTTTTGTCAGTCTTTCATTGTTAACAACAGCTAATAAACAGTCCACTTTGCATACCACAGGTTCTTTTTTCATCCGAACCATCGACGCAGTCTTCCTCTCCATCACAGACAAATCCCAGAGAGATGCATTCACCGCTCGTCACACACTTAAATTCCTGCGAGGTGCATGATGGAGTTGCTGCCACAAAGAACAAAACAATTGAAGAGTTAGCACATACATAATAGGGCTGTGTTGAGGCATGGATTTATGTTTCTGTAAGATTCTTCTCTTTGTTGCTTTTTTCCTGGCAAACTTTATTTCCCAGTTAACAGATGGGTTTTGAGAATGGTTTTGCTTGGTGCTATCTGTGTTTCCAGGGATTGGGTGTAATACTCACGACAGTTCAGCTCATCTGAGTCATCTGTGCAGTCTTTAGTCCCATCACATCTCCAAGCTATGTTGATGCATTGTCCACTCGTGCACTGGAACTCCCCACTGCCACAACTTCCTGCACACACACACACACAATAGGATGGATTTAAAACATCTGTCATCATTCATTGTTTCACGTTTACACACATTTATTATTTTAAGATACAATGTCAGATGTCCATGTTGCTTAAAAGTGCTTTTTACTGTTTTCTGACAAATGAGTTACCATGTTTATGATAGTTGTAAACACACTCTGTATGCAACATTTGAACCTTCAAACATGTGATTCGGCCATCAAAGGATAGTTAATTCTTCACCATGAGTGAACCGAACATTCTTATGACCTTGAAGTATACAAACAATAATTTTAGATATATGATTGAAGTCTGAAACAGCAGAGAGACGTGTACTTTGGATCATTTTTGCATTCATAACTTTTCAGTATTTTATAAAGTGTAATTTTGAATGAAGCACAATACAAAATTTGTATTTTGTATTGTAAATATATAACCACTGAAAACCTTGCAAAGGCAATAATGAGATTATTTATATACTTTAACAACATCATATATCACAACATTTATATTTGTTATATCAATTGTTTAAGTTTTAATAATTCCAAAACAGCAGTATCATGATTTATTTATGTAATTGATTTCTTGGGATGTCAAACTACTAAAATTCCATAAAAGCATAAATCTCTTTGCATTTTGGTGCAACTCAAAAATGACCATAATTGTGAAAGATGAACTCCCTTAAAACTCAATATGTTGGTGAAAATAACACTCTGATGATGCAAAAATCCCACAACTGACCATTGCCAAGCATTTGTATTCTTCTCTCAATACTTAGCTTTAACATATTTGTGACAAGAAAACATATTGTTGTACACACATACCTTGAGCAAGTTGAATTCCTTGGGACAGCAGTAGAAGTGACAGAAGATGAAGACCTTTAAGGCCCATAATTTAACTTTGGTTTGACAAAGTGTGTACACTCATGCTAAATCTGGCTCTGTTAATGACACTGGGTAAGATACTGCCTTTGGGACGGAGATGTATATCCCAGAGCAACCAGCAGACCAATAATGTGACATGGAGTAATACAGCTTTTTATGGCTGGCTCCTTTACATAAACTTCATCTAAGATTAACTTTTACCTGTTGGTATGTTGTCTACATCAGCAAGAAAAGGTAACTACTAATTTTTGTGTGACACTGCGGCAGGAAGTTAACACTGAAACCAATGTTAATACAGACAATATAGTTCCTGAGAACAGTGATAATGAGTGTTTTTCACCAGCCTTTCATCAGGTCTTTACATCCTATAAAGGGCCGTTAAAAACACAATTTAAATGTGAATGTATTAAAGTTGTAAGCGTGGTGTACACACAGGTAAATATAGTGTAGTATGGAAAAAAAATGTGGAATGATGGGCATATGTTTAAGAATTAAAACCAAATACAATATTCCTGCAACAAATTGATGGAACATTTATAATAACATACAGGGAAGGCATTTGTGTACAATAGTAGTGCTTCAGTAATGAGTTGTAGGTACTACTTTTATATTTTTTTATATAACTGCGACATAGAAAACTTTTTTTGAGCAACCACATGTTATCTCTTTCTAATTAGTTCATTAATTGAATGCAGATGCATATGGTCATGGTCCATATGAATTCCACCCTGTTTAAATCAATGCCACATTATTGAGACATTATCATAGCTACAGTTATCAAACAAACTGAATATTAGCAGCCTCTACTGGCTTCTTTATTGCATTTTACGATGTGTGACCTTGTGACGAGCTACAGTTAAAGCTTAATAACATTTGGACTGTCTGCTCCGGCGAGAGGTATATCAGCAATTCAACAAATCAGATTGGTGTTGCCAGCCACTGAGGCTTAAAATCGGGTGTTTTTCTGACTGTGCATGTAGTTTCTGTTTATCTGTTGTTGCATGTTTCTGACAAAGAATTTGTTACAATGCATTTAAAACTGACACTCTTGATATGCTTTCAACTCAAGATGATTACTGTAGATTTATGTGGTTCTTGAGATAAATGTAACCCACAACATTTTACACACCAAAAATAGTTTACTTAAATAGTAGACATTGAGGACAATTCAGTGATTTAAAAAAACACACCATTTGGTAAAACAAAATATATTTTTCGACTATTACCTTACAGGGAAACTCTGAATGTCTATTTCTTTAAAGCGTTTTCCCTTCTTTTGGACCATATGTCATGAAAAGTAAAGTTAACCTGCAGATAAACACCTTGGTCAACCAAACCATAAAGCATCACACTGTGTGTTGATCCTGGCATCGCTCGAACAATTACTTTTGTTGGTTAAACTCTGGCGCCCTCCAGTGGCAATATAAAACGACAGCATTGCGCACTGCAACAACTTCTACACTGATGATATGGACCCACCGATTCTTAACCTTTTTTTAAACATAAAGCCTACTTCTAATTGTTAAGAAAATTCCAAGGACCATCCCAATTGAATTACAAAAAAAACATTACAAAAAGTGAGAAAAAAATATAGTGGGCTGTAAATATGTGTTATATGTGTGTCAGCGGTAAGGATTAAAAATATATATTTTAAATTTCATTTCATCATCTGTGGCCCACTAGATGGCGCTCTCAGACCCACCCAAAAAGAAGAAGAAAATATTTGACAGAATCCATCACAGGTATTTTAAACGTTTTATGGTTAAAATCATAAAGATATGAGTGGCAAGGACAAACTAATACAATACAATAAGTGGTATATATAAATAATTTCTAAATATTACTGTTTTATTTTATTCCTGTTGAATAACAGTTTGGTATTATTTGGACATGAAAGTAGTTAAAAATTAACAAAATATACTCTCAGTTGTACAAAATAGAACACCACAATTTTAATGTAAACATTTTACACAAATGATACTAAAATATATAGAGGGATCTAACACGCCCTAATTTGGAGGAATAACTCATCAAATTATATTAAAAGACAACTGAGTGCAACAGAAAATTGTAACTCATCCTAAACACAACACATATTACACACAAAATGATTACCTGTAAATTCATAAATGAGTGAGACATAATCTGGGCAAGAGAATGATATCAAACAACACATCATTTCTGGGTTTCAATGCCATTTAACAATTAGACATTCTTAAGAGAGTAATATTTAAATTGATCAACAATAAAAAATATATAATAGAAACCGTGGAAAAGATTTACAGTGTATATCATATTCTTAAATTTAGGACAGGACAGGAATGATTCATGACAGCTTATAATTGGTTGAATAGAGTTCACACTACAGCACATTTCTTCAGCCATTGCACAAGACCTATGCAACCATTTTGCTTCCGTTTATAAAAATTCTGACTATAATGGTGTATTAATGGTATTCGGTTATCTGAGCAAAAAAGATGAATAATAAGAATTCTGAGGTGTTTCCAACAAAACCAGCCAGTTTTTGATCTGGGCAAATGTCACTGTAGGATAAACCGTTGTGCTTTCCTATTAATTGAGCTGCCTTCCATTGTCGTGCGTGTAGTGAGGGTTGCTGTGGCCATAGCTCTGAGCATACGGGTTGGTTTGAGGTGGACTTGAGGTGGCATAGGGGTTGCTCAGGGGGCGAGCCTGAGCATAGAGGTTGCTCTGGGGTCGAACCTGAGCATTTGGGTTCATGTCATCTTGGTCGTTGTAGAGCCGCTACAATGAAAAGAGAATTTCTTCATCAGAGAATTGCAATACCAAGCATACCAGATTTTCTCTTCTCCTACTCTGCTGAATATTTAAATTTATTTTCTGCTCAGCATTCTACTTTCTGTCCCCTTTTAGAAACTTAAGTTTTTAATCTCAACAGTTGCTTCTACATACTCACCGAGTTCCTCCCCACAGGGATCAGGTTTTGTCGACTGTTGCTCGGAATCATCTCCAGGTTGCTTCTGCTGTCCCAGCTGTTTGTGGTTGTGGCCCTTGGGATCCTAGGCACCCCAGCATTGGCAAAGGCTGACAGCCCGTTGGCTGGCCCATTAAACAGGGCAGCCTGGCTTTGAGCTAGGTTGCCGTTAACCAATGGTTGCTTGGCAGGAGGGTGGCTGACGTAAGGCTTCCCCATGTCTGCATTTTTGTCCTTCTTAGAGCTCTTCTTTGAGGATCTAACAAGATAATACAACAGTACACATTACTCTCTACTGTTACTGCATCTGTATTTCTGCATTCTAATCTTTTCTATGACATTTGCTAAATGTGTGTGTGTCTAAAATAAAATGGCAGGTTAAAAACACCAGGCAACCTTGTTGCAATTAAAAAAAGGTTCATAATTAATCTGATGGGTTACATAAAAGTGAATGTGTAGCGTGAGAAAGGCAATAATTAATTGGTGAGTGAATAGATGAGAAACTCACTTGCTTGCCAATATAGACAGAATAATGAGTGTGATGAGCAGCAGTGACCCAAGCAAGGAGCTGACGACGACCAACTTCAGCAGCCATGCTAACAAAACACAACGGCAAGGACATCAACAACAAGGCTACGCTATTAAAATCCGTCCTTTCAAACACAATTCATAAAGTGTTTCACAATAAAAGCCAACCATCAAAGACTTTCGTGGCTCCAGAGGGAGCGGTGTGAAATCAGATAAATTGCCTTAAGTGATTTCAATTTAGTCAGTAGTTCAAAATATCGCAGAAGGCTTGCAAACAAATTCCTTGCCTTCTGTTAGCAGTAATGATGTAACAGCAAATACAGTTGCCATAGAGAACAATATATGCAAACACCACTGGACATGCTGATGTAAATTTTCTTACGTCTAATATGTTGAAATATTGTATTGCAGCCATTATGTTTCCCCAGTACATACAGTATATTTGCACTTGCCAGGAGCTGCATATGAACATGATTTAGGGAAGGAATGTTACTGTATTGGAGGAGATTTGTATTAATCGAATGGTTACGTTACACACCGTCCCTCAAACTAGTTTGTTTTATCTGTAATGTCAACAACTTTGTATCCATTTTATCAAATACTCATTTCATGTATCATTTTGAGATTTTTCTTTTGGCGTTTTTGCCTTTACTTTCAAAAACATGTATAATGTATACTCACAATCTTGGCAGCCAAAACCAGAATAACCAAAGAGACAACTGAAAGACAGGAAGAATGATTCATTTTATGATTGTATTGATAACCACGCTTTCTATAGACACAGGTCATATCTACAGTGCCTCTCATCTTTTCCCTCCTCACTATTATCTGCATGAAGTGTTGTCAAAATGTAATAAGATAGATAATTAGATAGACACTCATTTTTATGTTTCCAGAACATGATATGAAATTTAAACACTCACGAGACACATTCTTTGGAGTCCTCAGATTGTTTACCGTGAGGACAAGCTGCAAAAGTAGAAAAGGTTGAGATAGTTAAACTTTAGATAAACATGTTATTATAACACACACACACAAACACACTTTATCTCTTTCGCACAAACTAAATGCCCTTACCAGTGCACATTCTGCTACTCAAGTCCGTCTCAATGAAATGCGGCAAACAGGTACAGTTGTAAGATCCATCTCCCGCTAGGCAGTTTGTAGTATCATTATCACAGGGATTCCCAACACACAGGTTTGTGTCTTAAGATTAAGTAAAAGAAGAAGACAGAGTCAGCACACCTAACTCAAACAAGTACAGAGGTACAAAATAAAAAATAACCACATGATTTGAACTGATATGAATGTTCAGTATGCTGACAGCAGTTGAGAGATGGCATTATCAGTAAGACATTATTGGCTGAATGATACTCAAAGATCACTACGTGTACAATGACAGTGGGCCTTGGATGTGTAATCAGGTTTTAACATTAGTTTGGCAGTATTTCAAAATGCATCACTAACATTTTAGAAGTTTGGCCCTTTGGTCATCTTAACCAATAGCCTACAATATGTTGAATAATGATAGGCCACTTTGTCTGCTGTTAAAAATACCTATTTGATTAAAAAAAAAAAAAAAAGCACCATGAAACTGCTGAAGGAAATAAAAAATACACCAATACAACAACAAAACTATTTTGGACTACGCTGCAGATATAGCATGCAGCATTTTGAAGCAAAGCTCTGAAATGATGCTCTCGCTGAAAACAAGTCTTGTTTGAGTGTTATCTAGATACAATTCATCCTTCAAACAAGATAAAGAACTGACGTATATACTTGATAGATAAACTTACCATCAAAAGATGCGTCTGCCAGTAGACAGTCGACACATGCGGCGGCATTTTTCAACTCCTTTATAACTTCTTCTGTTTTGATGTCAGTATTTGCTGTGAAGATGATCTCTACAGTTGCATGGACCCCACCCACTGATCTTGACATAACTTTAGACCTATAGACAAAAATCACACTTAATCATGATTGTATTCTACAATTATTAAGTACAATACGCTGTAAATGTGCTGTAGGTTCTATATTGACAGACAGATGGTAAAAAACATTGTGACTTACAGCTCCAGCACTGTAGATCGAGAGAAACCATTTTTCGCGAAAACAACAGACAGCTGTGTTTTAGGGGGAAAAAAATACAATTTTGTTTAGGACATCACCTGATTGAGAATGCACAGTCACTTTGGATCAATTTCGCATTATCTTAGTGTAGCACAGGCAAGTTAAATGAACTTCTGTTGTCAGTGAACTCCACAGGCAGTTTTTTTCAGGGTATTTTTGCATTAAAAATATCAAATGTATTTAAAGGAAAAAAATTAAGAATTTATATCAATTGTTAATTCCACCATGATACAGCTGGTAATTAAATATGTGCCGAAACCCCTCAGACATTCTCCCTCACTCCCCTCTTTCAAAAGGACAATCAAACCCTACCTGTTTAAGTCTGCTTTCAATTTGTAACCCCCACCCCTCTCTTTTTGTCCTTTTGCATTGTCATTGTTGTTGCGTTTATACTGTTATTGCTTTAACTGTTTCTGTTACTTACTGTTTTTTTTACCATGTTAAGTGCCTTTGAATACCTTTTAAAGCACTAAACAAATAAAATATATTATTATTAAATATATGTATCACTTCTGGTAAAGAAGATGAAGAGAATAAAAAAACATAGAAGCAATGGCTGTGCATTACCTGAAAAAGTCTTTATTTAAAAATAAATAAAAGCCACATAAAAAGAGGAGAGAACTTATTGCTTACCTCTTCATTAATTTGAAACGAAGCATTTAGAAATTCTGGTGATGTCTTGATGGCCATATTTGTGTTGTATTGTAATTTAGGCAGGGTTAGTTGTCCAGGGAAAACTTTGGCTTGAAAAGGAAAATATCATCTTAGGGTAGTTGTAAACACTCCAAAAAACATTTAATTTAAAAGAATAGTTCAACAATTTGGGAAATTCCCTCTATTGCTGATAATTAAATCAGAAGACAAACCCACTCTCATATCTGTCCAATAAATAAAGGCTACACTTAGACTTAAGACAGCTCGAATGACATCCTCTCTGCTTGCCTGGCAACTGCACAGTATCGACGGGACTGTATCGATGTCACTGTTCCGGTCCAAGATATAGTCCCAACTAGCTGGTAGTTGCACTTCAATGAATCTAAGCTAATTACAAATAATCGACTACAGTAACACTACTTTTGTGTAACAAGGTTAATCTGAATCCCACAGATACATACAGGCCTACACTTTGGTATGATAATTCCTTAAATCGCTTTGTCATGGAGTAACAATCTCATGGTGGAACACAAAAAAATACTTACCACTCACACAACTTTTCTGGATATAATCATAGTTATCACCAGCCAAACACAAGCATACAAAGGTTTGATTGCTACGAGGATCACAGGTGCTCCCATCTTTGCATGGGTTTCCATCACAAGGCCCTTTAAAGTCGAAAGAAAAAAACAACAACAACACGCACACAACAATATAAGCGTTTACAACATTGTGTGAGCATCTAAAAAACAATGACATCATGGAAACAGAGGAACTAACAATTTTAACAGATGGAATTACCTGGAAGCTTTGTGGTCGTAGGAACTGGTGTTGTTGTTGTTGTTGTTGTAGCAGGTGTAGTAGTCGCACCTGTTGCTGTTGTAGGTGGTAGAGCTGTAGTAGTCGCACCTGTTGCTGTTGTAGGTGGTAGAGCTGTAGTAGTCGCACCTGTTGCTGTTGTAGGTGGTAGAGCTGTAGTAGTCGCACCTGTTGCTGTTGTAGGTGGTAGAGCTGTAGTAGTCGCACCTGTTGCTGTTGTAGGTGGTAGAGCTGTAGTAGTCGCACCTGTTGCTGTTGTAGGTGGTAGAGCTGTAGTAGTCGCACCTGTTGCTGTTGTAGGTGGTAGAGCTGTTGTAGTCGCACCTGTTGCTGTTGTAGGTGGTAGAGCTGTAGTAGTCGCACCTGTTGCTGTTGTAGGTGGTAGAGCTGTTGTAGTCGCACCTGTTGCTGTTGTAGGTGGTAGAGCTGTAGTAGTCGCACCTGTTGCTGTTGTAGGTGGTAGAGCTGTAGTAGTCGCACCTGTTGCTGTTGTAGGTGGTAGAGCTGTAGTAGTCGCACCTGTTGCTGTTGTAGGTGGTAGAGCTGTTGTAGTCGCACCTGTTGCTGTTGTAGGTGGTAGAGCTGTAGTAGTCGCACCTGTTGCTGTTGTAGGTGGTAGAGCTGTAGTAGTCGCACCTGTTGCTGTTATAGGTGGTAGAGCTGTAGTAGTCGCACCTGTTGCTGTTGTAGGTGGTAGAGCTGTAGTAGTCGCACCTGTTGCTGTTGTAGGTGGTAGAGCTGTAGTAGTCGCACCTGTTGCTGTTGTAGGTGGTAGAGCTGTAGTAGTCGCACCTGTTGCTGTTGTAGGTGGTAGAGCTGTAGTAGTCGCACCTGTTGCTGTTGTAGGTGGTAGAGCTGTAGTAGTCGCACCTGTTGCTGTTGTAGGTGGTAGAGCTGTAGTAGTCGCACCTGTTGTTGTAAGTGGTACAGTTGTAGTAGTCGGATCTGTTGCTGTTGTAGGTGGTACAGTTGTAGTAGAGAGAGAGAGAGAGAGAGAGAGTGACTGTCAAATGCGACCCTGCTTCATAATAAATGTGTAGGCTTATCTCCATCAAATTATTAGCAACAGCTAATGCCAGCCAGCCTATCGTCATGAGTAATTTATAAAAACATATACATCTTAACAATACAGCAGCATGAATTGGGGTCTACACAGTGCCTGAAATGGGCCGGTACTCACCAGCACTGACTACTTATTGCCTTTTACTGCCTACCTTGCCTTACTGCCACCTCCTGTTGGCCAAATCTTTTTAGTTTGTTGTGTTGGTTAGGTTTAGGCATGAGGATTTGTTACAGTTAAAAAAAGAATATCAGGGTAAGCCAATCAGAGTCAAAGTAGATTGGATCATGCCTTCGCCATCCTAGAAAAAATAAATATTGCCACCTGGTAAGTCTAGGTGCTCAGTGCTCACCCTCAAACACCCGTGTACCTGCGTCTCTGTGTAAACACAAAGCTGAATGCTGAGAAAACAGCCCTCAAAATACCTTTGTTATTCGTAGTCATTGTCAATTTAAATCTGTTGGCTGACATCATATTTTAAGTGGGTTTTATTGTAGCCTATAAAAGCCATATCATATTTGTGTACAACTTGATTTGTATCAATAGCTACATGAAAAGTTTACTTTTATGTACAAACTGTGGAAGTATATGTTGGACGTAGGTTTAATATCTGTAATAAAATACACACAAAAATACATTTGAAGTGGGATGTTTTTCATACTTTTAAATATATCCTAGAAGACACATGCGATGATCATGTCATGCAACTGCTGAAGTGAGACCTTTTTTGGTCCAGTTCAGGCACTAGGTTTACAGGCTTTATTTTTTTCTTTACCTGAAGTTAAAAAGGACTAATCATAGCAAAGATAATTACAGCTTAAAGGTCCAGCTGTTCACTATGTGAAAGGCTGAGCATTGTGGTTTCATTGTTTTTAAAGTTAATATAATTGGATCATTCGGTTAGTGGCTTCAATAGTAACTGGTGTCACAGTCCAATGCTGCATACATTGATGCGGAGACAGTGAATTAGTGTAATTGATATATTGTTTCAAAATAAAATCCTTAAAACATTTGCACCGTGTTATGAACAGGGATTTAGAAGAAATTAGGGCTCTCAGATCCAAAAGTGTCAGTTCAATGACACATTTAGAAGCAGTTTATTAGTGTGGGTCGACTCCAAATAACATCCAAACTAAGGGTGAATGATTTCTGAGCAGTAAGTCACATTTATATTGAGGATGTAAGGAAATGCCTTATCACACTATTTAGGTCCATTCATATGAGTCCCAAAAACTAAAAATAACTGTTCCTGTTATGATGCAGACCATCATAAAGCTCATTTAGGCTTTAAACACAAAAAGCATGAACCAGACTTGAGGGTTTAAGGGAAACAAAGAGACTTCCTTATTGGAGTAGACTCTTAAAGGATGATAAGGTAACAACAGTGTCATAAGGTAAGGTCAGATTGTCTACATCAACAAAATAGTTAAATATTAACATTTGATGTGCACACAGAACAAATCCTGAGGTCAAAACATAAATGGTTGTTAGGCCAAGGTTGAAGCAATTATGCAAATGTTCCTTCATTTTAACTATTGATTTCTGAATAGCTGGATGTCTGGATTTTAAATTTGAAACAAAACTGAGATAAAAGACATTAAATATGAAAACAACGGGCTGTTGAGAGAATAGATACACTGGTATAAGTAACAATGTTCAGCCCTCAGTTTGCATTATCACATTCCATTTTTCACTTGCACGGGTATCACTGGATTTAGATTTAATAAACCATACAATACCATAAATCTTTTTTATATCCACTACTATCTAATAAAAGCATAGTAAACAGAGGCTGTGGGATGAAAATATCTCTGCTTTGGGTAACGACTTATTTAAACCTAAAACCCAATACAAATTTATAAAAACGGACTAAAAGACAGCAATATTTTCCTCAAATAAAGTAAATATTTTTTTTAAATCAGGCGACTTACCAAGACAGGCCACAACTTGCCAAAGGACAAAGAGGAGTTTGAATTGTCGAGCCATTGGAAAATAACTTACTGACAAAACTTCACCACAAGGAAGAAAGCCAGAGAGCGCTATGACTGGACGGGGCTTTAGGGCTCAGGTGTTTTAATCATTAGCCACTCCTCTGAGGGCGGCACTGTGTGCTAAAGTACATTTCCCGCCCAGAAAAGAAGACTCAGTAGGCCTACTTTCTAACAAGCCATTTATCTATTTATCAATCTTCCATGACATAGATCTGTCTCTGTTTGTTTGTTTCTGTTAATGTCCAGGAAGTGTATCAGATATAAGAGCGATATAAAGACCGGGCCAGGCTAAGCCAGTGGTGACTATAGCTATCATAAACACAACCTGCTGACAATTGTCAATCCAAAGAAGTGCTGGCCATGCTGTTTGTTTAACAAATGATCTTTGGGAAGTGTAGCATGAAATTATCTCAGCAACCACTTACTGACTCATCAGGAACCATCTTAAAATTACACTAGAGAAGATGCTGAAATAACATCCTCATTGCTTTCACAAAAAACATAAAAAACGTTTTGGATTATGATGAAAATATGATTTGTGTGAAAGCTAGGGTTAGTAGTTCTTCAAAAACAATTGGTATTCTGCCAGTGCACTCATTGTGCATCACCAGAGTCTTCCACAAGCTGCTAGCTTAACAGCTGTGAGTACTAACAAAAGCCATATTTATTGTTAAAGTTCATAATGATAATTTTTGGGGGAGTGGCTTTGGATCGAAGCCTGAAGGAATGGGCTGTCCGTGTTGCAGACTTTGCAACTTTCTCGCTAGATTTAGCAACTTTTGGAGCTAGTGCTGCTAGCTACTATCATTGGAAATGAGTTGGCAACACTATGAAAACAATGTGTTCCATATGTAGTGCTTTTCACAACAGGTCACATATTTCACACAGTTTTTGGCACCAGAAATGTTTTTAATTGATGCTGTTCAGAGCTCTGGCTTATGGCTCATATTATTGACACACTATTTCATAGCCATATATTGAACCTGTTCACATCCCTCCTACCTTTAACAAATTGTCACATGAACATGTTTGCTCTCAATGTTATAACCCCAAACTTCTTATGGACAGCAGTGCAGTCTCTTAGTGGTTTATTTCTGTTTTCTTAATATATAACTTTGCCACTCTTTACTCTGAGTGGCAAGCTTTTGTAGAAAGGTTCACGAAAGCACAGTTGGTTTAAAATCACAGTTGATCAGAAATGCAAAAGGGAAGCAATGACTTCTGCCAGTAAGGAGTCAATGATAAGAATAAATTAATAGGTAACTCATGTTCTGCATTTACTGTGCCTGGATCAGCCTATAACAAGAGCAAAATGTCAACTCAAGTCAAGCTGGCGGACTAAGAATTATTACCAGTTATTTAAAGGTGCTTTAAAAGCTTACAAGCTTTTAACCCTAAATAGTGTATTTCAATGTAACCCCAACATTTTCATTAGTAACTGTAATTTAATAACATATTTTTTCTCACTGACTGTAACTGATTACATTTACATTTATTATGTAACTCCATTATGTAACTGTGTCAAATGTAATAGTTACTTCCCAACACTGCGTACATCTTTCCTGGCTGAACTTATCTCCATAGCTGAAAACATGTAAAACACAAAAGAACAAAAAACTAAAATACTACCTCACTGTAATTAAAAAACTAAAATCTATTTTAAGCTTCTTTCTAGAGCATATGGTACTTTTTTGTTGGTACATCTTGGACTCTGACTTCATACGTTACTTATGGAGGGCGTAATGAATGGGAGGGACAAAGATTACATTCCTTGCCAGTCATTTTATGACTTTATGACAGAAAGTGATTCAACCCACTTAGAGCTGTCTTATCGGAAACTAGGTGGGACAAAGGAGAACAAGACCTTTGATACAAAGACGTCATAAGATGTGACATAATAAGATCTTGGTGTTAAACAGTTTAACAGCTAAAAAATAAGGTTGACAAGACATCAACGTGATAGTTGGAACATTTGGAAAATCAAACACCTTAGGATTGCAAGTGTGAAGTAATGTTTTAAAAATGATTTTAAAGTTCAATGAGAACTGAGCTATCATTCCATCACCACCAGTAAAATGATATTATCTCCAAGTTGACTTCGATCCCAGATGCGTATCTGAATTAACGCAGGACTAAAGTCTTGCGCCACTTCCATGCGTCAGTGGAAAAATGGCTAAAATTGGCCAAAGATAAAAACAGGTATGTTTTATCTAAAGGGGAAATAATTCAAGCACTGGTTTCCATGGGTGTTGATTAATTAAGGCTAAAACAACTAATGGGTTTATAGTTTAACAGAAACACATCTGTTTACACAATTTGGGGCTTCCACAAAAATGTAAAATAGCAATAAAATGTCTGGATTGGAATCTCCTCTCACTCTTTGCTTTGTTTAACATCAGTTAAATCAGGAGAAATAGGCCTAAATTAAACGGGAAACACACAATACTTATTTTGAATCTGTATGTCTGTAATTAATTACATATGTAAATAGAAAAAAATCATCTAGTTAAATATGTTAATACCTCATTTAAATCATCAAGGCCATTATGGAATATTACATTCTATCATTTTTAATTATATTCCTTTACAACAATCACAATTTTCCTCACAATCCTTTAACAATCGTCAATTTATTCAAAAGGGGAATTTTAAACTTTGTAACTTCAGCTTATTATCACATATTTTTAAACAGTTTGTTTCAGAGCAGATACATGCTTAATTCCTGGATATTGAGGCATACAGCTACATTTTTCACCGGCAGGTTTTATGAATATGTTGTCGTGAGTCAACATAGGTGCAATCACAGCGCAATAACTGCCTCTGTGTCCTCTTGCTAACTGTAAGTCCAAAGTCACTTACAGTTATGGCCATCCTCAACCGCACCCAACCTGCTGTTCCTGGCAATGACGGTTGTGATTCAATATTGAACATAATGTTCATGATGGGGAGGGAGGGAGACTGATACCAGCTTAGACAAAAAGCTGGCTCCAGGCTTCTTCAAGAAGAGACTACACAAAGTAAACAAGGCAAGGGCAGAAGGAGGGGAATGGTTTTTCAAACCAATTGCACTGAAACGTCAGGGTTCATTTATAAAAAAAGGGTGACACATAAAAGGATGAGCAACATTAAGTGTGACGTTGGTACTCACCTTAGTACTCAGATCTCGCACAGACGTACAAGCAGTAATACTCTTAAAGTAAAAGTCAATGTACAAAAGTATTGGTACGAAATGTCTAAATACTTGTTATACAGAATGGCCCATTTCAGACTAATGTATATTATATTATTACATTATAATTATGGATGCATAAATATTAAATCACTTTAGTGGTGTGTGTGTGTGTATATTACATTGTGATTTATTTGTTTATTATATTTTCTATTATTCATCTTAACATGCAAAGTAACTTAAGTTATCAAATGGAGTAAAAAGTACAATATTGAAATGTGAGTAGAAATATAAAGTAGCAGAAAATTAAAATACAAGTTTCTCAAAAGTGTAATTAGATACAGTAATTGAGTAAATGTACTTAGTTACTTTTTACGTTGAATGTCAATGTTTTTAAAATTCTCCCTTTCTACAATACTTGCACATGACAACTATGGTTTAGATTCGGGCAAGATCGTGGTTACGGCAAATAAACTCAGGTCAATGTACTCTACTTTATGTCTGGAGATCCTAAGTGGTGGAAAACAGCTCCATCCTCTGGCTGCAGGGCCTCGCGTCCAAAACGACAAGATGATTCAGCAACCATTAAAAACCGTTTATCCCTGCAAGGATCACATGACATACTGTAAACTGCAAAGTAGGAGCAAGGTGCGTGCATAAGAATGCAAGTCAGTGTTATCCGGTGGCTTCTGTGTCTGTTGAAGCTCAAGCTTCAAATGCATGAAGAGAGTTTTAAAACCCTTAATTTATGTATTTTGGAGCGGCAAGTAAATTGCAATAAACTCTTTAAAAGTGTACTTAAAGTTGATATCTAACTGTCAATGTATAACCAATTAAATGTACTCAAGTACTGTGGCCTACTTACGTACAATTTTGATGTACTTGTTATTAAGTAAGCATGTGTGAATATGTAAAAATGTTTGCAGAAAACAAAAAACATTTGGCCTCTGAGGACAGAGAAAGAGACTCCGTGGACCAGGTGTGGCTCATGAAGGTGATGACCCAGATCCTGCAAGAAAAAGAGCTTGGAAAAAAGAAATTTGACTTTTTTTTGTCTTTTTTCAACGTACTATATACTATGACTTTTTCGACATACTGTATTATGACTTTGTTTGCCTTCTTTCGACATGCTTTACTATAACTTTTTAATGATTTTATTTCGACATACTATACCAGGGGTCACTAATTGGCGGACCGCGGTCCGGATCCGGACCCAGACGCCGTTGTATCCGGACCCAGGACCTAAAACCAATAGATAAAGAAGTATTACATTTTGACGGAGCACTTCTATTTTAACCGGCGCAGTTTTTCCAGCATTTACGGCACTTGTTCAGTGGTGCAGGAAACATGCCGACCAATGCGTTGTAAATCACGTCACGTGATGCAGCGCAGCCAATCAAATATGGGTGTTCTGACAAGTTTCCTCACTCAAGTGAGAAGTTCACACACGTGCGTATAGGTGATGTCTACCATCTGCTCAAATATGGCAGTGTTCTTTACTCTGTGTTGGACATTTGTTTCATTTTCAGGGCTCCAGAAATTTCTTTGGGACTTCCCCTTTCAGAGGCCATCGACATGTGGTCTCTAGGTGTTGTGATGGCAGACATGGTGCTCGGAGAACCAATCTTCTCAGGCCGCAATGAATACAATGAGGTAAGTCATTAGTTTCCTTTTCATTTACCTGTTTTTATGCGCATTATCAATTTGCGTTTAAAGAAACCTGAGTGGAAATGCAGAAATTTGGAAATGAATGAAAAATTAAATGAAAAACAGATTGAAATCCATTGAAGAGACGGAAAAACGCTCCACGCAGATCTGATGTAATCTTCCTCACATTAACATATTTTCACCTTTTGATGTTCGACTGGCGCGTTGTTAAATACGTTGCGCCCTTTTTTTCTGCAATGGTATAATGGTTTCACCGACAGGAGAAATGGAGCCACGTACTGCTTATCGTGATGAACCAACTCCTAATAATTGCATAACGCTGTTGTATGGAAACAAGCATTCATTCTTTTTCTTTTGAAGGCTTTCTCAAATTCGGTTCAAATTTGCGATACATTTTGATGGAAACGGCTACTGACTGCTTCTCTTTTCCTCTTTTCCTATGAGATTTGTTACTGCTGCATCCACATATTCTTTGTTTTGTTATCTTAAGAGCGATTGGCTCTAGATCTTAATAGGGATGCACCAATCAAACACTGATATCAGATATTGGGCCGACTCTAACATCGTGGATCGTGTATCAATGGCAATGGTACCAATATATTCAATTTAATTATATTTTAATGCCTAATTTCATTACGTCATTAGTCAAAAGCATGCCGGCAGGCTGCATAGCCGAGGGAGATAACAGCAAACATGTCAGCTGTTAGATGGAGGTATTTCCCACTTGCTACGCTAACAGGTTCTATGGCTATTTTATGTCTGAAATTAAGTTTAGTTCAGTGTTTCTCACCAAATTTGCGAGGCCTAGCAAATTTGTTGACTTAATTTCCATCTTTTGGAAAACATTTACAAAGGTTACCTGCTCATGACACATTTCGGTTGGTACCAAAAAGTATTGATGGTTTGATACCCAGCCAGAGCTACATAGTGGGCCTTTAAAAACTTCCTGAGAAACAGTTCATCTTTAATGATGACCTCATCTTGCACTAGTAGGTGTAAACATAATGTTCCAGACGTCTCAGTGTTTGGAATTTTCCCGGTTGAACTTCCGACCTCCAAGCGTTCCAGGTGCACGATGCCTAACTTAAACAAAAAACATGGCTGACTATGACAAACTGATGTTTCTCTAGAAAACCAATAGATAATTGACTTTTTTCGACATGGTATACTGTGACTTTTTTTTTACTTTTATCGACATACTATATTATGACTTTTTTTCATGGCATTATTATAACATATTTTATAGCAGACTATACTATGAATTTATTTCATGGCATCATATACTTTGACATTTTTATGACAAATCAATTTTATTTTTTGGCATACTATACTATGACATTCTCATTTCATACTATATCACTACTACTACAATATTATTAGAGCTGCAACAATCAGTCGACTAATTAAGTGGTAGATCGACCAAAAAATTAATTAAGTAATTTTTGAAAAAAATGCTCAAACATGGAGATTTCCTGATTTTCAAGAAATCACATTGGACTTTGAAAAACTGCAATGGATATTTCTCAGTATTTACTGACATTTTTAGACCAAACGATTAATCAACAAAATAACATAAAGATAATCATTAATGTCATTATTGATTCCTGTACTATAATTTCCTATCAAATTGATTTTACTTGGTTGGTATCAGTACCAAGTAATTAACAGCATGTAAATCAAAAATTACCAAAACAATTCACAATACACTATACAGGTCATGAACAGATAATTGTTGGTACGTTGAAATTGTTTAGCCAATTAGCTATGCCAACTCATGTCCTCCACCTCTTCCTCCCTCCTCATTGTGTTTTAAAGCATCGATCAGTCTGACCCAGAAAGCGTCCTGTTCCTGTGGTTTCTCAGGCCACAGCAGGTAGGTGTTCTTGTGTACGATCTTGCGTAATCGTGTGTACGGAGACAGACAGTGTTCCGGTATCTCCTCCAGGAACACCAGCAGCAGGACATCACTGCCATCACATAAAAGCCTCAAACTGGCCAACTGAAACTCCACGGAGCACCACTCACTTTGCAGGAAGTGACGTGTCACCACACAGATGGTGTGGCGAGAACTGTGAATGGCGGCCTCGATGTTCTCCAGAACAGCAGCGCCGGGCCGGAAGTCTCTGTGGTGAAGGCACAGCCTGAGCCTCGGTTCACCACCAGCAGGCCTCTCTAGATTGGGCACCAGCTGTTCCATCACCCAGGCCTCATCCTTGGAGCAGTAGGAGATGAATGCGTCATACTGGAATTTGGTCCCTGCTGCCCTTCTATGTCCACGTAGTTTTGCCCTCAGGACGAGCAGCAGGTAGCGCAGAGTGGGGCCTTGTGTGTGCCAGGCCAGACACACACATACAAACAACATATCCATCACAGAGCAGGCGATGAAGAGAGTGAAGGAAACCTGATCATAGGAGCAGGCCTTATCGTCAAACTGCCACAAGAAGGCAGATCTCCTGTCATTGTCACAGTGCAGGCTGTACAAGTAGGACACCTAGAGGGAATTTAAGAAAGTTTATTTTTGTTGGTTTACAACATACATTAATACTTATCAGTGTCTCCAGCTATTACCTGTGTATGAGCATTGTGGATGGCCCAGGTCTTGAACCAGGCATTATCACAGGTACAGGTAAGTGGGTTTTCTGTAATGTCCAAAACACGCAATCTGGAAATACATAAATATACACCAAAGTTGCAGATTTTATTCAATTTAAATTCACACCAAATATCTATATGTTAGTACAGGTAAAGTTGACACAGAAGAGGTACCTAGATTCTATTTTTTTTTTCTATTTTAGTGATGCAAATATGTCTATTTATTAGACAAGTAGAATTTGAAAATCCAAATGTGGTAGAAATGTGATAGGTGGATTTTGTTACAGTTGGCCAGGCTAGCTTGTCCCCTGTTTAAAGACTACTGGTTACAGCTTCATCGTTACCGTACAGACATGAGAGGGGTGTCTCCTGATCTAACTCTTGAAAAGAAAGTGAAATAGCAGTATTTCTCAAAATGTTAAACTACGTATACTGAGCTAGAGTGAAGATACCGGTAACATAATGAGTCCATTAGCACCATGTCATGCTAGCTTGTCAGGACGGGGGCTGAATAACGCTCCAAACTACATTTTTGCAAGTGAAGACTGGCATGGCGGGGTCCCTTGACCTCTCACCTCAAGATATGTGAATGAAAATGGGTTCTTTGGGGTCCCACGAGTCTCCCCTTTACAGACATGCTACTTAATACTAATCTAATGCAGTTTTGGTTCATGCATACTGGGGTCCCTAAACAGTCTTGGAATTTCATACATTCTAAATTTTAAATCGACTCAATTTTATCCATGTGTGATGATGTTAGTCCCCATAGAGGCCATTTCACACAGTAATACTATTTTTGGAACAAACTAGTGACCTAGGGGCATACAGAGGATGAATGGTATATTGACAATCAGGGGGTTTCTGAGCAGTTTCCAGAACAGGCGTGCTCATCCATCTAATTGGTGAAAAATGCAATTCTTGCAGAAATCTTCAAATGTCTTGGATACAACATGTGTCTGGTTATATTCCCATATAGTAGCCCAATCTAGCAACACTGACTGCTGAGCTCAAATTAATCTTCAGGTGTCCAGCTGACCCCCCCATAATAAGCTCTTTGCTAGACATTTCAGTAGCTCTTCTACCTTGGGAGAGCATCCAGCATAGTTTTGTCCACAGTGTGCAGGTGGTTTGACTGGACTTTGAGAATCTCGAGTGTATTATCTGGTGGCATCAGGTTAGCAGGTAGAGCATCAAGGTCTGCTCTGTCAAGAGTCAGCTTCTTCAGATTTTTCAGAGGGGACAACACTGTGCTCAGGTTGGTCGTTTTCATAACAACACCAGCTATGTACAGGTATTTCAAATTGACCAGAGGAACAAAGGCATCGGGATGGAAGTCGACCAGGATGCTGTGCCCGATGGCAACAGAGCTAAGTCTACGTTGACCTTGGAAGAAATGCGGTCCGATGATACCAATGCCTTGACCCCCGGGACCCTGGTAGTTCATCTCCAGATACTCCAAGGTTGACATAGAAGAAAGACAGATACAAATATGAACAGATTTATACATAAAGTGCATCACTATTTTTAACAATTGACTCTTAAAAAACAAGTCATACCTCCAGAGAAGTAAGGTTTTTGAAAGGAGCTTCATAGGATCTAAAATTGAGGCGGTTGTTGTACAGAACAAATTTCCTCAAATTGATCAGGCCAGACAGAATATATGGTGTCAGCCTCTTGATCCGATTCCCACTTAAGTCCAAGTATCTAATGGACAGATGAATGTGTTAAATAAATGGACAGTGAGAAAAATTGAGGAAAGATGAATCACAAGCACAAGCAGGGAATATTACATACATAAGCCTCGTCAGGTCTCGGAAGGTGCCGGCTTCGATGAAATCAATAATGTTTAAGCTGAGGTTGAGCTTCTTTAGCCTCCGTAGCTTACTGAAGGGCTTTTTGGTGATGTATTTCAGCAGGTTGAACTGCAGGTAGAGCTGCTCAAGTCGAGTTAGGGCACTGAATACCTTTGGTGTCAACTCAGTGATTTCATTTTTCACGAGAGACAGGCGAGTCAGATTCTTCAGAGGGACGAACCAGTTGGGGTCAATGTCACGGATTTTGCTTGTGTCAAAGCTTAAAAACGTGAGGTGGGTCAGGCCTTTGAATGTGTCCCTCTGAATGTCGAGCTTATTATGATTCAGCTGCAGCATTTTCAGGCCTCGGTAACCGTCAAATGTAGTACGAGATATCTGCTTCAACCCACAGTTGATGAGATAAAGTCTGCTCGTATTACCCCTACCCAGAGACAACTGAGCAACATTCCCAAGGTTTGCATCCTTAATAACAACCACGGGTGGAGTGTCACAGTCCAGGAGGCTGTAGTTAGCCCGAGGTAACCTGGATCCTTTTAAGTCAACCTGTATCAAATTAAATGTAGAGAATAGTTATTTAAAACTCATTAAAAAAGAAACACTGATATTGCATGAGCAACAAGAGCACATACCTCAACTTTCTCAAGCTGGTCCATTCCTTTTAACAATCCACAGATAGTCAGTGGAGATTTCTCCACAAACAAAGAAAACGCAACCCAAGAGAGATTATTCTTTGTCTCCGCCAAGAGTCCCACCAGCACTTCTGCTTTAACTCCCTGACAAAGCAGACTCTTCAGCCTAGGGTTGGAGGCAAAAACATCGGCCCGCAGCTCCAGTTTTGAGTTGTTGGACAGCTTGATGTACTCAAGGGCAGGGAAACAGCTCACATTAACCCTCAGGATGTTGTTTGCGAAAAGGTCGAGGCGCAAAAGAGTGGCGGAACCACCAGAGTCCCCACAGCTGAAGGCCTTGAGCATGTTCAGGGACAGATCGACTTCTTGAATGGCTGGAAGGGACTTAAAGATACTCGGAGAGATTGTTGCAAGTACGTTGTGGATCAGAAGCAGGGTTTGTAGCCTGGTGAGTCCATCAAAGGCATTGGAGTGAATGTGGGAGATGTTGTTGCAGGTGAGGTTGAGACATTCCAGGACACCCAGGCCTCTGAATTCTCCTCCTTTTAGAGAGACCAGCTGGTTCTGGCTCAGGTCCAGGCGTTTAAGCCCAAGCATCTGATTGAATGATCCAGGTGGGATGACCCTGATCTTGTTCTTGGACAGGTTGATGGTTGTTATGTTATCTGGTATCATGCTAACAACATCAGAGAGGTTAACGATGTTCTGGTTGAAGCACCATATAACATCTGTCATGGGGAAGTTCAGAGAGCACCCTTTAAAGCCAAAACCACAGCAGGCCGAGGTGTTGAGCAGAAGCAGGAAGAGGACAGTTCGCATCATCTTTACTTGACAGCTACTTTCGCACAGACCAGAGGTCAGTCCAAAGCAATCTAAAAATATGTTAAGATAGAAAAGCAAATGAGGAAGTTAATGGGGAACATAATCTCACAAAGTAGCTGCACTGAAATTTCCTTTAAGAGAAAAGCATTTTAACCTACAATAGTTCATTATTTGGGCTTCTTGGTGGCAAACAAGTTGTGCTCTGTTACATGCTTCACCCTAGTCACCAGCTCATCGCTAAAAACAAGGGCCTTTGGCCTAAAACAACAAGTAAAGTTGTGAAAAAGTGGGGGAAACTCGCTATAAAGCTCTGTAAAGCTGAGGGGAGGACCAGATAATGGTGATAATTGTAAAACTGCAAAACATAAGGCACTTTAATGAATACAGCATGAAGATAGATGGGGCCATGAGTGGAAGTACTCAATTACATTTCTTTCTGTTTTGATACATTTGATAACGTTTTTTAAATTAAAAATGTATTTCAATTTCAAGTGTAGTTCGATTTATCTACATTGCTACATTTTAAATAACATCCACTCTACAAAAATACTGCTTCAATCATTACTTAACAATATGAGGAGCCATATCTGCCGTTAATGGAGAGTCCAACAACTAAAGTAATCAGGCCTTACAATTGATCCAATAAAAACCTTTTACCTCTCTGCCCTCCTTAACTGCATTGGGGGAAAACAAATACATTTGACAATTTTAAAATGAATGTGACAACTTTAACAGAGTTAAGTGTAAACGACCTATGTTCCTCTTTTATACTATGTTCTTCTTCTATACAGCACTGTGTTACTTCTTCTACCCCAACTCCGTTACCTTGTGCATTGAATCTAAATTAACTTTAATTTAGTTTAAATTTGAGTATTCTGACTGCATGTTCCAACCCTAACATTATTAAAATATTAGAACGTACCGTTTAATGCTCCTCTTATGTGGCTTTCATTTCTGAAACTGCACTTCCTATTTTAACTGGCAGCTTCTTTGCATGTCTAAGTTAATCTAAAGCTTTTTGAGGAAGGATTTTGTCATCAGCTCTAAAGACTGAGACAATGTGGCTTTAAATCTTTCCTCCACATGAGGGAGCTATCTACTTGGATTTCAGTGAAGCTACAACTGAGAGAGTACAATACTTTTCATGTCTAAAACATCTAAATTGGCATTTAGCAACCCTTAAACCAGTCAGATAAAATTCCAACATTTACATTTTTGTTCAGGAGACTCACCTTAAAGAGTCCCCAGGTGATACTAAACCGTTCTGTTGTTGCCTTTACACACAAGGACTGTAAAACTCGAGATGAATACTGACAAATGTTTAATCATTTTAAAGCCAATGAAATGTTTCCAGCTCTACTTTTGTGAGAAACAATTTTTTTCCCTTTTGTTAAAATAAATTCAAATTATTTGCATATATTTGCTTGAATAACCGAATGGTTTATATAGAACATATCCAGTCTGAGCATCCACTGTGGGCTCTTCTTCAAGGCAGCTGACCTTTGCCGCTGTGTCTTGACTGTGACGGTGGTGAAGGGGCCAGCGGACGTGGGGCGGCCCAGCGCTCAGTGCCCATCCTGGGGGCGACAGGTAGTCCTCCATATAGTCCAAGTGGAGCTCGGCCCTGACCTTTGCAGGAGGGCTACTTGATCCACGAGGAGAGGCACAGGTGACCCCGCTGATGAGAGAAAAGCCTGTGAAGGAACGAGCAGACACTGTCGACCTCAGCTCATCCTTCTCAACAACGTCCTCATATTGCTCTCCTTCCTCTTCCCCTTCCTCATTAGCGTCCTCTCCTACCTCTACCTCCTCCCTCCAAACCTCTTCTGTTTCAGGTGTTCACCCACCTTCTGTGACAGTAGAAGCAGAAAAAGAGAGTGTAAGGAAGGGCGTCCCTCCACATAGTACAACCAGTGCAACCCACATGCCAAATAGTGTTACTGTTACCATGACCTCCACACTAAACACTACACCACCGGTACAGCCATCGATACCTGAATGCCAAGAGCAAGGAAAGATGGAAGTAGACCATCCTGCGAGTGAAGATAACAAGAACAACAGAACCTCAGGTGTCCGAGAAGAGATTGAGCAGCGATGGCATCAGGTGGAGACAACACCGTTAAGAGACGAGAAGCAAGTGCCGATCAACACAGCTTCAGGAAACTCCGACTTCCTCTTCACCGCACAGAGTGCCGTGGCAATGCCTACACAAGATTAGTCAAGATTTGCAGGGCGAGTTGGAGACACAAAAGCACAAGCAGGACCTTGCTCAGCAGCAGATTCGGACACTAAAGAGAAGCTACACAGAGGCCCAGGATGCTGTAGACCACCATGAGGCTGGTGTTCAGGCTCTGCAGGCGAAACTAACATCTGCAATGGCTGAAGTCTTGGCCAGTGAACAGGCCGTGGCCAGAATGCGCAATGAGCTCAAGCTAGAGCAGGAGCGCTCAAGGGAACAAGAAGAGGAATATGGCCGTGGTGAGGCCACCCTCCGAGCCCAGCTAAAGGACAGTGAAGATAGACTCCGTGATATAGAGGCCAGCCTCTTGGAGAGAAACCAGGCCCTCAGGCACCTGGAGCGCCAGCAGGCCCTGCAACGGGACCACATGAGAGAGATACAGAGGCTGCAGCAGAGGCTGCAAGAGGTGACTGCTCGGCTAAGTGCAACTGAAGAGGGTCAGGCACTGAAAGAGGAGCGCCTGAGGAGGGAGCAGCATAGCATGGAAGAGAGTCATGAGAGTGAAAGGCAGAATCTGTATAGAAGATTAGCTGAGGCTGAAACGGCACAGAAAGAGATGGAGAACCGACTGTTAGAGGCTGAGCAGCAGGTGGAGGCCCTGTTAAGAGGGAGGCAGGCCTCTGGAGGAATGATCTATTATTTTACATGTACCAACATGGAGACACATCTCCACATTCTTCATGTTTTGATTTGGAATAGACTGTGCAGTGTTCCCAATGTATTGGCGTGTATGGGAATAAAAGCTATTATAAGGATTTTGGGCTTTACTCTCTTTTTTTTAAACACTGCTATTCTTTTTTTAACACAACTGTACATAGTAACATGTTTTATTTATTTTTTATGTATTAGATGAGAGTGTGGAGAATGGAAACATTTGAAATGTTTAGAAGAAATTTGACAGAACATTGGTTTTATTAATAAAAATGATATTGTGTATTCAAAACACATTGGGTTTATTAGTATTATTACATACATTTTATGTGTTTCATTTATGTTTGACTAGCAAATATAAATTACATTAAGTTTATTAGTATTATTACATACATTTTATGTGTTTCATTTATGTTTGACTAACAAATATAAATTACATTAAGTTTATTAGTATTATTACATACATTTTATGTTTTTCATTTATGTTTAACTAGCAAATATACATCACATTAAGTTTATTAGTATTATCTATGTTAAAACTATGTAATCCAAATGGATGGAAATTTTATATGCAATTAAAATACATAAATCTTAATCATTAGGCCTAAATATTTCTGTGAGTGTACTTTATACTTCTACTCCACTACATGTAGGGAAATTTGTTTTTTATCTTACCCGAGGCACTGGTGGTACAGGCACATGCTAGGAGGGCCATCCAGCCATAGGGGTGCCCCAAATGGAAGGACCTTTACTAATATTTACAAGTACTATTTTAACAATTATATTTCAAAATATTTCCAAAACAGCCCACTACATAGAGGCCCTTCTTTCTGGGTTGCCCACAACATCTCTGACGCGTACTCAGGCATATGGAGAATAACCTACAACATCATTTTGATAATGTCCTTCCAGACATATCAACAGGAATCCGTGCTTTTAAGCTATTTCTAAATTCAGTTTCAGCTACTTATACATTTATATTCACAACTTTGGCAACCGTTTTCTTGCCGCGTCTTGGGTTCTTGAGGAATCAGTGCTGTTGAGAGACAACAATCACGCACACCGCATACTTTTTTTGTAACAAAAAGATTTTATTGGCTTCTCTAATCCGTTCATCATCTCAATAACAGGTACAGCCTGGGAAATCATATCACAACGGGTCTAGAACAAATAAGACAAAGGGATGGGGAGGCCTCTGCTACAAAATTTGGTATTGAGGTGACAGTCAGAAAAAAAAGCCATACAAAAATGTCTTTATCATGCATACTGGAGAAAAACTCAAAAAAAATTGAGAACACACATTTTTAGTGTTTTTGTACATTTTTGTAAACAATATCCTTCTAGAGATCATATCAAAACACATTATGGCAAGTAACAAAAATAAGGGATATAATTGAGAAAAATGAATGTTCTATGAGGCATCTAGAATGCAACACTGCTTGGCGTGGATGTTTCAACAGAAAAAGAAAAAAAAATACATTTGCATTTTGACGAGTCATTTGCTCTATAACTGTAAACACAGGCAGTGTTACATGATTATACAATATGTCGAAACCTATACTACAAATATTTCCACTACATACATACATGAAACACGTGTCCCTGCTTTCTTACGCTTTAGTGATATGAGGTATATTTAGGTCAATCTTATTGTCTTTTTTTTTTTTTCTTCTTCTTCTCTCCATCTCTCAGCCACTCGTTTTCTCTCCTTTAAAAGCATAGTGTGTGTTTCGAGTGAGGTGGTCGGTCGGTCAGTCAAGTCAGTCTTTGTTCCCCCGTGATCTGAGCAGCTTCAAAGTCTCTCGGCTGTGGAGCTCACAGACGTAGGAAAGGGAAAAAGGGGGGGGGGGTCACAGGAACTCAACTAAATTAAATATCAACCCTGGCTGCCGGGATAGAATGGCTTCAGCCACGGAAGACAAAGAAGGCCATTGTGTATTCTTGTGAGTGCAGGGCTGCATTTTGGGGCGAGGGGGTGGGTATAACTTAACTTTTCCGTTTCTTAACTGTATTATTGAAGCAGTTTCTTGCAATTACTACAACAGTGAGGTTAAAGAAAATCATAAAAAAATTAAAATAATAAAAAAAGGGAGTAGGGGTGCAGGTCTGGTGATTACTTGCCAAAAATATCTGCTACCAAGTTCTGTTGTGGCTAGTGGAGAATAAATAAAAAGGGTTTGGGTGTGCATCCAACACACCCGGGGGTTCAACGGTACAAGGGTTCCAGCATGTCAGCCCGTCTCTCAAAACACTTAAATACAAAGAGGTACTCTCAAAATATTGTATAACAAAATTATGGCAAATCATCTTTTTACAACATCACCCGACAAACCGTAAGAAAAGAAAATCCCCCCCCCCACCCCTTCTCTTCTACCCTTAAAAAGCAACAAAATACATTTAGATGCCCGTGGTCATGCCTAGTCAACCCCTATCAAACCCCATCAGACAATAATAATCCTCCCTCCCGCCCACCTCCCCTCCCTCCCTCCCAAGCCCAGTTCACAGTTTTCTCCTCTTAAAATAATAATAATAAGCATCAGCATAATAATCACGTATCACATATGCAAATTGAATGGGTTGTTGTTGCTTCCAATGATGATTTGTTTTAAAAAAGTGCTTGTTTGATTCCATTGACACAAAAAAAAAGGAACGGGAAGGAGTGGAGTAGAAAAGTGGTGACTTGTTTAAAAAAAAAAAAAAAAAGAAATCCCTTCAGCAAACATCACGACAAAAAGATCAGAGATGGACGTTCATTGCTTTCTGAGACAGCCGTAACAGCAATGGGTTGAATATTGTCTACGCCGCGTCTTTACTACTGGCCACAACCAGAGGAGTGCATGGTTAGACAGGCTTCTTCAGTAACGCTCGAAACATCCTCTTCACTTCAGAACACGCTGCGTGCTGAATTTTTTACTACCTCGTGTACATGTGGCTCTCAAAAGAAATGTGGATGTCTTCACATTGACACAACAGTACCATAATGTCAACAAAGCTACATGCAGTAGAAACCAAACATGATCATGTATTGTAATTTGTTGCTGTGACGAGTTATATAAAAAAAAAAAATACACAAAAACAAAAAACAAAGCTTTGTAGTCTCAAAGTACACCTGTAAAAACTGTGCTAATTGCATCTCATAATACAAAGTCTTATTACACAATTTGCCTATTTTCCTGAGTTCATGTTTCTTGTAACAGACAATATATACTTTTTTTGCAATTTGAATTCTGGGCCTTTTCCCTGCCACAAATGTTATTATTTTGAAATGATCAACATTGTTCATTATTACTTTACAATGGTTTGATGATTGATAAAACACAAGGGTTCAGAAAAATAAAAATAAAAATCAAGCAAGTTTATAGCTACCCTCTAAATGTTTTAAATTACATTTAAATCTACGGTACGTTCATATCAAAATCACTACTCTTAAACAAAAATTAGGCGACTAAATACATAATAAAAATGAGAATATTTAAAAAAAAAAAGAAATTGCATTTGAGGCCATGAAAGACCCTCCCTGGTCATTTTTGTATTAACATTTAATGGCAGTGTTTAAAAACAAACTTTGCTACAAGAACAAAATCAGGATGGGACTGTGTGGACAGTAACAGAACAGCCCCCTGCTGGATTCACCTCGTTTGACCCTTATCTGAAACTTTGGCTTGTCTGGGTTTTTGATCCTGTACTCACTGGCTCACCGACATCAGCTAACAAACTGGTATACCCTGAGAATTCCGACACTGGAGTCCTTATTCGGTGGTCGACCTCTGCCCCAGGATCGCTGCCGTAGCTCAGAGGGGTCACCCGGCCAGACTTGAACTGGGAGCCAAAGGCCTGGGCGAAGTTCTCGATCTGGTATGTGGTTTCTTTAGGGGGGTTCAGCGTGGACAGGTCTGGGTAACTGGAACCGTTGGTGGGTGCGCCGCTTCCTCCGGCCTTGGGCTGCTGCTGCCCCTTGGGGCCCTCTGCCGAGGCGGTCAGGTCCTGGGGAGGTAGGTTGAAGGTGCCGGGGGAGTGCTGCTTCTCCAACTGCTCGGTCAGCTCCTGAGATGGAGTCAGCTGCTGGTGGCTAGTGGGTTCCAAGCTGAGGTGGTAGCCCGCCTGGGAGGGGGAGCCGACGAGCATGCCGTAGTGGGACTTGGAGGAGGAAGAGGAGGAGTTTGATGAAGGAGCGACGATGGGCAGCGGGGAGGAGACGGCGGGTGGGTAGCCGCAATCCAGCGGGGACGTGCTGTACACGTGTTTGTCTGAGAACAGGGGCCCCGTGGGACTGGAGCTGCTGGACAGGAGTGGGAAAGGCCCCGTCGGGCCGAGGCTGGGGAAGGGCCCACTATGGCTGGTGCGCTCCAGGGCCTGCAGGAGGAACTTTGAGTACTCACTCATCACGGCCGTCTTGTCGCCACCGTTGGGAGAGTCGTCCTCCAGCTCAGGGGTAACGGGGGCGGCGGGCTGGAGGTCTACGTGATGCGGGTGGTCCGACAGGTCGAAAGTCACATCGTGGTGGTGTCCCCCCTCCGGCTTATGGCTATAATGCTCCAGCAGGCTTTGCAGCACCTCGTCTGGAATGCCCGACTTGTCGTGCTTGAGCTCCAAAGGCGAGGAGTCCAGCATGGCCAGCGTGGGCTCGGGCCCCAGGGAGCCCTGGATGACACTATTGCCCTGGGACGCCATGTGCAGTGAGCCAGCTCCATAGTCGTTGTTAACTGCGTGGAGGTAGCGCCGCTTTTTCACAAACTGCATTGCATCATCGTAGTTGCTGCTGGTGGTGGGCCCCTGCTTGTTGCCCCCGCCTCCCTGGAGGAGACCCATGTTATCGAGGCCAGAAACCTCCACATGATCCATGGAGTCGGGCTTCTGGCACAGCTGCTTTTGTCCATCGGCACCGTCTTGCAGAGAGAGCAGGCCCTTGTCGAGGGCCTTGCGGCCAGCTTTTTTAAAGACCAACTTAGGGCTACGTCCCTGCATGGCGGGGCCGGAGCCTGAGGGGTGCTCCATGCCGAAGTCCTGCAGGCCCATCCCCCCAGAGGACGACGCCGCTGATGCCGAGGCATTCTTCTTCCTCTTACCCTCGCCGTTTTTGGACTTGGCCCTCTTGCGTCCGGAGGTGGTAGAGTTTCCCTGAGTGAGTGAATAGTTGCCCTGGCCTAGCTCCGCTTCGCTGAGCTCCAGCATGCTCGGGTCCAGGCCCTTCTTTATGGCTTCTCCACAAGTCCGTTTGTGCTTCAGTAACCGGTCTGTTCTTGAGAAAAACTAAAAGTGGACAGAGGGAAGACAGGTGAGGAAAAGGGAGAACTATGAGATTCGTTTTTTACTGGATGGACAGCAGCAGTTTATTGCAATGCATGTTACTCATACACATTATTCAATAAAGGATCCATATAAAGCCAAACTCAATATGTCAAAAGACAAAACAGTGCTAAGCTACTTAGCAAACATTACATATAACCTACTTGTTGGCAGGTATCGCAGCGATATGGCTTCTCGCCACTGTGCGTCCTTTTGTGTCGCTCCATATGGTACTTCTGGATAAATCGCATGTTACACTGGTCACAGCTGAAAGGCTTCTCTCCTGCAAAAGACAGGTGAAGCCTTGTGTCACAACAGACGTTTGTATAAACCGATACCGGTGACAAGTGAAGGCCTCCGAACTCACCGCTGTGGATCTTCTCGTGCCGCTGGAGCAGATACTTCTGGATGAAGCTCATGTTACACTGACTGCACCGGAAAGGCCTCTCACCTGTGCGATCAAGAGTACAACAATCCGCTCACCACATTAATTAACTCCCAGCCGGTCGCATAACTATGTTTACCGTATGGCCGCCCATGACACGTGAACCTGTGGCATTGTATCAAAACACCTGGAGCCCGAATGCTCATCAAAATAAGATGCTTGAGACTCGCGTGATAATCAGTCCAACGGAAATGGTTTAAAATAAACCGAGGCTGTGAAAAGAGTCG